>OX422211.1:722442218-723642218 GCA_949130495.1 Sambucus nigra
ATTGATAATGGACAAAAATGTCCTTACAAATCTCCCCCTATGTCTATGCCGGTACATACATAAAAAATATCCGAATTATCAACTTTATGACCTATACAAATCTACCCTCCCATGAACCCTAAAGATGGAAAGATACAAAGGTATAAATCTTCATCGTTTGTTCTTCAATCTTCAACAATCATCAAATCTCAAAGCTTTTCTCATCAGGGTGTGCAACGTATTGATCTTCAATCTTTATACCTACACACATGAGACAAAGCAAATACCACGTGACATATCGAGTTTGAAATGAGATAAACATGGATATGAATATATGATAAAAACAACATCTCAAAAACTCCCCCAAACTACAAACTCCCCCATAATATGATAATTCTTTCTCCCCCTTTTTATGATGTCCCCAAATAGACAAATGAGAAGAATGAATCAAATAAGTAAAGGCGGGGGTGTCACGGTACAAAACAAATACAACCTATTTTTGATTTATATTTTTTTTTTTTATATTTCAAAATTTTCATACAAAGATAGGATACCAATATGAACAAAAATGATACAAAAATCACACCATGGATTTTGACTCAAACAACCAAGTCATGGAAATGGAATGAATGGGTGTGAACACATTCGATAGGTAAATCAACTCAATCAATCATATGTGCACGATGCATATGTGTACTCCCTAACGAATGATCATCAAAAGTATCCTTAGGTGTAAAAAAAAATTTGTTGAATTTAGATGACATCGTCTTATACAAATCAACAAATCAAAGTCAAAGTGATTTCCACACCAATAACGTCCAAAACTATGTAGCGCATTTTCAAATATCAAGGACGTGCAAACCCGTTTTAATTCTCCAACCAAACACCCTCATATATATTTTCTTTTAGAGGTAATCTAAATTCTCAAACTTTGGAGAATTGGTGCAAAAACCTAAATGGCCCATATTTTGGCATGAATATCTTTTTATTGCCTTTAAATTTTTTTCGGGCTCTTTTAACCTCTTTGGACCTCGGATAATAAAATTCCTCAATTTTTTAGGTCCAATTTAACGGTGGCTTAGTATTCGCAAAGGCTAAAGAACCTTTCGCAGCCCTTCCCCGTTTTCAAACAAAGCACACAAACTCACAAAACGGTTTTTATATGCACAAATTCCTTATCAAAATTATCGCGCTTGGTTCGTTTTAAGGACAGGATTGAAGTGAAAACACCCAACCAACATGTGATAAGACAAGCAAAATAATCAAACAAATCCGTGCATGTGTGCAATAAAGGAAACATGAGTCAAACATGTAGGAAGTAACACTTAATTACATCTTAATGACTCCAAACATTATAAAGCACATGGATGAATTGACCTATTGTCTCAAAACACTATCAAATAGTCACATGAAAATGGAATGATGTTGTGACTTGGTCATCCAAAGTGTTCATCCATAAACGGCGCAAACAAAAACAAAAATCTTTTTGGATTTTTCAAAATTTTATCAAAATAAAATCTTTTTGTATTTTTCAAAAAAAATCAAAAACAAGAATTTATACAAAAAGTACAAGTCATCACACTAGTAAAAATATATCATGAACCTACAACTAGTGTATGACAAACATGCAATCACAATCAACCAAAAGATTTCACATGGGGTGAATCACGTGCAAGCAAACGGGAATCGTGGACAAATAAACCATAAGCCTCTAAATCCGATTTTCTAACCCAAATTGATGTGTAACGAAGTGTGGGGGTTTTGTGAATCGAATTTATTCTTTCATTAACCTTCCTAGGTCCATTTAAAAGCTTGTAACAAAATCGCCTAAGATGACCTTGCCTACCGCAATGTGTGCAAGTGTAAATCGGGCGGTGTGTGTTACCTAAAGGTGGCCCTCTCCTCAAATTTATCGGTTGCTCTTTCCGAATTTTCCTAGGTGGGTCTCTCCTAATGATCCTAGGAGGTTCTCTCACGATGTTCCTATGGGGCGCCTTTTTAACAAACTTAGGTGCCTCTTTCTTAACAATCCTAGGAGGCTCTCTCACACGTGTGGGAATGGGTGCAACATATTTTTCAAGACCAATCCCACCCCTATCAGTTTTGATCTCGACTGTGCCTAAAATCTTATCAAGTTTTTCAGACCTAGACTCCAAATCAAATTTCACTTTACTTGAATCTTTCAATTTCACCTGAAGTTCACCTATCCTAGATTCAAGTACTAGTTTAGAATCCTCAAACTCTAAAAGCTCCTTTTTCATAGTCTCCATCAACCCTCTAAGACTATCTCTCTCACCCTCGACGTACTCAAGCTTCTCTTTCAAAATTTTCACATGAGCCCTAAGTTCTTCAACTAAAAAATCATTATTTTTTACGGCACACTCTTTCAACTGAGCTTTCAATTTCAAATTTTCTTTCTTTGTTTTCAAAGTTTCAGCATAAAGTTCATTGAAAGCAGTTTGCAAGTCATGCTCATCTACACTTTCCTCCTCACTTTCATCCACACTCCCATCACCTTCACTATCACTAATCACATGGATGGGAAACTCTCGCCTAGAAGCATAAAAAACTTCTTCTTCCGAATCACAATCACTAAGGGTAGAAACATGAGAAATCGGTTTATTCAATTTCTTCTTTAAATTTGTGGTACACTCATGTAACGTGTGACCAACACCCTCACAACAAGGACACCTCTCAGATTCGTTTTCAACAGAAGATTTAAAACAAGAGTTCGTGCGAATTTTCCAATTAATTTTTTCAAAAATTTGACATCGAAGATCATCAAAACCATCAAAAGCCATTTTTGCAAAAACAGGATCAAAGCACAATAACTTAGTGCAACAGGCTCTGATACCAATTTGACTTGTAAACGTGAGTAGACAAATTGTATCAGAAAGTAAATCCTCGAAAAATCAGGATCACGCGATAAATTAGCGTAACCCGCTCTGATACCAATTTGATAGTGCAGCAGCAGCGGAAATATTGCGACTTCTCAAATAAAAACCAATTTTAATTAAATTCCTTTTAACCCAAAGTAACCCTAGACATGCAACTAGGTGTGATTGAAACGATATGAAATCATGCAAGAATTATTCAACACACAAAGTTTAAGGAAAAATCCCCCACAGGGGCAAAACCACTTGTATATCACTATAATTTGTAAGAGAAACGGCTTACAATCGGATTACACTGAAATACAAGATTTTTGACTAAGAATTACCCTCGGGTATCGGATTCTGTAGTCGCGGCTGGAATATCCCTTTCCAGTAGGGTTGGCGGCTGGAACTATCCCTGTCCAGTAGGGCTGCAATGAAGAAGAGAACGGCTTCTCCACAAGGGTTGAACAATAGCAAAGCTTGTGTTCTAGGGTTCTAAAAGATTCACAAAAGTAATTGGGAATTTTTGTGTGAATCAAAAAGATGTTTTGGGACTCAAAAAGATGAAGACTTAGAGTATTTAGGACTCTGAAAATCGTGTTAAAAAGTCTTAAAAAATAACTCCCCGAAGTTGGATTTAAATAAGAAGTCTTTGAGCCTAAAAAAATCTGCAGCGAATCTGGCAGTGATTATCCCCGTCGGATCGGTCCGGATTGAGGGCGGATCGGTCCGATTTGACCGGATCGGTTCTTTTATTAAGAGGCGGATCGGTCCGAATGAGGTCGGATCGGTTCGGCTATTTCTCCTCATCGGTTTGCCATCGGTCCGGGGTATACTGGCCTTCAGCAAAACGGATCGGTCCGTTTGTGACCGGATCGGTCCGGTTTGCTTGAAAAAACTTACGCCTTATTTTTATAAAAAACATTTTATAAAAATTTCCCAATACTAAATATGAACTTTAAGGAACGTAGAAACAAAATTTTACCAAGTTCATTCTCGCAGAGGCTATGATGTTGAAGACGCTTTGATATTCGGATCCGTTGATGTAGATGCAATCTTGAATTTCTTCAACGGTGTAACGGCGTATGACATACATATTGATAATGGACAAAAATGTCCTTACAAATCTCCCCCTATGTCTATGCCGGTACATACATAAAAAATATCCGAATTATCAACTTTATGACCTATACAAATCTACCCTCCCATGAACCCTAAAGATGGAAAGATACAAAGGTATAAATCTTCATCGTTTGTTCTTCAATCTTCAACAATCATCAAATCTCAAAGCTTTTCTCATCAGGGTGTGCAACGTATTGATCTTCAATCTTTATACCTACACACATGAGACAAAGCAAATACCACGTGACATATCGAGTTTGAAATGAGATAAACATGGATATGAATATATGATAAAAACAACATCTCAAAAACTCCCCCAAACTACAAACTCCCCCATAATATGATAATTCTTTCTCCCCCTTTTTATGATGTCCCCAAATAGACAAATGAGAAGAATGAATCAAATAAGTAAAGGCGGGGTGTCACGGTACAAAACAAATACAACCTATTTTTGATTTATATTTTTTTTTTTATATTTCAAAATTTTCATACAAAGATAGGATACCAATATGAACAAAAATGATACAAAAATCACACCATGGATTTTGACTCAAACAACCAAGTCATGGAAATGGAATGAATGGGTGTGAACACATTCGATAGGTAAATCAACTCAATCAATCATATGTGCACGATGCATATGTGTACTCCTAACGAATGATCATCAAAAGTATCCTTAGGTGTAAAAAAAAATTTGTTGAATTTAGATGACATCGTCTTATACAAATCAACAAATCAAAGTCAAAGTGATTTCCACACCAATAACGTCCAAAACTATGTAGCGCATTTTCAAATATCAAGGACGTGCAAACCCGTTTTAATTCTCCAACCAAACACCCTCATATATATTTTCTTTTAGAGGTAATCTAAATTCTCAAACTTTGGAGAATTGGTGCAAAAACCTAAATGGCCCATATTTTGGCATGAATATCTTTTTATTGCCTTTAAATTTTTTTCGGGCTCTTTTAACCTCTTTGGACCTCGGATAATAAAATTCCTCAATTTTTTAGGTCCAATTTAACGGTGGCTTAGTATTCGCAAAGGCTAAAGAACCTTTCGCAGCCCTTCCCCGTTTTCAAACAAAGCACACAAACTCACAAAACGGTTTTTATATGCACAAATTCCTTATCAAAATTATCGCGCTTGGTTCGTTTTAAGGACAGGATTGAAGTGAAAACACCCAACCAACATGTGATAAGACAAGCAAAATAATCAAACAAATCCGTGCATGTGTGCAATAAAGGAAACATGAGTCAAACATGTAGGAAGTAACACTTAATTACATCTTAATGACTCCAAACATTATAAAGCACATGGATGAATTGACCTATTGTCTCAAAACACTATCAAATAGTCACATGAAAATGGAATGATGTTGTGACTTGGTCATCCAAAGTGTTCATCCATAAACGGCGCAAACAAAAACAAAAATCTTTTTGGATTTTTCAAAATTTTATCAAAATAAAATCTTTTTGTATTTTTCAAAAAAAATCAAAAACAAGAATTTATACAAAAAGTACAAGTCATCACACTAGTAAAAATATATCATGAACCTACAACTAGTGTATGACAAACATGCAATCACAATCAACCAAAAGATTTCACATGGGGTGAATCACGTGCAAGCAAACGGGAATCGTGGACAAATAAACCATAAGCCTCTAAATCCGATTTTCTAACCCAAATTGATGTGTAACGAAGTGTGGGGGTTTTGTGAATCGAATTTATTCTTTCATTAACCTTCCTAGGTCCATTTAAAAGCTTGTAACAAAATCGCCTAAGATGACCTTGCCTACCGCAATGTGTGCAAGTGTAAATCGGGCGGTGTGTGTTACCTAAAGGTGGCCCTCTCCTCAAATTTATCGGTTGCTCTTTCCGAATTTTCCTAGGTGGGTCTCTCCTAATGATCCTAGGAGGTTCTCTCACGATGTTCCTATGGGGCGCCTTTTTAACAAACTTAGGTGCCTCTTTCTTAACAATCCTAGGAGGCTCTCTCACACGTGTGGGAATGGGTGCAACATATTTTTCAAGACCAATCCCACCCCTATCAGTTTTGATCTCGACTGTGCCTAAAATCTTATCAAGTTTTTCAGACCTAGACTCCAAATCAAATTTCACTTTACTTGAATCTTTCAATTTCACCTGAAGTTCACCTATCCTAGATTCAAGTACTAGTTTAGAATCCTCAAACTCTAAAAGCTCCTTTTTCATAGTCTCCATCAACCCTCTAAGACTATCTCTCTCACCCTCGACGTACTCAAGCTTCTCTTTCAAAATTTTCACATGAGCCCTAAGTTCTTCAACTAAAAAATCATTATTTTTTACGGCACACTCTTTCAACTGAGCTTTCAATTTCAAATTTTCTTTCTTTGTTTTCAAAGTTTCAGCATAAAGTTCATTGAAAGCAGTTTGCAAGTCATGCTCATCTACACTTTCCTCCTCACTTTCATCCACACTCCCATCACCTTCACTATCACTAATCACATGGATGGGAAACTCTCGCCTAGAAGCATAAAAAACTTCTTCTTCCGAATCACAATCACTAAGGGTAGAAACATGAGAAATCGGTTTATTCAATTTCTTCTTTAAATTTGTGGTACACTCATGTAACGTGTGACCAACACCCTCACAACAAGGACACCTCTCAGATTCGTTTTCAACAGAAGATTTAAAACAAGAGTTCGTGCGAATTTTCCAATTAATTTTTTCAAAAATTTGACATCGAAGATCATCAAAACCATCAAAAGCCATTTTTGCAAAAACAGGATCAAAGCACAATAACTTAGTGCAACAGGCTCTGATACCAATTTGACTTGTAAACGTGAGTAGACAAATTGTATCAGAAAGTAAATCCTCGAAAAATCAGGATCACGCGATAAATTAGCGTAACCCGCTCTGATACCAATTTGATAGTGCAGCAGCAGCGGAAATATTGCGACTTCTCAAATAAAAACCAATTTTAATTAAATTCCTTTTAACCCAAAGTAACCCTAGACATGCAACTAGGTGTGATTGAAACGATATGAAATCATGCAAGAATTATTCAACACACAAAGTTTAAGGAAAAATCCCCCACAGGGGCAAAACCACTTGTATATCACTATAATTTGTAAGAGAAACGGCTTACAATCGGATTACACTGAAATACAAGATTTTTGACTAAGAATTACCCTCGGGTATCGGATTCTGTAGTCGCGGCTGGAATATCCCTTTCCAGTAGGGTTGGCGGCTGGAACTATCCCTGTCCAGTAGGGCTGCAATGAAGAAGAGAACGGCTTCTCCACAAGGGTTGAACAATAGCAAAGCTTGTGTTCTAGGGTTCTAAAAGATTCACAAAAGTAATTGGGAATTTTTGTGTGAATCAAAAAGATGTTTTGGGACTCAAAAAGATGAAGACTTAGAGTATTTAGGACTCTGAAAATCGTGTTAAAAAGTCTTAAAAAATAACTCCCCGAAGTTGGATTTAAATAAGAAGTCTTTGAGCCTAAAAAAATCTGCAGCGAATCTGGCAGTGATTATCCCCGTCGGATCGGTCCGGATTGAGGGCGGATCGGTCCGATTTGACCGGATCGGTTCTTTTATTAAGAGGCGGATCGGTCCGAATGAGGTCGGATCGGTTCGGCTATTTCTCCTCATCGGTTTGCCATCGGTCCGGGGTATACTGGCCTTCAGCAAAACGGATCGGTCCGTTTGTGACCGGATCGGTCCGGTTTGCTTGAAAAAACTTACGCCTTATTTTTATAAAAAACATTTTATAAAAATTTCCCAATACTAAATATGAACTTTAAGGAACGTAGAAACAAAATTTTACCAAGTTCATTCTCGCAGAGGCTATGATGTTGAAGACGCTTTGATATTCGGATCCGTTGATGTAGATGCAATCTTGAATTTCTTCAACGGTGTAACGGCGTATGACATACATATTGATAATGGACAAAAATGTCCTTACAAATCTCCCCCTATGTCTATGCCGGTACATACATAAAAAATATCCGAATTATCAACTTTATGACCTATACAAATCTACCCTCCCATGAACCCTAAAGATGGAAAGATACAAAGGTATAAATCTTCATCGTTTGTTCTTCAATCTTCAACAATCATCAAATCTCAAAGCTTTTCTCATCAGGGTGTGCAACGTATTGATCTTCAATCTTTATACCTACACACATGAGACAAAGCAAATACCACGTGACATATCGAGTTTGAAATGAGATAAACATGGATATGAATATATGATAAAAACAACATCTCAAAAACTCCCCCAAACTACAAACTCCCCCATAATATGATAATTCTTTCTCCCCCTTTTTATGATGTCCCCAAATAGACAAATGAGAAGAATGAATCAAATAAGTAAAGGCGGGGTGTCACGGTACAAAACAAATACAACCTATTTTTGATTTATATTTTTTTTTTTATATTTCAAAATTTTCATACAAAGATAGGATACCAATATGAACAAAAATGATACAAAAATCACACCATGGATTTTGACTCAAACAACCAAGTCATGGAAATGGAATGAATGGGTGTGAACACATTCGATAGGTAAATCAACTCAATCAATCATATGTGCACGATGCATATGTGTACTCCTAACGAATGATCATCAAAAGTATCCTTAGGTGTAAAAAAAAATTTGTTGAATTTAGATGACATCGTCTTATACAAATCAACAAATCAAAGTCAAAGTGATTTCCACACCAATAACGTCCAAAACTATGTAGCGCATTTTCAAATATCAAGGACGTGAAAACCCGTTTTAATTCTCCAACCAAACACCCTCATATATATTTTCTTTTAGAGGTAATCTAAATTCTCAAACTTTGGAGAATTGGTGCAAAAACCTAAATGGCCCATATTTTGGCATGAATATCTTTTTATTGCCTTTAAATTTTTTTCGGGCTCTTTTAACCTCTTTGGACCTCGGATAATAAAATTCCTCAATTTTTTAGGTCCAATTTAACGGTGGCTTAGTATTCGCAAAGGCTAAAGAACCTTTCGCAGCCCTTCCCCGTTTTCAAACAAAGCACACAAACTCACAAAACGGTTTTTATATGCACAAATTCCTTATCAAAATTATCGCGCTTGGTTCGTTTTAAGGACAGGATTGAAGTGAAAACACCCAACCAACATGTGATAAGACAAGCACAATAATCAAACAAATCCGTGCATGTGTGCAATAAAGGAAACATGAGTCAAACATGTAGGAAGTAACACTTAATTACATCTTAATGACTCCAAACATTATAAAGCACATGGATGAATTGACCTATTGTCTCAAAACACTATCAAATAGTCACATGAAAATGGAATGATGTTGTGACTTGGTCATCCAAAGTGTTCATCCATAAACGGCGCAAACAAAAACAAAAATCTTTTTGGATTTTTCAAAATTTTATCAAAATAAAATCTTTTTGTATTTTTCAAAAAAAATCAAAAACAAGAATTTATACAAAAAGTACAAGTCATCACACTAGTAAAAATATATCATGAACCTACAACTAGTGTATGACAAACATGCAATCACAATCAACCAAAAGATTTCACATGGGGTGAATCACGTGCAAGCAAACGGGAATCGTGGACAAATAAACCATAAGCCTCTAAATCCGATTTTCTAACCCAAATTGATGTGTAACGAAGTGTGGGGGTTTTGTGAATCGAATTTATTCTTTCATTAACCTTCCTAGGTCCATTTAAAAGCTTGTAACAAAATCGCCTAAGATGACCTTGCCTACCGCAATGTGTGCAAGTGTAAATCGGGCGGTGTGTGTTACCTAAAGGTGGCCCTCTCCTCAAATTTATCGGTTGCTCTTTCCGAATTTTCCTAGGTGGGTCTCTCCTAATGATCCTAGGAGGTTCTCTCACGATGTTCCTATGGGGCGCCTTTTTAACAAACTTAGGTGCCTCTTTCTTAACAATCCTAGGAGGCTCTCTCACACGTGTGGGAATGGGTGCAACATATTTTTCAAGACCAATCCCACCCCTATCAGTTTTGATCTCGACTGTGCCTAAAATCTTATCAAGTTTTTCAGACCTAGACTCCAAATCAAATTTCACTTTACTTGAATCTTTCAATTTCACCTGAAGTTCACCTATCCTAGATTCAAGTACTAGTTTAGAATCCTCAAACTCTAAAAGCTCCTTTTTCATAGTCTCCATCAACCCTCTAAGACTATCTCTCTCACCCTCGACGTACTCAAGCTTCTCTTTCAAAATTTTCACATGAGCCCTAAGTTCTTCAACTAAAAAATCATTATTTTTTACGGCACACTCTTTCAACTGAGCTTTCAATTTCAAATTTTCTTTCTTTGTTTTCAAAGTTTCAGCATAAAGTTCATTGAAAGCAGTTTGCAAGTCATGCTCATCTACACTTTCCTCCTCACTTTCATCCACACTCCCATCACCTTCACTATCACTAATCACATGGATGGGAAACTCTCGCCTAGAAGCATAAAAAACTTCTTCTTCCGAATCACAATCACTAAGGGTAGAAACATGAGAAATCGGTTTATTCAATTTCTTCTTTAAATTTGTGGTACACTCATGTAACGTGTGACCAACACCCTCACAACAAGGACACCTCTCAGATTCGTTTTCAACAGAAGATTTAAAACAAGAGTTCGTGCGAATTTTCCAATTAATTTTTTCAAAAATTTGACATCGAAGATCATCAAAACCATCAAAAGCCATTTTTGCAAAAACAGGATCAAAGCACAATAACTTAGTGCAACAGGCTCTGATACCAATTTGACTTGTAAACGTGAGTAGACAAATTGTATCAGAAAGTAAATCCTCGAAAAATCAGGATCACGCGATAAATTAGCGTAACCCGCTCTGATACCAATTTGATAGTGCAGCAGCAGCGGAAATATTGCGACTTCTCAAATAAAAACCAATTTTAATTAAATTCCTTTTAACCCAAAGTAACCCTAGACATGCAACTAGGTGTGATTGAAACGATATGAAATCATGCAAGAATTATTCAACACACAAAGTTTAAGGAAAAATCCCCCACAGGGGCAAAACCACTTGTATATCACTATAATTTGTAAGAGAAACGGCTTACAATCGGATTACACTGAAATACAAGATTTTTGACTAAGAATTACCCTCGGGTATCGGATTCTGTAGTCGCGGCTGGAATATCCCTTTCCAGTAGGGTTGGCGGCTGGAACTATCCCTGTCCAGTAGGGCTGCAATGAAGAAGAGAACGGCTTCTCCACAAGGGTTGAACAATAGCAAAGCTTGTGTTCTAGGGTTCTAAAAGATTCACAAAAGTAATTGGGAATTTTTGTGTGAATCAAAAAGATGTTTTGGGACTCAAAAAGATGAAGACTTAGAGTATTTAGGACTCTGAAAATCGTGTTAAAAAGTCTTAAAAAATAACTCCCCGAAGTTGGATTTAAATAAGAAGTCTTTGAGCCTAAAAAAATCTGCAGCGAATCTGGCAGTGATTATCCCCGTCGGATCGGTCCGGATTGAGGGCGGATCGGTCCGATTTGACCGGATCGGTTCTTTTATTAAGAGGCGGATCGGTCCGAATGAGGTCGGATCGGTTCGGCTATTTCTCCTCATCGGTTTGCCATCGGTCCGGGGTATACTGGCCTTCAGCAAAACGGATCGGTCCGTTTGTGACCGGATCGGTCCGGTTTGCTTGAAAAAACTTACGCCTTATTTTTATAAAAAACATTTTATAAAAATTTCCCAATACTAAATATGAACTTTAAGGAACGTAGAAACAAAATTTTACCAAGTTCATTCTCGCAGAGGCTATGATGTTGAAGACGCTTTGATATTCGGATCCGTTGATGTAGATGCAATCTTGAATTTCTTCAACGGTGTAACGGCGTATGACATACATATTGATAATGGACAAAAATGTCCTTACAAATCTCCCCCTATGTCTATGCCGGTACATACATAAAAAATATCCGAATTATCAACTTTATGACCTATACAAATCTACCCTCCCATGAACCCTAAAGATGGAAAGATACAAAGGTATAAATCTTCATCGTTTGTTCTTCAATCTTCAACAATCATCAAATCTCAAAGCTTTTCTCATCAGGGTGTGCAACGTATTGATCTTCAATCTTTATACCTACACACATGAGACAAAGCAAATACCACGTGACATATCGAGTTTGAAATGAGATAAACATGGATATGAATATATGATAAAAACAACATCTCAAAAACTCCCCCAAACTACAAACTCCCCCATAATATGATAATTCTTTCTCCCCCTTTTTATGATGTCCCCAAATAGACAAATGAGAAGAATGAATCAAATAAGTAAAGGCGGGGTGTCACGGTACAAAACAAATACAACCTATTTTTGATTTATATTTTTTTTTTTATATTTCAAAATTTTCATACAAAGATAGGATACCAATATGAACAAAAATGATACAAAAATCACACCATGGATTTTGACTCAAACAACCAAGTCATGGAAATGGAATGAATGGGTGTGAACACATTCGATAGGTAAATCAACTCAATCAATCATATGTGCACGATGCATATGTGTACTCCTAACGAATGATCATCAAAAGTATCCTTAGGTGTAAAAAAAAATTTGTTGAATTTAGATGACATCGTCTTATACAAATCAACAAATCAAAGTCAAAGTGATTTCCACACCAATAACGTCCAAAACTATGTAGCGCATTTTCAAATATCAAGGACGTGCAAACCCGTTTTAATTCTCCAACCAAACACCCTCATATATATTTTCTTTTAGAGGTAATCTAAATTCTCAAACTTTGGAGAATTGGTGCAAAAACCTAAATGGCCCATATTTTGGCATGAATATCTTTTTATTGCCTTTAAATTTTTTTCGGGCTCTTTTAACCTCTTTGGACCTCGGATAATAAAATTCCTCAATTTTTTAGGTCCAATTTAACGGTGGCTTAGTATTCGCAAAGGCTAAAGAACCTTTCGCAGCCCTTCCCCGTTTTCAAACAAAGCACACAAACTCACAAAACGGTTTTTATATGCACAAATTCCTTATCAAAATTATCGCGCTTGGTTCGTTTTAAGGACAGGATTGAAGTGAAAACACCCAACCAACATGTGATAAGACAAGCACAATAATCAAACAAATCCGTGCATGTGTGCAATAAAGGAAACATGAGTCAAACATGTAGGAAGTAACACTTAATTACATCTTAATGACTCCAAACATTATAAAGCACATGGATGAATTGACCTATTGTCTCAAAACACTATCAAATAGTCACATGAAAATGGAATGATGTTGTGACTTGGTCATCCAAAGTGTTCATCCATAAACGGCGCAAACAAAAACAAAAATCTTTTTGGATTTTTCAAAATTTTATCAAAATAAAATCTTTTTGTATTTTTCAAAAAAAATCAAAAACAAGAATTTATACAAAAAGTACAAGTCATCACACTAGTAAAAATATATCATGAACCTACAACTAGTGTATGACAAACATGCAATCACAATCAACCAAAAGATTTCACATGGGGTGAATCACGTGCAAGCAAACGGGAATCGTGGACAAATAAACCATAAGCCTCTAAATCCGATTTTCTAACCCAAATTGATGTGTAACGAAGTGTGGGGGTTTTGTGAATCGAATTTATTCTTTCATTAACCTTCCTAGGTCCATTTAAAAGCTTGTAACAAAATCGCCTAAGATGACCTTGCCTACCGCAATGTGTGCAAGTGTAAATCGGGCGGTGTGTGTTACCTAAAGGTGGCCCTCTCCTCAAATTTATCGGTTGCTCTTTCCGAATTTTCCTAGGTGGGTCTCTCCTAATGATCCTAGGAGGTTCTCTCACGATGTTCCTATGGGGCGCCTTTTTAACAAACTTAGGTGCCTCTTTCTTAACAATCCTAGGAGGCTCTCTCACACGTGTGGGAATGGGTGCAACATATTTTTCAAGACCAATCCCACCCCTATCAGTTTTGATCTCGACTGTGCCTAAAATCTTATCAAGTTTTTCAGACCTAGACTCCAAATCAAATTTCACTTTACTTGAATCTTTCAATTTCACCTGAAGTTCACCTATCCTAGATTCAAGTACTAGTTTAGAATCCTCAAACTCTAAAAGCTCCTTTTTCATAGTCTCCATCAACCCTCTAAGACTATCTCTCTCACCCTCGACGTACTCAAGCTTCTCTTTCAAAATTTTCACATGAGCCCTAAGTTCTTCAACTAAAAAATCATTATTTTTTACGGCACACTCTTTCAACTGAGCTTTCAATTTCAAATTTTCTTTCTTTGTTTTCAAAGTTTCAGCATAAAGTTCATTGAAAGCAGTTTGCAAGTCATGCTCATCTACACTTTCCTCCTCACTTTCATCCACACTCCCATCACCTTCACTATCACTAATCACATGGATGGGAAACTCTCGCCTAGAAGCATAAAAAACTTCTTCTTCCGAATCACAATCACTAAGGGTAGAAACATGAGAAATCGGTTTATTCAATTTCTTCTTTAAATTTGTGGTACACTCATGTAACGTGTGACCAACACCCTCACAACAAGGACACCTCTCAGATTCGTTTTCAACAGAAGATTTAAAACAAGAGTTCGTGCGAATTTTCCAATTAATTTTTTCAAAAATTTGACATCGAAGATCATCAAAACCATCAAAAGCCATTTTTGCAAAAACAGGATCAAAGCACAATAACTTAGTGCAACAGGCTCTGATACCAATTTGACTTGTAAACGTGAGTAGACAAATTGTATCAGAAAGTAAATCCTCGAAAAATCAGGATCACGCGATAAATTAGCGTAACCCGCTCTGATACCAATTTGATAGTGCAGCAGCAGCGGAAATATTGCGACTTCTCAAATAAAAACCAATTTTAATTAAATTCCTTTTAACCCAAAGTAACCCTAGACATGCAACTAGGTGTGATTGAAACAATATGAAATCATGCAAGAATTATTCAACACACAAAGTTTAAGGAAAAATCCCCCACAGGGGCAAAACCACTTGTATATCACTATAATTTGTAAGAGAAACGGCTTACAATCGGATTACACTGAAATACAAGATTTTTGACTAAGAATTACCCTCGGGTATCGGATTCTGTAGTCGCGGCTGGAATATCCCTTTCCAGTAGGGTTGGCGGCTGGAACTATCCCTGTCCAGTAGGGCTGCAATGAAGAAGAGAACGGCTTCTCCACAAGGGTTGAACAATAGCAAAGCTTGTGTTCTAGGGTTCTAAAAGATTCACAAAAGTAATTGGGAATTTTTGTGTGAATCAAAAAGATGTTTTGGGACTCAAAAAGATGAAGACTTAGAGTATTTAGGACTCTGAAAATCGTGTTAAAAAGTCTTAAAAAATAACTCCCCGAAGTTGGATTTAAATAAGAAGTCTTTGAGCCTAAAAAAATCTGCAGCGAATCTGGCAGTGATTATCCCCGTCGGATCGGTCCGGATTGAGGGCGGATCGGTCCGATTTGACCGGATCGGTTCTTTTATTAAGAGGCGGATCGGTCCGAATGAGGTCGGATCGGTTCGGCTATTTCTCCTCATCGGTTTGCCATCGGTCCGGGGTATACTGGCCTTCAGCAAAACGGATCGGTCCGTTTGTGACCGGATCGGTCCGGTTTGCTTGAAAAAACTTACGCCTTATTTTTATAAAAAACATTTTATAAAAATTTCCCAATACTAAATATGAACTTTAAGGAACGTAGAAACAAAATTTTACCAAGTTCATTCTCGCAGAGGCTATGATGTTGAAGACGCTTTGATATTCGGATCCGTTGATGTAGATGCAATCTTGAATTTCTTCAACGGTGTAACGGCGTATGACATACATATTGATAATGGACAAAAATGTCCTTACAATAGATAGTGTATATCTTAAGAATACACTAAGTAGTGAAACTTAATTAATTGAATAAATGATAAGATAAATGAAATGTCAATTTCAACTCTTAACATATGAGAAATGTTAATTCGATTTGTGTACTCTATGGGCGGTATGAGGACTTATATATGTTGACACTCCAGATAATTACTTATGTCTAGTTAGCTTGGGTAGTATAGTTAGGTGGGCTAAGTAAATAACGTTAGGTGGGCACTATAGTTGAGAGGTGAGGAAACTCAAGAGAGTGAACGTAACATGTGTAATCAATAATCGATTTTTAACCGTGATAAACTCTTGCTAAAGATTTTCAAAATGTTTTGAGTACTAACTCTTGCTATAAATATTTTCAAAAAAATTTACTTGTCCAGTCACAGGGATGTCGGACTTGATATTATGCCTCAGGGATACGCATGAGTAGCACAGGTGGATTCTTGCGGAGTTTTGATTAGATGCATATATTCTTCATTCCTAGTGTAGGAATCTATTCTCAGTATTATAGTTTTATTTGGGCATACTTCCCCATTCAAGTTTTATTCGATTAAGACTTGTTGGATTTATTTGGTTTGGTTTTAGCCGATGGTTTATTCAGCAAGATTTTATTTATCTATATCTTGTGATGGATTGGACTTTATATTGGTGTATGATTTATATTAGTTTCCTCATGTTGTTATCTGTTTAATGAAAGACAAAATTGGCATCGGTTTAATTAACTAATAGGTGATTAGTAATTAATTTTGTTTTCGACAGAGATGCTAAGAATGAACCAATTTGAAAATACAGATTTAATTTAATAAAGGACTGAACACCCAGTATTTAATTAGGCGGGGTGTCACATACAACTTGTACAGAGCAATTGCGTCTTGGCATAGATGCGTTTAATAATTTGTGCAACAAATTATGTGATAAAAATTATTACATGAAATGACACATGTTCGGATAGAGGAAGCTATTGCTATGTTTTTATATATGCTTGGATATAACCTACAGAATTGGGTTGTCAAGTTTCGATTCATCCACTCCGGAGACACAGTTAGTCAAAATTTATATGAGGTTTTGCGCACTATAGTTAAACTAGGGGAGAATATTTGGTCCTGTCCGAGAAAGAAATTGAAGGTTATGAAGAAGAAAAATGGGAATCATTTGATAATTGCCTTGGATCTACTTATGGGGCATACGTTCCTATAATAGTTTCATCTCAGGATGAAGGGAGATATAGAAATAAGAAGAGTTTCAATGCGACAAATGTATTAGGAGTGTGTTCCTATGATTTAAAATTCACTTATGTTTTACTTGGGTCGGAAGGGTCGACTGCAGATGATTGAGTTTTACGAGGTACACTGGAAAGACAAAATCCATTAATTATTCCAAATGGTACACATCCAATTATATTTTAAAATAATTCGTAATATCTTTATTTTGTTTTATTTTCTTCAATGGTTAAATAATAACTTTTCTTCTAATGTTGGTAAATATTATCTTATTGATGCTGGATATAGAAATGGAACTAGTTTTTTTGGCACCTTATAGAGGAACGCCTTATCATCTTAATGAGTGGTGAAGAATGGAAAATAATTCGCAAACACACATTGACCTATTTAATCTTCGCCATTCAACTGCTAAAAATGTAATCGAAAGAGACTTTGGACTTCTTAATTAAAGATGGGCTATTCTTAGATCTGCTTCTTTCTTTGAGGTGAAAACTCATCAGAATTATAATTTCATGTGTAATCCTCCACAATCTTATACGAATAGAGCAATAAAATGATATGTTATCAGATATGGTTGATGATTATTTACGTAATGAATGGCCAGAAGAAAGTTATGAAGATTGCATAGACGAGGAGGATGTAATGGATAACCATGGTGCTAAATATAGAGATCGTATTAGACATTTGAAAACGACTAGGGAGTGGAAGAAAAAAAGGGATACATTAGCACAAGCAATGTTTCCTCCGTACCGAATAGGGAAACATCGAGGATAAATTTTCCTTTTGGCTTACTTTTCTAGTTATACACTTGGTTGTAGCTTACTTGATTAATGTTTATGGTTTTAGTGTACTTAGTTAATGTGTATGGTTTAAGTGTACTGGATTAATGTGAATGGTTTATTTATTTTAAATTTGATTGTTGTAAAGGAATGGATTTTGATTCTCAAGTTAGAGAAGGGACTAAGAAAATGAAAGGCTATTTCTCATGAACCCCAGAGATGGATTAAACATTATGCACTTGATTTATAGATCAAATTAATCAAGGGAACAAGTTGGATGTAAAAATTTCATGGAAAACGGTTGAATGTATTAGTTCCATAAATATCATGATAGATGAACATCATATTTTCATGACAAAGCAAAAAGTCCAATCATGCCTCACGACTTGGGAGAAATGTTATGAGGTTATAAGTAAAATGCTATCAACATTAGGGTTCTATTGGAACTATGATAGTGGTAGAGTTTATGTTGAAGAAAGATTGTGGAATGCATACATGATAGTAAGTCTTTTTTTGACATACTTGTTGCTTTTGTGGTTCTTTTAATGAATATTCTTTAATCTTAACATTTAAAATTGAATTTATTTTTAGGATCATCCTAAAGTTGTACAAATTACAATCCATAATTAGGATAGTTTAGATGCTATTTTTGCTCAAGATTGTGCAAATGAGAAGGATGCTCGAACGACATTAGAAGATGAGATCAAAATGACAAATAATGAAGAGTCTAACAACTTAGAAGATAATTTGGATATTGATGAGTGGACCGTTGTAGATGCTCCACAGATGAATTTTGAGTTTGAAATGATCAAGGGAAGACCAATGAATCATCTTCATCTATTTCTCGCTCAAAGAAGGGAAAACATTCCGATTTTAAAGCACTTTCGAATGTCTTGGGCCCCATGTCAGAGTCACTTGATCACTTCTTAAATTTTGAATCTTCCAAGGAAACAACTCAAATGGTATTGGATGAGGTTTTGAAGGTTCAATATTTGGATGAAATACAAGTCTTGAAAGTTGTCGGTCTTTTGATGAATGACAAACAGAAATTTGATGCGTTTTCTGGTAGTCCGAATGAGTTTAAGAGGCAATGGATTCTGATGCAACTTGGCACATGATTATTATAACAATTTATTATTCTAATATGTATTGACTTGTTAAGTTATTAGGTGAACTTTTTTCATTATGGTAATGGTGCTTACAAACTAGTTCTAGTTTTACCAAATCTAGATGAACTTCTATCTATCTTATTTTACCAATGCTACTTCAATTCTTAATTCTTGTTAAAGTATGATGTGATTTGATTCTGCTTTTTTTATTAGAATCTTTATTCAAAGTATAATTTTTTAATAGTTCACAAACTACTAAAATTCCAAAAGAATTTTGTAATTGATCCAAACAAGGGATTTAGATCTCTACTAGAGTTCTAAAAGAAAACTATACTTGAACCAAACAATTGGAATGGAATTGTAATTCCATGAAATGAAATTCCATAGAATTATAATTCCAATTTTATGCATCCAAACGGACCCCAATTGATTTTGTATGGTGATTTTGTAACGACAAAATAATGATTTATTTGTTTTATTTGTTTTATTTACTATAATTTTCCAAGAAAGATTCTTCTTTTAAGTTAATACATTGATGCATTCATATCAAGATTAGACTTATTGATTAGTGGTTTGATGTCATTCCTCTAATCATCATGTAACACCCTGTATTTTAAAGCAATTTAGAATTTAATCAAATTAGGTATTTTTAAATTACATGTGCGAAGTAATTTAATTAAATTAAATTTTATGTGTTCATTAAATATTAATTGAGAGAATTTATGATTAGTATCTATGGAATAAATTTACTAAGTGTGTAGTAAGTAACATGTGATAATAATTACACGTTGTAGTGAATAATATCGACGGAGTTATATTATATCTCAACTTGGAGTCGGGTTTAGACTATGTTAAGCTTGAGATAGGGAATTTAATTAAAGTGACTCAGATGATGATTTCGAGTGCACGGTTAGTTATAGTTAGGTCAATATAGTTATAATAGAGTACCAGGGGGTAGTATTTGGGTTTTGGGGACTTTTTAGTCAAGATTGGGCCCATACGGGGTATTTGGGTCATTTGGGCTTGACCCGCTAGCCTAATTTGGGGATTTAGGATTATAAACCTAAGTCTAAGAGTTTGAGGTAGCCATAACTCACATTCTAAACCCTAAGAGATTCAAATAATAGAGAAATAATACAAATTAGAGCTTTAGGATTCAAAATCAAAGTGTATTGGGGGGTGCTAACACTGATTGGTTTTTTACAATGTAAAATCAGACCCTATGAATAGATAAAGGCAAGTGATTAACTTGATTTTGATTTAATTTTTAGAAATTTATGTTCATATCATGGTAGGTGTAGGAAAATCCCTTTGTAGGGAGGGTTCTCACATGTAAAGGGATTTTTGGTGATTTGGGTATCATGTGGAGATTAAATACTCAATTGGTGATGGAATACCATATACTAATCGGTACATGTAAAGGGATTTCGTACAATATAAATACTCGATTAGTTTACTTGGGATTTGTAGAATATAATTTAAGAAGATGATTTCATATAAATTTAAAAACCCAATTTGTGAAATAATAGATGATAGTAGAAATCCGTGATGCTTGGAGATTTATATTATGACTGGAATGTGTTTAAGATGTGTAATAAACATTGGTTATGATTAGATTATGAGTTGGGCTGAAAGTATGAAGGTTTGATGAACACAAATGGAAGAAAAATGAGTTGGGGAAGAAGTTTGTTCGTCCAGGGATCGATCAATCGATTTCATCGATCGATGGATGAAACCTAATTTTTGGCATCTTTTAATTTTTATTTTTGGGCTCTAGTTTCTCGGGGCACATCCAAGGTTTACTAATTTAGTGAAAATTTAGGGAGAACTTAATACCAAGGTATTTATGGTTTAATATATAATGGATTAAAAGAGTACGAATAGGGAGAAATCTAAGAGACGAATTAACTTAAGTAAATTTGTGAATATTTAAAGTTTGGGCTGATTGGGTGAGTGTGGGTATTTTAGCAGGGTGATGCTACGTTAGTTATTTAATTGATGTCAATTTAAATAAATTAAGAGTATTGTATAGGCTTGAATATTACGAGCTAGTGCTACGGGTGTTAGACACGACTTAACTCGATTTGTATTATTTATATATACAGGTATATGAACAGTATATATATATATATATATATATATATATATATATATATATATATATATATATATATATATTCTATAAATATTGGTGTATGATATTTATGTGAAAACATACCCCTCTAGGGCTATCATAGGAGGTTGTGCGATGTAGGTGAATCCCCTGGCTAGTGAATGCAGGGAGAGTATAATCCTTAGGTCATAGCGCCACGTGTTTTATTGTGTGATTTATTTTTGAGGTGAAATACTTTGGGTATGGTTCATTCTCACCATCAAGGTACTATGACCACCTCCACTACGCTTACGATAATACTACCTAGTTCAGTGTGAGTAGAACGACTTATGGTAACCAGGTTAGGTTGAGCATACCTGGGATATGATAGCATTTTAGAGAAAACATCCAATGAGTTATTATTTGTAGAGATGGTTATTATACACAACATATGTGTGATTTTTGTAGTATATGTTTACGTATATAATATAGTAGACACTTATATATAGCTTAAATGCATAAAGTGTGAATGTATTACATATATAACTAGGGTGAATGTTATGAAAGAGATTGCTGCAGTTATGATTAATTAAGTTAGCGAGCGGTATAACTTATGAATCAACAATAGAAAGTACTTGGGTTAGAGTGGTGTTAAGCATTCATAACAAGTTTAGTTAGACAGGGCATCATAACTAGGTGGGTTATGAAGGAAGTGATAGGCATGCACAATAATTTCGAGGTGTGTAATATCTCAATAGAGTGGAACACTAACTTACATATGAAAAGTGTTCTTTCATATTTAACTATTGCATCTTAATTACTTGCAACTATTTTTTAAAAGTTTTGGGCTCTGAGCCGTGTCAAAAATATTTTCAAAACCTTTAGGTGTTAAGCCATAGGGAAGTCAAGCATGCTGATTTATTCTAGGGGTGCATAGGTGCAGCATGTGTGGAGGCATGCAGAACTTGATTAGACGCTTCGGTTATTCTATTCCTAGTTTAGTATTCAGATTTAGTATTTATTTTAGGCGTGTTGATCGTTTAGTATCAGACTTCGTATTAGGATTTATTTCTTTTATATTGAATTTATTATTTGGATTTTAGACTTGGAGCCGATGGTTTATTTGGCATTTATTTATTATATCATGCGATGTTCTGGACTTTAATTATTGTATGAATGGTTTAGATTATGTTACTTACACATGCTGTTATATGTTAATGAAAGATAAAATTTGGCAACGATTTATTTAATTAATAGGTGGTTATTAACTTTAAAATGTTTTCAATAGTTACGATAAGAATGAACCAAATGAGATTCCTATTTTATTATAGTAGGAAGGACTGATCAACCAGTATTGAAATAGGTGGGGGTATCACAGGTGGTATTCGAGCATCAGGTTCAAGTGTCCATAGGATATGTGCGGCTTACTATGATTTCAGCATAGTGTCCTTTGATATAAAGCTTTATTATTAGGACTACTACAATCATATTTACATATATGAGATTACATTATCTTTCTATTATCTTTGTATTGACTATGAACTCATAAAATTCTCCCTGATTTTAGATGCCACCCGAAAGAGGACGATCGATTAGAGCAGCGACGAGGGAAATTGAGAGAGAGGCTCAGTAGGAGCCACAGGAACCATAATGCCATACCAACCACAAGGGACGGTGATGAACGCAGAGGTAGCCACTATTGTTGCCCAAGCTATCAATGTTGTTATGAATATCATAGCATAACATTTTCCTTAGTCCCATCTACAACAGCAAGTGGGGTTGGTTGTCTAGGCCCCTCAGGGACCATCAGATTGGTAGAGAGTGAGGGAGGCCTTCCAGAAGCGTCACCCACCAAAGTTTTAGTGTATCTCCTATGTGATCATTTATTGTTAGTGGTAGAAAGATTTACAACCCCACCTTCTTATGATTGAGTGCAGCGAAACCAATAAGTAGATGTTGACCACATTCAAGATCGTGGGAGTATCCTTATAGTGGTGGGAGTCAAGTACCACTTCTGAGGAGAAAGATGTTATGACATTTTCTGAGTTCTGAGAGCTGTTTGATAGTAAGTACTTCCTCTATCTGTTCAGAAAGAGATGCAAAGGAAGTTTATTGAGGTAGTTCAGGGTAATCGTTCGGTAGAATAATACGAGGAGGAGTTCACCCGTTTGGATAAGTTTGTGCCCGACGAGGAGAAAAACAAGCTGAAGTTCATAGATGAACTTGTCTGCAGAATCATACAACACTTGATTGGTAACTCAATGTTGAAAACTTATAATGAACCCAGTGTAGTACTTATTCACTGTTATTATCATCGCTCCCATCTAAAGGGGAGAAAGATAGTGGAGGAGTCTAGGCAGTCAGTCAAGACAAAAGGGAATGTGGCCAAGATATTTATACCAGGAGGTTATCGACAAGTGGGTCAAAGTTTAATACATGACCAATAAGGTCCTCAGCAGTAGCAACAACATATTCCTTAGGGCCTCCAGGGATAAGGGAACAATAGGGGAGGCCAGAATGGTCGGGACCACATGGGTCAGCCTCGATAGGTCCATCACGGCCAGAGGGAGGAAGACTTAACAAGGTGTTGCTTTGTTTGCAAAAAAACAAGTCATATGAAGACAGAGTGTCGACAACGGGGTAGGAGACAACAACAGGGTGCCGAATAGGGGCAGCAAGAATAGTTACCCCCATGCAATACCAACTCCACTAGCCCCACAGTAGCAACAAAAGTTATAGTATGAACATGTGTATAACGTCCATGAAGTAGCCATATATCAGGCACTGTAGGTGCCACTAGTAGTTGAGGGTACGTTTCCTATTCATGGGAATGAGGGTGGGATTTTTTATTGATATGGGGACGTCACACTCATTTATTACTACTAGATTTGTACGTACAAATGATCCATTAGAAACAATTAGTCGTCTCCTTATGTGTATAGAGTTTGGGTAGTGGGGCACTTATAATCTTGATTTGTAGAGGTGTTGATATCGTCTTTAGGAGACTAAGTTTAACAATCAACTTTCTTCTTTTAGATATAGAGGGGTATGATGTCATATTGGGCATGGATTGGTTATCAGGGTACACGATGAGAGTAGACTACTTCGGGAGGACCTTTGTGTTTTCTATTCTGGGACATGAGATGTTCCTTATGGAGATGCCACTTCCCAAGGGAGGATTGCACACACACCTATACTATATTGAGGAAGAGATCTCATATAAGGTGGTTATGCCTTTGAATTCAATTCCAGTGGAGAGGGAGTTTGAGTATGTATTCCAGAAGATACTCGGGTTGCAACCCATCTAGGAGATTGAGCTCATCATTGACTTAGCTCTAGATTCGAGATCGACACCTTATTGCATGGCTCCTTCAGAGATAAAGGAGTTGAGGGAGTATATTCAGCACCTCTTGGGGGTAGGGATTCATTCGAAGGACTATATCACTGTAGGGTCCACCAGTGTTGTTCGTTAAAAAGAGAGATGGTTCACTTCGTGTGTGTGTGTAGACTATAGGGAGGTGAAAATGTCACGATACGGAATAAGTATATGTTGCTCAGATCGATGACATGTTCAAATAGATGAGAGAAACATACTTCTTATTTAAGATAGATATGAGATTGGGATATCATCATTTATGCATTAGAGATGAGGATATTCCTAAGACTGATTTTCTATCACGGTATGGATCGTACGAGTTTGGGGTGATCCCATTTGGGCTAATGAATGCACTAGCAATGATCATGGATCACATGAACCATGATTTCAGAGATTTCATTGACCAGTTCATGTTCTAGTTTACTCTCGTTCGGAGGATGAGAACGTAAAGCATTTGTGTAAGTTTTTGTACACGTTACGAAACCATCAGTTGTATGCTAAATTTTAGAAGTGTAGATTTTAGCTATGGGTGGTAAAGTTTTAGGCCACATTGTGTCCGACAAAGGCATGATGTTGATTCGATTATGGTATCAGTGGTGTGGCAGTGGGGATAGCCCACGACACCGACCAAGATTCACAGCTTTATGGGATTGGTCGGATACTATCGCTATGTTATTAAGAGTTTCACAAAGATTGCAAGTCCGTTGATGAACCTAACTCGCAAAGGGGTGTAGTTTATTTGGAGTGACCACCATGAGTTAGCTTTAGATGAGCTAAAGGAATAATAACTTCAACACCTATACTCGCATTGACTAAAGGAGGAATATAGTACCGTGTTTATATAGATGCATCCTTGTAGGGATTTTGGGGTGTCCTACAACAAGAGGTGTTACCATCCTAAGGCTTCGTGTCCTCCCTTTTTTCCCTCTCCATCGGGGTGATTCCCTCCCTGTAGCTTCACGTGGAGAGGTGAAAAGAATGGTGGTGAGAAAAGGTCCTGCATCCCGACACTTTTCTTCAAAGGGGGAGCACTTCGGTCATCGTCAATGCAGGGTTATGCAAAAAGATGGAGTCTCTAGTCTATTTTACTCAAAACAAACAAAAAAAATGTCGTTGCATTGAGAGATTGAGCTAAAGACAAACTTATTATTACGAAACCAAGAGTTAGGGGGTTCGGGGGCTAAGTTACGAAATGGGAAGGTGTTAGGCACCCATTCTGCCTTTCGATCTCTCATGGGCTTGTGTTGCTATGTTCCTTAATTTCTCCGTGAAATGTGTGTGCATGTATATATATAAATGGAGATTAGAATCACTCGACTCACATCATGGAAAAGATGGAGTGAGGTCATCGAAGGATTGTTCCCAAATCTAATTAATAAAGATATAATGTGTGCATTTATCGAAATATTAATCGTTATGATAGAACGATAATATACGTTAGATAAGGTGCGATGATAAAATATTATATAAATATAATAAATGAAAAATAGGAATAAATGAGAAATAAAACTCGAGTCTCGGGTTTAACCCGAGATGCCTATGTAGCCCATAAGGGTATCAAAGTCCACGTTGTTCGTATGTGGCGTAAGGGTGGGGTTTAACCCCTAGATTCTAACGGGATGTGTGTGTATAAAATGTGTTTAGTTTTGCAAAGGTGAAGTGAACATTCCCATTGGAATTTATGAATATAACCCTCTTTTGTTGGTGTTGGGTTTTTTGGTAGAATATAACATTATGTGTAATATACTAATAAAACATGAGAGTGTTAATGTAATGAACTAAAGTAAGAACTAAATTAAAAAGATCTATGCAACTAATGCAAAAAGTAAAGAAATTCAAAGAAATGGAAGAATGTTGTACCTTCTTTGAAGACTTTAGGCTAGATTTTGATTGTTGGAGAACTTCCTTGAAAGTGGAGAATGTTAAAGAACTTCTACTAGATTTGAAAGGGATGGGAGTGAAAGGTGGATAGAATTTACACACAACGAAACTTATTTATTGAAGGAGAATGTTGCAGATATTAGTGATGATGATGGATCTGAGGTCTGTCTTAGGAGTGAGATCATGATCTCCTTTTATAGGGTCAGGTCTATCAATCGACCATGTCCTTGCACTACCTATTGGTAGGTAACCCTATGCACACTGTCGAGAGGCAGGAAAATGGACCTAGCAATTAGTAGTCTGTGAAGATTTTCCTGGAAAAATGTTCGTATATCTTGATTCATTGATCTGAATCATGCATGGGGCCTACAGTTGGAAGTTTAATTTAGAGGCCTTAATGAGTCCTTTGATCTGCTCCCAGGTCCGAGAGTTAACTTTGGTTCAAATATGGCTCGAAAGCCCTTATCAGTCCTCTGGACGAGAGATCGTCGGATGATAATGGACCATTCATCCAAACCATAAGTAGAATCGCACACGCAGTAGACAGTTGGAAAGGTTATCAGACGTAAATTTATGTTCCAAAGATTTTTTCTTGGTTCAGACAATTGACTTTAGTCAATCGGGCCCAAAAGTCCCCGGTGATGTGTCAGAGTAAAATGAGTCGTTCGTCCATACCGTAAGTCTGATTTGCGCATGGGACAGACTGTTGGAAAGGGAATTTTTTTACCTTTGAAGATTCATTAAGTATCGGTTGAGATGAAGAGTTAAATTTGGTCAAACGGAGTTTGAGAATGCTTGGGGGTTTTAAATCAAATTTTGGATGATGACGGATCATTTGTTCAAATGGTTAGGTTGTTTAGCACACGGGATGGACCATTGGAAAGGGGTTTTAGAGCCCTTTGAGAATTCATTGAAATTTTTCTCTGATGATGGATTTGATTGGGGTCAAATTAGGGCTCCTGAGTGCTCGATGGCCTCCAGATCGTTTTTTATAGTAAAATGATCATTATGCCGATTCGTGCAGGGGTGAACCATTGGAAAGGGTATTTAAAGTCCTTTGAAGTTTAATTAAGCTTTCCCTTTGTTGTTGCAGTTGATCGGAGTCAAACGGAGCTCGGGGGCACCTGATGTCCTCTTGATCGGTACTCGGAGTATGACTTAGGGTTGATGCGAAATGAGGAGGTGTTAGGGACCTATGGAAGGACTTAGCGGGCCTAGAATGGGGTGTCTATAGAGCCCCTTGAAGGGTGAGATTGGAATAAGTGAAAGTTGTCGAATAGACACCACATGATGGTTTTTAAGGAATGAGGTCGATTGTCAGGACCTAAAAGGATGTTGGGGATGGTCAATTTAGACCTAATGATTGTGTGTAATCGAGTGGAAAAACCGAGCGTCCGTGTAATACGCTAGTCGTTGTTATCGGCTTCCAACCTCAATACAAAAAAAACCTAAACTTTTAGCTACACTTTTATGGAGTATAGTAGTAAGTCTGGGTATCGAATCCACAGGGAATGTTTTATAGAATTTAATTGATTTATTACTTCTAAAATAAAAATGAAAAAGATGATGATTGGAAAAATTTCTAAAACTTTACTTATGAAAAACAAATGGAAATTAACAGCAAAATTTGGGTTTAACAATTTAGAGAAAATTAGGGTAGGGTACAATCCCTCAATCCTTAACAAATTATCCTTTAGAATACTAGACTTATAAATCAAAATTCTTGATTAAATCCAGTCCTTATAATCTCTAAGCATTACATATATGAGGTTCAAGCCCGCACCATATGAAATCAAAGATCAATATAAAGCGGTGAACGACAAATTATACATAAAAAGCATTCTTAAACATCCCAAGTACCTAGGGCAAGAGAGATTAAAAGATATGACAATGCATATATGATTTTCATTCACGATTCAACCAAAATTTTCATTTATTTTCTAATTTTCCATACAAATAATTTGCCTTGGATTGAGTTCATGTACCCCAACCCTTGAAAAATTAGCTACTCATGATTGGATTAAAAAAACAAATTCATACACAACATTAAGGATCTACAAGACATTATAAATAAATTGCAAATAATAAAACAAGAGAATGGAAATGATATTACTTGAATTCAGCAACAAGAACGGAATTGGGATTCAGAAATTCTTACAAACTAGGATTCATGAAAACTCTTGAAGGAATAGAAAATTTGCTCTCAAAATCTAACCCTAAAATTCAATCTAGCACTTCTAACCTACTCCTAACCTAGCCTCTCTCTAGCAACTCCCCTTCAAATGATGTAGGTCATGGACTTTTATAGCACAAAATCTCGAAATTGACAGCCAATAGTGCTTGTGGAACAAGTTTTCCAATAGTTGCACTTCATTAAATGCATAATTAATGACAGAAATCCGCACATCCAGACTCTTCATTATCGCGCAACTTCAAAACCTCGTAACTTCTTCACCGTAGCTCGGATTGAGGTGCTGTTTTTTCCAGTGTTCTTGTAATTTAGAACTCTTCAACTTTCTAGTTGGCCCCACCTCCGGACTAAGGCTGAAAAATTACGAAAATGCCCTTCAACTCTCCATTTCTAGGTTTCTTTCACTGTTTTGAGTTCTCCTTCGCACTAACTTGCATGAAATACCTGTAAAGCACATGAGAAATACACAAAACACGAAATACTTTCCAAAAAAGGTTAGTAGAATACATTTGAGACAAATCCAAGCTACTTACACTGCACGGGATCATAAAAATACTGAAATTAAGGGGATAAATGTGAAGAATAGGTGCCTAAACACACCTCCTAACTTAGAACTTTGCACGTCCCGAGCAATGTATATGAATACTAACCAAAATTATACTCTTGAAAATTCCTTTATTAAAAAAAATTCCACTTTCGCAGGCACGCGATTGCATTTAGCGTATGCAACAAGCCTTTAAACCCCTAGGTTACCCTAGTAGGACGAGTGTTGTCTCGTGAGGGTTTGCAGTGAATACACCCACAAAATTCTTTATTGACTCAAATAAATATCAAAATACTTAAAAATTGTACAATTTAAACTTTTCGAAAAATACTCACCATAAATTCATATTCAAATGTTTCAAACCATAGTGTGTGTGTGCAAAGCCATCAATTAAACCTCAAATTTCCACCGATTGAGCATTACGTTACTTTCCGAAAATTCGTTTTGATTCAAATTCTTACGGATTGCACTCACAAACGAATCACTCGGATTGTGGCTATTTTCTCTCGGTATGCATGATATAAAGAGTAAATATAATGGATACAAATTCATGCATACAAAATTGAAAAGAAGGAAATATATGGTGAAAAGATCTCATCATTGGAATACAGTTATTTGGAAATGGGAACATCACCTCTAATTCACACCATTTAATCTCTCATATTATCTTTTCATTTCTTAGCTCTCCATGCGGTAATTAATTTAGCCATTTGGACTCAGTTAGGACTTTCTTGGGTCATAAAAGGTGTAAAGGGTAAAAAGGGAATGGATGGAATGTTGGAATTGGAAAATGTCCTTATGATGTCCATTTGTGCTTTTTCGGGCATTTGTTCATTTTTTTCTTTTCTTTTTCTTTTCTTGCTATTTTTGTTGAGCATATCTATTTTTTTTTTCTTGCCCCTTTTTGTTGCACAATTTGGACTTGATGAATATTCCATTTTTGCAATTCCGGGCTATTTGGGTTTTTCGGGTTGTCAAACGAAAGGGAAATATTTTATTCGGCTCAAATTGGGTTGCAAAGGGATAATTTTGTTTTTCACAACTTTTTATGGCTAATATTTTTGGGTAACAAACGAAGGCCTACTTCCTTGTCCAAATTGCTAATCACATTACCATATGCATCTCGAGATTAATTTAGTTTAGAGATATATTTAGCACGAATTTCGAGACAACATCTCACACATTTCCCATAACCGATCAAAATAAAGGATTGAGATCATCAACGACTTATTAAAACGCTGAAAAGAACTTTGAGTTAATCATAAACTCGGATTGATTTAAAAACTCAAAAAAAAAATTGAAAGGCTCGAAATCTCACCGGGTTTGATCAATCTCCACACTTATTCGTAAAGTCGTCAATTTTCTTTCAATTTCCATCTTCGGTCAATTTTGGCTTAGTGCAATTATGAATTTTACAATTTGAGACTTTAAATAGAATAAATGTGATATTTTTGAAAAATTTAAATTCCAATTTTTATTTATTTTGAACAAAAATATTTTTGGCTTTTTCTAAATTTTTCAAATTATTATTTTTTTTTATTTTTTATTTTTTAAAAACACACTTGGAAAGAACATATGATCGAATCAATGAATCTAAACAATAAATGGGAAGAATATCCCACACCCCCTAACTTAAATGTTGCATTGTCCTTAATGGAAATCAAGAACACAACATAAAGAGAGGAAAAGAAAGATATTACCCAAATGGAGCGATCCCTGATGAGTACGAGTCCATTGAATCTACAAAACAAGTTAGAACCAAGCATAACAAAAATAATAACAAAATCTTTAACTAATGACACTACACTATTACAAAAGGAAAGAAAAAGAAAAAGAAAAAAACTAATTATGTACAACCTACAATTTGAACGGCTAATAAATCATACACTAGAAGTCGAAAAATTTGAGGGTCCACCCAAAATACAATTTGACTTTGAGGGATTAATGGTGTACCCTCATTAGGATGCATGCCTCCCGAAAAGTAAGAATTCCGTTTGAAAAACGGAAGGCATGTGTGAGATGGAGAAAATGAACCATCACCAATTAAAAAATTTAACGGGATGATGGGGGGTTTGGGTGCTAGGTGGGACAAGTACAATTGAGATCCAAAAAAAATAGAATCACCTCCCAAATATTTTTCAAGAAGTATGGGGAGAGGGGCACACAAAAAGGAACATTCCATATTAGAAAACAATTCTAGCAAAGTGTCTTTGTCGGTAAAAGGTGTAAACGTTTCAGAATTTTCAACCGACTCATAGGAATCTAGCGGTACTTCTAATGGTTCAATAACCGTGAACGAAAATGGCGATGAAATAAACTCAATCTCAAGTGATTCATCATCAATTGGAGATTGAATTTCAAGGGAGCAAGACTCACTTTCAATGAGATGTTCTTCAAAAATTTGAGGTGACACACAAGTCTCAACCTCCTCTTTGTTTTCCAAAATAGAATGCACATCATCGCAAAGTGTGACCATTTCCTTCACAAGACCATAATCGATATTCTTTGTGCTTTGGGTGGAAAGAAAATCCAGTACTCTTTTGGTTAGAAAAAGCGTGTATTCTTCCAAAGTAGGATCCCTTGGCTCTAGAACCTCGGATTCCTCTTTTGGTTGAAAACCTTTTATAGTTTCACAGATATTGGAGAAAAAATCTTCATTGGATTCCCGAAAATGATTTTTTTTTCGATATTCGTTTTCAAGCTTTTCATACGCAAGATTTAGAAAGGCCTCACCCATGGTAATAGGCCGAGGCACAGATTCTTGAGAATATTTAATATAAATTTCTCTCCTATATTCATTTGCAAGCCTTTCACACTCCAGAGTTAGAACGGCCTCACCAATGGTAATAGGTCGAGCCGCGGAGTCTTGAGAATAAAAAGTTTGAAAACGATTACCATATGAACCATTATAATTACCGAACTCACCATGAAAAGACATGATTACCGAATAGTATGTAAATGGAAATTCGAGTACAAAGGTGTGCGGTTGAGGATTCTACATTTCTTGGTGCTCAATTGTGCAAGGCTACAAAAAAGGTAAAAAAAATCCAAAGAAAAAAAAATCTTTCGAAATAGTAAATCAATTATAATCTATAACAAAACATTCCCCGGCAACGGCGCCATTTTGATCGAGTCGTAAAACCGAGCGTCCGTGTAATACGCTAGTCGTTGTTATCGGCTTCCAACCTCAATACAAAAAAAACCTAAACTTTTAACTACACTTTTATGGAGTATAGTAGTAAGTCTGGGTATCGAATCCACAGGGAATGTTTTATAGAATTCAATTGATTTATTACTTCTAAAATAAAAATGAAAAAGATGATGATTGGGAAAATTTCTAAAACGTTACTTATGAAAAACAAATGGAAATTAACAACAAAATTTGGGTTTAACAATTTAGAGAAAATTAGGGTAGGGTACAATCCCTCAATCTTTAACAAATTATCCTTTAGAATACTAGACTTATAAATCAAAATTCTTGATTAAATCCAGTCCTTATAATCTCTAAGCATTACATATATGAGGTTCAAGCCCGCACCATATGAAATCAAAGATCAATATAAAGCGGTGAACGACAAATTATACATACAAAGCATTCTTAAACATCCCAAGTACCTAGGGCAAGAGAGATTAAAAGATATGACAATGCATATATGATTTTCATTCACGATTCAACCAAAATTTTCATTTATTTTCTAATTTTCCATACAAATAATTTGCCTTGGATTGAGTTCATGTACCCCAACCCTTGAAAAATTAGCTACTCATGATTGGATTAAAAAAACAAATTCATACACAACATTAAGGATCTACAAGACATTATAAATAAATTGCAAATAATAAAACAAGAGAATGGAAATGATATTACTTGAATTCAGCAACAAGAACGGAATTGGGATTCAGAAATTCTTACAAACTAGGATTCATGAAAACTCTTGAAGGAATAGAAAATTTGCTCTCAAAATCTAACCCTAAAATTCAATCTAGCACTTCTAACCTACTCCTAACCTAGCCTCTCTCTAGCAACTCCCCTTCAAATGATGTAGGTCATGGACTTTTATAGCACAAAATCTCGAAATTGACAGCCAATAGTGCTTGTGGAACAAGTTTTCCAAGAGTTGCACTGCATTAAATGCATAATTAATGACAGAAATCCGCACATCCAGACTCTTCATTATCGTGCAACTTCAAAACCTCATAACTTCTTCACCGTAGCTCGTATTGAGGTACCGTTTTTTCCAGTGTTCTTGTAATTTAGAGCTCTTCAACTTTCTAGTTGGCCCCACCTCCGGACTAAGGCTGAAAAATTACGAAAATGCCCTTCAACTCTCCATTTCTAGGTTTCTTTCACTGTTTTGAGTTCTCCTTCGCACTAACTTGCATGAAATACCTGTAAAGCACATGAGAAATACACAAAACACGACATACTTGCCAAAAAAGGTTAGTAGAATACATTTGAGACAAATCCAAGCTACTTACACTGCACGGGATCATAAAAATACTGAAATTAAGGGGATAAATGTGAAGAATATGTGCCTAAACAGTGTGCGACCAATTATGTGGGTTGAATCCCCTTTTGCGGGATTTAAAAGGTGATGATCGAGAGCCAAGATCAATTCTGACCTAACAGAGGTAACGACTCAACGTCGAGGTCAATTCTAACCCAAAAGAGGAGTGACCAATTCTGCAAGTCGAAGCCAATTCTACGAGTTTAGGAAGGTGACGACCAAGAGTCGAGGTCAATTCTGACCTAATAGTGGAGTGACAAATTCTACAGGTCAAAGCCAATTTTGTGGGATTTAATAAGGTGACGACCGAGAGTCGAGGTCAGTTATGACCTAATTAAGGTGCAACTCGGGGCTGAGGTTAATTCTGACCTAATAGATAAGAGACCAATTCTGCATATCAAAGGTAATTCTATGGGCTTTAAGAAGGTGACGATCGGGAGCTGAGGTCAATTCTGACCTAATAGAGGTGATGACTCAGGACTGAGGTCAATTCTGACCTAATAGAGGAACGATAAATTCTGCGGGTCGAAGAAGGTGATGACCGAAAGTCGAGGTCAATTTTGACCTAATAGAGGATCAAACAATTATGTGGATTGAAGCCAATTCTATGGGCTTTAAGAAGGTGACGACCAAGAGTCGAGGTCAATTCTGACCTAATAGCGGAGCGACTAATTCTGCGGGTCAAAAAAGGTCACAACCAAGAGACGAGGTCAATTTTAACCTAGCATAGGTGACGTCTCGGGGCTGAGGTCAATTCTGACCTAATAGAGGAGCGATAAATTCATGGGTCTAAGTGCGGAGGCGTGGAGTATAACTTTTTATGGGGAAACTTTGAGGCTCCACTTGGGAGAAGATATTGATCTCTGGATTTACGTAGTTCTTATTACGGGGAGCATGTTTTCTTCCAGCTGAGATTTTTGGGATTCCGCTGGGGAAGGTGTTTCTTTAAAGATTTTTTAATAGTGATATTTGATTTGCTTGTGCTAGGAAAATTAATTTGGGGATTCCGATGGGGAACCTAGATTTTGGAAATTTCGCTGGGGAACTGCTTCTCCAGATTCCTCTAGGGATTTTATTATTTAAGATGGGGATAAACTCGATATTAATCTGACAGGGTATTTGGGAGGTTGGAAATTTTTTTTTCTTGGTGGAAAAATGCTCTCATATGCATTGGATGATTTTAGGAATTTTTTAGAGTTTTTTTCGAATTTTCTAGAATTTTTGGTATGAAAATTTAGGGGGGTGACGACCAGCATGGTGTAGTGGGTGCTAAACGTGAGTGGAACGGTCTTATGGGATGCCTCGAGAAGGTGAAGGGTCAATGCCAATCGGTGGATGTCAGTGAGATACCGAGATCAACATGCCCCTTAACCTCCTATAAAAAGGGGGCTGGATCTCTTCATTTTTCACGGCTTTTAGATTTTCTTTCTTTTGTAATTATCTTCTGCAAACCATTCTAACATTCCAAAATCAAGAAATGGTTAATTTATCTAGCAGTACAACCTCTATGGCAAGTCTAATCATCGATAACTGGGTGGGCATGGAATGGCGGGCTAGGGTTCCCCTTGCACTGGGCACTGATAATTTTATGCCGATTATTGATGATCGGACTTTTCTTAATGAGTGGGCGCACCATCAGTCTTATAGGGTGACGAATCCCAAATGGTTATGTAAGTGCAAACGACTCTTGGTATTTCTTTTTTCTTATTTTTTCTGAATTTGACAAGAGTTATCTTTTATTCCGATAGACTGACACGTATATATCGACTTTGTGTTCTTGGGGGACGATGGGGATTAAGGATGTATGGGAATTCCTCCCATCTGTGGTGTGCGGGGTGGTTTCCTCTACAGGATTTGGACATCGGGCGACTTTTTTACATGTGACAACTCGATTTAGGACCATTCTCTGTGCATTGGGGAGAGGTGGAGGGACACTACCCATACCGTTCATCTGGGTTTTGGGGTGATCATAATGACTCCCATAGATGTTCAGTAGTTGTTGGGGATTAAGTGTGACAACATACAGATTGAGGTGGATCGTATTCTATGAGTGGCGTCGACGGAGGTGGAGGCTACATTGGGTGATGTGATTCATATAGTCTCTGGGGACTCCATATGTCTCTCTTCCCTAAAGGAGATGCTTTCGAGTCGACAGATTGATATGACATATGGTTTGTAGGTGCGGAGAATGACTCATTTGTTTATTCTTCTATTGCTGGGAGTATTTTTGGTGGCGACGAGTGGTGACGTCATTTATTTATTATACTTTCCTTATCTGGTGGTGTTTCTGGACATCCCTATATATGACTGGGGGAACCTGACTTTGTCTAGACTTTATTCATCTTTGGATGTGTTCAGCCAGTGCTGCTGACAAACTTTTACCGAGGCCTTATACCTGTAGGAGGTATTCTGCATTTTTGCACTTTTCCTTTATGCATTTTCTTTCGGTTTTCATGATTTTATTGACCCTTGTCTTTTGTAGGTGTGGTTTTACGAGGTGATTGGGCATAATGCACGCTTGATAGGTCTTAAGGATGAGTCTGTGGGGGACTTTTACAGGATACTGGTGGAGGAAGTTCAATTGACAGTCCAAGCAGTCACTTTCTTTGGCGGTTGTGCATCTTGTCCTCAATGGCCTGACGAGCGCTCACGTTAAGATTTTCCTTTTCTCTTTTGATCATCCTTTTTCTTCTATGTTTTCGAATACTCACTCTTAGATATGGAAATGCGGGTGACCTTTTACCTGGTGGACTACTATTTAGCACACGAGGATGACTGGGGGACATGCACAGATGCATTGGCTGCTAACACTCGAGTTTGGCTACTCTTGGTACTTGGGAGAGAAGGTACTTCGAAATATGGTGGAGGATGAGGTGGTGGTGCCACCTGAGAGACTACTGATGTAAATGAGGCGGGTGCGAGAGATGCCCGAGGATATGAGGGTGGCGGCGATGAGCAGTGATCCCTACTCATCGTACACCGACACAGCGACGATGTATGATTATATGGACTTTGTGATGAACTGGATGATTCCACCCAGCATATAAGAGGTGGCGAATATTCCTCCTCCTGTTGTGGTTCCTAATAGGGGTGCAAGTCAGTGGGTAGGATCCCCCCATAGAGCAGGTGGTGCATCGACGTTAGCGGCAATCGCGGAGGAAGGATCGGAGGTTCGCTTTTACTGTCTTGCTCCTCCCTCTTACAACATCAGACAATCAAGTCGTCTCCCTAATGAGGTGGATCCGGTGGTACTAGGGCTGACAAAGGATGTCGTTCGACTGACGGTATTTTCTTTTACTCTTTGAATTTTATTGTCATTATAGTTTTATTCCTTTGCCTTTTTACTGACTTATCCCTGTGTCAACCAACTGGCTGAGGGATATCCGAGACTGAGTGTCCTCTGTGACTGCTCATATCCATGATGCGGTTTCGGTGCCTTCTTGTTTGGTTCTGTCAGCCTCCTTCAAGGAGAGTTCTAGATCTTGTAGCGAAGGTTCCTTGGTTTGTTGTCGGGGCAAGCATGTGCACCATGGAAGTGGGGGGTCCTAGGGAATAGGTGTGAGAAAGAGATAAATGGGGTTTCAAGCTAGGTCCCACTGTATTTTAGATTTTTTCTTACCAACTATGCAATGGAAGCAATTTATGAATGATATGAAATTTTATTTATCTTTGCTTTAGATGTCTTAATCTATGTGAACTTTTATTTTGTTGCTGAGACGTGAGAATATTATTTTTTTAGACTAAAAAGGGATTTTATTTTAAACATGATGAGTTAGAAAACGTAAGCAGAGAAAACATTTTGAATTCTTTTGGAATTAATCTTCTTACTGAATTTTTTATTTTGATAAAAAAGGAAAAAGGAACTTTCCAAAATAGGGGGATGTCGATCGGTTGACCATGTGTACTGCCTATCGGCATGTCAATCGAGTCCAATAAACCCAAGCCTTTGATTCCACTTTGTTCAACTGATTGGTACTTTGTTGGGAAGGGTTTCCATCTTGATTTTAAGGCCCTTTATTATTTTGATAAGTTTTTCAAGTATCAAAAAGGGGTAAGGTAAAGTATTTTCTTTACACCTTCACATCTCCTTTTTCTTCAATTCTTCTTGCTTATTTTGCAACACAACTCTCCCTAGAAGTGTCGAATTTGATACCTACCTTAAAACTTTGTAGGTGATGTGCTCGTACAATGTTGATTATGATGATTTCAACATGCATCGAGTTTCTTTATGGAGCAATAGACCTATAGAATATATCATGTTGATGGCGGCAGTAGAGTTCTAGTACTTAAAAGATCATGTCTTTTGTTTTGTTCTAGACAAAGTCTGTCCAACTTACGAGGAGTTTTCTACTATGATGGGGGTTAATCCCAGTGTGACGGTAGTGATGCCTGAATTTTCTCGATCCCCTCGGGAATTATTGGCGGGACTTATGCATATTTCTCACTATACCTCTATGTCTATAGTTGTTGGGGGGATGATTTCTCTCCTAAATGTGCTGCACTCGGTGTGTTTGCAGGATGTTACTGATGCGGACTATACCAGAGTCGTTATTCTTAGCTTGATTTAAGAATTGTTATTGGTGATAGGGGAATTATTGGTGGACCTACAACTTGAAGCCATTACTTCATTGATGTCGTACCATCTTAATCATGCGACGTTGATATTAACGGAGACTCTGAACGGTCTGGATGCCTAAAGGGAAGGTCGTTACAACTTCCTGAGGGCTAGCCCCGTTATGTTATTTATGTGGTTGTCTGAGCGATTTTATTTTGCAATTCCTCCAAAGTATCATTTAATAACTTTTCCCAACTTTTTTTCTCGTTATTTTATCAGTGTGGCCCAAGACATCGAGAGCTTGGAGAACTGGTTTATGGAGTATGGGTCTCGATGCTTGCGTTGGTCCATACCTTAGTGGGGGGAGTTGGAGCCTATTCTGGAGATGGGATAATAATCGTATGTTCGGCTAGGCACACTTCTCTAGACTTCTTTTTATTTCCCTTGGCGACTACTACGGCATGTCGGGTGGGAGCAAATTGTGCCTTCCCGTACCCTAGATTCCTTTCCCGTGGAGGATTTGACTGAGGGCTTGCGAATGCGACTAGGATATTTATTGGAGAATCATCGACCGTTAACCCATTCTTCTAAATTTGTTGGTGTATTTGGGTGATTTTTGGAGAGTATATGAAATAGTTATGGATGAGAGTAGTGGCCAAGACTTTGGCTGCGGAGACTGGGCAAAGGTGGTTTGCTATGTTCGACACCATGGAGGTTTATGTCGTGGTTTTTTGAAGTTGGTTCTATTTTATCTCTCTTCGGAGCATCTTCGACGTAATATCCATGCAGGGGAAGCTTAAGGTCCTCAGGACGGAGGGGATGAGGATGGAACTAGGTCTTTCGATAGTTACTGGTAGGATTGGGGTTTATTTTTTCGAGGCTATTTTTGTGTTTTGAATAACTGGGGATTTTGTTTTTAGGAGTTGGCTAGGGTAGCAGGGGAAGTCGTTTGACGTCTAACACTGATATTTCATGTAACTTCTACTAAAATTTCCCACGATGGAAATAAAAAAGATTTTAATTACATTATTGTGCCTCTTGATGTGTTTTATATTTAAATTATCTATACTAATCGCTAAGGAATACATAATCCTTTTGATCTCGTAAATGATAAAATGAACTAGATTTTGTGAAAAAGAAGGGGACCGTGCCCATGTAAAGCGTATGAGCTTCCTACATACCTCTGCGGTTTTTGAAAAATTTCTTAATTTTTTTAAAGTAGAAGGTTTTTAGAGAATCAGTCCCCATGCACTTCTGGGTATAAGGAAATATAATTTTTTAATAGAAGGGGGATGACAAAAATCGTAGCGCGTCAAGATTTCAGACTAGGGGTATAATTTCTTTAGACGGTCCAAGTTAATTGGACATGCCATCTCCTCTCAGTTAAGGTCAGTGAGCATAGAATCACCATCGGACATGATATTATTTATGATGTATGGGCCACTCAAATTTGGCTTGAATTTTCCTTTAGGGTCCCATATGGGTTCTATAATCTTTTTAAGGACGAGGTCCCCTTTTCAGCCACCACAGTTCTTGACTCTCCGATTAAATGATCGCGCTATCCGGCGATGGTACCCATCTATGTGGTATAAAGCTTTCAGTATCTTTTCATCCAAAAGTGACAGCTCATCAAAACTTCCTTATGCTAGTCTTCTTCATTAACTTTGCTTTCAAGCATGATGCGTAGTGAAGGTATTTCTAGCTCAACGGGTAGGACTGCTTCTAAGACGTATACCATAGGGAAAGGGGTATTCCCACTGGATGTTAGGATTGAAGTACGGTAGAACTAGAGGGCGTAGGGGATCCAATCAGACTAATGTCAATATCTATCAATCATCTTGCTTATGATTTCTTTGAGATTCTTATTAGGGGTTTCAACTGCACCATTGGTTTGCGATCGGTAGGGAGAAGATTTGTGTCTCTGAATCCCATACTTGTCGACTAGTTTTATGACTTCTGCTTCGAAGTGTAACCCATTATCTAATACTATCTTTTGAGGGACCCTATATTGGCAGATGATATTATTCTGAATGAACTTGGCTACTTTCTTGGAATTTAAGTGCCGCATATGACTCAACTTTCACCCATTTAGTGAATCAATGGCAACCAAGATGAACTCATGCCCATTGAAAGATTTGGGTGTGACCATCCCAATGATGTCGATGCCCCAAGTGGAGAATGACTAGGTAGATGTCATGTTATATAATTCTCGCAGAGGTAAATGCTGAAGATTGGAAAATTGTTGGCATTTGAGGCAACTTCGAACATAGGCGGTGTAATCCTGAACCATGGTTGTCTAATAGTAACCTTATTAAATGATCTTTTTGGTGAGAATATGAACATTCATATGGGTTTAGCACTCCTCGCTGTGGATTGTCTGCATCATTTCTTCAATGTCAACCCCTGCAATGCAGTGTATGTGGGCTCCATCGAAGTTTCTCATGAACGGTGCTTTATCATAAATAATGTACTGGGTAGCCAGCTTACAGAGGGTTGCTCGATCTTTCTTGTTGGCATCTTGCGGGTACCTACCTGTTTGAGGAGGGGAAAAATGTCGTGGTACCATCATTCGGCTATATTGAGACCTTCTTCTATGATAAGCTCAATATGGTAACAGTGTGTCAGCGTATCTTATTTCTGGACTAGGAAAGGGGTTATCATTATTCATTCGGGCATGTCGACTATAGAGGCTAGAGTAGCAAGTGCATCGACTAAGTTATTTTTTGCTCGGGGTAGGTAATAGAAAGTTATATTTCGGAACTGGGTGGCTAACTCTTCTAGGTGGGCATGTAAGTGCAAGATATTTTAATTTTTGACATTCCATTTTCTATGGATTTGACCGATGATGAGGGTAAAGTCTTTGTAGACATCGAGTCATTGAATACCTTTATGAAGTGTGACCTTAAGACCTACTGTGCGGCTTTATACTCAGTCATGTTGTCGGTGCATGGAAAATCCAGTACTAAGGCGATGGGGGTGTGAGAATCATCAGGGGTGACTAGGAGGATTCCAATCCGTATCCCTTTTTGTTAGCTGCACCATCAAAGAACATTTACCAGCGGAGGTATACCTTAGAAGTACAGAGGATGTACTCATCTTGGAATTCATAAATCCATATGTAGGCTTCCTCCATCGAGTAGTCAACAAGGTAATTAGATATGACTATCCCTTTCATGGACTGCTATGTGACGTACATGATATGAAGCAGCATCAACCATCGGGCCATCTGACTAGACAGGGATGATTTTTCGAGCATGTACTTGACAGGATCCATTTGGGACATAAGTCTGATAGGAAAGGCAAGCATGTAGTGTCATAATTTTTGAGTGACCCAGATAAGGGTGATACATGCTTTTTCCAAAGCGGTGTAGTTGACTTCGTACTTCGCCAATTTTTGACTGGCGTAGTATATGGCCTTTTCTTTATGGGTTTCTTAAATATATTGGGCTAGCAAAGCCCCAACTACGGTGTAATTTATGGTTAGGTAAAGGAGTAGAGGGAGATCGAGATGCGATGGCATGATGACCAAAGGTTAAGTCAAATACTGCTTGATTAGGTCAAAGGCTTCTTGACAAGCTTCATTCCAAATCTTGGTGGAATCCTTTTGGAGTAGTTTGAAGATGGGCTCATAAATTGAAGTTAACTGGATGATGAATCTACTGATGTACTAAAATTTTCCCAAGAATCCTCGTACTTCCTTTTCCATTCGTGGAGGTGGCATTTCTATTATTGCTTTCAATTTGGTCAGGTCTGCTTCAATTCCCTTCTTTCTGACCATCAATCCTAAAAGTTTCCCTTTGGTGAGCCCGAAGACACATTTTTGTGGATTAAGACGCATCTAATATCTCTGAAGTCGTTCAAAGAACTTTTGGAGAGCAGGAACATAGCCTTCCCTAGTCTTGACTTGATGATCATATCATCTACGTAGACCTCAACTTCTTTATGTATCATATCGTGCAAGATAGTTATGGCATCCCTCTGGGAGGTAGCCCCTACATTTTTAAGATCGAATGTCATGATTGTGTAACATAAGGTTCCCCACGTGGTGATGAATGTGGTTTTCTCTTGATGATCTGGGTGGATCTTAATATGATTGTATTCGGCAAACCCATTGATGAATGATTTGAGAGCATGACTATCCGTATTGTCCATAGTCATGTCGACGTCTGGCAGAGTGTAATCACCCTTCAGAGATACTGTGTTCAAGTCCCAGTAATGAACGCACATACGAACCTTTCTTTTAAATTTTCGTACGGGTGCAATATTGGCTAACCACGTGGGATACTCAATCACCCTTATGAAGCCTACATTCAACTTTTTTACAACTTCTTCTTTAACCTTGAAAGACCATTAAGTGTGGAGTTTTCACAATTTTTGCTTAATTGGTTATCATTCTAGGAGAGTTAAAATCTTGTGTTGAGCAATCTCGGCATTAATGCTAGACATATCATCATAAGACCATGCGAAGATGTCCGCAAATTCCTTTAGCAGTTCTTTGAGTTGTGCGCTATCATGCTCGTCAAGGGTCGACCCTATCCTAATCTTGCTCTTTTGTCTACTAGAACCGAGAATGATAAAAATATTTTCATCAGCATCAGTTTGAATGCGGTTATGTTGTTTGTCATTAACCTTATTAAGATAAGTTAAGAAGTGTTTATTTGTAAAACCATCATCTTAATAGTTTGATTACAATCAATATAGTTAATGTAAGGCACTATAAGATAATCAAAATCCTCATTTATTTAATTCTTAGGAAAAACATCAACGAAAACCTTGTAAAAGGAGGTCTCGATTGCATTGATATCAGAGAGAGGAGGTACAACAGAAGAAAAAATAGGATAAATGGCTATGTTGATTTGTATCTCAGCAGGAGGGACTGGTATGGCAGTTTAGTTAAGGAGGGGTGCATCAGCAGCTCTGATGAGGACGGATGGATCTGATGGCCTGACATCTGAGTGTATCATGAAGAGTGTTAACCCAGTGTTTGTAGAATGAAGGAGGTCTCAGAGTCACTTTCTTGAGAATTTTATACAATAGCTACAGTTTTCTTAATAAGAATTTTTACATGGTGTTGGGGACTTCTATCCCCTGGATAGTTGTCTTGGAAGAAGATTTCCATTCCTGGGGACTTTTATCCACTGGATAGTTGTCTTGGAAGAAGATTTCCATTCCTGGCTTCACCTTCTTGTCTTTATAATCATACCATGGCTCAGAAAAGCCATAAAAGGGAAGTCTTTGCCTTTTCTAATGAATCTCCCATTCAAAGAGTCTCTTGAAATGGTCTTTGAATCTTACAGCCTTCTCTTCAACGGGGCTTAGTAGAGCATTCTGAGTTCTTCAGGTGTTGGCTGATAACCTAGGCCACATAGAGGAAAGTCCTCTTCAAAACTATGGGTTCCCTATTTTCATAGACCCAACCCCAATCCGGGCATGAAGTGCGTGTTTTTGAACATTTTTTAGACATTGACGTTGATATGAGGGTTGTGCTTCGAACAGACTTGTTCTTTGAAATCTTCACATGTCGGGAGTAGAAGTGGTTCGACTCTAAAATCGGATATTATCTCGTCATTTGCCCTATATTGTATTTCTATAACTGGATTGCTGGTGATTGCATTCTTGGTGCTATCATCATCACCTGTGATGGTGATGATTTGCCCTCCAGTATAGAATTTCAATTTCGGGTGAAGAGAGGAAGAGATCCCATTGATTCTGTGAATCCATGGTTGTACAAGCAAGAGATTAAAGCATTTCGGTATGTCAATGACTTAGAATTCAACAACAGGATTTATAAGGCCATGCCTTACTATATGTATAATGGATCCCATTACCTCTCTACGGGTGTTGTCGTAAACATGCACTGTGGCGAAAGTCAGAGCAAGGTCACATACTTTCAGTCCCAGGAAGTTTAGAGTTCTTAATGGGAAGACATTCAGTGCCGACCCATTATCGACAAGTGAGAGCGAGACCATCTTCCCCATCACTTCGATAGAAATATTTAAAGAATAGTTGTGGTTAGGACCGATCTTTAGGATTTATTATGCAAATAAATAGAGCAATCTTATAGAGGTCAAGGAGCTAATTAAATTCACGGCTTCCTCTGATGTGGTAGAAAGAGAAACTGTGGGTTCGGTGAGTAACTTGATCAGAGCATTCTAGTGTAACTGGGAAGACATAAAGAGTCCCTATAAGGTGATGTTAGCTTAAGTCTTCTTCATCTAATCGAGGATCTTTCTCTCCTCAGTGGTCATTTCAGGCATATGTAGCTTTTGGACAATTCCCTTTCCTTTATCTAAATTTATGACTAAGGGTTCGACCCCTAATAGTGCCTTCCTGATCTGGTCATGGGGTTCACAGAGGATGGGAATTACAAAAATTTCGTCTCCTCATTTACTACGGGCTCTTCAAGAATCTTATTAACTTCACCTAGTAGGTCTTCGAAAAATATCATTCCACAGACATTGACAATTGAGTTGACTTTTTCCTGAATTAGTTCTTCATCTAGGCTATCAAACTTGTCCTCTCATTCGGTGGGAATGATTTTATCTTTCCAGGAAAAGTCGATGCATTCCATAACTTCCATGGCTTCCTCATATAAATCCTCCCACTCAACGGGGAGATGTGTAAGCGAAGGGATCAACTTCCCTTATAGCTTCAAGGTGGATATACTGTAAATTTTATCGATTTGTTAAAATAAGTTTGCCATAACCTGGACTGCATCGTTTAGACTTACTTCATTAATGGGTACTAGCCATTCGTGTGACTCTCGCACCCACCTTTAAGCTTCCATGAATAGGGTGTTAAATCTCTGGCAGTCCATAGTCATTTCAGAAGGCAATTTTAGCCCATACTTTAATAACCGGTTCAATAAAAATGGTAGCTCCACGTCTTTCCCTTTGGAATGGGTATGACCTATAATACATTCCCTTGTAAGGAGTGAGAGGTCCTGATTAGAGAAATAGGTAGGGTGTAGTAGAAAATATGTGTAGACCTTTAAGGGTTTAGGTGAGTATATGGGTATGCTGGGTGATTATTGGGTATAATTTGGGTGGAGGGATCGAATTATATGTCATGTTCTAGGAAGATAGCATTGGTGTGATTTGGAAGTGGATTGTGAGTGGTGTTTAGTTTTGGAATGGCAAGTGTGGAGATGGCATCCCGGTCAATTAGGCATTGGATTATATTTCAGAGATGGAAACATTTGTCGGTATTATAGCTGATAGTTTGGTGAAAATCATAATAGGAATCATGTCTGATATTCTTGGGAAGTGGGTTTGGTAGTGGACGAGGGTCCATTGGCTTGATAAGATTCGATTAAATAAGGCTTGGTAAACTTTTGAGAGAGGATCATGGAGCTCGGTGTATTTTTTCTAGCTAGGTTAGGTCGTCTTTTCGGTGCCCACGAGGCAACGAGTTATAAGATGTTGTTAATGGTTGAGACTGCGGCGCTAGCAGGCTTATCATTCTTTCTCAGAGTGAACTGCCTGGATACCTTTTTCAGCTCAGATTTTGTTTTGGCAACACTTTCCTCTATCTCTACTTAGACTTCTCCTAGGGCTTAGAAATGTGGGTAGTACTGTCCTCCCATCATCGATCGAACATGGAGTAGAAAATTCTTCTTCATACCTGCTCTTCCTCGGATGGTCATTTGCCTTCTCTCTCCAGCTTACTATGAAACTACTGACATTTTTTATCGAGTTCTACTTCAGGAGTTACAAATAACGGCGTGTAACCTCTAATTCATTGTTATACTTGTATAGCGATATGAACGCGCGGGCCACATCCTCCCAACTCCAGATCCTAGATTCCTCGAGGGATAAAATGCGACAGCGAACTCTATCTTTCAAGGTTTACTGGAACATCTAGCACATTATTTCTTCGAACGCACCTAAGAGAGTAATGACTCAGTGATAACTTTGGAAATGAACAATTGGGGGTCCGTTAAATATTGGGCATCTTGAATTTTTCTGGCAACCTTGCCTTGGGATACAGAGACATATGGGTGTAATCTATCTAATTCTAACAGATTCAAACTTGGTCGATTTTCTTGGTCAACATATTGAGGTCTTCCTTGACCTTGTTCACTTCTTCCTCTTTCAGATCGATGAGCACTGGCAGGTTAGCCCCTATGTGGGCAAGATTCGGCATTGGGAGCTGGGCTGGTGGTGAGCCATTAGCAGGAGGGACACGTGAAGTGTGCTGATACTTTTGAGGGGCCCAGATAGGTTCAGGTGTGGGTGAACCCATAGCATGGGTAATAAGGACCTAGGTCTCTTCGGGAATAGGACCTAGTTTCGCTGCATCTCATGGACCTCAGTGTGAGGGTTGTCAATATTTGCGACTAGCTGGACTAGTACCGACATCAAATCAGGTTCCGCAGCTGGTGTTGGATATGTATTCTCCATGGAGAGTTGGATTTTGGATTCGGAGGAAGTACCGGGAGGACGGACGAAAATTTGAGGAGATCGATGGAAGACCGAATCTAATAATGAGCAAATCCAGGAGTCGGGTATGCGATCGAACTGAGAGGGAAAATGATTTATATTTTTTTTGAAAGGGATAAGGAGAACTTATTTTATTTGAAAAGGGGAGGTAAATATTTTTGGTATATTTTTTAAAAAAGGAAGAAAATGATTTTGACATTTTTTTTTAAAGGGGGAAAATGTTTTTGGAATTTTTGATAAATGAAGAAGAAAAAAATATTTTTTGACACTTTTAATAAAGAAGAAGATGAGGGAACGGTCCCAACATGATTATAATTTTTATTATGTTCTCACTTTTATTAGGTTTACCTAAATGCAAAAACAAATGTCGGATGGGACCCGATCCTTGAAAATTGGGTTTTTGAAAATTATGTAATATACAGTTGGACTTTTTACCAAACCCGTGGACAGGGTCCCATTTTGAAAAAGACAAAATCGCACAAAATTTTGGGCAACATGTCAACCCAGCATTTCAGAGTTTTGGGTAGTAACCGGCACACTACATATAAGTGTCCTAGGTTTGATGCCTATATGAGGGTATGCAATTGTTAGGTTAGTTGTAATGGGTTCCCTCCTTTGGTATGACTTCCACGAAATACGTCTTGTTTTTTAGGGCAATCGGTATGTGTGGACAAGCCATTTGATATACCTGAGTGCACATGAATTGCCTCACTATATACCTCATGGGGACAGTATGTGTGAGAGAGAATTCGATATACTCAACGTATTTGAATGAGTTCCCTACTATATACCTCCCGTCATGACATTGGTCAAATGGTACGGTGCGAGGGGGAACATTTGATATACGTCGAAGGTACTTAGCCAATAGAAGGTGGGAGTCATATCACTTACGCTAGCTGCAACCTGTCAGACCAATGCCCATCATGAAGTAACCCCCCAGTACGGGTTAATTATTTGGTTAATAGCCATGGTCTTTTGTGATGTAGTGTGCAAAAGTGCATGATTTTTTATTAGTAAATTATGGAGATAATGATTTATTCATGATGAGAACTATATTAAAAATGTACAAGTAAATCTAGAATGGAGATTATACTAAGCATGGATATATTAGAGTTTGTGATGGGTGATTATCTACAAGTGAGTGTGTGAACATTGATATAGGTGCCAAGTGGAGGTGTGTGTTAGTGACACCTAAACAAAGTTATTCTACGTGGTGTGTGCAACATATGGATATTAGTGATCCTACGTGTAAGTGGCGTGAGGTGTACATGAAGAATATTTACAAGTGTGTGAGTGAGGAGTGACATAAGCATGAGGTAGATATATATACAATAAATAATAATAATAATAATAATAATAATAATAATAATAATAATAATAATAATAATAATAATAATAATAATAATAATAACAATAATAATAATAACAATAATAATAATAATAATAATAATAATAATAATAATAGAGGAGAAAAGGAGAACGTACATGTAGGTCCATACCCACACAATAAAATGGTAACACCCATACAAATAAAGTATAGCCCTCTATAACAAGTAAGTCCCCAGTGGAGTCTCCACTATGGCCATCCCGAGGCTTCGCCTCCTCCCTTTTTTCCCTCTCGATTGGGGTGATTACCTCCCGAGAACTTCATATGGAGAGGTGAAAATAAAGAGGGTGAGCAAAGGTTCCGTGTCCCATCACTTTTCTTCAAAGGGGGAGCACTTTGGTCGTCTTTAATGTGGGATTATGTAAAGAGATGGAGTCAACCATCTATTTTACTCAAAACAGACAAAAGAAGCGTTATCACCTTGAGATAAGGCATTAAAGAATAATTGATGCTTACGAAGCAAAAGGTTTGGGTGTTCAAGGCAAAGTTACAAAATGGGAAGGTATTAGGAACGCATTCCTCCCTTTTGGTCTCTTATGGGCTTGTGTTACTATGTTCCTCAATTTCTCCGTGAAATGTGTGTGCATGTATGTATATATAAATGGACATTAGAATCACTTGACTCGTGTCATGGAAAAGATGGAGTGAGGTCATCGAAGGAATGTACCCAAATATAATTATTAAAGATATAATGTGTGCATTTATTGGAAAATTAATCGTTATGATAGAACGATAATATACATTAGATAAGACACGATGATAGAATATGATATGAATATGAGAAATAAGAATAAATGAAAAATAGGAATACTCGAGACTCGGGTTTTAGGCCGAGAAGCCTACATAGCCCATAAGGGCATCAAAGTCCACGTAGTTTGTATGCGGCGCAAGGTTGGGGTTTAACCCATAGATTCGAACGGGAGTGTATGGTATGTGTGTGTATAAAATATGTTTAGTTTTGCAAAGATGAAAGGAAATTTCCTATCGAAATTTATGAATATAACCCTCTTTTGTTGGTTTTGGGGTTTTTGGTTGAAGATAACTTTATGTGCAATATACTAATAAAGGATGAGAGAGTTAATGTATTAAACTAAAGTAAGAACTAAATTAAAGATTTATGTAACTAATGCAAAAAGTATAGAAATTCAAAGAGGGGGAAGAATGTTGTACCTTCTTTGAAGACTTTAGGGTTGATTTTGATTGATGGAGAGATTCCCTACAAGTGGAGAATTTTGGATAACTTCTACTAGATTTGAAAGGGATGGGAGTGAAAGGTGGAGAGAATTTCCACACAAAGAAATTTGTCGATTGAAGGAGAATTTCTAGATATCAGTGATGCTGATGGATCTGAGGTCTGTCTTGGGAGTGAGCTCATTCTCTCCTTTTATAGGGTCAGGGAACTACCGATTGGCCATTTCCTTGCACTGCCAATCGGCAGGTAACCTTAGGCACACTCCCGACAGGTAGGGAAATGGACATGCCAATTAGCAGTTCGTGCAGATTTTCTTGGAGAAATGGTCATAGATCATGATTCATTATTTCGAATCATACACGGGTCATACCGTTGGAAAGGTAATTCAATGTCCTTCTAACTACTTTGGAGTGATCCCAGATTTGAGAGTTTACTTTGGATCAAATGTGGCTTGGAATCCCCTATCGGTCCTTTGGATGGGAGGGCGTCGAACAACGTCAGATCGTTCATCCACCGTAAGTCAGAATCCCGTACGGGGTGGACCGTTGGAAAGGTTATGAGATGTATTTCGATGTTACAAATAGTTTTTCTTGATTCCAATAGTTTACTTTGGTCAATCAGGGATCTAAATAACCCGGTGACCTATCGGAGTAAAATGGATCGTTCGTTCATACTTTAAGTCTGATTTACGCACGGGATAGACCGTTAGAAAAGGTATTCTATGAACTTAGAAGATTCTTTCATTCATGATCAAGTTAAAGAGTTGACTTTAGTCAAACGAAGTGTGAGATTGCTCGGGGGTCTCCAAAATAAATTTCAAACGATGACGGATAGTTCATCTAAACCGTTATGTCGTTTCGTATACGGAGCGAACCATGGTAATGGGGTTTATTTCCCTTTAAGAATTCACCAACATTTCTCTCTGAAGATGGATTTGATTGGGGTCAAATCAGGGCTCGGGAGCACCCGGTGTCCTCTAGATCAGTTTTTGGTGGTAAAATGGTTCGCATGTATGAACTATTATGCCGATTCGTGCACGGGGTGAACCATTAGAAAGGGTATTCAGAGCCCTTTAAAGTTTCATTGAAATTTTTATTTGTTATTGAAGTTAAACAAAGTCAAATAGAGACTTAGGGCACCAGATGACCTTTATATGGGGACTCAGAGTATGAGGTGTGAAATGGGTAGGTGCTAGGAACCTATGGAAGGACTTAGAGGCCTCCTAGAATGGGGTGTCTATAGGAGGAGAGGGCAATAACTTATTCATCTCGTAATCTTAAGCCCCATGAGAAGAATTATCCCACAGATTTAGAAATATTTCTGTTTGCCTTTCGAATTTAGAGGCATTATCTTCTAGGATAGAAATTTACCTTATTGATGGACCATAAATCACTTCAGTACCTATTCACATTGAAGGATCTAAATATGAGGCAGATGAGATGGTTAGAGTTCTTAAAGGATTACCAATTTGATATCCAGTATCATCCTAGGAAGGATAACTTGGTGGCAGACGCGTTGAGACGAGGAAAGTGGCGAAGGCTTGGAAGGATAAGTGGAATGAGATTCGACATAACGATGAGGTTTCCATAGCTTGCATGTCAGTATTGGCTGTCAGTCTCGAGATTATTATTTGGGTGGTGAAATCACAGGCTAAAGATTAATTTTTCCAGGACCGAGTATGCCAGTTGTTAGCATAGGGGGTAGAGTCCTATTCGATCAGCTCAGGGGGAGGCTTGCGCTTCAATGGGAGACTCATTTTGCGAGAGGATAAGCATTTAAGGTATGCAGTGATGATAGAGTCTCATGGGTCAAGGTTTGTTGTATAACCCAGTGGGGATAAGATGTACCAGGATATGCGTATGAAGTACTGGTGGTCATGGATGAAGCGGTACGTAGCAGAGTTTGTTTCTAAGTATGTTAACTTTCGGCTAGTGAAGGTAGACCTCCATAGACCATCAGGGATGTTACAACCATTAAAGATCTCAGTGTGGAAGTGGGAGAGTATCACAGTGGACTTTATTATCGAGTTACTAACATCGTAGAGAGGTCACAACTCCATCTAGGTGATAATGGATCATTTGACTCAGGTGGCCCATTTTCTTCTAATTCGCACAGATTATGAAACGAGTTAGTACGCACATCTATTCATTACAGAGATAGTGAGGCTGTACGGAGTGTCGATTAATATCATGTTGGATCGAGATAATATTTTTGTGTCCCATTTTTGGCAGATTTTTCTGGAGGCTATGGGCATAGATTTGCATTTGAGTACTGCGTATCATCCACAAACGGATGGGAAGATAAAGCGAGTTAACTAGAAGTTAGAGGATATAGTGAGGAAGTATATACTCTACGTTGGGGGAGGATGGTATCAGGTCCTTGTATTAGTGGAGTTTTCTTATAATAACTCCAACAACTTCACCATAGGCATGTCACCATTCGAGTCACTATATGGATGGCCTTGTCATTTTCCCGCTTACTGGTGAGAGGGCGGGACAACAAACTATTAGGGCTGGAGATGATTCAAGATACTATTTCAATGATTGGTCTCATTTGGGGATGCATTCGTATAAATTAGGACATACATAAGAGTTATGCTGATGCAGACATGAGGCATATAGATCTGGAGATTAATGATCAGGTTTTAATATGGGTATCTCCTACGAAGGGAGTCATGAGGTTCAGAAAGAAAGGGAAGTTAACACCAAAATATGTGGTACCTTTTCCAATTATCAAAATAATGGGACCAATTGTGTATAGGTTATGCTTAATAGAGCACTTACAGTGGATTCATGATGTGTTCCACGTGTCGTTGCTGAAGAGGTACCGAATGACTGTTAGGGCATTTTGGCACATTCTATTAGAGGAGATAAATTTATAGCCAGATATCTACTACGAGGAGAGACCAGTTGTTGTACTTGATCTTATTGAGCGTAGGTTGTGGTCTAAGGTGGTGCCTTTAGATTGAGTTCAGTGGGGGAACCATAATGTAGACGAGTCTACATGGGAGTGGCAAGATGATACGCGAGAGAAATATCAAGAGTTATTTACTGCAAGTACGTCAAAATTTTGGGGAAGAAATTTCTTTTGTAAGGGGGAGGTATGTAACACTCCGTATTTCTAAGCAATTTAGAATATAATTAATTCATGTATTTTTAAATTATAGGTGTGAAGTAATTTAATTAAAATAAATTTTATATGTTTATGATCTATTAATTAAGAGAATTTATGATTAGTTTTCATGGAATAAATCTACTAAGTGTGTAGTAAATAACATGTGATAATAACAACACTTCGTAGTGAATAATATTAACGGTGTTTTATTAGATATCAACCGTGAGTCGGGTATAGACTACATTAAGGTCGAGATAGGGAATTTAAGTAAAGTGACTCTAATTATAATTTCGAGTGAGTGGTTAGTTCCAAATAGGTCCAGATAGTCAACATAAAGTACTTGGGAGTAGTATTTGGGTCTCGAGGACTTTTTAGACAAGATCGGTCCCATACGGGGATATTTGGGTCATTTAGGCTTGGCTTGTTAGCCTAATTTGTGTATTTAGGATAATAAACTAAGTCTAAGAGTTTGAGGCATCTGTAACTCACAATTTAAACCCTAAAATATTGAAAGAAGAGAGAAGGAAGAAAGAGGAGAGCTTGATGAGTCAAAATTAAAGAGGATTCGGGGGTTCTAACATTGATTCATTTTCTGCAATGTAAAATCAGACCCTATGAATATAGAAAGGAAAATGATTAACTTCCTTTCGATTTAATTTGTCAAAATTCATTTTCATATCATGGTAGGTGCAGAAAAATTCATTTTTGTGGAGGATTGTCACATGTAAATGGGTTCTTGGTGATTTTGGTATCATGCGTAGATTAAATACTCAATTGATGATGGAATACCATATACTACTGTTAAAATCATATTTTCATTCAAAATAGAAAAGTGAGATTCGTTTAATTGGGATTTGTAGAATCAAATTTAAGAAGATGATTGAATATAAATTTTAAAACCTAATTCGTGAAATGGTGGATGATAATAGAAATCAATGATGTTTGGATATTTACATTATGATAAGAACATGTTTAAGATGTGTAATAAACATTGGTTGTGATTGGGTTGATAGTTGGGTTGAAAATATGAAGGTTTGATGAATAAAATGGAGGAAATGAGTTGGTTAAGAAGGTTGTCTGTCCAAGTATCGATTGATCGATTGATGAAGCCTAATTTCTAGTAGTTTTTGTTATTTTGATTTTTGGGCTCTAGTTTCTCGAGGAACATCCAAGGTTTATTAATTTAGTGAAAATTAAGGGATAACGTAATACCTATGGATTTATGGGTAAATATAATTGATTAAAAGAGTGCAAATAGGGATACATCTAAGAGAAGAATTAAGTGAAGTAAATTCATGAATATTTAAAGTACAGACGATTGGGGGAGTCAGAGTATTTTAGCAGGGTAATGCTACGTTAGTTATTAAATTGATGTGAATTTAAATAAATTAAAAGTCATGGGATAGGCTCGGATAATATGCTCAAGTGCTATAGGTGTTAGGCACGACTTAGTCGGATTTGTATTATTTATATATACGGGTATAGAGAGAGTATATATATACACACACACACACACACACACAAGTGTCTTTTATAAATATCGACGTGTATGATATTGATATGAACAGGTTAGTTAAGAATCAAATAGAGAAGTCCTTAATCAAGCACAAGCAAAGTTATTTGAAGCAAAAAAAATTGAAGAAATGTATTGGAGGCAAAAATCCTCCATTAAGTGGCTTAAAGTGGAGGACGCAAACACTAGGTTCTTCCACGCTAGTGTTAAAGTTAAACAAAAAAATTTGGGGATCTTCTCAATCAAAGATGGTTCTGGGAATCTGTTAGAGGAGGACCAAGCAGTTAAATCTCATATTATTAAGTATTATGAGGGTATGTGGTCTTCAAATGTGTCTTTAAACATGGAGGTAGTCTCTAATATCATCCCATATATTATTACTCCTAAGATGAACTTTGTTCTGGAGGATTTTCCTTATGAAATGGAGGTCTTTCAAGCTATTTTGGAGCTCAGTAATGATTCAGCCCTAGGTCCAGATGGATTTGGAGTATATTTTTATAAAAAGTGTTGGGAAATTATAACGCATGATCTCTTATATGCCAATAAAAACTTTTTTGCAGATTCTATTATTCCTCAAAGTTGGTCCAGCACTTCTATTGTTCTTATCCCTAAAATTATGCATCCAAAGACTTATGGGGATCTTATACTAATTAGTCTCTGCAATTTCTCAATGAAGATAATCACAAAGATTCTTGCATCCAGACTCTCAAAATTTCTTCCAATGCTCATATCTCCTAATCAAAGTGGATTCGTTCAGGGAATATCCATGCAAGATAATACTCTTTTTTGCAAAAGAAATGGTGGAAATTTTGGGTAAGAAGCTGTACGGTGGCAATGTTGTTTGTAAGATGAATATGGAGAATGCATATGATAGGGTTAACTGGGGTTTTCTAATGTCAGTTCTCAGGATCTTTGATTTTAGTGAAAGATGGAATGATTTTATTTGGAGAGTTGTTTTTGGAAATTGGTTCTCCATTTTCATTAATGGCCAAAGTTATGGATATTTCAAATCTACACAAGGTATTAGACAAGGGGATGCAATCTCCCCAAGTCTTTTTATTTTAACTGCTGAATACCTGAGAAGAGGTCTAACATGCTTATGGATTCTAGGAAGATCAAGCCTTATTATATACCTAGTAGATGTCCAATGGTATCTCACTTAGCATATGCTGATGATATTATTCTATTCTCGAGAGGTAATAAGAGGAGTCTCAAAATCCTTATGGATTTCCTTATTAAATATTCTTCAATACGAGGTCAGAAAATCAATTTCGTAAAAAGTTCCTTCACTGTTGATATAAAATGTCCTCCTAGCTTTAAAAGCAAAGTGACAGCCTTCACGGGTCTTCAATACAGATCTCTACCTATCAAAAATTTAGGTTGTCCTTTATTTGGAGGAAGAAACAAGGTTATCTATTATGACAGTCTCCTCAACTCCTTGAGAACCAAGCTGGTAGGGTGGTAGGTAAATATATTTTGATTAAACATGTCCTCTCCTCTATTCCCTTATATCTTCTAGCATATCTTTCTCCTCCAAAGATCATTATTCAAAAGATTCATAGGATTTTTAATAAATTCTTTTGGGGAGGTAATGCTGAAACTGGATGGAGATATCAATGGAAAAGTTGGGAGTTTCTTTATAGAGATCAATATCAAGGTGGCCTTGGCTTTAGAGACTTTAATTATATTTCAAAAGCTTCAATGATGAAATTATATTAGAATCTAACTTCAGAATCTACTCTATGGTCATCCTTCATGACTAATAGATAGAAAAATTTTAATGCTTTTTAAAATGGGGGATCTCTTACCTGGAAAAGCCTCAAATCACTAGCAGATTTGTACGCATCTCATATAGAGCTTATTGATGATTTTTTGGATTTAGAAGCCTATATCTACAGGACACTTCACTTTTATTTCTGCATATGACATTGTTAGTCATCGTCTCCCTTCCTCTAGAAGTAGTTCATTTATTTGGGAACCTCACATTCCTAAAAAATGTTCTATTTTTATGTGGAAACTGATTAATGACAGCTTATCTCTAGATGACAATGTCAAATCCTTGGGTATTAGACTATGTTCCAGATGAAAAACATGTAAAGCCAATAATGAATCTCTCTCTCATATGTTTCTCCAATGCTCCAAAGTCCTTCCTTTTTGGAAGTTTTTTTGCTGATCTTATGGGCATCTAGTTAGATAAAGTATCTATCTCTTCAATGCTTCTAAGTTAGTGGATGAAGTCAAGCCCTATTAATTACTCTCACTTTCTTGTTAAATGTATCCTAATTATGGTATGTTGACATATTTGGAAAGGTAGAAATAGTGCATTTTTTAAAAATTGTAATGTGAGCCCAAATGATTTAATTTCTTCTTACATTTCTCTCATATCAAATATTTGCAAGAATTTCCCTGTTAAAAATCAGTTCTCATTCTTTGATAAGGGCATTAAAGAGATTTTCAATCTATCCACTCGTAGCAGAATTCAAATTACCAAATCAGTGAAATGTTATTTTTCCCCCTTCTAATAGTTACAAATTGAATGTGGATGGGGCTTCTAAAGGTAATCCAGTTATGTCTGGCTCTGGTGGTATTTTAAGAAATGACAAGGGTGAAATTATTTGGGCTTTTTGTCAAAATGATGGTTGTTCTTCTGATTCTTCTGCTGAGCTCAGTGGTCTCTACATGGGCATCAAAATTTGTATTGATCATCATATTTCAAATGTTCATATATGAGCCCGACTCAAAGTTTGTGGTGGACCTTATTAATAATGTTTGGAAACCTCCTTGGAACTTGAAGCACTTATTTATGGAGATCAGATCATATTTATCTTCTTTAAACTATACTTTATCCCACTTCTATAGAGAGTCTAATATGGTTGCAGATGCTTTAGCCAATTATCGTTAAATTGGGATTTCCATATGGTTCATTCTTAGCATCACTATCGCAACATTAATAACTACTAACCACCTAATCTTTAATTAAGTCGGTGCCAAATTTTATCTTATGAATTAACTGTAACAACCCGAGGTCTTGGAGACGATTATTTATTTATTTCGGGAGAGATAAATAATATTTTATTGGAGAAATAATAAAATTGGCAATTGAGGTCAGAATTTGGAGTTGTTAGAAAGTGTCTCGAATGGAATTTCTGAGGGTACCATTGTTTCCGGAAGGGTCGAGAAAGTCAAAATGACTATACTTGGGGTCTATTTGGGTTCCGAAATAAATTAGGACCGTTTGACTCGAATTAAAGTTACCGAGCCATTTAAAGTGTGTATTATCATTTAAAGAAGTGTATTTTCGGATTTAGGCTTAAAAGCCTATGGGAGAGTTATTCTCCAAAGAGAGAAAGAGAAAAGAGAAAGAAAGGAAAGAGAGAAGAAGAAAAGGAAGGAGAAAGAGGGAGAAAGCGGACTTTCCGGTGGATTCAGACCCTACGAACCCGAGGCAAGTGATTAAACTTGCTAAATAATTGCTGTGTACCATTTATTGCATGATTTGTGGATTGATTTTTGGGTTTTAGGTTTAAAATGTTAAAACCTAACTTTTGGGAAAAACCTTAGATTTGTAGTGTATATAATGGATTTAAGGTTAGAAATTAGTTTATATATATTCTAGGATGAATATTAATGTTATATTTGTGTTTGGGTTGAAGAGAAATGGAGAGAAAACCATTAGAATGATTTTTGGGTATTTTTGGCTACTCAAACAGTAGCCATTTTTGAGGTTCAGCAGGGCCGAATCGATTCGGCCCCTTGCCGAATCGATTCGGAAATATGCAGGTGCCCAGGTCTTAGTGACCGAATCGATTCGGACCCCTAGCCGAATCGATTCGGCCTGAGGCAGAGTCCCAGGTCTGATGACCCGAATCGATTCGCCTTCCTGGTCGAATCGATTCGCTGGGCCGAATCGATTCGGAAACAGGGCTTTTTGAGGGGAAGTTTTTCTAGGGAGATTTTCTTCCCATTTTGATCGAGGTTGTCGATTGGGGATCTCATTAGGAGATATTTGGAGAATGTTTTGGAGACTCTTAGAGAGTTTCCCCTACAAGAAAGAATTGGAGTCATATAGACTAAATTTGAGGAGTTACCGATTCGAGAATTTGGTATTTTTCTAAGTGGGGGAGCCCACTTCTATTTGGGATAACTTTAAAAGGGTTCTTAAATGAAATGAACCCTATTATGATTGGATGTCTACTAATGCAAATTCATGTACACATGGATATAGAAATATCCTTATTAATGATTGAATTGAGAGATATATCACAATGTGAGAAATACATTAAGGTGCAATAGGATATAGAATATCCCTAACTAAATTGTATTGAAAGACAACTCATTATTAGAAGCGACTTGAGAGCTTCAAGCGAGAATTAGTAAAGCATATACAGTGGGGTAAATGTGTGAGTATTAACGATTAGTGTATCGTGAGAGAGTATACTAAACAATGACGTAAATCAAATTACGCCTAAGAGCGTATAATGAAAATGAACATATTGTTGCAGGTATACCTTATATAAAGGGTATATCTTTATTATGTGGGATGTATGTATACCTTATATATGGTGTATATACATGTTAAGCATACCCCCTCCTTGCTATCATTGGGAAGTTTCGTGCGTTGAGGGTGAGCATCCTGACAAATATGCAGGGTGTGGATATTCCCCAGGTCATAGTCGTCCTTTGCGGTCAGAAAATGACATATATATATATATATATATTTACTTATTTTGGGGGTGAGAGGTCGGGGTATGTGACGCTCTCACTTGCCGGTTAGGAACTATGATCACTTCCCGGACGTGTGTGCGTGAGTAGTTCACGAGGTGGGTGTCGTTGAACCCCACCAGGTGACCCCAGTTTGCTACGCGTATATGGGCTGCTGGAAGATGATAGCATGTGAGCCTGTGTCCTTCGAGTTATAGCTCGGTTGGATGGTTATTATTTGCTTGTGTTTGTATTTGGGTGTCAAGGGCATAACCGACCTTAATGACCTACATTGCCAGGATTAGTGTATCGGGGGGGTTCCTTGTTTGGATTTCGCTTCGGCGAGACGTTCCACGCACGAACCGCAGTGTAATGTTGGAACTTGGGGATAAGTTTAGTCCTTAATGCTCATCATATTATTATTATATATCTATCACCTATCCCGACGATCGACAGTGCCAGGAGTAGTGTAACGGGGGGGTTCCTTGTTTGGATTTCGCTTCGGCGAGACGTCCCACGCATGAAACGCCGTGTAATGTTGAGAATTGGGAATATTAATTAATTAAAATTGGTTACTAATCATTTGGGTTACATGCATCTTGCATTGAGGGCATAATGAGCCCCGAGGATCGACACGGTCAGGAGTAGTGTAACGGGGGGGTTCCTTGTTTGGATTTCGCTTCGGCGAGACGTCCCACGCACGAAACGCAGTACCGTGTTGAAAATTGGGAGGAGTTTAGCCCTTAATTCTTGATGCTAATAACTCATCTATAATATTATATATATGGTTTCTTGCCTTAATTGGGCATCACTAGAATAAATCTAGTACATGATATTGTTAATGTTTTGTAATGATGTAGCATGATTGGATCATGTAACTTTATATGTTCAACAAAAGAACATTATAAAGATAAGTGAAATGTTTATATTAAAGTTAATAATTATAACTATTAGGATTGGATTATATGTAGAATCGGGTGATAGGTTAGATGGTTTCACTTAAATACTTTATTTGGGTTTAAGTTAGAATCCTCTTACCTAATTAGAATCGAACATCCTTTTTGGGAGACACGTGCATACGCTTAGTGCGCGCTTTAGATAAGAGGTGAGTTGAATTTCTATGGAGTGTTCGATTCCAGCTAAATCATGTAATAATGCATTTATAATTATTATGCATTTTAATACACTTGCTATAAATGTTTTTCACACTCGGGTTCTGACCCGTTTACATCTCCCCTCCCCCATGCATATATATATTGTATTACTTCAAGTGTTCCCCCGCAAGGACGCCTTTATTATCCCTCCATTCAGGATTTGTGGAGCTGTGGCAGTAGCGGACTGTTGCGGCACTTGGTTTTAGTCGATTCCTATCTTTGTATATCTAGATTAGGATTCAGTTGTATTGAGTTAGTATTCAAGTGTTATAGATTAACACTTTCATATGTTTTAATTATCTGTTTATTGTATTGTCTGTTGCCCGACAGCATATTCGGGTATTTCATTGTTGGGATTTTTGTTGTACAATGTATTGTACTCTTTCAGTATTGTAGCATGCACTTTCCACATTATAGTTAGATGTTTTGTTGGGTGTATGCATTATTGGTTTTGTTGTTGTTGTAAAATAAAAGTTTTTAAATTTTTTTGGCGATTCGCACTTTATGATTTCGGGTAGTTAGCCTTATATTACTGTGTTTAGTTGTTGATGTTGAGACTGTTCCATCTGAGATACCTAATTTATGTAGTATAGGGCTGGCCACCCGTTATTATTTGGAGCGGGTTGTCACAGATGGTATCAGAGCATCAGGTTCTAGTGTCTTTAGGATCTGTGTGCGTTACTACGATCTTCCGTAAGCATTCTTGGTATAGAGCCTTATTGCTAGGACGGTTACATTCATACGTCCATATCTTTCTGTGAATCGAAAATATTTGAAAGGCGTTCTGATACAATTGTTCTTGTTTCAGATGCCACCTAAGGGAGGTCGTTCAGCTAAGGCAAGGAAAGAATTGCCTCAAAGGAACATGACTACGGATGATGTTGCCAGTATAGTGGCACAAGCAGTAACTGCTGCCGTTTCTACGATGGCTCAGCAATCTGCCGCTCGAGCAGTCCCACCCCATTTAGGATTGTCTTTATGGGATAGAGTGAAGGAAGATTTTAGTAAGGGGCATCCTCCCGAGTTTGCAGGGGGAGTTGATGCAATGGCTGCAAGCCAATGGAAAAATAGTATGCTAAGGCATCTTCGTATGGTTGAGTGTAGTGAGGTGCAGAAGCAATTTTTAGTCACCTTTAAGTTATCGGGTGCAGCTCTTCAATGGTGGGAGTCTGTCACCACATCTGAACAAAGAGATACTTTTCCTATCAAAGAATTTTGGGGACTTTTTGATCATAGGTATTTGCTTTTCCCTACGCAGGATATGGGAATTTTTCAAGGAAATAGGACAGTGGCAGAATATGAAGAAGATTTTTCTCTATGGGCGAGATTAGTACCTAATGAGGTAAATACGGAAGAGAAACTTATATCGAAGTTTGTTCGAGGTTTAGATTGGAAAATCCAATTACATTTGTTAGAAAGTCCTAAGTTAATGACTTTCGTCGAGGTTGTAAATGCGGCACTATTAAAGTGTCGAGAATATCGTTTTCATTCTCAAGAGGGTAAGAACTTAGGAGATTCGAGTTCATCAAGTAAGTTTGGCAAAGAGAGCGCCAGCAACGCGAGTGGGCAGAAAGAGTTTATGGGCAAGTGTTTCTCTTGTAAAAAAACAGGTCATAAAAAGAGAGATTGTCCTCAAAGAGGTAAAGGACCGCGATTTGAGGAAATTTTGGAAGTGCAACCCCTACAACAGATTCGAGGTCGCTTTAGACCGGGGGACTATGTTTGGGAGCCTATTGATGAGGATGGGCAATCGGAATAGAGATGGATGTTGTGAGTAATTTCCTTACTATTAGGGTTATTACTATATGAAGTGTTGGAAATATCGTATGGGAGATATTTATGAATCGGGTAGTGCTTTAGCCCTTTTTGTTTTTGTATGGTAGGTAATGACCCTAAAGGGGGAAATTTTGAGCAAGATATGCTCTTATTCTATTATCTTGGTTATAGTGGTAAGTAGTAATGATAGAAGCTACTTCTTTTATGTAGTCATGATAGACTATTGAATTTGTTGTATTCCAGATATGGAATTTGCCTTATATATGGCAGTATATTGAAATGATGAAAGACATTGTTTATGTTTGAAGTGATTGTGGTTTGATGGGACGCAGGTAAAATTTTTGCTCCTGATTATGATGATATTGGTGAGCTATATGTTATACATATGATGAATTAAAAGACCTTGTGTTGGACATAAGGCATTTTATGTTATATATATATATAAATTGTTTTCAAATGAACTATTTTCATTACAAAACTTTTATCGGCCTTCGGGCCCTTTTTAAACTAAATTTTCCACTAAAATATTTTCAAACTCTAGTCCGGATCTAACAAACTCTCAATCCCCGACGTCGTCGCACAGTAGTGTATTGGGAGGGTTCCTTGTTTGGATTTCGCTTTCGTGAGACGTCCCCCGCACGAAATTGGCGATCGTCAGGAATTGAGAGCAGTTATTTCCTTGGACTATCCAAATTTTCTCTACTAAAATTTTATTCTTACTTATTGTTGAAAATGTGGAACTTTCGAGGCAAATAAAGCCTCATTATGATTGTTGTGAGCATAAATCTCAATTATAAAGGGTGTATGGGCGCCCTTGTTATTGAAATAAGTTTTGTTTACTTCATAATTAGCTTAATAATAAAACAATTAAATCAATTCGTCGTGGGAAGTTAGAAGTTTGGAGATAGGACTAGTAATAATGGGTAGATTAGCACTAGTTGAGCTTTGGGAGAATTAGGCTTAGCTAAATTTCGAGGGCGAAATTCTTGTAAGTGGGGGAGTTTGTAACAACCCGAGGTCTTGGAGACGATTATTTATTTATTTCGGGAGAGATAAATAATATTTTATTGGAGAAATAATAAAATTGGCAATTGAGGTCAGAATTTGGAGTTGTTAGAAAGTGTCTCGAATGGAATTTCTGAGGGTACCATTGTTTCCGGAAGGGTCGAGAAAGTCAAAATGCCTGTACTTGGGGTCTATTTGGGTTCCGAAATAAATTAGGACCGTTTGACTCGAATTAAAGTTACCGAGCCATTTAAAGTGTGTATTATCATTTAAAGAAGTGTATTTTCGGATTTAGGCTTAAAAGCCTATGGGAGAGTTATTCTCCAAAGAGAGAAAGAGAAAAGAGAAAGAAAGGAAAGAGAGAAGAAGAAAAGGAAGGAGAAAGAGGGAGAAAGCGGACTTTCCGGTGGATTCAGACCCTACGAACCCGAGGCAAGTGATTAAACTTGCTAAATAATTGCTGTGTACCATTTATTGCATGATTTGTGGATTGATTTTTGGGTTTTAGGTTTAAAATGTTAAAACCTAACTTTTGGGAAAAACCTTAGATTTGTAGTGTATATAATGTATTTAAGGTTAGAAATTAGTTTATATATATTCTAGGATGAATATTAATGTTATATTTGTGTTTGGGTTGAAGAGAAATGGAGAGAAAACCATTAGAATGATTTTTGGGTATTTTTGGCTACTCAAACAGTAGCCATTTTTTAGGTTCAGCAGGGCCGAATCGATTCGGCCCCCTTGCCGAATCGATTCGGAAATATGCAGGTGCCCAGGTCTTAGTGATCGAATCGATTCGGACCCCTAGCCGAATTGATTCGGCCTGAGGCAGAGTCCCAGGTCTGATGACCCGAATCGATTCGCCTTCCTGGTCGAATCGATTCGCTGGGCCGAATCGATTCGGAAACAGGGCTTTTTGAGGGGAAGTTTTTCTAGGGAGATTTTCTTCCCACTTTGATCGAGGTTGTCGATTGGGGATCTCATTAGGAGATATTTGGAGAATGTTTTGGAGACTCTTAGAGAGTTTCCCCTACAAGAAAGAATTGGAGTCATATAGACTAAATTTGAGGAGTTACCGATTCGAGAATTTGGTATTTTTCTAAGTGGGGGAGCCCACTTCTATTTGGGATAACTTTAAAAGGGTTCTTAAATGAAATGAACCCTATTATGATTGGATGTCTACTAATGCAAATTCATGTACACATGGATATAGAAATATCCTTATTAATGATTGAATTGAGAGATATCTCACAATGTGAGAAATACATTAAGGTGCAATAGGATATAGAATATCCCTAACTAAATTGTATTGAAAGACAACTCATTATTAGAAGCGACTTGAGAGCTTCAAGCGAGAATTAGTACAGCATATACAGTGGGGTAAATGTGTGAGTATTAATGATTAGTGTATCGTGAGAGAGTATACTAAACAATGACGTAAATCAAATTACGCCTAAGAGCGTATAATGAAAATGAACATATTGTTGCAGGTATACCTTATATAAAGGGTATATCTTTATTATGTGGGATGTATGTATACCTTATATATGGTGTATATACATGTTAAGCATACCCCCTCCTTGCTATCATTGGGAAGTTTCGTGCGTTGAGGGTGAGCATCCTGACAAATATGCAGGGTGTGGATATTCCCCAGGTCATAGTCGTCCTTTGCGGTCAGAAAATGACATATATATATATATATATATTTACTTATTTTGGGGGTGAGAGGTCGGGGTATGTGACGCTCTCACTTGTCGGTTAGGAACTATGATCGCTTCCCGGACGTGTGTGCGTGAGTAGTTCACGAGGTGGGTGTCGCTGAACCCCACCAGGTGACCCCAGTTTGCTACGCGTATATGGGCTGCTGGAAGATGATAGCATGTGAGCCTGCGTCCTTCGAGTTATAGCTCGGTTGGATGGTTATTATTTGCTTGTGTTTGTATTTGGGTGTCAAGGGCATAACCGACCTTAATGACCTACATTGCCAGGATTAGTGTATCGGGGGGGTTCCTTGTTTGGATTTCGCTTCGGCGAGACGTCCCACGCACGAACCGCAGTGTAATGTTGGAACTTGGGGATAAGTTTAGTCCTTAATGCTCATCATATTATTATTATATATCTATCACATATCCCGACGATCGACAGTGCCAGGAGTAGTGTAACGGGGGGGTTCCTTGTTTGGATTTCGCTTCGGCGAGACGTCCCACGCATGAAACGCCGTGTAATGTTCAGAATTGGGAATATTAATTAATTAAAATTGGTTACTAATCATTTGGGTTACATGCATCTTGCATTGAGGGCATAATGAGCCCCGAGGATCGACACGGTCAGGAGTAGTGTAACGGGGGGGTTCCTTGTTTGGATTTCGCTTCGGCGAGACGTCCCACGCACGAAACGCAGTACCGTGTTGAAAATTGGGAGGAGTTTAGCCCTTAATTCTTGATGCTAATAACTCATCTATAATATTATATATATGGTTTCTTGCCTTAATTGGGCATCACTAGAATAAATCTAGTACATGATATTGTTAATGTTTTGTAATGATGTAGCATGATTGGATCATGTAACTTTATATGTTCAACAAAAGAACATTATAAAGATAAGTGAAATGTTTATATTAAAGTTAATAATTATAACTATTAGGATTGGATTATATGTAGAATCGGGTGATAGGTTAGATGGTTTCACTTAAATACTTTATTTGGGTTTAAGTTAGAATCCTCTTACCTAATTAGAATCGAACATCCTTTTTGGGAGACACGTGCATACGCTTAGTGCGCGCTTTAGATAAGAGGTGAGTTGAATTTCTATGGAGTGTTCGATTCCAGCTAAATCATGTAATAATGCATTTATAATTATTATGCATTTTAATACACTTGCTATAAATGTTTTTCACACTCGGGTTCTGACCCGTTTACATCTCCCCTCCCCCATGCATATATATATTGTATTACTTCAAGTGTTCCCCCGCAAGGACGCCTTTATTATCCCTCCATTCAGGATTTGTGGAGCTGTGGCAGTAGCGGACTGTTGCGGCACTTGGTTTTAGTCGATTCCTATCTTTGTATATCTAGATTAGGATTCAGTTGTATTGAGTTAGTATTCAAGTGTTATAGATTAACACTTTCATATGTTTTAATTATCTGTTTATTGTATTGTCTGTTGCCCGACAGCATATTCGGGTATTTCATTGTTGGGATTTTTGTTGTACAATGTATTGTACTCTTTCAGTATTGTAGCATGCACTTTCCACATTATAGTTAGATGTTTTGTTGGGTGTATGCATTATTGGTTTTGTTGTTGTTGTAAAATAAAAGTTTTTAAATTTTTTTGGCGATTCGCACTTTATGATTTCGGGTAGTTAGCCTTATATTACTGTGTTTAGTTGTTGATGTTGAGACTGTTCCATCTGAGATACTTGATTTATGTAATATAGGGCTGGCCACCCGTTATTATTTGGAGCGGGTTGTCACATTAACCCCAAACCAACAAGTACAACAATAACCCAAATATAACCAACACAATATAATAGAGTCTGAACTTGCCACACATGTCTAAAATAAGTGTTATCCGAAATAACATCGACTAGATACAAGCAACCCAACATAAATCCAACACATGAAAAGTATAGCCAATACAAGCTGAACCAAAATAAAGAGTATAACTATCATGAGCCACATACTCGAAGAACATCTGATACTATTCTTATTTAAAAGAGGATGTGATAAGCATCTACTGCAAGTCCTACATCACCCAATATATCGTAGCTACGTAGCGTAAGGAGGAATCAAGCCTAGCGCCCCTGTGGTAGGACACCTAAAAGGTTTTGATAATATTTTATAGCAAGGGTTAAAACCCAAAACATTTGAAAATATTCAGCAAGTGAATTTAATTGCAGAACATTTAATTGCATGAATTCTCTTCATATTTAAGTTAGTGTTGCACACTCTTGAGAACCGACTCACAACTCAACCAATGTCCACACCTATCATCTTTCTATATAACAAATCTAGTTATCTACCCCATAACTACTTTTTTCATATAGATCATATTTCTCCCAATACTCTTACCCAAGTAAGTTTAATACATAATATTTAAGTTATTAATCACATTTACCCATACCATTTGAACCATATAACATTATCACAAGTTATATAACATCAATACAATTCACAACATGTATTTTACCCGTATATATTTATTCGCACTATATATACATATCAACTATTTACAACATTCACCACATGTAATAAATATACATAACCATCCTCCCAAGTAGGCACTCACCGGATGTTCTTTAAAATGCTATCATTTCTAGGTATACTCACCCACCTAGACCCCTGACATGGATAGCTTCCCAAATCATAAAATAACATAAATGCGGCAGAGGCGGGCATAGTTTCCACCAAATATGAGACAGAATCATATCCAAGACGTCTCACCCCTCGTCCATACGCTATGACCTGAGGACTATACTAACCTTGCTCCTCAAGCCAGAGGATTCACCCACATCGCGCAGCCGTCTATGATAGCACTAGAAGGGGTATGTATTCTTATATATATTATTCGCACAAATATTTATAATTCACACAAATAATATATATATACATATATATATATATATATATATATATAATTAAATCCAGGCTATCCGTGTACAATTACCAAAACACTAGCCTATCATTCCCAAGTTTATATTCCGATCCAAATTCAATTAATCACACATTAATTAATTTATTACCTAGGTGTCACTCAACCAAATATACCCGTACTCGCTCGCTTAGCCCGAAAATAAATATCCCGAATTATTATTCAACTTCTTTCTAAAAAGTTTACACACTTATTTATATAAGGTTCTTAATTCACTAAAATTAAACCTTGATTGCCTTTTGAATTTACACCCTAATAATCTATGACTGATTCTCCAAAATCAACCCACTATTGTAGTCCAAAAATCAAAAATTGGCCAAACAGTAATCCCACCCTAAGAATTGAACACCCAGGGCAGAAGTAGGGGAAAAGAGATGATGTATGAAAAAGCGACGTCGTTGGAATGACTTGGCCTATCTTTTGAAAAACTATAGCCATCGTTCGAACCAGATACCAGGTCGTTCGAATGACCCTAGTTCTCTCCCTCCTCCATCATCATACCAGAAACCCATCCGACATTACTGAATTAAAACTCAATTTTTTGTTCATATTCCCCCCACTAAACCCTCCAAGATTTACACTAAATTCACTAATTCAAGATCCTCAATCTAAATACAACATCCACGTAGATTGGGGTTCATAAATCACATATTTAAATCCTCTACAAATTCTTAACCATAAATCATAAAAGCCCCAATTTAATTATTAAACTAACCCTAACATTACATTCATTTCACACCCATTATGATATGAATAGAAAAATGCAATTAATTTAAAAGAAAGTTAATTTGCCTTCTAGGGTTTGTAGGGTCCGAATCTCTTGTTGAAGATGATGGGTTTGAAGAAAGATATCCACACTCGTTCTTGATTTAAGCTCCCAAGATTTCTTCTAATTGCTCCGTCTTTTATCTCTACTTGACTAGGTTTTTCTAAAATGAGTTATGGCTCTCACACCCTCCCACTTTTAGGGTTAAGTCAATCCCGTTTTTAATCTCGTGGGCTTTATTAAAAGGGCACAAAAACTCTCATGTGACCTTAAATACGTCTAAAAAAGTCCCGAAACCTATATACTACCCATGGACACTCTTTTCTGACTATTTCGACCCTTTCGGACTCAATCGGATGCTCAGAATTTCCATCCGAATAATTATTTATAAAAGTTAATATTCACCTATTAACTTAGTTTATTATTACTATTGACTTAGTAAATTTAAATTCCCTCAATATTAATTGCCTACTCATCGGATTAATATTTAAATAATACTAATATAATTAAGTCTTATTAAATTATGACCACCAAGTAATTTAACATGTAACAAATTAATTAATTTATAAATGCCCAGAAATACGAGGTGTTACATACTTCCTCCCTTACCAAGGGAATTTCATACACAAAATTAGATCGTACCTGCGGTGAACAACTCTCGATGTTTCTCCTTCTTGTCATCCTTAATCCTAATCTATGTGGATGTTGTATTTAGATGGAGGGTCTTGAATTCATGGATCTAGTATACATATTGGAGGGTTTAATGGGGAAAATCTGAACAGAAAATGGAGTTTTAACTCAGTAATGGAGGATGAGTTTCTGGGTTGACGATGGAGGAGGGAGAGAGCCAGGGTTGTTCAAAAGACCTAGTATCTAGTTCGAACAATGGCCAAAGTCATTCAAACGACAGGCCAAGTCGTTCGAATGACGTCGCATTTTCTGACATTATACCATCTGTGACACCCCGCCTAATTAAATACTGGGTGATCAGGCCTTTAATTAATTAAAACAAGGTTCCAATTTGGTTCATTCTTATCATGACTATTCTAAACTTTACTAACCACCTAGTATTCAAAAATCGGGTCTCAACGGGTCCCTAAGCCTACCTCTCGTGCCGGGACTGACCTATGATCTACTATATATCTAGGCTCTCATCCTATAGGTCTCTGTTTGGGAAATTATCTTCCTTTACAAGGATTCTCTTGCCATTCTTATTCAATTTGTGCTATTTTCATATGAATGTTAACTCCATGCTTAAATTTAAAGTAAAATCATATTTTGAGATTTGATAATGGCCTGATCAACCGGAATTTAATTTAGCGGGGTGTCATAGATTTTATCTTATGAATTAACCCCAAACCAACAAGTACAACAAGAACCCAAATATAACAAATACAATATAATAGAGTCTGAACATGCCACAAATGTCAAAAATAAGTGTTAGCCGAATAACATCGACTAGATACAAGCAACCCAATATAAATCCAGTGCATGAAAAGTATACCCAATAGAAGCTGAACCAAAATAAAGAGTACAATTGTCATGAGAAAAAAGCCTGAAGTACATCCAAGACTATCCTAATCTAGAAGAGGATGAGGTAAGCTTCTAATGCAAGTCTTGCATCACCCACATATGCCACAGCTACGTACCCTGAAAAGGAATCAAGTCTGGCGCCCCTGTGGTAGGACACCTACAAGGTCTTGAAAATATTTCATAGTAAGGGTTAGAACCCAAAACATATGAAAATATTTAGCAAGTGAATTTAATTGTAGAAAATTAAAATGCATGAATTCTCTTCATATTTAAGTTAGTGTTGCACTCTCTTGAGGATCGACTGACCCCTAACTAATGTGCACACCTAACGTCTTTCTATATAATCTATCTAGCTATCTACCCCGTAACTAGTTTTGTCATGTGGATCACAATTCTCCCATTACTCTAACCCAAGTAAGTTTAATACATAATATATAAGTTATTAATCACATTTACTTATCCCATTTCAACCATATAACACTCTCACAAGTTATATAACATCAATAAAATTCGCAACATGTATTTTACACATATATATTTATTCGCATTATATATAAGTATCAACTATTTACAACATTCATGCCCATGTAGTAAATATATATAACCCCTCCCAGGAAAGTACTCACTAGATTTTCTCTAAAACACTATCATTTCCAAGTATACTCTCCCACCCAAACCCCTAACACAGTTAGCTCCCTGAATCATAAAATAACATAAATGCGGAGAAGGAGGCCATAGTTCCTACCGAAAATGAGATAGAATCATACCTAAGACATCTTACCCCTCATCCGAACGTTATGACTTGGGGACTATACTCACCTTGCTCCTCAAGCCAGGGGATTCACCCACATCGTGCGACCTCCTATGATAGAATTAGAGGGGGTATGTATTCCTTTAAATATTTTTACACAAATATTTATAATTTACAAAAATATATATATACAACACGTCACCGCATATATATATATATATAATTCAATCCAGGATACCCGTGTACAATTACAATAACACTAGCCTAACATTCTAAAGTTTATATTCTGATCCAAATTCAATTACTCACACATTAATTAATTTATTATCGGGATGTCACTCAACCAAATATACCCGTACTCGGTCGCTTGAACCGAAAATAAATATTCCTAATTATTATCCAACATCTTTCTAAAAAGTTTACACACTTTTTTATATAAGGTTCTTAATTCACTAAAATTAAACCTTAATTCCCTTTTGGATTTACACCCTAATAATCTATGAATGATTCTCCCAAATTAACCCACTATTTTAGTTCAAAAATCAGAAATCGTACAAACAGTAATCCCACCCCAAGAATTGAACACCCAGTTCAGAAGTAGGGGAAAAGAGATGATTCAGAAAAAGCGACATCGGTGGAATGACTTGGCCTATTGTTTGAACGACTTTAGACATCGTTCGAACCAGATACCAGGTCGTTCGAACGACCCTAGTTCTTTCCCTCCTCCATCGTCAACCCAGAAACCCATCCGCCATTACTGACTTAAAACTCAATTTTCTTTTCAGATTGTTCCCATTTAATCCCTCCAAGATTTAAACTAAGCCCGCCAATTCAAGACCCTCAATCTAAACAAAACATCCACATAGATTGGGGTATAAATCACATCTTTAAATCCTCTATGGATTCTTAAACAAAAATCATAAAAGCCCCAGTTTAATTATTGAACTAACACTAACATTACATTAATTTCACACCCACTATGATATGAATAGAAAAATGCAATTAACTTAAAAGAAAGTTAAACCACTTGGCTTCAAGGGTTTGTAGGGTTTGAATCTCTTGTTGAAGATGATGGGTTTGAAGAAAGATATTTACACTTGTTCTTGATTTAGGCTCCCAATATTTCATCTAATTTCTCCCTCTTTTATCTTTACTTGATTAGGTTTTTCTAAAATTAGTTATGGCTCTCACACCCTCTCACTTTTAGGGTTCATTAAGGCAATCCCTGTTTTAGGCTTGTAGGCTTTAATTAAAAGGGCACAAACACTCTCATGTGGCCTCAAATACGTATAGAAAATTCCTGAAACCCATATACTACCCATGGACACTTTTTTCTGACTATTTTGACCTTTTTGAACTCAAACGTACTCTCAGAATTGTCATTTGGATAATTATTTCTAAAAGTTAATATTCACCTATTAACTGAGTTTATTATTACTATTAACTTAGTTAATTTAAAATCCATCAATATTAACCACCTACTCACCATATTAATATTTAAATAATACTAATGTCATTAATTCTTATTAAATTACAGCCACCAAGTAATTTTACATCTAACGAATTAATTAATTAATTAATTCCCAAAAATATTTAGAGTACCTTGTTTTAGGAATTCATAACATGGACAGTTAGGCAAAGTAGCATAACTAGGTGGATTATGAAGGAAGAGACAGGTGTGCACAATAGTTGAGAGGTGGCTAATATCTCAAGAGAGTGCGACACCATCTTAGATATCAAAAGTGTTCTTTCATATTTAATTACTTCATCTTAATGACTTGCAACTGTTTTTCAAAAATTTTGGGCTCTGGCTTGTGTTAAAAATATTTTCTAAACCTTTAGGTTTTCAACAAAAGGCATGCCAAGCATGATGATCTATTCTAGGGATGTGTAGTTGCAACACTTGTGGAGGCATATATGACTTTATTAGACGCTTCAATTATTCCATTCATAGCTTAGGATTCAGATTCAGTATTTCTTTTAGGCATGTTTCCCGTTTAGTATCAGACTCCTTATTTGTATTTATTTATTTTATGTTGGATTCATTATTTGGATTTTAGACTTGGAGCGAATGGTTTATTCGACATTTATTTATTATATCCTGTGATGTTATGGACTTTAATTAGTGTATGAATGGTATAGATTATGTTACTTACGCATGTTGTTATATGTTAATGAAAGATAAAAAATTTCTCTGATTTATTTAATTAATAGGTGGTTAGTAAGTTTAAAATGTTTTAGACGGTGATATTAAGAATGAACCAAATGAGATTCTTATTTTATTTTAGTAAAGGAATGATCACTCGGTATTTGAATAGGCGGGGTGTCACGCATCCTTATTATAGTAGTGCTCAGTATGCATTATTTTTTTCACCTTTTTTCTTATTTGAGTTTGGCTTACTGATATTTTTTTTAGATATCTATTTTTCATAATCATTATTTAACCATTTTAGGTTACTGGGGTGAGTATTGAAAATTTTGATTTACTTACTCTTGTTGTAAAAGCTAGTGGTGGTTCTTGAAATCATAAAAAGGTGAACCAACTCTTGCATGCTAAGTTCTTATTGGATCTATTATGGATCTTCAGTACCAGTGAAGGTGTGCATCATATTATTGCCATCTTGATTACGAGAATAACGTTGTACAATTGACGTGCGAGCTTAAGTGAATGTTACATGGAATATTATGTGATCAGATAAATTTTTATCGCTCTTCGGATCGAAGGGCCTATCGAGGTCAATGACTTGTTTGAATTCCCAAAGCTGAGCACCTATTTGATGGGCTGTGGCCAAGAAATGTCCTGGAAGTCTAGAGACGATAGGCCAAACACGTGGCCATTTGAATGCACCAAGGGAGACAAAATATCTTGACTTCACATTTTGATTTTACTTCAAATAAAAATATTAATTTCAATTCTTCAAAAATAAAATTCGTAGATCTCAATTTGACTCGCACCTTAAAATATAATTACCCTGATTTAATTAAATTTTAAAAAGAATGAACAAAATGGATTTCAAGAAAAAATGGTGATCTAGGACGGTCTCAAAATTAAATTCATATTGTTCATAAAACGGGTGTTCCTAATTAATCCAATTGGCACGTAAAATTATGAAACATAATATTAAATATGCATTTATGTAAATATAGATGAATAAATACATAAAATAAATGAAAACTATAAGGACAAAATACCCCTATCCATCACGGCCTAAAATCTTTGAAGTGGAACTTTTCATGCCCATGAAACCTTATTGTAGAATAATTCCTTTGACATAGAGTCTAACTTGAAGTACATTTCATCACAACCATGAATTCTTGATTCTTGATATCTTTTCTTTTGGAATAACTCCTTTGCATATTTTGAGAATGATTAGAATGAAGAACCTAAGCAAGAAGCATCAAACAACATTAAATACCTTCAAAAAATTTAATTTTCTCAAGGGAGGTTGATCGAACGACCACCCTGTCGGGAGCAACCTTCGTCCTCATTCGTAAAAATCATGCAAAAACCTCCATAACGAGTCAAAACTTCACCAAACTCCATGAAACTTTATCAAACATCAAAATTCATAAATATATATAATTCTAACAGTAACAAAAATTACACCCCTCTTCTAACTCCTCCAAATACATCTATATACAATTAATTTTAAAAAGCTAATTATTGCAAGCATATCAAATTATAGGAGCGAGAAGTAACTACATATAAACCACCAAAGGTTCCAATCACACACACAAAACATATATGGGACCATGGTGGAAGTGATATAAACATAGAAACTTTGCAAAACCATGTTAGTACAAAAGAATACCCAAAGATGCACCATCCCACAATATGGAAAAACTAGGGTTTGAAGTTGGACAACGTGAAGCTTTTTAATACACGATCAATCTCAACCCGGGCTATGATACTAATTGCTCGAAAAAATAACCTGATATTGACATTTAAATTCAGAAAAAATCTTACCTATGGATCTTTGATTAATTATGGAATGAAAATGAAAACAAAAACTTGATTTAAAGATTAAACCTCAGGTTTCATGAATTCATACCATAACGAATCTTGTTATGATTCGGATGAGGAGAAACTATTTGATGATGAATAAAATGTTCCCCATCCATGTCCTCCAAAAATCTTGCTTAATTTTCTATGAAGATTGGATCTTCTAGTGTATGATCCTCCCAAACGTTAGGTACGTGGGTGAGCACCTTTTAAAAAGAAAATCATTACTTATGAGTGAGATACGATCCTCCCCCTCTAGGCCTCTTTACAAAAATTTGAATAGCATTTTTTGTCACCCCTATGAAACCTTAATGACTAATCATGATGATTAAAACCCCTCCCCACACCTTTTTATACAAGTACAAAAGGTGGCCTTAGGCGAAATTGCATTTCTTGAGAGTTTGGGCCTAACTACCTGGGTATGTGGACCACACTAGCGACCCTAGATAATTACCATTAACGTGATCAATTTTCCTTATTTATTTAATCATATTAACTGTGCCAAATAAGTATGATTGCACTCCAATTCAATTATATGAGAAATCACTCGGATATAAAGAGGTCTTATTTGCAAAGCTGATTATGGTACATAATATGATTCCCCACGTTAAATGTCTGATACCCTCTTGGTGAAACCAATTTTCTGTTAATCGATTTAACCAATGTCTAATAAATTTCCTTAATTCTCAAACTTAGTTATTTGCTACTCCACTGGGATTATAAAACAATACACCGATTGGGTGTGGAATTATGGGCCCCGATCAGTTGATCCCCCTGAGGAGGAACTTTGTCATGAGGATGCATGGGTGCTTGTCTCCCACTTTTTCCATGTCCTCCCGAGGTCAGTGTTCAGTCTGAGGTTTGGGGTGAAATTGTCCCAATTTTGTTTCTCAATTTTGAGAATTTGTGTGTTTTCTCTAAACAAAATTTTAAAATTTTATTTTGGTTAGTTTATTATCCTTTATTCCTGAGGTTTTTTTGTACTATTTTTTAATACCATTTATGTATTTGTATATAAATTTCTTTTATGATTAAATGTCTGTTTATTTTTTTAACAAAAATATAGTTTAATATAAACTTATATTTTCAGTATTTTTTTAAAATACATTTCATATTTTATTTTGCAATTTTTAAAGGAAACTTATATGTGTTTTTTATTTAAATTCTTTTTGTTTAAACATTTATTTGTTAAAAAAAATAATTTTTTAATCAAAATGTTTAAACTAAAATCGAAGGCTGATATTTTTTGTGTTGAGTTTGTCGGTTGAGATTGATCTTTTTGTGTTTCTTTGATCAATCCAAGTGAAACCATTTTCGCCCAATGGGTCTGCTGGGTGTCGCTTGACCACGCATGGAGATCTCTATCCTCTGTCGACCATTGGTGTTTAGTTTACTCCCTTACCCCTCTCCTGCCTCTGGTTATTTACATATGAATCTCTCTAGTTGTAATTCCTTTTTATTTTTGACAGGCCCGGGCTGTTGTTGCAGTAATAAACAATTAAATGCAGAATTAAAATCAGGAACGAAATTACCCAATTTTAGGAGCAAATAAATCTGGGGCAGAAAAAATATAAGAATTCCGGTACTGGACAGTTAAGAACACGGCTGAGTCGCGGACAATGTCGCTCTCTTTAAGGTGTTTCGCGGCTCTGCCTCCAATTTGTGCCGACAGTGTACAGCCCCGTCACCCCCAGGATAAAACAGCCTCGAAAATAATACGAATCTGCAGCACAAATCTGATTCGCTCAACAAACACCCATTCTATAATACATTTAATGCTCGATCAAGATAAATATAAATAATCTGGGAAAGATTATATATTTCTGTGTCGTTATAATTATTCAGGGAATGAATAATTATTTCTGTAAAAAATTCGGAGGTTGGAACTGTTTGCAGAAATTTTTTTGGGAGATAAGTCTGTATTAAAAAACGGAGGCTACCCACCTCTTTTATGGGGCAAAAAGAAAAGAGACGTTGGTAAACAACGTGGAGAAAATTATGGAAATAGTGGGCAACTCGGTTGAAGAAATCAACACGGAATAAAACACGTTTTAATTTTTCGGAATTAATTACCGTTAAAAAATTAATTTTTAAAGCACAAAAAACAGTTATGTATTTGTCCAAAAAATTAATTCTTAATGAGCCCAAGCCCAAGACCCAGGACCCGGACCCGGACACGGGCACGGGCCGGGCCGGACGGACGGCGGCGGCGCGCGCGCGCGTGTGTGACTTGGCCCATTGGGTCTGCCCCACATACCCACAAAAACTTGAATGCCCAAAGGGCTGAACCTTTGTTCCCAAAAAATTGTAAATATACACAACACAATTCAACTATCCCACCGATGTGGGACACAGCCTAAAGGCTGTTTCAAAGTTTTGCACTTCTTATAACAGCTGTCAAAGATAGCTGTTTCCAATAATCCCCCACTTGCAAAACTTGAAAACATTTTATCGAACAATAATTCATAGAATTGTGCATAAGCAAAGGTGTGTTTCGACTTGAACCTTTACGTAGTAAAGATGATTCAGAATATACTAGAGTAACCGTAGTTTTGAACTCTATCTCTGACAACATCCCACACACAACCCTACTTGGGTGTAAGTCTAATAGCTAGCACGTTACGGCCATGTGCTTCTATCCCAGTATAGTGAACGCTTTAGGAATTTGCCCAAAATATCCATAGGAAGCGGCCACACTTCCACATTCACATAGGTGAGTCTATCAAGAATACTCCGGTAGCTAAGTACCCCACTCAAAATAAAGCTATAGATCTCATTAAGAGTTATCATAACTCATCCTTAACTCGCTTCAGGATATCATGCTCCTTAGGGATGGACTCGGAGTAAAACCCCGTTCTATTTTAATTAATAATCGCATGATTCAACCCATATCACTTGTGACTTGTTATTACCCTTTGAACATATTTCTTGGGATCTCCAGTCTATATGTTGGGTTACCATCACAAATGACTCATTTATCCAAGGGCTTTAGTCCCATCCCTTTCGTGGTGTTCCACACCTTCTCCCTAGCTAGTCCTTTCGTCAAAGGATCAGCTAAGTTCTGTTCAGATCGTATATGATCCACCCTCACAGCACCCGTAGAGATAAATTCTCTAACAGTACTGTGCTTACGACGTATTTGTCATTTCTTACCGTTATAATAACGGTTCTCAACTTTTGCAATAGCCGCGGTACTATCACAATGAATCAAAACGGCTGGTATCGGTCTTTCCCATAATGGGATATCTGACAGGAGGTTTCTTAACAAACCTGCCTCTTCACTAGCAGCAGCTAGCGCTATCATCTCAGACTCCATAGTGGATTGAGCCAAAATAGTTTGTTTCTTAGATTTCCAAGAAACTGCACCACCAGCGATGCTAAATATATATCCACTAGTAGCCTTAGAATCATCAGATAGGGTGTTCCAATCTGCATTACTAAATCCTTCAAGGACAGCGGGATGATTATTATAGTGTAATCCGAGGTTCATCGTCCTTTTAAGGTACCGCATGACCCTCTCAATAGCATGCCAATGCTCCATACTAGGTCTACTAGTAAATCTACATAGTACTCCCACAGCATAAGCTATGTCAGGTCTAGTGCAATCTGTAGCATAACGTAAGCTACCAATAATGCTTGCATAAGCATTTTGGTTTACACTGTCGCCAGAGTTCTTAAATAACTTTACACTAGGGTCAAATGGAGTACTAGCAGGTTTACAGTCAAAGTTATTATATTTCTTTAGAATTTTCTCAATGTAATGAGATTGATCCAAAGAAAGTCCCTTTTCTGACCTAGTAATATTAATTCCTAATATTACACTAGCTTCACCCAAATCCTTCATATCAAAGTTGGCACATAATAATGATTTAACATTTTCTACGACTTGAATATTAGAACCAAATATAAGCAAGTCATCAACATAAAGACATATGATAGTGCAAATGTTCTCAACATATTTATAATAAATGCATTTGTCACTTTCATTAATTTTAAACCCATTAGAGATGACTAAGCTATCAAATTTATCATGCCATTGTTTAGGTCCCTGTTTGAGTCCATAAAGAGATTTATCTAATTTACACACTTTATTTTCTTGACCGTGTACGATAAAACCTTCAGGTTGATCCATATAAATCTCTTCTTCTAATTCTCCATTTAAAAATGCAGTTTTAACATCCATTTGGTGTACAATTAAATCATTTAAGGCAGCTATAGCAAATAGTACACGTATAGACGTTATTCTAGTCACGGGTGAAAATGTGTCAAAAAAGTCTACATTTTCTCTTTGTCTAAAACCTTTAGCAACAAGACGTGCCTTATATTTTTCAACAGTGCCATCAGGTTTTAATTTCTTTTTAAGAATCCATTTACACCCAATTGTTTTACATCCAGGAGGAAGGTCCACTAAATGCCAAGTTTTATTTGTTTCCAAAGAATCCATTTCATCATTAATGGCCTCTTGCCATAAATCGGCATCTAAAGAAGATAAAGCTTCTTGAATAGTGTTAGGATCCTCCTCTAAAGTGTAAGCATAAAAGTCGGGACCAAAATCTTTTTCCACACGAGCCCTTTTACTTTTTCGAATTTCTAAAATGGATTCATTACTTTCTTTATTTTTATTTAAAGAAATATTAGTGGATGACTCGCCCCCACTATTCCTTAATTTAAAAGGGAATTTATCTTCATAAAAATCGGCATCATTTGATTCAATAATTACTTGATTTTTCAAGTCATAAAATCGGTATGCTTTGCTATTAATAGCATAGCCTATAAAAACGTACTCATATGCTCTACTCGCCAATTTAGACCTTTTAGGGTCGGGTATACGTACATAGGCTAAGCACCCCCACGTTCTAAAGTATGACACGTTAGGCTTAATATTTTTCCAAATTTCATAAGGAGATATTTTCATTTTAGTCTTAGGAATTCTATTAAGCACGTGACACACAGTCAAAATAATTTCACCCCACCAATGTGAGACAGCCCCGGAATTTAATAAAATAGCCACTACTAATTCAGTTAATGTCCTATTTTTTCTTTCGGCTTTACCGTTCATTTCGGGCGAATAAGGGGCAGTTTTTTCGTGAATAATACCGTGGATTTTATAAAATTCAATAAATGGTCCAGAATCATATTCCGTGCCTCTATCACTACGTAACCTTTTTATTTTCCGATTAAATTGATTTTCAATTTCATTAAGGAAAATTTTAAACATGTCAAACGCTTCACTTTTATTTTTCATTAAATACACAAATGAATAATCAGAACAATCATCAATAAAAGTTATAAAATAACGTTTGCCATTTCTAGTTGTGACACCATCCAATTCACAAATATCCGAATGAATTAAATCAAGTGGTTCAGATTCTCTAAAAACAGATTTATGTGGTGTCTTAGTGATTTTTGCTTGACTACACCATTCACATTTTTCAAAATCATTTAATGATAATTCGGGAATTAATCCTAAAGTGCTCATATTTTTAACAAGTCGTTTATTAACATGACAAAGCCTAGCATGCCAAATATTAAATGAACAAGCAATATAAGCAGAAGGAGAAATTTTATTCATTGCATCAACATTCAATTTAAACATCCCATCAGTGGCATAACCCTTGCTTACAAAAATTCCATTTTTTGTCAAAGTAAATAAATCAGCACCAATAGTTTGAGTAAAGCCAGCTTTGTTGAGAAGATAGCCCAAAACCAAATTTTTCCTTATCTCGGGAGTGTGAAGAACATATTTGAGGATAACAGTCTTTCCCGAAGTGAACTTCAATTCCACATTTCCAGTACCAGCAACCTCAGTGGAGTGAGAATCACCCAACAACACCTTCTTATCTGCAGTCTCAGAATAAGTCTTAAACAGACTACGGTCATAACAGATATGGCGGGAAGCGCCAGTATCCAACCACCACCCTTCGGCACCGCTAACCATGTTGATTTCTGAAATCATAGGACATAGGTCCTCTTCGGTCAAATTCGCTTGTGCTTGTGGCACATTGCGACATTTGCGAGCCATATGGCCAGGCTTGCCACACTTGAAACAGAGAAACTGTCCCGAGTTGCTAGACTGTCCATTTCCAGGGTTCTTATACTTATTCTGAGTCTGAGTCTGATTTTTAAAATTCTGGTTGTGGCTCTTTTTCTGATTTTTCATATTTTTTCCGTTTGCTTTTAAAACAACTGGAGTGTGGTTCTTTTTCTGATTTTTGTTGTTAGACACAACAAGAATTTCATCTTTATAGTCCTGTTTTCGGGATTCCTCCTCAATTCTCAATTTAGTAATTAATGACTCTAGTGCAAATTCTTTAGACGTATGCCTCAAAATATTTTTAAACTCTTTGAACAGTGGAGGCAATTTATAAATAAATACAGCCACCTAAAATTGCTCATCTAAAGCCATGCCCTCGGAAATAATTTCATGGGCAATCATTTGCAAATCTTGGGTTTGAGCAACAACAGATTTGTCATCCGTCATTTGAAATTTCAAATAACGGCTGACGGCATATTTTTTAGCACCCGCCTCCTCCGTGTCATATTTTTTAAAAAGTGCGTCCCAAACATCTTTCCCAGTTTTATAATTGGCATAATAGTCATAAAGTTCGTCACTTAGAGCATTCAGAATATAGTTCTTGCACAAAAAATCATTTTCCTCCCAAGTTCTAATTGTTTTGCTTTCCTCAACAGTAGGTGGATTATTTACTACGGGTTTGTCAAATTGAACACATGATGCGACTTTTTTCGTAGTTAAATAAAATAGCAATTTTTTGCTCCAACGTTTAAAATGGGTGCCTTCATATTTGAAAGGCTTATTTAGGTTACTTGAGTTAATTTCGTCCATAGCAGAATATGAATCACCTTAAAATTGTTGTTGCAGTAATAAACAATTAAATGCATAATTAAAATCAGGAACAAAATTACCCAATTTTAGGAGCAAATAAATCTGGGGCAGAAAAAATATAAGAATTCCGGTACTGGACAATCAAGAACACGGCTGAGTCGCGGACAATGTCGCTCTCTTTAAGTTGTTTCGCGGCTCTGCCTCCAATTTGTGCCGACAGTGTACAGCCCCGTCACCCCCAGGATAAAACAGCCTCGAAAATAATATGAATCTGCAGCACGAATCTGATTCGCTCAACAAACACCCATTCTATAATACATGTAATGCTCGATCAAGATAAATATAAATAATCTGGGAAAGATTATATATTTCTGTGTCGTTATAATTATTCAGGGAATGAATAATTATTTCTGTAAAAAATTCGGAGGTTGGAACTGTTTGCAGAAAAAATTTTGGGAGATAAGTCTGTATTAAAAAACGGAGGCTACCCACCTCTTTTATGGGGCAAAAAGAAAAGAGACGTTGGTAAACAACGTGGAGAAAATTCTGGAAATAGTGGGCAACTCGGTTGAAGAAATCAACACGGAATAAAACACGTTTTAATTTTTCGGAATTAATTACCGTTAAAAAATTAATTTTTAAAGCCCAAAAAACAGTTATGTATTTGTCCAAAAAATTAATTCTTAATGAGCCCAAGACCCCGGACCCGGGCCGGACGGACGGCGGCGCGCGCGCGTGTGACTTGGCCCATTGGGTCTGCCCCACATACCCACAAAAACTTGAATGCCCAAAGGGCTGAACCTTTGTTCCCAAAAAATTGTAAATATACACAACACAATTCAACTATCCCACCGATGTGGGACACAGCCTAAAGGTTGTTTCAAAGTTTTGCACTTCTTATAACAGCTGTCAAAGACAGCTGTTTCCAACACGGGCTAAATACGTTATACCATATTTGTTGGTTGGTATTTAATTCCTACCGAGCATATTTCCAAACCTTCTCACACTCTCTATAAATAGAGAACGATGGAAGCGATTTTGACTAGGGTTTTGTATTTGCAAAATCAGTCGAAATTCTACCAATGTTTCTTCTCAATTGTCTCTCTCTAATACTCTTATGTGTGATCAAATTTCTGAGAGCTTCCACGTTTTCTTTCAAACACTCAAACACCGATTAATATATACTTTGAGAGTTTGAGTTTAAGGAGATTTGATCGTGTGCTTTAGGAAACTGAATTTCTTGTTTGCTCCGCCAATTCTGTTCGTGCTGGTTTCAGGAGTTCTGAACCGAGTTGAAATCTTGAAAGAAGTCTATAATTTTGATCAACTTGGATTTGAGCGTGAGTCTCATATATATATATATATATAATGATCTTGTGTGATTAGTCCGTATTTTAAGAATGCGCATCGGACATATCACCTAACGATGCGTCTAGAAATTATCGCCACTCTCGCTCTCTCTCTTCTGGGTTCACCGTCAGGTGACACATGTTCTGTCCGCATTGTTAAAATGAGGATTTGTTCACACAAGAGCAGTACTATATATATATATATACACACACACACACACACACACACACACAAGGGTATGCCCGTGTCTGAAGGCACGATTCTAAGTGTAGAAAATGTAAGTCGTTGATGAGACCATACCTCATATTTAGTTCACAACAGATGAACAATTTTAAATTTTATTTTTTTACAATCCTATTAGTTTTAAAAAAATAGAAAATTTATTAAATTTTATTTTTTTATATGCATACACCGTGTTTACATACGCACATACACACCGTGCTACGAACCTATTAAGTTAAAAAAAAATCAAAAACACATAATTGTAAACAATTAAAAAAAATAGACAAATTTTTATATGTTTATATGACTACTCATGATGTTAATCCATCATGAATACCCGATATTAGTTCTTGTTCTTATGACACGATACCACCACCAACTAATCATATAGTAGACTTCGTGATTGTTTATAAGCCAAAATGATAATTAAATGAAGAAAAACAACTCGGACTAAAATAATGTATTATCTAACCATTAATATTAGAGTATATCCCAATACTACAATAGTTAAGAAAAATTTAACAAATAATATGGTTTGGTTATTGAAAATGTCACATTGTGATGATATTAATTTTCAACTATAGAAGAAGTTGATAGATACCAAATACCAACGAACCCAAATGGTGGGGTTATCGAATCTCATGAAGCAAAATCCAAAAGTGGGAGAATATAAAAAAATATTTAATTGTGAAAGATCTATATTGAAATCAAAGAATACTTTTTATTTCGGAGTAAATTGGTGACCCTTCGACTCTCCGATTTTCTTTTCAGCCTTCTCAAGGGCATATCTATCTGGACGCAAGCGAGAATCTGATGGCAGTAACTTCTTAGTGGATCGTCATAAAAATCTTAGGTCTTTCATCAAAATTATATACATCATAGCGACCAACACCAAACCAACCGCGAGGTTGAAAATAAAACACAACTTTGTCCCCTGTGGAACGGGATAGATATCAACTGAGTTCCCCAAAACTTTGGTCTTCACCTTCAAAGTTATATCATAGACAAAATGGTCGCTTTCAGCAAGTGCAACACTCATTGGAGGGTGATTAACCTGTTCTGCAATAAAAGTAATACTAACATGACTAATCATCTCAACAAACACTGTATGTAAGGTGAACTCAAGAGTGTTAGAATTCTGATGAGCATAAAAAAAGATCCAACAGTTATGCACTTATGCATATAGTACTATTATGAGGTTTGGAAGAAAATATAGAGTTAGATCATACTCTATATTTTAGTCTAAATACCACACTAACTAAAATATAGAGTTAAAAAATATAGGTCTTGGAAGAAAATACAAACATTTCAGTCTAAATACCACACTAACTAAAATAACAATAATCAATAGAAATTTTATTCACCACAATTGTAAATAGTTAGTAAACAAAATAAAAAATACACAATCAACAAAATAAAAAATACACAATTGTTTTGTTCTCTCTCGTTCTTCCCATTCTTTCTCTTTAAATTTTCCCGTCACTTATAGAACAGGTGGCACTGCCACTGTGTTAAGCAAATTATAGGGCCACAACCTTCCCATAGGTGGCACTGCCACTGTTTTTATAAGAACTTGCATCAGTTACAGAGCAGGTGTTATGCAAATTATAGGGCCACAACCTATATATTAATCAGCAGATGAACGATAGGTTTGAAATTGGCACACGATGGGTGTATGAGTTTGTACACGACTTTAGAATATGGCTTTTACTCATTGAACATTCTTGTTTTTGAGATCATTTCATATTTTGGTTTGAATCGTGAGATAGCCTTTTGCTCAAGGGGTTTATAGAGAATAGGTGAATTTGTTTATTAATGTGATCGAGCCTCTAAGTGGTCTTCATACATATCTCATAATAGGAATTAATTAAAATATAGTACATGATGCACATTATATACATCATGTATATAATGTGACATCAACAACATCTATATAATTTAACATCATTTGAGGTTCCACCAAGGAACTTACCATTATAAACAGATGAGTGGCCACTGCGTCCGCTTGTTGCAGCAGCAACAACGTCATCGACATCCTGTGGTTGTGGCAGGATATCGTATAATACATATTCACACGTGAATAAAAGAAGAAGAGGTTTCATGTCATGTGGTTGTGGCAGTAATCGACAGAAACAATCATTATTGGCATATGAAGCTGCATTGTAACCATTCAAACGGTCATGTTTGCCATCATAATCAAGATTAAAAATCTCTACTTTCTCATCTGGTGCAAATTTTTTTCTTTTCCACTTTGTTCCCATCTTGTGGTGCCTTTCCATGCATCATTTGTAAAAAAAAAGGTAAGGATACATGAATTATAAACTAATCTTTACAGTAAAATAATTGATAATAACTGCATAAATGCATCAAGCCATTACCAACCGTATGAGGTTGCATTGTTGGGAAGCGTATCAACCATTGCGTTATATTGTACTTATGAGGGTGAGTTCTTCGTTCTCTGCACCTGTTCGACTCCTTAGGTGGTTCTCGCTATGGTTGATGGTATCATGACTGGTGTCCTGAGGTCACAATGTTTTTTACATCTTAAGAATTATTTGACTGGCCAATCCTTTGTTCCCATGATGTAATCACCTGCGGGAAAATTCATATCATTAGATTCCTCAGATTTTATATGATATAAAGATCATGCTCAGAACAAATTCAAATGTCTTCTTAGAGAAAGAGGCGCCATATTGTTACCTATCTCGAGTTGAAAGATCATATGCAGAACTGACTATTGGATGCAATCTAAGACATTATCTATGGAAAAAGAGGCGCCATTTGTTTTTTAGGTAGAAATGAAATGATTGAGCCATGTATGATATCATTTACAGAGGCACCATTTGTTTTTTAGAAGCCCCTATGTAGCAGCCAAGGAGGGTTAGCTTATGCATCAGCCACGACCATGACCAGAAGGTTGGCTTATGTAGCAGCCACGACCATTACCAAATCCACATCAACAAATTACCAAGGAGGGTTTCTGCTTCTATAGTAGTTGCCCTTATGTAGAAGCCACAGTCATGCTCCTATAGTAGCAGCCCCTACTAGAGGTGATCAGTCTTCTATAATCAACCATGGGTTGAGGATGCCGTTATTCATTAGTTGGACCGCAATCCTGGTTCTGGAGTCCGAAATAAAAATCATTAGTCATTAGTAAAGAAGATTTGACTCCGAAATAAAAATCCAAAATTTTGTTTCGACTCTCATCTTCTAGGAAAAGTTGTACTCCGTTTGACAAAATCGAATCCCCAAATAAACCTAAAGCTTATATCCAAAATCACAAATTATAAATTAAGAAATGTAAAAGAATAAAACTTAAACTTCGAATTACAAATATAAGATAAAATTAATTTTAACTTAAATAACATTCGAGTCTTTGAAGAGGCCAATTTGAAATGACATGTGGAATTAATGATCGAAAAAAAGAAATTCTGAATGAACTTAATGCTATTATTTATGCATATCCGTATATTGTTTTCTACTCAAAACATTACACATATACTTGATGAAAGTTTATTCTGCGAAAAGGAAAAATAAGAAAAAATATTTTAAAAACACAAATATAAACAATTGGTGAGGAAACATGATTAACACAAATATATAGTATTGGTTAGTAAGTTTTTCAATATCTATTTTCTCTTACTATGCATATGTCTCCGAACATCGCACTTAACCTCGCATACCAAATCTGGCTCCGAACATACTTTAATAAATGAAATATAAATAGATTAAGAAGAACATGTGACAATACCAAATAAAAATTAGAAGATATGTATTAATGTAACATTGTACAAAAATTTGGAAGATATGTATACCTTTGTGAAACAAAGGGCAAGCAATAAATCAAACCTGAAGAAAGCACCTGCAAAAGTAAACTATGGAAATGGTCTCGAACTCCAAAATGAGAGATAAACACCCAAGAATCTGCAAACAACAATAAGTCAATGAACCCCAAAATCATAAAAGTTCAAATAAAAATTATAGAAGTCATAATAAAGTAGAGGGGCACAAAAATAAACAACTATTGTTGATGCTTAATAAATCTGGAATGAAGATCCCAAACAAAAATAAAAACCTATTCCTGATGGTTGATAAATCTGGAATGAAGATCCCACACAAAAATAAAAACCTATTACTGATGATTGGTTAATCTCGAACAAAGAGCCCACAAAAATATAAACAAAAAAGCACAAAAAATCAGAATTAGTAAAGTTTTGTAATGAAACCCTAGCAATAATAAAGATTTATAGTGAAACCCAAACCAATACATTGAAATTAAACCAATACATTAAATCTACATAATAATGAAGAAATCAAGGGTCAAGAAATTGAGAATCATACATTGAATATTAAGCTCCGTAAATTATGCTCCGTAAATTTGGAACGAAAAACCTTGTGAAAACCCCCAAATAATTTAAGATCTGAAAAATAGCCCTAAAAATCATGATATGAAAAATACCTGATGGTTGTTAGTAGCACTGGTTGGAGATTTTAAGATCTTGGTTAAATACCTCTTAATCTATGATCAAATCTTGAAAATCAAACAAAAGAAACCTGACCTGAAAACTATTCAAAAATGTAGAACAAAAAATTACAAAGCGTGGAAGGAGTCCAGTGTCTCTGGGTTTGGGTGTGTGTGAGAGAGAGAAGGGTACTACCTTTAGGAGCCCAACATGGGAGGGTTTGTTTTCTAGATGCGTTGGATCATAGTGTGGAAGGATGAGGGCGTGGGACGATGCGGTGTTGAAGTTGAAGAGAGAGAAGAGAATGTCGTGGAAAACAATGAGGAGAAAGTGAGAGGAGATGCTGAGTGTAAGAAACATGAAACAAAAATGGTATAATACTATTATACCCTTGTTTTTTAATTTTGAAAAGAATGGGAAAATAAATTAATGTGTGTTAAAAGAGGGGGAAATCAAAGAATTGAGGGAAAAAGAGGTAGTGTTGAAAAAATTCACATTGATGACATCATAGTTTCAACTTGTGACATACATAAGTTTCCTACTTTATTATATAAATAAATAGATATAGAATAATGCTCCTGTGCGGACCGCACAGGAATGCATCCGGACCTTCCTTTGTTTTCTCATTTGGAACTGTTGTTTTTCTTTTTTCCCCTATTTTCTCACTTTTGATTCCTCGAAACACGGGGGTGGGTATTTTAGTATGAGTTTAATCTCTAAAATCTAGGAAGAGAGTGAACTAGGCGAGAGATTATAGGAGATAAGTTAGAGGAACAATAGAAAGAGGAGAGACATTATAGCAGGTAAATAGGGAAAAAAAAGGCCCGGATGCAGTCTTGTGCGGGAGGACCGGACAAGAGCATTATTCTATATATATATACTAGCGTATTCCCGTGCCTGAAGGCACGATGAAATTTTTTTAAAGTATGTAATCGCGAAATGGCGAAAATTTTCCAAAGTATGTAATCGCAAAACGACAAAATTTTTCAATGTGCGTAATTACAAAACGACAAATTTTTTGAAAAGTATGCTCGTGCCTGAAGGTACGCTGATAACTTTAAAAAGTATAAAGTCGTGTATAATGTAAATATTTAATGTTTTATTAGTTCACAGAAGTACCAAGACCCGTAAAATTTAGGCATTGCAGTTCTACTCTAACGAAAACATGGTTTCTCATTTTGTGTTGGCTCATGTCATCTTCAAAATACTTATTCGCAAAACGGCTAAAATTTTCAAAGTATGTAAATGCAAAAGGGTAAAATTTTTGTTCCTCGACAAAACAATTTTTTAGTTTACAACAAATAAATATTTTTTAGTTAATTGATGACGTCGTGTTCATAAGTAGTGTTATCATGTATTATCGTTTTAGTCGTATTTTACTCGTACTAAATTGGGTGTCAAAATTGTTAATCGTGTAAAAATTGTCATGTATTTTCATGTTAAAATGGGTGTCAATGTTATCATCATGTTAGTCATGTTTTTTCATGTTAAATTGGGTGTCAAAATTGCAAACCATGTTAGTAGTGTCATATTATGTTTGTGCTAAAAAAATAATCTATCGCCCATTCATCTCAACCATTGTTATCCAAATTATACACAATATATACTAAAATGCAAAATATTTAATATTTTGAAACATGACATTTCCAAAACTTATAATCAACACTATTTATAATTTTTTCGGATTATGTCAAAAGACTTAAAAGGGCATACTTTTCTCGAGAGACAAATAGGCACTTTGCTTAAACCATTTTCAACAACCCCTATCCCAAAGACTTTACCAAAAGATTCAATTGCCAACACATTCTCTCAGGAATAATGATAGACTACCCGAGTGTTAACCCCGAGTTAGTTAATTATTTTTAACTCATTAAGTCCCTCAAACAACCAGTTCCCCAATATTCTCTTATTTTTAAAGGTCCGCGCCAGCAACACCCCTTATTTTAAAACTTATTTTTTTTTAATTTTAATATAAAGGTCCGCATTAAAAAACAATTCTAATATAAAATAATTTTTAAAAATTTTAAACTCATTTAGTCGCTCAAAACGCTCATTTACCCAATATTCTCTTATTTTTAAAAGACCACGTCAACAACAACCTATATTTTGAAATTATTATTTTTTTAATTTTACAAAATTTAAAACAATTTTTATATTTCTTAAAATATAGAAATGTCCGCGTTAAAAAACCATTCTAATAAAAAATCTTTTTTTAAATTATTTTTAACTCTTTTAGTCTTTCAAACACCCATATACCCAATATTCTCTTATTTTTAAAAGTTCGCGCAGGCAACACCCCTTATTTTTAAACTTAATCTTTTTTTCTAAATTTTAAAAAATTTATTTTTTTAGTATATAAAGGTCCGCGCTAAAAAAAATATTCTAATAAAAAAAATTAATTCATTTAGTCCCTCAAACACAAATTTACCTAACATTCTCTTATTTTTAAAGGTTCGTGTCAACGACGCAAATTTTTGAAAGTGCATTAAGTCCTATTCAGTTCGCAACAGATAAACAATTAAAAAAAACTATTGTACGAACCTATTAGTTTAAAAAAATGAAAAAATTTTAAAAGTCTTTTTACATACGTACATACATACATAAAACTTTAAAAGTCTTTTTGAAAGTTTTTTTACAACATACAAATATACATACAATTTGAGTCAATTTCTCTTGTAAAAAAATCTTTAAACATTTTTTAAAATTTGGGAAAATTTTACTTTTGTATAGAACTATTCACCATATTTAAAAAATAAAAAATACTCGAATAATAATATAAATGACCCGTCTAGGACTTCATATAAATAACATAATAGGCATTAAATACTAATTTAAGTCGTACACTTCTAGTTTACAACAAAATTATGTAAACAACTTAAAAAATTTGGGCAGAACGTCCTTTGTTTATAGGATTATCCCCTTGTTTAAAAAATAAAAAACACCAACAACAATGTTCAATCCCAAGAACATACACATAAAAGAGAGAACTATATTCAACATTTACCTTTTAAAGTCATTACACATGAACTAAAATAAAATAAATGTACGCAATCCAAATATGTGTCGACACGAAGGCTATCAACATCTTTTGTTTCATTCAACATTAGTGGTGATTCTCCAGAACTTGTATGTTTTCGGGACATGGGGAGTCTGCATTCTACATCTCTAACCAAGATTACTGTCAAGGTTATTAGAATAGTAAATTGAGTTAGTTGGATTAGTTTGTTAGTTAGTTGGATTAGTTTGTTAGTTTGTTCATGTTCATGTTCAGGTCCTATATAAAGGATGCCATCTTACTTGTAATAAAAATCAAGAAGTCTCATTTTATAATACAAATCAATTCTCTCTTCTCTCTCTACTAGTATTCTCTCTCAAACTTTCTTGTTTCGTAATATGGTATCAGAGCAATAGAAAATATTCCGCTCCTTATCTCTATTATTTGATTTCAATTATTTCTTTCGATCTCTGACGAAGGATGCCTCCCTTTTCGGATGGAAGTTGAGAGCTTCTCTCACTTTCGATTCTCCGGTAACGATAATTGGGTGCTTCCCCGACAATCCAAGTTGGTTAGGTTTTTCGTTGCTGGTTGGTATTATAGGTCCTCTCGCCGGCGATGTCCGGGTTAATGACTGATTGACCAATTAAGTTTCTTTACTCCGGTGGGTTCTGTGTTGTGCCGATTTTGGTGTAAATTCAATATGACTTATGGTCCTATCTTCATCGATGCTTATGATGGATTTCTACCTTACGTGGTTCAGGTTGTATACCCGTCATTTGTTGGTTAATGGGTTTAGCGTGGCTTGGTCTTGGGTTATCCCAGATTGTTGTGATGGTCCAATTTTGGTTCATTTGATTTCAATTCAGATTCATGTATAGGTCTTATTTTTCTCGTCAATCATTGGTTGTTTTTGCTGTTAGCACAATGCTACAACCTCTCTTATAGTCTATGGATGCTTGAGCCCTGCGGATTCTTGGTGTATTGCCCTGCAGATTTCCTCAACATATAGTTCTTTTTTTTTTTGTATGCCCATGAGTGGCTTTCTCAGCTTGTTATGGCTGATTTTGTTGGTAGCTTGTCGCTCCAGTTCATCTCTTTATGCTATTAGTATATTGTCATCTGGTTTAATGGTATTCAACCACCAGATTTTAGGCACTTGTGGTATTCAGCCCCTGCCATTCATCTTCCGTTCAGGGAGTTCATTGGTGTTTGTACCCTGAGACGATTCAGCTTAAGGGGGAGCAAATGCAGATTTACATTTCATTTTTTTTACTCTTCTTGTTGTATTTCCAAGTTGAAATTATATTGCATATAACTTTCAACTTGAGGGGGAGTATTAGAATAGTAAATTGAGTTAGTTGGATTAGTTTGTTAGTTAGTTGGATTAGTTTGTTAGTTTGTTCATGTTCATGTTCAGGTCCTATATAAAGGATGCCATCTTACTTGTAATAAAAATCAAGAAGTCTCATTTTATAATACAAATCAATTCTCTCTTCTCTCTCTACTAGTATTCTCTCTCAAACTTTCTTGTTTCGTAATATGTGAATCTGAAATCTTTTCCACAAGCCTCAAAAATAAAACCACATGTGATCTTGAATGTCTGTGAATATATAACTGCCCTAAGCTTCAGTCTTTGCCCAATAAGTGGCTTCCTACACTTTTTATACTCCAAATGGAGGGCTAACCGCAAATTAGTTGACTTGGAACGCCTCTTGCTTCATTAAGACAAACTCGAAATTAAAGCTTATGCCTAACACAGAAAACTCTGAAATTAGAAAAACTGGTAATAAAACTAAATTGCTTCATATTCAAATCTTTTTCTTCAAAAGAGGAAAAGATGTCAAACTTGTAATAGATAACTAAATTTCTTTGACATATAAGAAGTTTGGGACCTCACCAAATGTTCAACCCAAGACCTGCCCGTTTGCCTTAGCCAAATACCTGCTCGCCCCTTCAAGTATACACCTGCTTCATTTTTTTAAACAAAGACATGCTTCTTATGTTAGACCTGCTTCTTTATTTATAACCAAGACCTGCTTCCCCCCTTTTCAAACAAAGACCTCTTGTCTTTTTTTTTACCCGATACCTGCTTGTAAATATCCAAGACATACTCTCTCTTTTTTTTTAGTGGGGGACCTGCTTCTCATATTGCAACCAAGAACTGCTCCTCTTTTGCAAGCCTTGAAAGTAGAGCTACTTGTTTCCTTATGACAACTCTATTTTTTAAAGCCTATAAGAGAACAACTATATGAATTAAAGCTCATGAACAAACCAAAATCTCAGCTATATAATATGCACTTTAAAATGAGAACACATACAATCATAACAACACAATCACCCAACAAAAAAGTCTTGTACACTACAAAATGATTAATAAAACTGAATCTCAAATTTGGAACCTCAAGAAACCTATTATGGATTAAAATCCACAAAACACATGAAAAAAAAACTAAAAAGACAACCGAGAGTATATGTAATGAGAAAAATAAAAAACAAACAAAAAAATGCAATGCACAGAGAACTGAGAGTTTATGTAATAAGTTCTGAAAGTTTATATGAGTTACATTCAGCTGATGCCTACAAGACCACATGTGAAGGTTTATGCTATAATTTACTGCATTTTTGTACTTTATTTAGTTGGAATAGAGGTCTGAAAAGATACCTAGCGACACACGAGAGCGAGCAGCAGTGGCTAGATCATAGCTGCTAGATCACAGTAAAACTGACTTCCTAACCAAGAACACATTTTATTGTTGATAGATCACAGCAGCAGCAGTGGCTAAAGCAAAGAAATTTCATTGTTTCTAACCAAGAACACATTTTAAAACTGACTTCCATAAAAACAAATTATTGAACTTGGACTCTCGGTTTCTACTTTGTCATCCAATTACTTCTTGTATCAAAAGAGTATGGAAAAGTCACCAGAGAGCGTGCACGTTATTGAGAAGTAACTTTGGATACTCATAATATTCAAAACAAAATCAAAATAGTTACAAAACAAATTCGACACATGATATTCAAAACAAAGATTAATATTAAACTTAAGTATACATTTCGAATCCAAACAAATCTACATGAAGCAAATATCCATTTAGATTTTTAAACCAAACAAAAACAGAGATATGATATTCAAATGGAGATCTGTCACAAACTAAAGCCGACATATAATATTCAAAATAAAGATTACCTTTATGGTTCACCTACACCTCTATATAACTTATAGTTATCGGGCCTACAACACATCTAGTACGGGTATGTTAAGGCAAAAACAAAATCTCACAACTGTAATAAATTAGTTTCGGCAAAGAATTTCATATTGATTTCATGGGTCGAATGAAGATTGATTTCATGGGTCGAATGAAGATTGATTTCAAACTGTTAAAAAAATCTCACAAAAATTATATATAGGTAAAAACAAAACAAAATCTAAATAATATACTCAATAACTTGAAGATCCCATAAGCGTCACAGTGAAATCAACCTAAAATTCATGTTGGCATGGTTAGACTTAGGGTATTTCATGGGTTAAATGAAGATTGATTTCATGGATCGAATGAAATCAATCCAAATAATATACTCATGACCCATAAAGATAGTACGATTAGTCGTGCTGCAAAAGTTTCCAGCAGTTAACTGGTGGAAAATGAATTAGTTCAAAAAACTTCAAATGCCATTACGCAACTTGTTCTCAACTATAATCAAAAGAAAAAGTAGTCAACGTGTTCTCAACCAAGAAAATTTTCATTATGCAAAAATGGCTATTGGGTAAAAACTACTCAACTTTAGTAGTACACTCATTACATTCATTCTCTTAGGCGTCAGATATTAAGAGCCTTTTTAGGTTTTTTCTTTGACAAATTTAGCAGTATTAGGAGTGTATTTTACTTTACTCTTATTGACAAAATCAACTTTGAAAGCGTTGAGGAACAAACCTTATCTCCGTTGTCGTTGTGGGTGATCACACAGGCCTGATAGATTAAAGGGTTGACACACCTAAAAGGTAGGGAGTTTTCTTGGTTGTATGATGGACTTGAGGAGGTGTGAGGTTAGGTTGAAACCCCTCATCGACCACAATTCACACAATTAATTACTCAAGGATTTTATCTATACATCAAAGTATATAAATTTCGGAGAGATCACATGGAACTTTGTGAAGATGTTTGTTATTCTAAACTAACCAAAAGTATTAGGCCAATGTTTGTGCTTCACATACGAAGATGCATTCTATTACCCGGTCACCTGGATCTTCATACAACTCAACCGTTTTCGGTTCCCCCACTATAATCCGAAATCCGCCGCTAGCGATCAGAGTTCCAAGTTCAGAAGTTCTTATAAAAAACAAATTTATAATTATAACTCGAAATCCCAAATTAAAACAACCAAAGAATACGGAGAAAAAATAGGTCCTAGACGACTGTCAAGTGTTAACATACCTACTCATCTTCTATCAAGACTCCTGCGCATGTACCTCTATCACAAAATAGTAATCTTCTTCGTCCCACTAAATAATAGACATAAGAACGACATCACTCTTATAGGATATCACAACTCCATTATCTAATTCAAAAAGGCATGCACACAAAACATAACATCAAAAGATGAGCAGGAAATGACTGTACACATTTGTATAGGTTAGGCCTCGGGATGAAGAAGATTGGTAGTGTCACTATCAATAATGTAATTGTAGTGTAATTGTAATGTCACTATCAATAATGTAATTGTAATGTCATACATTTTCTGATATTTCTATAATAGAGAAAAAACATTTGAGAAAATAACGAAATTAAAGTAAAAAATAAGGTCACGACGACATATCCTAAATTAAACTCCCAAATTAATTAGACATAGAGAGAGTATCTTAAACAACAAACAATGAACACTGAAAATGATCTATTCAGACCTGTAGAACAAATAATGAACACTGAATTAACATATTATGAACACTGAACAAAAAATGAACACTGAATAAGTGAAAAATACAAACATTCAACCAAAAAAACTTCTTAAAACAAAATCATGAGAGATTACTTTTTTTCGGCCGCAACTTGAAACCCCCAATCTAAAAAACAATAGTCAACTATAGTAAGAAGCATATAAATAAAACTTTCAAAAAATTCCAAACCCACAAACCAATAAAATTTCCAATCCCTAACCTTGACATCAACACATATATGAAAAAATCAAATATCAATTAAGCTTAAGCAAATCATTGCTAAATCAACCAAACAAATCTCTCCCATAATTCATTCTCCCCCTTTTTATGATATCCTCAAATAGACAGATATGAGAAGGATAAACATGGAAAATATCACAAGGTAAAAAAATCTTATATTTTTGGATTTTTCAAAAAACATTCACACAAAATATACAACAAAGAATAACACCATGAATGAACACAAAAACATCTAAGTCGATGATAGCGTAAATGTAAGGGTGTGATCAAATTCGATAGGAAAATCAATGCATACAAACATGACATGTGTGAATGATGAATATTAGATACTCCTAACGAATGAACTCAACATCTTCCTTAGGTGTAAAAAGATGGAGATATGAGACATTGATTCAATCAAATCAACAAATCAAATCTCAAAGTGATTTTCACACCAATAACGTCTAAAATTATTTAATGCTTTTTCAGGACTTTCAAGAAAGTGCAAACATGCTTAAATTCTCCAACCAAACTCCCTCAAATTTATATTTTGAATAGAGGTGATCTAAATTCTCAAACTTAAAAGAATTGATGGTGAAACCTAATGGCCCATATTTGGCATGTAATGCTTTTTATTGACTTTAAATTTTTTCGAGCCCTTTTAACCTCTTTGGACCCCGGATAATAAAATTCCTCAATTTTTAGGTCCTATATAATGGTGGCTTAATCACAAAGGATAGATAATTACCCTTCGTAGCCCTTCACCGTTTTAAAATACCACACAATCTCACCAAACGGTTTTTACAAGCATTCCAATCTTATCAAGATTTATTGCATATGGTTCGTTGTATAGACATAATTGAGATGGAAACACTCAAGCCAATATGTGATAGACAAGTACAATAATCAAATAAACCCGTGCATGTGTGCAATAAAGGAGATAAGGAGACAAGCATGTAGAAATATATCACTAATCACATCTCAAAGACTCCAACCAATGTAAAGTACATGGATGAAATGATGTAGCGTCTCAAATCACTATCAAACAGTCACATGGATAAATGGAATGAAATTTGTGACTCGGCTAACTCAAATGCTCATCATTAAAGGTGTAAATAAAATACAAAAATCTTTTTGTGCTTTTCTAAAATTTTTATAAAAATAAAATCTTTTTGGATTTAAAAAAAAATAAAAAACAAAAATAATAATACACATGATACAGACTAGAAATAGGAATCATATGATATGAACATGACGAAGCATCCTATCCTAGACATGGACCAACCCCTCAGTCAACTTTGAAAATCCCTAAAGACTTCCTAAGACTCTCTAATCGAAGGGCATCTAAAGGTTTCGTGAAAATATCGACCAACTGACAGTTAGTGGGTATGAAACTTAGGGATACGACTTTCTCCTCAACTAACTATCGTATAAAGTGCTCGCGTATCCTGATGTGCTTTGTGCGCGAATTCTAGAATGGATTGCGGGATATGTGTATCACGCTCGTGTTATCACAGGAAATGGTCATGGTGTCCTGTGAAATCCCATAATCCTCCAATATTTGCTTTATCGACAAAAGTTGCATGCAATAACTCCTGGCGGCGATGTACTCAGCCTCCGCAGTGAACAAAGAGATGGAATTTTGCTTGTTGCTCAACTAGGAGACAAAAGCAGAAATAAAATAGAAACACCCACTAGAAGTGCTCCTATAACCATCTACATCCCCGACCCAATCGACATCCGAATAGGCAGACAAACGGTCATCGGTATCAAAGGAATACCAAATACCGTATGAGAGAGTCCCACTCACGTATTTGATAATAAGTTTTAGAGTGAGTAAGTGTGACTCTTTCGGGGACACCTGATATCGCGCACAGACTCCAACACTAAAGGCTATGTCGGGACGACTGACAGTCAAGTAGAGAAGACTACCTATCATACTCCGATATAAGGTTTGCTCTACATCCTTTCTTGAAGTGTCCTTACTAAGCTTGATAGAAGTACTCATAGGTGTACGTGTATGCTTAGCGGAGTCTAAACCAAATTTCTTCACTAGGTCTCTAGCATACTTGGATTGGGAGATGAACATCCCATCCTCTAGCTAACAAACCTAGAGACCAAGAAAGTAAGCTCACCTATCATGCTCATCTCAAACTCACTTTTCATCTCCTTCTTAAAGTGGTGAGCATGCTGGGATCACATGGATACAAAGACTATGTCATCCACATAGACCTGGGCAACCAAAATAGCACCGTCATCTCTCATGACGAACAACATCATATCAACTCCCCCTCTCTTGAAGCCGCGGGCTAAGAGATAGGAAGTAAGCCTCTCGTACCAAGCACGGGGTGCTTGATTCAAACCATACAAGGCTTTCCTAAGATAGTATACGTGTTCCGGGTGCTTAGGCTCTTCAAACCCTTTGGGTTGTTCCACGTAAACTTCCACCTGTAAAATGCCATTTAGAAAGGAACTCTTGACATCCATCTGATATAACTTGAAGCGCAGATGATATGCGATGGCGAGTAGTAATCAGACGGACTCAAGCCTCGCAAATGGAGTAAATGTCTCCCCAAAGTCTACACCCTCTATCTGTGTGTAGCCTTGAGCGACCAGTTGATGAAATATCTAATGGTTTGAATAATGCGGTGAAAATAGCCAGCAATGATTGGTCAAGAGAGGTTCACATGGATTAAGTCTAAATGCATGAATATCGTCGATAATAATTATCCAAGGGTTCTCAAAGAAACACAGTTCTACGAGAGTAAAGAAACACAGAATCAACCAATGAGAGAGTAGCACGTGTTGACAAAATACAGGTTATAAAAAGCGTACCAAAAGTAATTATTTTTACACCCTCGAGTCTCTAGCGCTTTTGTTTCCTACCCAAAACAACATTAATATATAAAAAGAATTTACACAACAGCCCCAAGGGTTTCTAAATGACTAATTTTAATTTCTAAAAATCATTTTAAAAATCTTAGAAATTATATAACACATCCCAAAATTAGTAAAAAATTAATTTAAGGGATTTAACTCACACACAATAAAATAGAGCATGAGACAATGTATGTATGCAGTCCTAGCTTGTGTTATTGGTATACTACCTTTAGGAACTTGTAGAGCACTCAAGTGTAGAGTCTGAGGTTCTTTGGTAAATAATTACGGGACTCAAATTTTATTACTATTTTCAAACTAGATGAGCACCTATATAATATGGACTCGAGTAAGTCAAAGATATAGGGTGCTTCAATCTCCCCCTTTGGAAATATGAGACAAAATCTCCTTTGAGTCAACAAGGACTCGTAGGGATACAAAAGAAATAGGAAAATTCTATTCCTATACAAAAATTCTATCTACCCAATATCCTAGAAAGAACAAACTACATAACTCAACTAGATACAAACCAATACCCTAACAAAATTCTGTTGCAACTGAAGGTACTGATTCCTGAAAATAAGATAACTAAGATCAAGCTTTTTAGTTGAGAATAAACCAAAATGTCCAAGAGGACTCAAATTTCTCCCCTATTTTGTGTCAAAGGGCAAAGAAAACCAGTAGAAAAAAATAAATAATTGTTCTGCCATGACCATACCAATAGAATTGCACAAAGATTCAAATCAAAGAAAGTCTAAATGTTTGGTAAATAGGTCACCTAATTGCAATTCAGTAGGAATGTAATTTATTTCTAACTCCTTAGATTCAACTCATTCACGTATGAAATGATATCTAATTTTAATATGTTTGGTATGAGAGTGTTGAACAGGATCGCGCTTTGATTGTCACAATAGAGATGTAACTTATCTTCAGTAATAGCATAATCTTTCAGCATTTGTTTTAGCCAAAGTAATTGAGCACAATAGCTTCCTGCTACAATGTATTCGGATTCAGTAGTAGACAAAGAAGTGCAGTTTTGTTTCTTACTACTCCATCCTACCAAATTATTACCAATGTTGTAACAAGCTCCTGAAGTAATCTTACTATCATCGGTACAACTGGACCAATCAGCATCGGTGTAACCTACTATAGTACTAGAAGTGTCTTTAGTGTACCAAAGTCTTAAATTTAGAGTGCCTTTGATGTATTTGATAATTCTTTTAAAGCACAATAGGTGACTCTCTTTAGGATTATTTTGATATCGGGCACATATGCAGACAAAGTACATGATGTCAAGACGGGAGGCAGTATAAGCTTCCTATCATACTACGGTACAAGGTGGTATCAATAGACTTTACATTATCATCTTTAGAAAATTTGAGAGAGGTACTCATGGGAGTCCTATCTTCTTTAGCTGTTTCTAGGCCAAACTTCTTGACAATCTCTAAAGAGTATTTAGATTGCGATAGAAATAATCGTTCTGAATTATGCTTAACTTGTAGTCCTAAGAAGAAGTGTAACTCCCCCACAAGTGACATTTGAAATTCTTTGTGCATAATGTCCGAGAAGGTCTTAACTTCTAAAGTGGAGGTGGATCTAAAAATGATATCGTCAACATAAACTTGAGCAATAGTAATGTTATTGTCAAAATGTGTGACAAACATGGTTTGGTCATTCCCTCCTCTCCTAAATCTATTGTCTAAAAGAAAGGTGGATAAACGCTCATACTGATCTAGGAGCTTGCTTTAACCCATAAAGATCTTTTTTAAGACGATAGACATAATTTGGGTGATGAGGGTCAATAAACCCTTTGGGTTGTTCTACATAGGTCTCCTTAGTTAAAATTTCGTTAAGGAAGGCTAACTTAAAATCCATTTGATATAGTGTGAAATGAAAATGATAGAATATTTCAAAGTAAGCTAACAGATTCAAGGTGAGTGACAGGAGAAAAAGTTTCCTCGAAATCTATTCCTTCAATCTGAGAGTAGCCATGGGAAACTAATCTAGCTTTATTTCGAATAATTATCCCAGATTCATCAGTATTATTTTTAAAAATCAAACGTGTGCCAATAACCCTTTTATTTTTAGGCTTGGGTACAAGATACCAAACATCATGAATGACAAATTAAAGAAGTTCCTCCTGCATAGCACTTATCCACAAAGTGTCATTCAAGGCTTCATTTATAGTTTTTGGTTCAATAAGAGACACAAAACATGCAAAATAAGCAATGTTATGAAGTTGAGATCTTGTGTGAACAGGCTCGGTAGGATTACTAACTACACTATCTAAAGGATTATCTTTGGAAACCTAGTTAGGTACTTTAGGGGTCTTAGTTGGTAAAGATTCAACTATTTATGGAGAGTTATAATTTAAAATATTTTCGGACTCATCCATAATAATTGGTTCTTTGGTCTTACTTTCTACATTATTGCCACTTACAACCACATTAATGGATTCCATCATGGTTTTGGTACGAATATTGTAGACACGATAGGCTCTAATATTTGGAGAATATCCTAAAAATATGGCTTTATCTCCTCTGGTTTCGAATTTAGACAGTGTTCTCTGTCCTTACAGACATAACAGGTGCTACCAAAGGTTATAAAGTATTTTAGGTTAGGTTTCTTCCCATACCAAAGCTCCTAGGATGCTTGTATGGTATTCTTCTTTAAGTAGACTTGATTGATTATATGACAGACGGTACGAATGGATTCTACCCAAAAATATTTTGGTAAAGGTTTTTTGCATGAATCATCACACCGGCCATTTTTGAAGAGTGCAATTTTTACGCTCAGTAATCCTATTTTGTTAAGGTGTCTTAGGAGCACTAAATTCATGTTTGTAACCATTAAAGTCACAATATTCTATGATGCCTAAATCTCCTAATTCTCCTCCTCTATTACTACGAATTCTATCTACTTGGGAGTCTTTTTCGTTCTCTATACGAACTAACATTTTCAAAAACTTACGAAAGGTTTCTAATTATTGTTTTAAGAAGGCAACCCAGGTAAATCGAGTGAAATAATCAACCATAACAAGGATATAATTGTTGCCACAAAGACTAACAGTACGAGAAGAACCCATTAGGTCCATATGGATGAGTTATAGAGGTTTAGTGGATAAAACTTCTTTAACTTTCTTATGGGGAGACTTAATAATTTTCCCTTCTTGACATGGACCATAAATAATATTTAAAATTGGTTTGATCTTAGGAAGACCTATAACTATCTCTTAGGAGTATAATTTTCCAAGACTATCATAATTAATGTGACCCAACCTACAATGCCATATCTCATTGTCATCAATTCTGGAAATGTTACAAACCTCTATACTTGGATTGACTGTGTAACAGCTATCTGGAGTAAGGAGTCCTGTAATAATGCAATCACCTTTTTCATTTAAGATTTTGCAATTGTTCTTTGAAAAATTGATAGTATGGTTTGAGTCACAAAACTGTGATATACTTAGTAAATTGGCTTCAAGTCTTTTTACCAAGAGAACATCTTCAAGAATGGGTAATCCTTCTTCATGGAGTGTTCCTTTACCGATGATCTGGGCTTATACACCATATCCAAACAAGACTTTTCCTCCGAAGAAGTTAATTTTGTTTGTAAGTTTGGAATCATCCCCGGTCATATATTTAGAACAACCTGAGTCTAAATACTATCCAGTTGTAGTATGTTCAGCTCTAAAAGCACTGATCACTATGTTTCATTTTAACTGGGGTAATGGAACCCAAATTGCTTTAATTTTTAATTTACGCTTATTAGCTCATATTTGATAAAACTTACGAGCTTTTGTCTTTTCTTTAAAATATTTTTGCGTTTTTTTATTGTTGTTATAAATAGTTGGAGCAATCGGTCTAGAATATAATCTAGGATTCCTTCTTGTTGATTTTCTTTTAGTATTAGTCATTTTATGTCTATTACGGTAGTTAGAATTATTGTCTCGCTGTCTAGGAAGGACATAGTTGTTTCGGCTTCTCCTAGAATAGTTGAAGTTATGGTAAACGGGAGAGTTATGGACTTGATTACATAAACGTTTGGAATAGCAACCATCAATGGAATGTCCATAGACATCACAATATAAGTAGTAAAGATGGCACGTAGAACTTAAAACCTTAGGAAAGTTATTATTCAAAGGTTTATCTAGGTTTTTTTAGCTCTATTCTTGTTCCTAGGTGGCACAGGATGAAACGTCGAATCTTATTATCGAATAGGGGGCACACGTTGTTGATGCCAAAATTCTCCATCCACATAGACCAGTCAGAAAGGGACACCTGTCATCCTACATGGAAATATTCATACTTGTTCGACACCTGAGGAGAATTGTTCGACACCCGAGGAGAGTTAGTCGGCATACCAAACAACTGAAGGAAGACACACCATGCAGAAGGCCAACAGTCATATTCATTATAAATAGATGTAAATGTCTGAATATATAAAGACATTCCATCTCTTGGACTTCCATTACTATAAATTCTTGCCTTCCCTTAGCCAAAAGGACAATCTAAACAAAGCAATTCATTTCATCTCTCTACACACTTCTCTCTCTCTACACAATGTTATGCTATTGTAAACCCATGGGAATAAAATAATAGTATACATAGGCTTTCCTAACAGTTGAACCACTTTAAACATCGTTGTCTCTTATATGTTTGATGTGCTTGTTTATCTTCATTTCATCTTCAATATCATCCTCATATTTTTATCTGTTGTTGATGCCAATAAGATGGCTTGGGTCCATTTCTAGTCATCAACAGATTGTCACCGTCTGTGGGTATTCGACACAAGAATTCTTTTTATCAAAAGAGACGATGATCATCGTAAAAAAGTGAAGTCTTTCTATCTTTTTATATGAATAATTACATGTTATACACATTATTTTATTCAATCATGAATCACGTATTCAGGAATTGAATATTTTTTAGAATCAATATAACATTGTTATATAGAATGATTTTCTATATTGTATGCAATCTGATATTCAAGGATGGTAACCACATCGTTTTATTTATTTATATTGGTGAACTAAACAACTCAATTTTTATTCACCTATAGATTTGAACAAACCATGGCAAATCTGATCATTTTCATTGTTTATTATGGAATGAATTTCAAAAGATCTTTGATGACTATTCAAATTCCTATCATATTTTCTTATGCATATCTGCCGTCAAATATGGATTAGTATGCATTTTTGTATTAAACAACGATTGAAATTATTCTCTAGGTCAATAGGGAGTTGAAAGGACTCGGAATATAATGAGTTGAATATCTGATAAGATTCACCATATTCTTTCAATTAATTACACCGGTCAACGAACATTTAATAAGTCAGGAAGTTTATGTTCTCAAATGAAAGATGTGTATGACGAGGACAATCCCAATAAATGATCTCATCTTCTTACTCTTCCTAAAAAATTTTGAAACCAAAGTTCTGAATATATCAAGGCTTCATGATGATTCAAGGGGATTTTCGAAAGATCTTTTTTGTACCTCTGATATGAGTTATATAGGTCAGCATCATTTAATGTTGATCGGAATCCAATATGCTATAGGTCGGTGACGATTATATCCAAAGACCCATACATCATCAAAGCTACTTTTTCGACCAGCATGATCACATCACCAGAGTCATTTTCATGGCATCTATTGATGTTCAGAATCAAACATTTAGGTAATATGGTGGCCGACGTAGACCATCATCCTAAGGATATCAAGGTTACGTATCTTCCCCTCACGCTTTCCAGGTCGATGACGAGCTGTCTTCATCAGAAATCTTCTAAAAACATATTCAAGAAAAATCGATTTAATTCTTGGGATCCATATGCTCAAACTATCGAAGTTTATTTCACTTGACGTCGCTACAGGTTAGTTGGCAACATTAGTTACGATACCAGGTCAGTTTTCCTTGATTGCTGGTTGGGACAGGAATTAACATATTAGTAGTTGTCATTGTTGTTCGGAGATATGGTTTGCAGTACCAAAGATGTGTTTCAACTGTAGTTGTAAGAACGTTTATGAGTCGACAATAACTATAATACAAAGATCCGCGTTATTTAGCAAAAAATATTCTTGGTCGGAGACTTATGCTGTAGGTCGGTGGAACCAATTGCTGGTCGGCGATGGGTATTGCACATTTATCAGTTTTTCCCGACCTCCCATCACTGGTCGGGAGTGACGACTTCTTCTGGCATCAAAGAAATTATTGGTCGGAGACATTTTTTTATTGGTCGCAGATATTTTCTGTACCAAAAGTTGAACAGGATGGGAACAGTGCTCGACCATTATTTATTTGTTCAATGGGCCATTTTTGTTGATCGACAGAATCTACCGTTGGTCGGTGATATCTACTCTTAGTCGGAGGCATCGTTGTACTACTATAATTCTCTTCAATCACGATTTGGGCAAGTTGGCCGCTTCCCGATTACTGGTTGGTAACAACATGGGTTACAGTACGAGATGAATTTTGCACATTAGTTGGTTCGCGTTATATTAAGTTGATCAGAGTACGTCGACGACGATTATTCAGGGTCAGAAGTTACTATATGCTGGTCGGTGACAAGTCTAAAATAGCTAGTCGGTGATAACAACCTGTAATGGAGGATTTACCATTTGTTAAAAGTCAAAATCATTACCATGGCTCCCTACTATTTCTTAATTCACACTTCTCTAATAAAATATTTTTAAAGCTAAGTAAAATATAATCCAAAGCTTTATCTTAGAATAAATTTTTCGTACCGACTTATATTTGTTTTTTTGCTTAAGATTAAAATGTCTAACATATTTGATAAAAAAATGCTCCCATGACACAATAAGTCAGCATAATATATCATTTCATGTTTTGATATTTTTATTGCCTGAGCAAATACATATTATTTATTGTTTGGCTGAATAATTTTGCTAATGATAATCTCTATGCCATTCAGTTTCAACAGGTGCTCGGGCAATTTATTAAATTCCACAGGTACAAGATTCAGTGCTGACGAATGCTCGGAAATAATCTTAAACTCTTGGAAAATATTATCATTGCTCGGCATTATGAAATTTTGCCTCAATGAGGCACTATTGATTTTATTATTGATCTGATATATGCTCAAGCACGAATCATTCTCTATATCCATTCTATATTCATCTCAGCATGGAGCTCGACAAAATATTTATTATCACATATTCAGCTCCAAGGAAATCTACAGCATTTATTATATTTTATCTCCAACAGATAGTTGGTCGGAAAAATTCTTCTCTATATATATATTCAGCAACCACCAACTAATTGTTAGTCGACATCAGTAACTGCCAACTAATTGTTGGTCGGCATCAGCAACCGCCAACTAATTATTGGTATGCATTCAGTAACCACCAACTAAATGTTGGTTGGCCCTCACCAACCGCCAACTAAATGATAGTCGGCATCAACAAAGACACCAATAATGTTGGTCGTCAACAACCTAGTGTGAATCGCACCAAAAACTTAAGGTACAATGTTGCCCAAATCAGTGCCAATCGCACCAAAAAACTTTAGGCACAATGTTGCCCAACTCAGTGCCAATTGCACCAAAAACTTTGGGCACAAGGTTACCCAACTCAGTGCTAATCGCACCAAAAAATTAAGGCACCAACGTTTCCCAAATGAAGATTTTCAGTATGACTTCATATAAATTATGAACAAGAAGTCATTAAAACATCCAAGGATTGACAAGATAAGTTCATCAAATTTCATTCATTAATTTTAATAATGTCATATTATATCATGCTTGTTACTAACAATGCAGGAACAAAATACAAATACAATTTATTTTAGAAGACGTTTTATGCTTGGTCATCATTTTTATTATTTAATCTCCTCAGCCCAATTGGGGGCTTCACATATGCCGATCAATAGCACATATCAGAATTCACACTCCGCATTTGGGGGCTTTTACTACAAAAGCAATTATTCGATCAGTAGCATTCAAACATCAGATTCGGCATTTACAGCATGGGGATTTTCGCAACCGACCAACATTGAAGAAGAAGTTGTACTTATATGTAAATGTTTCAAAGACTGTTACTAGCTCAACACTAATCAGATTGAAGAATTGGGTTCAAAAGCTAACATATTATAATAAGGCATTCATAGGATCGGAGATTAAAAAAATCAAACATGGACAATCAATACTCAGTTGGTCAGCACAGAAGACAGTTGGTCGGCTAACCAACCAACCAAACCATTTGAAGATTATGACAAGCCAGAGGCTTCAAACTATGACATTGCTGCATCCAAATTCCTAGGGGTGATATAAAGAACACATTCGCTTGACGAATAGAGTTCCTCAAAAGAAAGATTAGATCCAACGCAACCATCAATCAACCCGAATCATTCGTTGACCAGAAGATAGTGCAATTTATGTTGAACAACTCAAGAAGGCAGATCAATAATCTTATTATGCATAAGCACTGAGCAACATTTTAGAATAAACACACCATCATCTCAGTAAAACATCAAGCATAGAGCATCGGGGGCTTCTATTGATGCTAAAATTCTCCATCCACATGGACCAGTTATAAAGGGACACATGTCATCCTACATAGCAATATTCATACTTGCTCGGCACCCGAGGAGCCTTACTCAGTACCTGAGGAGAGTTGGTCGGCACCCGAGGAGAGTTAGTTGGCATACCAACCAACTGAAGGAAGACAAACCATCTAGAAGGCTGACAGTCATATTCATTGTAAATAGATGTAAATGTCTGAATATATAAAGACATTCCATCTCTTGGACTCCTATTACTATAAATACATGCCTTCCCTTAGCCAAAGGGACAATATGAACTAATCAATTTATTCCATATCTCTACACACTTCACTCTCTCTACACCATGTTGTGCTATTGTAAACCCCTAGGAATAAAATAATAGTGGATGTAGGCTTTCCTAACAGTCGAACCACTTTAAAAATTATTGTCTCTTATATGTTTGATGTGCTTGTTTATCATCATTTCATCTTTAATATCATCCTCATATTTTTAACATACATATTTAGTCTTTTATTCAACATTCTAATTAGAGTTCCTTAATTCACCAATGTTTAACTTCAGTTATTTTTTATCAAACTCATTTTTTAAACCTTGAAAATCTGGACAAGTTTCAATAGGTCTTTTGCCACCAGACACAAACTTTATAGTTTCAACGTTTTTAGTTTGTCTTAGAGTTGGGAAAAAAATCCTATTCCAGTTCTGTCATCATAATTGGTTTTGCTTCTAGTAACATAATTTCAAAACATTTAGAATTATTTTCAAATTTTGCAAACTTTTTGAAGACTGTGGATGTCTTTTCTTTTTTTTTTTGTTCCAATTCTAGCAACGTTCCTTTGTATTTCTTTTCCAGAATTTTATTAGAGTTAGACAACTCTTTCAGTTTTTGTTCAAAGTTTTTGGTTTCATTATCATGAGTTAGACATTGAGTAGTGTACTCTTCAGCATTTTTTTTTATCATCAGATTTAATGTTTCTATCTTCTAGGTAAGATCCTTAACAATCTTTTCAAGCCTAATGCTTTTTTTGAGAGTTTTTGTATAGCATGTGTGAATGTCAGGAAGGTCATCATTTTTGGAGTCGCTAAGTATGCCGTGTGCAATGTCCCCTAACGGTTCATTTTTAGGACTCACACACCCATTGACATCAACAATAGAGCGCTACCTTTGACTCACACACATGGCGTTTGAAGCATTATCAGAATTCTCAAGCAATAAGGCAGATAAACCAGTAGGCACAACATTAATCATAGTACGATCAGATTCCTCATCATCATTGTAGATTATCTTAGCAAAGAATGACATACAAGGGTCAAATGTATTAGATGACTCAGGTTCATCCTTTTTAGAGTTACTTGAGTCATCCCAAGTCTTGCTTAAATGAGCCCTAATATGTTTGTGAATTTTGTCTAAGTTAACTCTACAGTCACTAGCCATGTGTCATAACTTTCCACATCTATAGCATTCAACATTTTTAGGGTCTTTCTTAGGTCTTTTATGATTGTCAGACTGATATTTGTCTTGTCTTCTCTCATGAGGCCTGTTGTTATATTGATTTGGATAAGTAGGTTTGTCGTGTCTTTTTGATATTTTATTTCAAAATTTCACAATTTTCTTAAAGTGTTTAGACATTAAGGCAATCTGATTATCCAAAGTATCTAAATTACGGTCCTCATGAGAGTCTAAGTCATTGTTAGGTATGATAAATTTAGGTGTGGTTGACTTAAATGAAAAAACAAGATTAGAGGTAGACTGTCTCTTTTAGGATTGGGTTAAATGTTTCTTAAATTCTAATTCCATTTCCACAGTTCTCAAATTTCTACTGATGAGTTCAAGTGTAAGATTTTGATCATCCATCTCCTCAATTGCATATCTCTTATTATCAAATTTTTGTGGAAGTGATCTTAGTATTTTAGAGACAATTTCCTTTCTATTATAAATAATCCCATTAGCTTGCAATTTGGTCACAATGGTTTTCAGTCTAATATAGAAGACATCAAATGACTCAGTCTCAGTCATGATTAGGGAGTTATACTGTTGAATTAACATTTGTGTTTTAGCAGCTTTAACTCTAGTATCACCCCCATGTGCAGTCACTAGGGTGTCCCATGCTTCTTTAGAGGTAGAACAGAATGATATCCTCTTAAATTCGTGTTCATTAATAGACACGAATATGGCATTTTGGCCGTTCTTGTTATTAAGTGAAATGTGTTTCTCTTCTTTAGTGAATTCACTTAGTAACTTTCTAATCGTCACAGTACTTCCTTCAGAGGCTGGTTTAGTAGGAAAAAGTGTAACCATTTCAATAACTTCCAATACATATTCTCCCAATGTCCCTTGGATGAATGCAACCATCCTTACCTTCCAGTAAGGAACGTTGGTTCCATCAAAGAGAGGGGGCTTGGACAGGTTACCTAGTCTCTTAAATTTCTCATCCATAATTTGTTTGGAGAAAACAATTTCAAAAACTCGAGATCTAAAGATTTAAAAAAAAAATAAAGCTATGATAGCAATTCAAAAAAATACCACTTAAGTCATTTAATTCAAGATTAAACTATCTAAATGGTTCCGAACAGTTTATCGAAGAAACTCTTTTCTTAAAACAAATTTTAAACACAAGATGTGTAAAACAGTATGAACGAGTTATTTCAATTACAGGTTTACCAGTTTTGAAAAATAAAACTTAAGAAAATTAAATCAACACAACCTTAAGAAATGGACGAGAGGAAGTGGAAGTATACACGAGCAATTTTAACGTGGTAAAACCCCACCCGATTGGGGAAACATCCACGGAGATCTCTACACCTCAAAAGTAAAAATTCCACTAAAATAGACTAACAGGTTACAAGCTATATAACAACCAAGACACACAATCAAACCTAAACTAAGTTAAAAAATTATACCAACTCCTCTGGCATTTTCTGACTTTTCCCAAGGTTTTGATGTTGCTGATGTTCCCCTAGCTTAGTAAATCCACTCCTTTTAGCTTTACATCAACTCTAAAGTCAACTATCTCAATACCAACACTTTTCAATGAAGTAGTGTGAAGGTGTATGTGGTGATATGCTCTAAATCACATGCATGCAACTCACACACACACTTAATTACAGATAGTATGAGTAACAAATTACAAACAGATCACTTAATATGCAATATTTCCAAAATCAATTTAGTCAAAATAATCAGACTTTGGATCTTTAAAATAACCGCAGATCAAGAGGGAATCTTGCTACAAAAACTAGCCAAGATCCTATGCACTTTCTTTATTTGAAAATATGTACTTATTTCACAAAACGTGAAATATTTGAAAGTGAAATCCCCAATCAAAATCTCAATTAGATCTAAGTCTGAATATTTGAGTAAACTGAAATTACAAAGGATTTTGTTGGTTTAGGGTTTGAAATCAACATATCAGTTGGAAAATAACCAATAAAAACAAGATTTCTCGAAATAAGAAATTGAGATTAAGAACTATCTAAGTGAACTGTATCAGAGAGGCGTAATCTCAAGCTTCTATGAAAAGGAACAGAGATTTAACCAACGTGATTAAGTTGGGAAAGATATAAATAACTATAGAGGATAAAATTCTCAAATCCCAAACTAATTTACTCTCATAAAAGGGTTTTCTGGTGAGATTTGGGCTGAGTTAGGTTTAGGGTTTCATTTCTCTCTCTAACTCTCTCTCTCTCTCTCTCTAACTCTTATTTTCTCTTTGGTTTGGACGAAGGGAAAAAGTCTCAAATGGTTGAGGCTTACGTCGTTTATATAGTGTGTGATGAAGGATCGAGAAACTCAGAGGCAATATAATGGTTGAGATTGATCTTAACCATTTGACGAAAGATGTAATGGAAATAGCCAGTAATGATTGGTCAAGAGAGGTTCACATGGATTAAGTCTAAACGCATGCAGATCGTCGATAACATTGAATCAAGGGTTCTCAAAGAAACCCAGTTCTGTGAGAGTAAAGAAACACAGAATCAACTAATGAGAGAGGAGAACGTGTTGACAAAATGCGGGTTGTAAAATGCGTACCAAAAGTAATTTTTTTTACACCCCGAAGTCTCTAGCGCTTTTGTTTCCTACCCAAACCAACATTAAGCTATTAAAAGAATTTACACAACAACCCCAAAGGTTTCTAAATGACGAATTTTAATTTCTAAAAATCATTTTAAAAATCTTAGAAATTATATAACACATCGCAAAATTATTAAAAAAATAATTTAAGGGATTTAACTCACACACAACAAAATAGAGCATGAGACAATGTATGTATGCAGTCCTAGTGTGTGGTGTTGGTATACTACATTTAGGAACTTATAGAGGAATCAAGTGTAGAGTCCGAGGTTATTTGGTAAATATTTAATGGGACTCAAATTTTATCACTATTTCCAAACTAGATGAATGCCTATATAATATAGACTCAAGTAAGTCAAATATATAGGGTGCTTCAGGGGGCCATTCTGGGGATGCTATAATTGTATATATTATATGTGTGTTAAATATATACAAGTGTGATTTATCTTCTTATGTGTGATAGTAGGATTGATAGATTGTGTATGTCTAAAATTAACTTAAGTAGTGAGACTTAAATAAATGACTCAATAATAATATGTGAGTAATGTTAACTATTGATACTGTGGTAGCGTGTCGTATGTGTAATATGGGGGAGATAGACTTTTGTGGACAGTTAGATACATTCTCTAGTTGGCGTGAGTAGCATATCTTGGCAGGAGATATTAGGTGTGCCATTTAGTTGAGAGGTGAGGAACTAAAGGGAGTGTATGTCGAACTAACGTGTGTATCTAATAGCTGATCTAAACTGTGATTTAAATACATGCAAAATAATTTCAAAAGGTTTTGTTGGGATCTGACCCGTTTCAAATTTATTTTCCAAAACCTTTTAGGTTTCCAGCCACATGGACGCCAAGCTTGATGATCTTTCCAGAGATGCCTAGCTGCAACACTTGTGGAGTATTGCAGGAGTTTCTTCAGAAGATTTAGTTCATTCATTCCTAGTTAGGAGTTTCTTTCAGTATTTCATTTGGGCATGTAGCCCTATCAGACCCTTTTGTATTTCATTTTATTTATTAAACTATTGTTGAGATTCAGTTATAATTCTTTCAGATTGTAGTTGGATTATTTGTTTTTGGGAAACAATGGTTTATTTGGTATTATTCATTTATAAAATTGTCATGTGATTGTTCAGACTATTATTGTATGGATGCTCTAGTAAATTTATTTTATTCCACGTGTTTTTATATTAATGAAAGATAAAATTTGGCACAAGTTTAATTTGACATGGGTGAGTAGTAATTAAAATGGTTTTCCACAGTGATGCTAAGAATGAACCAAATAAGACCAATGTTTTATTTTGATAAAGGACTGATCACCCGTAGTTAAAATAGGCGAGTGTCATATATGGTATTAGAGCTTCAGGTTCTAGTGTCTATGGGATCTATGCATCTTACAACGATTTTAGCATAGCGTTCATTGATATAGAGCCCTATTATTAGGACCGTTGCATTCATATTTACGTGTTTGTGATTACATTATTCTACTGTCATATTTGTATCAACAGTGAAATTATTCAATTCGATCAGGTTTCAGATGCCACTAAGGAGAGGACGACCACTGAGGGAAGCAGCTAAAGTCAATGTGATAGAGGCTCAGCAAGAGCCACGGGCACCGCAGGGGTCAGTGTCGGCAGCGAAGGTGGAAGCGATTGTGGCGTATGATATTAATGACGCTAAGACTACCATGGATCTTCACTTCCCTCAGGAACTGTAGCCATCACAACTAGTGGAACCAGTTGTCCAGTCCCACTCAGGGCCGACTGATTGGCAGAGAGTTAGGGAGGCTATTCAGAAATACCACCTACCAAAGTTTCAGGGGAGTTCTGATGTTATCTTAGAGTGGTAGTGGAAGAACGACATATAGTGCCACATTCACATGGTTCAGTGTAGCGACGTGCAGAGGAAAATGTTGTCCACTTTTAGTCTTGTTGGTGCAGCACTATAGTGGTGGGATTTGGTTACCACTGCCAAGGAGAGGGACATTATGTCCATTACAGAGTTCTAGTTGCGGTTTGACCGCAAGTATTTTTCACCAGTTGTTGAGATAGAGATGAGAAGGAGTTCAATAAGGTGACTCAGGGTGACCGATATATAGAGGAGTACAAAAAGGATTTCACTTATTTGGTTAATTTTGTGCCAGGCAAGGTGAACAACGAAGAGAAGAAGTTGAAGTTCATGGATGGACTAGCCTGGAGGATCAGGAAATACTCGATTGGTAACCCCGCATTGATGGCGTACACTTATGTTTTCAATGCCACACTTTTACATTTACAATATCATATCTTCCGCCTTAAGGGAGGTACGAGAGGAGGTGAGCCTAGCCAGCTGGGAAAGGTAAGTGGGAATGGTGCTGGTGGAGCACCGCATCAGCAGCAGTAGTCGGGCAGACACCATGGGCAGGATTTCAAGTAGAGGGATCAGGACAGGCGGTTTAGGTCTGGGGGTTAACAACTCGATGGAGGTTTCAAGCCGATCCAATTGAGTTCACAGCAGCAGCAGGTTCCTCAGGGATGATAGGGATAGGGGAACAAGGGGGAGGCCTACAGGGCTAAAGCCATTAGGGCTAATAATAGGGTCAGCACTGTCAAGGCCATCAGGGCTAGAGGTCGGGAGACTTCCTAGGCTAGTACTTTATTTATGGATAGATGGGCCATAAGAGGAGAGATTTCCCACGATAGGGTAGAGCATCACAACAGCAGGGTGACCAGCAGGGGTAATAAGCACAATGCTACTTGTAGAACCATCTCCTCCATCCCCACCATAGCAGGGGAAGTTTTAGTATGTACATGTGTACAATGTCAGGGCTGCGGCTCTATCGCAGGCACCATAGGCGTCGCCGGCAGTTGAGGGTATGTTTCATATTCATTGGCGTAAGGGTAGGATTTTATTTGATATGGGGCATCAAATTATTTTATAGTGGCCTGATTTGCACAAGTTGACATTCTTTTAGAAATAACCGATAGTCTTCTTATTTGTGTAGATTCACCATTGGGTAGTGGGTTGCTTATACACTCGATATATAGGGGTGTGGGCATTAATGTGGGGAGATTATGTTTAGATGTCCACCTCTTTGGGCTAGATATGTAGGTTTATGACATTATTCTGGATATGGACTATTTAAAGGGTTACTGGGCCATGGTCGATTATTTTGGGAAGACCATAGTGTTCTCGATTTCGGGATAGGAGATGTTCCTACTAGAGATTCCTTTACCTCGGGGAGGATAGAGAACTCACCTATATTATATTGAGGAGGAGACCTCACAAGATGTGGTGTCTCTTTGGATTCAATTCCAGTGGTGATGGAGTTTAAGGATGTATTCTAGGATATACTCGAGTTGTTGCCCAATCGAGAGATTAAGTTCATCATTGATTTAGCATTGGGTACGAGGATGATTGATCGAGCACCTTATCGTATGGGTCCTTCCAAGATGCGGGACTTAAGGGAGCATATTCAACAACTTAAGGGTCAGGATTTCATTAGACAGAGAACATAACCGTGGGGTGCATCGGTGTTGTTCGTCAAAAGAGAGATGGATCGCTTCGCTTATGTGTTGACTACAGAGAGCTAAACAAGGTCATGATACGAAATACATATATGTTACCTCGAATCGATGAGTTGTTCGACCAGTTAAAGGGAGCAACATACTTTTCCAAGATAGATCTGAGATTGGGGTATCATCAATTACACATTCGTGAGGAGGACGTTCCTAAGACCACTTTACATATGCGGAATGGATCGTACGAGTTAAGAGGAACACTATTTGGGCTCAATAATGCGGCGACAGTGTTCATAGATCTTATGAACCAGGTATTTAGGGAGTTTCTTGACTAGTTTTTGTATTGTATTCATAGACGATATTCTAGTTTACTCTCGTTTATAAAATGAGCATGAGAGCATGTGCGTATGGTTTTTCAGACGTTACGGGAACATGAGTTGTACTCCAAATTTAAGAAGTACAGATTTTGGCTACATGAGGTTCATTTTATAGGCCACGTTGCATCTGATAGGGGCATTGTTATTGATCTGAGTAAGGTTTTAGCGGTGAGGGAATATTGATCGAGGTTCGTATTTTTTTGGGGTTGGCCAGATACTACCATCATTTCATTAGGGGTTTCTCAAAGATCACGGGTCTATTGGCGAACTCAACTCACAGAGGGGTACCATTTATTTGGGACGACCATTATCAGTTATCTTTTGATGATCTAAAGGGAAAATTAACTTTTTCACCTGTACTTTCATTACCATGGGGAGGATTGGAGTATCGTATTTATACTGATGCATCCTTATAGGGACTTGGGGGTGTATTGCAGTAGGAGGAGAAGGATATAACTTATGCATCTCACAAGCTTAAGCCTAACGAGAGGAATTACCCCACTCACGACTTTGGGTTGCTAGCGATTGAGTTTGCCTTGCGAATTTTAAGGCATTACCTTTTAGGGGAGCAATTTACTTTGTTCGTATACCACAAATCACTTCAGTATCTGTTCACATAGAAAGATCTCAATATGAGGCAGATGAGATGGATAGAGTTTATGAAAGGTTACCAGTTTGATATCTAGTATCATCTTGTTAAGGCTAACATGGTGGCATACGCATCGAGCCAACGACCTACTGGGAGATAATAGAAGTTTGGAAGGCAAAGTGGAAGGAGCTTCGATATGACAAAGAGGTTTTCAGGGCTTGTATGTTTATTTTATCTATCCCTCTCGATATTATTATGCGAGTGATGAGAACTCAGGCAGGGGATTAGTCTTGCAAGGATAAAATACGCCTGTTTCTAGCAAAGGGGACAAACCCTTATTCTATTAGTTCTGAAGGAGGATTGCGCTTCAATATGAGACTCGTGGTCCCAGAGGATGAGTACTTGAGATATGTATTGATGACATAGTCTGACGGTTCCATATTTGCGGTGCATCCTGGTAGAGATAAGATGTACCAGGATATGCGCATGCAATATTGGTGGTTGGGATAAAGCGGGACATAACTGAGTTTGTCTCAAAGTGTGCTACTTGTCAGTTAGTGAAGGTAAACCACCAGAGACCGACGGGGATGTTGAACCCACTAGAGATTCTAGTGTGCAAATAAGAGAGCAATTCCAAGGATTTCATTACTGGGTTACCGATGCAACAGAGGGGTCATGACTCCATTTAGGTGATAGTGGATCGTTTGACTATAGTTTCCCCTTTTCTGCGAGCTCGTATGGATTATAAGATGTGGAAGCATGCGCAATTGTTTATTACAGATATTGTTAGATTGCATGGGGTTTAGATTAATATTGTGTTCGATGGGGACAAGATCTTTGTGTCTTATTTATGGCTGAGCTTTTAGGAGGCTATGGGCACTGATTTATGTTGGAGTACAACATATCACCCATAGACAAATAGGTAACTAGAGAGAGTTAATCATATGCTAGAGGATATGATGAGGATGTTCATACTTGACATCAAGGGTGGATGGGAGTAGTATCTTCCTTTGGTAGAGTTCGCGTATAATAACTATTTGAGGCATTGTATGGAAAACCTTATCGTTCGCCCGCTAGATGGTTAGAGGTAGGGGACAACAAGTCTCTGGGGCCGGATATGATTCATGATATGACTACCAAGATTGAGTTGATTCTGGGATATATTCGTATCGCTTAAGACAGGCAGAAGAGTTACACCGATGCAGATATGAGGAACGTTGAGTTAGAGATTGGTCTCAAGGTTTTGGTGCGGTTGTCTCCTATGAAGGGAGTCATGAGGTTCGACAAGAAATGGAAGTTTGCACCGAGATATGTGGGGCCTTTTTCGATTATTAAGAGGGTGGGACCCGTTGCGAATAGGCTAGGCCTACCAGACCATCTGCAATGGATTCACAATATGTTCCATGTGTCATCCTTACAGAGGTACCGGAGGAGCGAGAGAGCCTTTTAGAACGTTCCATTAGAGGAGATTGACTTACACCCAGATATCTCATATGAGGAGACATCAGTGTCGATACTTAATCATAGTGAGCGTAAGCTAGGGTCTAAAGTAGTAACGTTGGTTCGAGTTCAGTGGGGGCACCACAACGTTGATAAGTCAACTTAGGAGTGGGAGAAGGACATATGAGAGTAGTATCCAGCGTTATTCACCTCAGGTACGTCTTAATTTTGAGGACGAAATTCCTTTATAGGGGGTAAGTATGTAACACCCCGTATTTCTGAGTAATAATAATTAAATTAATTCGAGTATTTTTAAATTACACGTGTACCATAATTTAATTTAATTAATTATTTTGTGTGAATTAAAATATTAATCAAGAGAGAGAATGGTTAAAATTTATGGAATAAAGTTACTAAGTGAATAATAGATGATTATAATACGTCGTAACGAGTTATACTGATGTGGTAGTGTTTTATCTCAACCGAGAGTTGCGTGTAGACTAATTGGGGTCAAGATAAAACTTTATCATGTAGTGAATCTAATACCGATTTTGAGGTCACGATTGATTCTAAATGGGTGTATATTGTCGGAATAGTGTACCTGAGGTGGTAATTGGATTCCGGGGCCTTTTTAGTCATAACCGAGCCCACACAAGAGTTTTCAGGTCATTTTGGCTTGGCCCGTTAACTTAATTTCTGGATTTGGGAATTATAAGCCTAGTCTAAGTAGTTGGGGCAGCAACTAAGAAAATACCAAACCCTAATAAATCTAGAGGAGGCCATAGGAGAGGAAGAAAATAGATTTCTTAGAGGTGCAACATCTTTTCTCCTCACAATAGTAGCCAGAATTATGATTGGAAGCAAGGGAGTAACACCTTCATCACTAACAAAGTGAAATCAAACCTAATTGATAAGGAAGGTGTTTATCTTGCATGTTTTTGATTAATTTATAATACCCATGTAGTGTAGGGTTTATAATTTCATGATTTCAATTATGTTGGGATTTAAGTGTATGAAACTCATAAATTAGGGATGGTATTGCATGTAGAATGAATTCACATATGTAGAGGATATTAAATCAGATTAGATGTGAGGATTATTATGGAAGAAATCTATATATATGATTTATTATGAATGAAGAACACATAAACTTGGGTTGTGGTAGAAATCTGGGTTTTTATCCATTCTTGAGTAGGATTTGTATATATTTAATGTGTTAGTTACGTTAGAATTTGTTTATAGACTCATATTGGATGTTAGGATAAATTATATGGGTGCTCGAGTACGATTCATAGTGGTTGTATTGGTTAAAAATGGTGGAAACCCATAAAAGGGAAGAAGATGAACAATCAACCGGTTCAGCTACCACCAGAACCCCCTCGAACCGGTTCGGATTATTAGTTATGCCCAAAAATTTTATTGCCTAAACTATAAGGAAATTAGTGATGGGAAAATTATGTGGTAAATTTAATAATTATACAAAGACTAGGGAAGGTCAGTTGGTACAAAATCTAGACACGGTTATTCTTAGTGAGGGTAAATTAAGACTTGGATCGACAGTGCTTAACCAATTGAGGGACATATCGGGAGTTTACGATTTAGGTTACGGGAAGAGTAAAAGATAACCTAAGACTTAAATTAGTAGTATAGAGATGCATAACTACTAAATTTACATAAGGGATATATGGGACCTTTTGGGTAGTGCGTCGTGCCCGGGAAAAAAATTAAAATGAATAAATGTGAGAATTGTTTTGTACGTTGAGTATGCGAGAGAGATATACTACATAAGGGCTTATATGATTGGGTTGTGTTTATACCTTCTGAATAATATGTGTATATAGGTTGATTAAATACCTATTATGGAGATTTGATTATGTGTGTGAACATACCTACGCCTCCGGCTATCAAGAGGTTTTCGCACAGAGGGGGATCCCACCTTGACGATTCCAGTGAGGTTTTGATTTGTGCCCCAGAACATGGAACTTAGGGTTCTTACTATCTGTAGTGTATTAGTGGGGCCATCACGTCGTTTGGGTATGTTAGGTATGTGCATATTTCAAAGGCTTAGAACCATGTTCACCTCCATTGTGTGTTATTTGATTTTGGGTTCGAGGAGACATGCATAACCAATAGTCCTTCATTTGGTACGAGAGGTTCATGGACTTGATAGCAGAGTATGTTAGCATCACGAGGGGCCATTCCGGGGATGTTATAATTGTATATATTATATGTGTGTTAAATATATTTAGGTGTGATTTATCCACTTAAGTGTGATAGTAGGACTGATAGATTGTGTATATATAAAAGTAATTTAAGTAGTGAGACTTAAATAAATGACTCAATAATAATATGTGGGTAATGTAAACTATTGATACTATGGTAGCGTGTCTTATGGGTAATACAAGGGAGATATGCTTTTATGGATAGTTAGACATGTTATCTAGTTCTGCTGGGTAGCATAGCTAGGTAGGAGAGGTTAGGTGTGAAATTTAGTTTAGAGGTGCAGAACTCAAGGGATTGTGCGTTGAACTAACATGTGTATCTAATAATTGATCTAAACTGTGATTTAAATACTTGAAAAATATTTTCAAACGGTTTGGGATCTTACCAGTGCCAAATCTATTTTTCAAAACCTTTTAGGTGTCCATCAATAGGGAGCCCAAGCTTGAGGATCTTTCTAGGGATGCGTAGCAGCATCACTCGTGGAGGCTTATAGGAATTATTTTAGACGCGTCAGTTTATTCTTTCCAGTTAGGAGTTTATTTCAATATTTCATTTGGGTATGTCGCCCCTTCAGACCCTTTAGTATTTCAGTTTATTTATTAAACCATTATTGAGATTCAATTTTAATTCTTTCGGGTTGTAGTTGGATTATTTGTTTTTGGTAACATGTGGTTTATTCGGTATTATCAATATATATATTTATCGTGTGATTGTTCAGAATTCTATTGTGTGGAAGGTTTAGTTATTTTATTTTATTTTGCATGTTGTTCAATTAATGAAAGATAAAATTTGGCACCAATTTAATTTGACATAGGTGATTAGTAATTAAAAGGGTTTTCGACAGTGAGGTTAAGAATGAACCAAATGAGACCAACGTTTTATTTTGATAAATGATTGATCACCCGTAGTTAAAATAGGCATGGTGTCACACCATAATCTTCATGTATATGTTTATGCTTATTTATTTTATCTCTAGTTAAAATTAAAATCCTAATGTTTATGAATATGTTCCCTAATATTCATGTATATGTTTAATGATAAATTACCATACTTTAGTGAGATACTGTGATTATGTATATGCTTTTTATCGCGTAGATGATAGAAAGAGTTCGAGATAATTATTGGTTATTGATTTGGTTGTTAGATAGTATGTTAGATTTCTTAGATTGATAATACACACATACTTTTAAACTTTCTCGTAATAACCCCTAACAAAATGTGTCTTAACACTGCACGCACAGTGGTGGCATGAACACCTCTTGAAGGTCCAACATAACACGTATCAACCGATCGCGTAGTCGCTCGACTCCCAGTCTAAGAATAGGGCCCTGATTTGAAAATAGGGACACTTAGGCTTGAAAATGTACCGCGCAGGGGTGGATTCTACCAACCCCTCACCAAAAAATAAATGGCACCGGGGGTTGGACGAACACCTCATGCGTGTCAAACGTAACACATATCAATTGATCGCACATTCACGGGACTCTCCATTTGAGAATAGGACCTCTATTTAAAAATATGAATACTTACGCTCGAAAACGTGTTACAAGGGGGTGGATGCCACGTCCCCCACCCCACCCCACCCCCTAAATGGCACCGCATGTGGCACCATCACCTCGTGAGAATCTAATGTAACATGTAGCTACTGACCGTGTAGTTGCGGGACTCCCGATTTGAGAAGAGAACCCGAATTTGGAAATATGAACACTTAGGATTAAAAATGTATTGCATGGGAGGACGCCACTCCACCACCACCACCACCCACCACCCAAAAAAAGAAAAGCGTAACCATGGGTGGAACGAGCTCCTCGTGTGCATCCAACATAATGTGTAGCAATGACCACGCAGTTGTAGCACTCCTGGTTTGAGAATAAGACACGGATTTGAAAATAGGAACACTTAGGCTTGAAAATGTACTACCAGGGGGAGATTTCCATCAACCCCTCCCCCCCCCCCAAAAAAAAAAGGCACTGCGGGTGACACGAATAATTCGTGCACGTTCGGCATAACACGTTGCAACCGATTGTGCAGTTGTGAGGCTTTCGATTTGAAAATAAGACTCCGATTTGAAAATAGGAACACTTAGGCTTGAAAATGTGTCGTGAGGGTGCGGATGACACCCCCTTCCCACCCCATAACTAAATGACATCATGGGAGGAACGAACACCTCGTGCTCATCCAACGTAACATGTAGCAACTGACCACACAGCCGCGGGACTCCCAGTTTGAGAATAGAACCCAGATTTGAAAATTGAAACACTTAGTCTTGAAAACGTGACGCAAGGGGGCAGACTCCCTCCCCCCAACGACACCGTGGGTGGCACAAACACCTCATGCATGTCCAACGTAACTCATAACAACCTGTCTCACAGTCAAAGGACACTCGATTTGAGAATAGGACCCAAATTTGAAAATAGGAACACTTAGGCTTGAAAACGTTCCATGAGGGGGCGGACGCAATCACCCCCCCCCCCCCCCCCCACGTAGCAACCAATCGCGTAGTTGTAGGACTCCCAGTTTGAGGATAGCACCCAATTTTAAAATTAGGAACACTTAGGCTTCAAAACGTGTCGCGAGGGGGAGAACGACACAAATCCCCCCTCCCCCCGGCCCCAAACGGCACCGCTGGTGGAACGAACATCTCTTGCACATCCAACGTAACATGTTGCAACTGGCCATGCAGTCACGGGACTCCTGGTTTGAGAATAGGACCCATATTTAAAAATAGGAACACTTAATCTTGAAAAGGTGATGCAAGGGAGAGGACTCCACCAACCTCCCCCCCTAATGGCACCGCTGGTTGTACGAACACCTCGTGCACATCCAACGTAACACATAGTAATCGGAGCGCAGTCACGGGACTCTTGAATTAAGAATAGGACCCAAACAACCCATATTTGTTTGCTAGGTAAATATGATCACGGCTCTAGTCCGGTACCATATTTGTTTCGTGATATATGTTGTCTCGATTGAGGCCCATGAACACACTGGAAAGGGTGTATTTGTTTATCATGGCTCTGAGCCTCAATCATCATCGTGAAGGGTAAAACTAGTCACGAATTTGGCCCATGACCTTCATTATGGAGTGTAAGGACCAATCACGTCTTTGTTCCATGACCAATATGCCATATAGTCATGTGTGGGTCAGGGATATGGTCCGCAACTAGTTGGTCACGGACTTTCTCCACGACTGTTCACCCTGATGCAGAGGTCCTTGACCAGCTCCCTTAATCAGGGACCTACTTCGTGACCCGTAACTTTGGCCACTCTCGATTCGGTCACGGTCTGGGTTCGCGACCCTAGGCCTGATCATGACCCAAGTTCGTGACCGTTCGCCTAATTTGGTGTAGTGATTTTACATAAAAAAAAGCGACTCATAGATATATTGATGTGATCAAGGATATGTCTGATGGGGCCATGACTATAGTAATAATCTCACCCAAAGAAAGTAGATAATTCTCAATTACTGTAGGTCTGCACCAAGGTTCAACACTAACTCCTTATCTCTTTGCTCTTGTAATGGATGAGTTGACAACACAAATGCAAGATGAGGTGTCATTGTATAGGTTATTTGCACATGATATTATTTTAGTGGATGAGATTAAGTCGGGGGTTAATTCTAGATTGGAATTATCGACAAAAACTCTAGAAACGAGATGATTTAAAATAAGAAGGATTAAAATAGAGTATGTGGAGTGTAATTTTAGTAGTAACTAGGTGTAAGCCCACGCAGTGCACGGGCGTGACGCAATGTGCGGAGTGTAAATAGAGAAAAAATATTAAAGAAAATATAGTATTAATTCATAATTTAAATACCGAAGCATCTCTCTCCTTAATTTAAATTGGTATCATTCAATTCACACAAATTGTTTTAAACAATCAAACACACCACACAATTGCAATCGTTTTCTTTTCTTTCCCAACTACAATCCTTATTCAGTTGTTATCATCTAAAGCTTTCACCTAAATAGTTATTTGACATTAAAATTTGGGAATAATTATTCCCACACCCTCTATGTCTTCCTCCGCACCCTTTGGGTAGTAAAGGATAATTGTGCCCTTAGGTTTATAAAATAAAAATGTCCAATTTTTCACTTCCAACTAAAACAAATACATTTGATAAAAAATAAAAATAAAATGTATTTTCAATAAAAAAATATTTTTTTATAAAATAAAAATAAATGTTTTATAAAAAAATTGTTTATAAAATGTAAAATCTTATCTATTTTTTTTTTTATTAAAAACAATTTATAAAACGTAAAATTTGTTTTCTTAAAAAAAAAACTTAGTAAATAAAAAAAACTTTTTTAAGAAAACAGTTTCTTAAAACATGATACGCTACATGCCCACGGACGCCCTATAGAGAAAAAAATTAGTGCATAAAACCAAAATGAACAACAACAAATAAAAATTCCCAATCGTAAAACAACCTAAAAAACATGGATTTAATGATTCACGCCAACATGTAACTCTAACTATGGTCAATAATATAATCATCGAAAAACCCCCAGAGCTCACTTACTCAAAATGTATGTACTAATAAATTGTAATAAAGAATCAATCCAAATACAACCAAAAATTCTCACACGACATAAAACATACTGATAAAAAAAAATCATTTCTCGAGGAGTGTGAAAAGAGCAAAGATGCTGGAAACCTGCACAGAGAAACCAACTCCGGCGTCTGTCAAAGGTGTCGCCGCCATCCCATTATCCTGCGCCGAGACAGAGGCAATTACCAGGACAAAGGCTAGAAACCACAACCAACAATCATACCTCCAACAGTGAACAATCATAAATTTGCCCCATTTCTTTCAGACCAAATTCGTTCTAAAACTCACAATATAAGAGTTGTTCAAATCCAATCCAATTCTTTTTCTTTTCTGGTTTTCTTATCAAAACTCAACCTTCCCTCCTAATCACTCAGACGAAATCTCAAATGGAATCATTAACAATTATACACTGGTTTTAAAATGTCATAACCGCTGTCAGCAATCATACATGTGACAGCCAACAATCATAACTTGGCCCAATTTCTTTTAGACCAAATTCTTTTTAAAACTCACACCACCTCGAACACACACAAACCCCAAAACCTCCACCAATATCCACCTCCTCCTAACTCAACCCAAAAACAACACATGACCAACACACCACCAACACCCCACGGCTAAATCACCACCAACCCACCCATCAAATCCAATACTCTGTAACCACCAACACACCACACACCAACCTCATAGACAGATCTGCCACCATCCCAACATACCAAGTTTTCGTTGAAAGTCAAGAGCTCCGGTGAGCGAACAAAGCCGACATAAATAAGGGGAGGTGAGAGAGAAAACCGAGTAAGGAGAGAGGGAGAAATCACCATCGACAACCCATCGGAGAAGGATGCCAGATGCACCCCTCCCACCTAGGCTTGTCAATGGGTCGGGTCTGGACCCGGATCCGACCCGAACCCGATCTGTATAATAGGGTCTAAGCATATTTTTTTGGACCCGAGACCCGAAGACCCGAATACCCGAAGACCCGTTTATTAAACGGGTAGGCTCTGGATCTTATACAAGTCCCGAAGACACGAACCGAATTGTACATATTAAAAATTAATCTTATCAATATAACATGTAAGTATTATATATATATATATATATATATATATATATATATATATATATATATATATATATATGTATATAATAAATATAAGTAATATATGTTCTATTTATACTAATAATATGTTATAATACATTACAAAATATTTTAATTTAAGTTTAAAAAAATAAAGGGGGTTAAAATAAAATAAATATAAAATAAATGTATATATTTGGCCAGACCCGGACCCGAATCCGAGACCCGAAGACCCGAACGGATCCGGGTCTGGATCCAATATTATAGACCCGATGAAGACCCGAACCCGAACCCGATGAAGACCCGATTACACGGATCAGATCTCCCTAAACCCGACCCGTCTCCCTACTCCCACCCGTGGTCTTTTTTGAGGGAGAACGTTTCTTTTCTTTTCCTAAAGGAAGAGGGTAGTGATATAGTGGACAAGTAATGAAAAGACGGAAGATGAAAAGGTGAGTGGAAGGGGAGCAGCCAGATGTGATGAGAGAGAAAGAGAGTAAAAAATAATTGACACGTGGACAATCTCACTGTTGATGTAAAAAATTAGATCGCTCTAATTATTCAATCACAGATAAATAAATGAGACAAAAAATTTTAAAGTGGTTCAGCCTTATAAGAATGGCCTACGTCCACTGTTATGTTATTGCTGAGTGTTTGAGAATTCTTGATTACAAGTTCTTTCAAGAAATTTCGGTCCCCCTTGAATGAGGGTGATACAATGTATTTATAGCCTTGAGGCTATCATCTGAAAGGGTGATACATTCAATGATATACATATGAAAGGGTAATTCATTTAATGCTCTTATAACGTGTGCGTCAAGGATAAGCATTCAATGAATAGTTGAACTGTTGATTATATGGCAATTAATGCTGGGGTCGAGATGCAGTTCGAACCGCCTTAGTTGCTCGTCGTTCAGGAGTTCCTCGGAGAACTGAAGTTCCTCAGAGAATTGAAGTTCCTCGGAGCGATCATGACTTGGTCGGGGAAATGAACTTCCTCGTTCTTATTGTGCCACGTAGATTGACACGTGTCTTCTTATTATTCGTCCACATCAGCATACTAATTTTGGTATCAACAGAAGCCCCCAATGTTTTATATTTCGAACTTTGAGGAGTATGGAACATTCTTTCTCAGTATATGGCAATATTAAATGACCTTCCTGGGTTTTAGGAGCATTTTCTTTGTATTTGAACTTCGTTCCAAATTCGCAGAATCCGCCTTTTTGCTTTTTTATAAGCGCTTCGATCTTCGTGCATTTTTTGTCCTTTTAGCCGCCGGTAGCGCAATAGTTTCTTTTATGTAATCATTTCTTTCGCCGTTTCCCAAGGCAAAGTATTTAAACTTCTTAGGTAATCATACCGTCTTCTACCTTTTCCAATTTTCTGCTTTCGAGTTTTCCATAGCCTTTCTTTCTCTTGTGCGTTCATCCTTGTTTTCGTTCGTTGCCAACAGATCTCTCTTTTTTCCCTGTAAGCTCTTCTTCCTTCTTCTTTTATTCATCATGGTTTACATTATTGAATCTGTTGAGAAATTCCGTTCTGATTTCTCTATTCCATCTTGGGTAACTTTGGAGGTTCTTTCTGAGCCTTCAAATTACTTCCGTTTGGCTGAGGGACATTGGTTCCCCAGCCTCTTTATTGCTGAATGTGGATTTTCTTTTCCACCAAACCCTTTATGCTTAGAGTTTTGTCACCACTTTGATGTTGTTCCTGCAAAAATAGCCCCCAATACATGGAGAATAGTTAATGGGGTGCATAAGTTAAATCAAACTCATGGAACTCGTATAGGGATTCCTGAGATTATGTACTGTTATAGATGGGTTATTTTAGATGATGTTTATTATTTAAAAACTAGATTTTTGAATAGGGCTCTAGTAGTCAACCTCCCTGATGCTAACATGGATTATTTTGAAAATGGGGTAGTTATAAAAAATTGGCAACACGCCCCTCTAGTTGGAGACGAAGTATATGAAGGTCCCAGATGCCCTCCATATGGCAATGGGATATGTTATTTTCATTTTATTTTATTTATGAAATTGTGACTTCATCATGTTTGAAAAAATACGTGATTGACATTTCAATATGTTTTTGTTTGCAGTTGACAGCAAGAGAAAAACTCCCAAAGAGTCAGAAGTTAATATAAAGCAATTGAAACATATCTGGAGTTTGCATCAGAGGGTTGCAGACGAGCACATCAGGTCTGCTTCATACTTGCTGCAGTACAGGAGCTATACATCCTCCTTTACTGCTCGTCCTGTGGTTAGCATTAGTGAACCACTGCCAGCTTCTAAAGAATCTTCACCAGAATCTCACATTCCTTTGAGTCAGAAGATGGGCAAGAGAAGAGTTCCTGCTATCTTCGAGGAGACCTCCTCTGTTGGAGATGGAAAGAAAAGCAAGGCTGATGTCCCAAAGGGGACAAAGAAAGTGGATGCTGCCCCTTCTTCTGTTTCTCAGAAGGTTGTCGAGAAACCTCCAGTGGCTCCTGTGCAGAAGGATGCACCTGTGGAAGTAGTCACCATCCCTCCAACCAAAAGTTCTTCTTTGGTTGAGGTTGTTGAGAAGACATCGAGGAGACTGAAGAAATCCTCCTCGGTTAGTTTTTCTGAAGCCATTCCCCAGCTCCCAGCTGGTGGAGATGGTGTTGCAAAGTCCTTGACCATTCCCGAGGTGCAAGGTAACGAAGACAACCTTACTCGGGATATGGTTACTTCTCTGGCTGCTCGTCATCTTGCTTCAGTAAGTATCTCTACTCTGAGCTTTTCATATTTTCCTTTGTTATTTCCCATATTTGTTTCTGATGTCGTTTCCCTTCTCTGATTACAGTTTACGAGCTGTTTCAATATAATCCTTAAAAAGGATGAAGCGATCAAAGCTTCTTGCTCCTCGTCCACCGTGGAGGGAGCACTGGAAGAGGCTACCAAATCTCTAAGGGGTTCCCGTCAGAAGCATGACGAGGATAAGGTTAAATGGGAGAAGAAATTAACTGCGTCTGAGGCAGAAAAAGTGCAGTTGGGAAAGAAGGTAAAGGACTTGGAGGGAGAGAATAAAAAATATGCCGAGAAGCTCATAAATTTTGGGGAAGTTGAGAATAAGTTGAAATTAGCTGAGGAAGAGCTGACCCTCCTGCGAGAAGTAAATCGCCAGAAAGAGGAGGTGGAGGCCAAGTTGAAGGCCACCGAGGATCTTCTGTCCGAGAAGCTCTCCTCGGAGAAAATGAAGAGAAAAACATCTGTGAAGAAATCCTTTCGAACTGGTTGGGACAAAGGATGAGATAGGGGGGTAGCAGCAATGATAAACCAGGTGAAATATGGAAGTTTGAAATACTTCCATGATGTTTGGGTTGCTGCCTTGTAGGAATTGAAGGTGAGCGAGGACTCCGAGCTATTTCAACAACATCTCCCTGGTCCTCCTCCAGTTATTGAAGATGAGGATGAAGACGAAGTTGCATCTGAAGAATCTTCGATGACAGTGGGTGATCAAATCCTTGCTCCACAACCCAACCAGAATGCCACCGAGGAGATTTCGTCCTTGCCTGCTCCTCCAGAACAAGTCCCAGATTCTGCCACTCAAATCATTGTTCCCCCCAAGCAACCAAGCTCCTCGTCCCAGCCTCCCGAGAAAGTCTTGGGAGACAAGGAAAAGGTGTGAAGTTGTTCGGTATTCTCTTTTATTTTTCCTTTTACTTGTACTTTGTATCCCAGATCTTTGTAACTTTGCCTTATGATCTAATAAAACTTGAGTTCTTTTCCTCCATATGATTGTCTCTTCTCTATCTGCACTCTGTTTTTTTCTTTTTGATTCTTAATTTTTCTTTCTCTGTTAGTTTCTGGCCAGGATGGAACTGATATCTGCCAATGATACAAAGTTGATGCAGCAATGCCATGAATATTATAAGGCTGGTCACACAGACCTGAGTGTATCAGAAATTGCTGACATCCTTGGCCATGATGCTTCAGAGCAAGCAGTTGAGGCTTATCGGTACTTGAAGGATTTACTTGATCGAGCTGTGGCCAATAATGTGGCATACTACGAATTGATCGAGGAGCTTCATTGTACCCTAGAAGATCTTCAGAATCAGCACAATGAATCAACTGCCCTGTTGCATGAGGGGTATAAGAATAGGTATCAACAGCTTTCCTCCGAGACAGGCCACAAAAAGATCCTTGCTAGGGGTTTCTCGACAACCTTCTGAGAAACAGAAGAAGGGGCAGCATCCACTTTCTTTGTCCCCTTTGGGACATCAGCCTTGCTTTTCTTTCCATCTCCAGCAGATGAGGTCTCCTCGAAGATAGCATGAACTCTTCTCTTGCCCATCTTCTGACTCAAAGGAATGTGAGATTCTGGTGAAGATTCTTCAGAAGCTGGCAGTGGTTCACTAATGCTAACCACAGGACGAGCAGTAAAGGAGGATGTATAGCTCCTGTACTGCAGCAAGTATGAAGCAGACCTGATGTGCTCGTCTGCAACCCTCTGATGCAAACTCCAGATATGTTTCAATTGCTTTATATTAACTTCTGACTCTTTGGGAGTTTTTCTCTTGCTGTCAGCTGCAAACAAAAACATATTGAAATGTCAATCACGCATTTTTTCAAACATGATGAAATCACAATTTCATAAATAAAATAAAATGAAAATAACCTATCCCATTGCCATATGGAGGGCATCTGGGACCTTCATATACTTCGTCTCCAACTAGAGGGGCGTGTTGCCATTTTTTTATAACTACCCCATTTTCAAAATAATCCCTGTTAGCATCAGGGAGGTTGACTACTAGAGCCCTATTCAAAAATCTAGTTTTTAAATAATAAACATCATCTAAAATAGCCCATCTATAACAGTACATAATCTCAGGAATCCCTATACGAGTTCCATGAGTTTGATTTAACTTATGCACCCTATTAACTATTCTCCATGTATTGGGGGCTATTTTTGCAGGAACAACATCAAAGTGGTGACAAAACTCTAAGCATAAAGGGTTTGGTGGAAAAGAAAATCCACATTCAGCAATAAAGAGGCTGGGGAACCAATGTCCCTCAGCCAAACGAAAGTAATTTGAAGGCTCAGAAAGAACCTCCAAAGTTACCCAAGATGGAATAGAGAAATCAGAATGAAATTTCTCAACAGATTCAATAATGTAAACCATGATGAATAAAATAAGAAGGAAGAAGAGCTTACAGGGAAAAAAGAGAGATCTGTTGGCAACGAACGAAAACAAGGATGAACGCACAAGAGAAAGAAAGGCTATGGAAAACTCGAAAGCAGAAAATTGGAAAAGGTAGAAGACGGTATGATTACCTAAGAAGTTTAAATACTTTGCCTTGGGAAACGGCGAAAGAAATGATTACATAAAAGAAACTATTGCGCTACCGGCGGCTAAAAGGACAAAAAATGCACGAAGATCGAAGCGCTTATGAAAAAGCAAAAAGGCGGATTCTGCGAATTTGGAACGAAGTTCAAATACAAAGAAAATGCTCCTAAAACCCAGGAAGGTCATTTAATATTGCCATATACCGAGAAAGAATGTTCCATACTCCTCAAAGTTCGAAATATAAAACATTGGGGGCTTCTGTTGATACCAAAATTAGTATGCTGATGTGGACGAATAATAAGAAGACACGTGTCAATCTACGTGGCACAATAACAACGAGGAAGTTCATTTCCCCGACCAAGTCATGATCGCTGCGAGGAACTTCAATTCTTCGAGGGACTTCAGTTCTCCGAGGAACTCCTGAACGACGAGCAACTAAGGCGGTTCGAATTGCATCTCGACCCCAGCATTAATTGCCATATAATCAACAGTTCAACTATTCATTGAATGATTATCCTTGACGCACACGTTATAAGAGCATTAAATGAATTACCCTTTCATATGTATATCATTGAATGTATCACCCTTTCAGATGATAGCCTCAAGGCTATAAATACATTGTATCACCCTCATTCAAGGGGGACCGGAATTTCTTGAAAGAACTTGTAATCAAGAATTCCCAAACACTCAGCAATAACATAACAGTGGACGTAGGCCATTCTTATGAGGCTGAACCACTTTAAAATTCTTTGTCTCATTTATTTATCTGTGATTGAATAATTAAAGCGATCTAATTTTTTACATCAACACAGCTCTTTCTCGTCCCCGAGAACCTCTTGCTCGTCTCCGAGCAGAGGTAGAAGTCAAAATCAACATCTACAGCACTGAGATCTTTGCTACTACTGTCTTGACCAATAATGAAGAAGAAGTTATATGAAAATGTTTCGAAGTCCAAGACTAGCTTGGTACTAATCAGATTGAGGATTTGGGTTCAAAAGCTAGTATGTTACTCAACAAAGTATGCAGAGGATCATAAATCAGAAAAATCAAGCACGTAAAGTTAGCATTCAGTTGCTCGGCACAGGAGGCAGTTGGTCGGCTGGCAAACCAATCAACATACTTGAAGATTATGACAAGCTACAAGTTGCATACTATGGCATGGCTGCATCCAAATTCCCAGGGGTGATACATAGCACACAGAGTTCCTCAAAAGAAAGATTAGCAACCATCGATCAGCCTACATCATATGTCGTCAAGGAGATAATGCACTTTATGTTGAACAAATCAAGAAGGTAGATCAAGAATTTCACGAGCACCGAGCAACACTGCAGAATAAATACTCCATCCTTTCAAGTAAACCATCAAGCATGGAGCATTGGGGGCTTTTGTTAACGCAAAAATTCTCCATCTACGAGGACCAATCAGAAAAGGACACATGTCATCCTACGTGGCAATATTCGACACCCGAGGAGTGTTAGTCGGCACCCGAGGAGAGTTGGTCGGCACCCGAGGAGTGTTGGTCGGCACCCGAGGAGTGTTAGTCGGCACCCGAGGAGAGTTGGTCGGCATACCAACAGGGAAGATCAAAGGATAACTACGCATTTAATGAGCATTAATGTACATTTATACTGTATTAATAGATGACAACACATAGCATACCAAGTAATTCAACAATTAGATTCGTTGAATGTAGACATAATGTATAAATGTCTACATACAATGAATCTCTTTATCTCCCATCACTATAAATACATGTATTCCTTTAGCCAAAAGAGGAGAGATCCAAGAGAACCAAGGAGATCCGACAAGGATGAGAGACACTATACACAAGATCTACACCTTTTTCTCTCTCTACACCACATTGTGCTATTGTAAACCCCTGGGAATAAAATAACAGTGGACGTAGGCTTTTCCTTATAGCCGAACCACTTTAAAAATCTTTGTCTCTCATGTGCTTGATTGGATTGCTTTTATCTATTTATCTGTGATCATAAAAATGGGATTCGGTCCAGTTTTTTGCATCAACACTCACAATCAACTACAATTAATTTCTTGTTTAGTATTTTAGAATATATAATAGATAATAGATAGGAGGACAAACAGGAATATGTCGAAGTTTTAGGATCAAGAGATACCTAAAACAGATCATTTTCGTTATTTAGGCTCGATTATCTAAAAAGATGGAGATATTAGTGATGACGTTACTCATATGATTAAAGTAGGTTGGGCTAAGTAGAAAAGTGTTATCGGTGTATTGTCTAACCTGTTTATACCTTTGAAGTTAAAGGAACAAATTTATAGGACAACCATTAGACCCGACACGGTGTTGGAAAAACAAAAAATAAACTGTGCCGAAAATGAGTGTCGCAGAGATGTTAATGCTAAGATGGATTTGGGGTAAAACTTGAAAGGATAAAATTAAAAATAAATAAATTCATAAAATGATAAAAGTAGATCATATAGAAGATAACTTGAGAGAAAATCATCTTAGATGTTTGAACACGTAAAACCTAGACCAATCGTTACATATTACTTTATGTTCACTTTTCTTTTCATATTACAATTGCTGTAAGTATTTATAGTCACAATAAATATTTTCTAAATCATTTAAGGAATCGAGTAGAAAATATTAGTTTCGAATTTGATATTGTCCTTATTTTTCATATATTAATAATAGAGTAAATAAATTATTTGATAATTAAATATTTATTTGTAATTAAAATATCACTACAAGAAAAATACATATTTAAGACAGTTTTATAAATAATCGTAAGTCCCACAAGCGAGCCTCCTCAACTCGCCATAAATTTCTGTAAATGTCTCGTCACCGTAAGTAGCTGTCCCTTCACCACAAGCCTTAGGGCAATCATATCAGGTGTGTTATTTTACATTAAACCATAACTCTCTTTACTTTGATTTCCATTTAAACCCAAGTTAAAATTAGTCTTTTTGCATATGTAATTTCGTCATCTAATCAAATGATCTTTTAATGGCTTAATAGATTAATATATACACACTTAATTAAGTTCGATTTAGTTTACCATTGAGAATTATTGAAGTTGCTATGTGAATCGAGATAAATTAATTTTTTAATGAATGTTCCCCCAATTTACATTTTGTGTATACTGGTTGTCGGTGCGCACACATTACGGGAATTTAAGTTCTGGTATGTTTGGGCAGAGACTCCCAGCCTTTTTTACTAGAATCTGAAGTGTAATGCAGTCATTTAAGTAGACAATAAAAATTAATACAATACATTATTTAATCCCCATTTGAACAAATAAAATCCATATTTATACTTTGTAATGGAAAAAGGTCCCTGTCGGCTAGTTTAAGACCATCCCACATATATATAAGGAGTGCCCAAGCATATTCATTGAAAAGGAGGATGGGTGCTGAATTTTGTAGTTATATTGTTTATGTTATAGGATTGATTTAGGATGTATTTATGAATTAAAATCCTTTGTCTCAAAGTTGAAATAATTAATAAAGAATGACCCTCCTACTTAGGCAAATGAATGCTATTGCAATTATCTACCCTCCCCCAAAAAAAAAAAATTCCTTTTTTGACAAAAAAATATCATGTGTAATCTATTGAAAGGTTGAGTTCTTAGTGTACTATAGTTTATATATATATAGAGAGAGTATGAGGAAGGCTCACCTACATCAGAATGTATACATCACACCTAGGTGTGATGTATAGATGATGTATATATCATGATGTAGGTGAGCTTTCTCATATATATATATATACACTTAAGAAGATCCAATGCCTTCAAACTTTGTTTTTTTATATTTAGCTTATCAGAATATTTTGAGATATATGATTGTCTATTGGTTGGTTTGATTAGGTATAGTGGAAAAATCAAAATCTGAAACACGGGAGACTGGTTATATAATTTTGGAACCATAACCAAACGTGGGAGGAATGAATCTTGACTAAACCGAATTAATTCCCATTTTTGGTTTCACCATAATTTTTTCGAAGCGTTTAACAAACATAAGGACTAAGTAGTAGTACAATCAAGATGTGAGAAAATGATTATTTTCTAATTTCAAACAAGAAAATTGTTTCTTATTACAAACAAGAAAGTTGTAAGAGGTGATAGAAGTGTGATACACACTTTCAACTATCAAAAAATAAAATAAAAGTGATGTAATAAGTTGTTAATACACAAAGGCCCCGTTTGGTTGTCTCAAAATTATAAATTGGATCATTAATAAATCGATTCATTTACAAATTGGACCATTAATTGTGTTTGGTTTCATTAACGAAATGATTCATTAATTGCCCCATTTTAACTCTTGCAAAATATGAAATTGGATAATTTCACAAAAAACGTGAAATGAATCCATTTGAAATAGGAGTTACATAAAGTGCATGTTCCCTCTCCCTCTCCCTCTCTCTCATGATTTGTTTTTATCTTTTTTTTATAGAACCTTAACATCAATTTCAAATTAGCAAGAATTGTGTAAAATTGGATTTAACTCATTTCAAATTGATTCATTTATAATTCACTAATTCACAATGAACCCATTTACATAATCAAATAATTTGCGCAACCAAACTGGGCCAAAGAATATGAATAGAATTATAGAAGTCCTAAACACCTATTTTTCTTGTAATGAGTGTTAGATGTAGTTACAAAAATGAAGATATTTAAAAAATTTAAAACATTGTGTTTGTACCATTTTCCTTTATTCGTTGTAGTAGCGAACGTGTGTGTTTTCTTTCATTTTTATCCTCGGATTGAAATGTAGCCACCTTCTCTTATTCTTGTCAAGTAAAATCAATGTGAAGTGAAAGTCACTTTTATGTTGCATATGAATGAATATATGGTCACATTCTTAGATGTTTTTTTTGTGGACATATTACACAAATTCCTTTATCCCCTGTTCATTTTCTACGCTCACCATTATTTGCATACCATAACAGTTTCAGATTGATTGATTGTGGGATTTAGAGCACCATATAAAAATGACTGAGTTTTAAGTTTAAACATACCCATGCAAAAGTTAGCATATATATGTTTTTATGAGTACCTATGGTGCTAAATTTATTTGACAATATTGCATTGTGAGAGTCGATCCTCTTTAGTGTCCAAGTTAAGATGAAATATTTTTGTTAGTAAGAAATTCATAACAATTTTCAATGCTTGAAAGAAACCCGATTATTTTAACGTTTTCATCCCGCCCAATCACTCAATGCCTCCCTATGAAATGTTATCTCTAAATGACAAAAAACATGTTTCCCTTTGAGTTAGGTTAATTTATAGTTGTCGTTTTCTTTTCAATTCCTGGATTCTTCTTAAGTGGATTGGGTAACTTGCACGATACTTACTCTATCTCATTTACATTTTCTTAAACTATTATACTTCTTAAACTATTATATTTCATACAGAATGGTTGTACAAACTTCAAAATTTTGAGCAGTTGAAATGTTAAGATTTTATTAAATACGCCCATTCCAAATGGGTGATGTGTTTACTTACATTGTTCAAAATAGGATATTGCCAAAGCAGTTCTAAAATGTCCCACATGGATACTTAATCTAGTTCGAACTACCATGCTAGTGTCCTGTTTTAAAATAGAAGCTACAAAAGTTAATTTATGTATGTACTTACATTAAAGCATGAAGTTTAAATAACGAAAGCGTAGTTTATTGCCCAATTGGTGATATTTTGCAATATGTCTTTAGTTTTTATTTTCTTCTTGTTCTTTTGCTGGATGAGCTTCCCATTGAGAGGGTTTTGAATATTTCTCACAAATTCCATGGGTTGTGGTGTTCCCTCTAAATCACTTTCTAGAATTTTGACCTCTTCTTCACTTTGTTCGATGAAGTTGTCAACCCTCGCTTCATTTTTCTCTCTTTAATTTGATGGGGATGATACGTATATTCCACATTTTGATTTGATATTCGTGTTTTCCTCATTTTATGCATAGGTTTATCGTATTTGGACAGTTGGGGTCGCCTCCAAATCATTCTACCATATTATGTAGCATTATCGTTGTCATTTTAGATACAATAAAGTATTAGTTGTTATCGATAAATTTGCTTCACGTGCTTAGCCATCACTTATCCCTCATTCTCTAAAATTTCACTCACACGTTCGGCATCCTCTCCATATTTTCTCAAGTTTTGAGTTTAATTTGCCAATTATTTCTTCAGAGCCTGAAATTTTTGTTGTGTACTCTCTTATCACTTTCTCTGCCATTTTTTGTGTTCCATGTAAATTCTTACGGAGCTGTCTCGATTCTTTTTTAATAACATACATAACGGATTTAAGATGAACAATACTCTCGTAATTTTTTCACCTATGATCACATTTGCCGAATTTTTCTCACCGCGGACTATTTCCAGAAATTTCCTAAGTTGTTTATTCAACCTAATTATTTTAGACTTTTGACCTTTTACGCTATCTTATAACCAATCTCCTGCTTTGTTTTCCCATTTCCATGTCGCGGCCTCCTCCGGTCAATAGTGGTGTCATTTAACTATGCAACTAACTCGTTTGATCTGTTAATATTGATGATTAATCTTTTCTCCATGCTTTGTGTTATTCCCACTTGTTCAATTAATTGTTGTTCTATGGGTCAAATATATTTCTTTTCCATCTCGATCTCATACTCCTTTCCTTAATTTTTTCTATAAAATTTCAAGTTTGAGCACCGAGTTTCTCGTTATTTCCCTTTAGTCAATTTATGTATTTAGTTGTTTGTATTTGCATGCCATAAAACTCATAATCCCTCTATTTTATTTCCATAACCTCCCATTATATAGTGTGGCGCTCTCTGAGAAAACCATATAAACCTCCACCTGATTCCATTTCATAAAATCTAAGCATACCTATAGCTTATGGAGACTCAATTTTATGAATCTTCTATTTAGACTTTTAAGGTCCGAGTGGATGAATTTTGTTACAAGGTTTTGTCTTACCCAGATTGGATTGATTACATGCAAAATCTCACAACACCAAAACTAAATAGGCATGGTCATGATGATAAATGTGTGGATAAATATACATTAACATTCTTAATAATTGCATAGTCAAACAATATATTCAACTACAACTGCTATTTCATATTGAACTTATAAGACAGATCTCCCTGAGAATGACCAATTGACTGTTCCATTTATTGACGTCGATCGTGCTAGCCTACAAGTCTGCATTGTTGGATTCAAAAAATGGAAATTTAAGATCTCATCCCATGTGTTTGATCGATTCCTGGGTGGAAGAGATTTTGATGATGTTCTTTTCTAGCACTTCGCGAAAAAATTTAAAGTAGAGTATAAGTTTGAGATTTTGGCTTAAAAGTACAAATTATCTGGGAGTCATACCAATTTTTTTTCTATTTCTCATTTAAGTAGAAAGTTGAGCACTGTGTAGACTTGAGCTTTTACGACTATTTGTGGTATCATACACTCTATATTTGGTGGGCAACCATTCATGATATTAAGAGTTGCAGAGCCTATTGTTATAATATACACTTATTTGTATAACTTTGCTAAAGGGAGGGAAGATTTGGGACAGGAACTGTTACTGGCCTGGGTCGGATGGTATTTGGAATTTTCCTTCTTAAGGTTATATATGCATATGGATTCTCAGAGATTTTGAAATAACCTAGATACCGTTTGATAATGATAAGATATTTTTCAGGGTTTGTGTCTGGATAACTCTTGTGTTATTTTCTTCTGGCAATGTTCAACACTTGCAACAATATCAATTGGTTTACAAGGATTGCAGGGGAAACTTTTAGGATGCTAATTTTTGTTCTTTTCATCCAAGAGGCTATAAAGGTATATTATAGATGTAGAGAACACAAGATTTAATATTATTCACATCTGATTGAATAAGGTTTAACATCAGGCGAATTGTTGATTGCCCAGGGAGTGGTAAGCGAGTTTAGAGTTCCAAAACCACAAGACCCAAATTTAGAGAAGTATCAATGTCAGTGGCTTTACACAAATGGCCTACTGGCAGTCATATTCTCATCAGGACTTCTCTACACCGCCTTGAGTAGAAGGGCAAGCTCTTGGTGGTATGGTACTAGTGTGTGTTAAAATATTGGTTGACTTGATATTTCATTACTACAGTTGCAAGATAAGAATCTAAAACCTTTTTACCATTCAACAGGGTGGCTCAGAAGTTTTATTGTAGACTATGGGGTCCCTACGATGGTATTATTGTGGACAACCCTCTCATTCAGCGTGCTAAGCAAAGTTCCGTCTGGGTTCCTAGAAGGATCTTTAGCCCTCTGCCTTGAGAATCTACATCTGTGTACCATTGGACTGTAATCAAGGTAAATTATATTGTGATTTCTTATATTTTGCTTGGTTACCCTAGTTATCAGTTTTATAGACCTGTTGTAAAATAACGATTGTGAATTCTCGGATGGATATCGAGAAATGAAATATGTATCTCACACCCAAGTCCCAATACATAATTTCATCTCTTTATACTAAATTACAGGATATGGGAATGATTCCTCCAATGTACATCTTTGCTGCCTTCATTCTGGCTCTTATGATAGCGGGGCTGTATTTTTCGATCACAACGTTGCTTCACAATTAGATCAACGGAAAGAGTTCAATCTCAAGAACCCTTATGCTTACCATTATGACATCTCATTGCTAGGATTTATGGTATCTACAACTGACTTGCTAGTACTAATAGTATTTCTTTTCACATCTAGTCATAAATACTAATGTTTTATATTAAAATTTATAGCAAGATGCAAACTTTGTTCATAGAAATCGATAGCTTTTTGATTGTATGTTCATTGATCACAATAAGCTACTTTAAGTTTTTGCGTACAGGACTTTTTTCGACAGCAGGCTATTCACTCTTATAGCCCGTGGATAGATAGTTTCTATCTATTATGAATTATAGGTTAAATTGGAAAGTAATTTTATGTAACAATGGCTCTTAAATTTAATATAGAATAGTTCAATGGTTTAATGGTATTTACCCTAGAATTATGGGTCTTTTTGATTGTGTACTCTATGTTTCAATTGTTACAATGCTAATCTCAAAATAAGTTAATTCGACAATGTTTCACTAATTGTCCAACTGCATTGAGAATTATGGATGCATAAGTGACTTGGCAGTGATGTGACATCTTAGTTGGTTTGATCTTTTAAATTATTCGTATCCTAATTATAAAGAAATTCATCCACATTAGATTGAACAACTCATTTGACAAAGACATTTATAAAGTAAGCAAATAAATTGATAAACCCACACACATCTGAAAGTGACACAGTAATACAGTATTGTACGCTTTGGGTTTCTCCTCGAGGCTTTAAAATGCATTGTTACAAAGTGATGAGACATCCCGCTTATACATCCATGAACTTCTCCCCTCTTGGAATTGATCTTATGGACCAAAATCTACTTAAGCACCTTCCAGGTCGTTACTACCCACTACAGAATGAACTCATTACCATTATATCTTCCAATGATTGATTCTTGTTTTGATGCCGATGCCGAGTAACTTAGTAGATAGAGTTAAAACACTTGAAGGATGCAGTGATGAAAAAAGAAAATGGGCCTAACTTATTTAATTTTTACCTTAAACGTAACTTATATATATAAACAACTTATTATAAATAATGCAAAATTAGCACTCGAAATGGAAAAATATTCAATCAAAAATCCTAGAATTACATATAATTTGGAAAACATGGAACCAATAATATTCAAAAAAACAAAAGCCACTCAAGTAATTGAAACAATTCTAACGATCTACAACCACCTCAAAAACACAATTTTCCATGCCTACGAAACTATATTACTTTTAATGACAAAAAGGTGATTATATGCAAACACTTCATCCCAACCCAATCTACTCATGATTTCTTAACACCGAATGGTATGAGTAAGGAAACATAAAAAGTTTATATTTCCTAACAAATAAAATATGACAGAAGAAGTATGATAGGACATAAGCTATATACGTTGATCCATAAGTGATTATGTATGAATCTGCAAATACTAATGTAACAATTAGGAACTGATTAACTAATAGAAGGTATATATAGAATTACTTGCAAATAACTAAAAACTCATACCTAATAAGGTTGTTGTTTTCCAGAAAAATTTGAGGTTTGTATTAAATGGTTGGTTTAGACAATATTTATAGCCAACTAAGCATCAAGTTTTAATTGGGAAACCAACATAATAAGAACACCATGCTTTGAATTTATCAAAGCACCTAGAAAGCAATCTAAATGTTTTAAAAGCAATAATCCCTGAGATAAAGAAATGAGGCATGAGAGAAACAAAATATATCATAAACATAACTTTCATACCTTAAATAAAGTTCACTAAATGCATGTAGCTTCTGGTTACAAATAAACAAAATTTGGAATCAACATCCATATAAACAAAACCGAATATATATAAAATGGACTTCAACTACATATAAAACATATGAGTAATAACTTTAATCTTAATGTGAAACAGACTTCAACAAGGGTTTTTCTTTTCTAATCATGTCCACAAATGATTAGTAACACGGAGAAAAAATCAAAAGTGAATAATAACCATAAATAAATTAAACAAGTCCAAAATTTGAAAACTCAGTTAATTATAATGAAGAATACTCGCCAATATTCATGTCTTTATGGTATCCATAAGTGTTGGTTTTGTACTCACAGCATGTATAAAAATATATGACCAGGAAGATAACATAGCATAACTTCAAACATCAAATATCTTCACATTCTTAAAATATATATGTGTATATGGTTCATGACTTTGCCTTCCATCCGAATAATTTTTTGGTTACAAATTTAGAGGAATGCTATATGAGGGTGAAGAAAGATATGGTTAAATAAAATAAAGCTAATTTAATAACATATAATGAAGACACTGAACCTTTAAAACTTGAATTAAAAAAAACAAACATTTCTAGGTACATATGATACAATAAAAATAGCATGGGTTTTCAAGAGTGGGGCTAATACTATGGAACATTATTATAATTATTAAGTGAAGCTAAAATAATAATGTACTTAGGTTGAAAATCCAATTTCGAATGATAATAAGGTATATCACGTCAAAAGGCACGGTTTACCTAAAGAAAATAATGTGCAAATATGAACTAATTCCATCGTGTTAGTAATAGAGATCACAATCAGCCTCCAGAAGTTTAAATCATATGTCGAAGGGCATAATTTAAAATAGAAGTGTGATATATGAGGCAATTCTCGCCATAATGAGAAAATAAAATGTTGAATACTCAACTCAATACCACATGGAATGATGTAAAGGTAAATAAATATTAGTAATATTGTAATATTTCTTCCCTCACTTCCTATTACTAGCAAATTAATGCTTGTGTCATTATTTCCCTAAACAACCTATGAACGTTGAGTGCAGATGTTATGTGATGAAATATATGAAAGAATAAATAGGGAGTCCTTCGAAGTTTATTGATTCAAAGGTAATTAATTAGATTTACTTTCATCATCTATTAATATATGTCTTAAAAACTCATCATTTATTATTGGATTGTTTAAGATGTGCATGCTATCTAAGAAAGAGACATACACAAAGGATAAGATTGATGATGTACGAGTTGATTTCATTTAGTTCATTTTACGGCACCTCAAAGCATAGCAAGACCCCCCCTCTCCCTCATACGTGTGATATTCATTTGAACTAGCTAATGGTATTATGTAGTTATTTTGGTTATATGGAATTTCATAAATTGGTTTCTTGTTGCAAGTGATTATAAGATTTCCTTTATTTTTTTGTAGGTTTATGGAAAGTGATTTTGTAAAGAAAGAATGGAGCGGACATTTGTGGTGGAATGTCGACGACATATTTGGTTTATATAAGTTTATTTGAGATGGAAATTTTCAATTTTAACTGATTTTGGATGGAAATGTAATTGGAACAAATACCTTTTTGAATGTATGTATTATTTTGGCAGGAGAATCTTAAGATGTATATATTGATTGGACAACTTTTGGAAGTAGATATTGGCATGACATGTATATATTAGTGGGATAACTTTTGGATGTAGATATTGGCATGTGAACTTTTGAATTTATATGTAACAACCCAGGTTTTTGAGCGGCTATTTTATATTATTCTGCCCGATGGGCTAATATTATAAAATAGGGAATGTGGGAGTAAATATTATTTCCCATTATATTAAGGGATAATATTTACTATGTTTCGTCTATTTACTGTAAGAGAAGGTAAATAGCACTATAATATGTTTTATGGCGTCGTTATATGTTAGACGACGGTTATGACTTATATTTAAAATTGGGTATAATGAAATGAAATAAAATGAAATTGGAACACAAAAATGGTTCACTTTATTCCGAATGTCAAAATAGGGGGTGCGGTTGTTTTTAGAATAGTCGGGATAGTCGAAATAAGTGCCATGTTATGTTTTTGGGTTTCGGGCAATTTTGACGCGTTATGACTCAATTAAGTGGATACGAGTCATTTTAATGGTGTATTAGCAATTAAAAGAGGAAAATTGTGTTTTAAGACCCGTTTAAGTTCCCCCACCCCTTTTCTTTTTTCATTTGTGAGATAAACCAAAGGAGAGAGAGAGATAAGAGAGAGTTGGGAGAACATATGAGAAAAAGAGAGAAACTGGAGATTTGAGGTAGGAACTCGTTGCCACCGGAAGAGGATCCGAGACTACAACCTCGAGGCAAGTTTCTTACTTGCTAGATGTTGATTTAATGTGATAAATTGCATGTGTAGTTAAGTTTTGGAGATTTAAACCATAAATAGGTTTTTGTTAATTTTGATGATTAAGCCCTTGAATCTTAGTTTTAACTTGATTTGAGGAATGTATATTGGTTATTAATGGTGTAGAAACAATTTGGGAGCATTAGTTGTTGTTGATGTTGGATAAAATCAAAGATTTGAGGTTTTGGGATTTTAGGGTTCATACAACCCATAGCCCAATCTGGGCAAAATCGCAGGGCCGAATCGATTCGGCTCCCCGGCGAATCGATTCGGTTAGGGGATAGGGTACAGGTCTGGGAGACCGAATCGATTCAGGTTAAGACCGAATCGATTCGGACAATTGCAGAAAGTCAGTTATTGCTCACCGAATCGATTCGGCTGTTTGGTGAATCGATTCGCAAGGGCGACTCGATTCGCAAGGGCGAATTGATTCGTCCCAAAGGGCGAATCGATTCGGTTCCCCTGTTTTTGTGGGATTTTCCTAGTTTGATTTTTAGCCCTTTTTCTTTTAGGTCCAAGGTTTAGGTACCTTCCTTTGGGAAGTAATGGGGAGTCCTAAAGGGTGGTTATGCGTTGAGTAATGCCCTAGGATTAGATGGGATATTTAGGCTTACCCCGAGGGCTAGTTGCTTAGGTTAATGTCCGTATGATATAGGAGATTAACCGAATAATACATTGGAGATAAAAATATTAATGTTGAGACATTTGGGAGACACTCCTTGAGGGAGACTCATTTTAATGGTTATGATATTATATTGAAGTCTTGGGGACTAGTTGAGGTTTATGGTACTTCGGGTCTTAGGTCATTAATAAAATATGACTTAATGAGAAAGAAATACATAGTATGAAATGTGGTACTAATAAATAAGTACAAATGATTTTGAGAATGTAAAATTTAATGTTTTCAAAAGGAAAAAAGAAATGGTTTTCATAAATGATAATTTATGGTTAACACCCTCTCTAAATGACATCATAAGGGAAGTTCGCGCGTTGTGGTGAAGCCCCCTTGGCTAGTGAATGCAGGGTGGATATATCCCTAGGCCATATGAGCGTTTGTGTTATGTTTTCTGCGATGGTTAGGTAACTTTGGGTGTGGTTATGACTAGCCCGCAGGCATATGGTCGCTTCCCGACGTGTTGCGTATAGGTGCATAGGTGTCGTAATTGATATGCACTGGAAGATGATGGTCATTTAGGGGCGCGCCCGACGGGAGGTCTTAGAATCGTTATATATATATATATAATTATAACTATTCTAAATCAAGTTGGACTTGATGTATGACAAATGCCATAAAGGGCATGTGAAAGTGCCATAAAGAGCACAATGAAATGCCACAAAGAGCATATGATAATGATTTTATTCCCGATAAGGAAGATATTTTTACAAAGTGCCATAAAGAGGACAATAAAATGCCACAAAGAGCATAAAACTGTGATTATAATTCCTGATAAGGAATAAAACTATAAAATGAATAAGTGTACATGATGAAATTGTATGGTAAACATTTGATAAAATGTTGTACCATTTATATATATATATTCCTAAAGAAAGAAATAAGAATGATGCTTTTAGATGGTAAATGGATATTGTACTTAGGGTCTAATGTATCTCGACGATCGACCTTGCCTAGTAGTAGTGTATCGAGGGGGTTCCTTGTTTAGATTTCGCTTTGCGAGACACCCCACGCACGAATAAGGGCATAGTGTTGTGACTGGGGAGAAGTTAACCTTTAGTACTTGGATTAACTAGAACAGGGCCTAATGTATCTCGACGATCAACCTTGCCTAGTAGTAGTGTATCGGAGGGGTTCCTTATTTGGATTTCGCTTTGCGAGACACCCCACGCACGAATAAGGGCATAGTGTTGAGACTGGGGAGAAGTTATCCTTCTATTCTTGATTTAACTTGAGCATCATCACTGATATTGCGCTAGGTTGATTTTAGATTGAGAGGTGAGAAATATTATGTTAATTGTGAGAGAATTACGCACTTAACTGTCATGCATTTTATTCACATGGGAATCATATCAAATCGGGCCCTGACCCGTATATATTTCTTTGTTTCTGCATATACTCCTTGCCGTTACATGTGCTCTACCGCATGGACACCCGTATTTACATTTCCATTCCAGTTGTCATGGAGCTACGGCATATTGCGGATGTTGTAGGTTACTTGTATAGACGCTTCTTTCCCTTGTACTCTATTTGTGTTCAGTTATTTATTCGGATGTGTTTGTCCAAGTCTTGCACGCAATTACTATATTGTAAATATTAAATTATAATACTCGGTGTAACTAATTGTATTGGTGTGTTCACCGACAGCTTATTTGGTGATTATTTATTATATTGCCATTTTATCCATCGATTTTTGATATCCACCGTTTTTGCAAATGGGATTGTCTAAGTGTTTTTCTTTTACTTTCAAATTTTCTTTTTATTGACACTCCATTTTCTAAAATGATTGGTTGCTATCTCGTACTATTATTTTAATCGACAGTGATGCTGAGAATGGACATCTATGATTCCTGTGATTATTAGAGTATTGGGCTGGCCACCTATTATTTTAGTAGGCGGGTTATCACAGATGGTATCAGAGCATTAGGTTCTAGAGTCCTTAGGAATCTGTGTGGATGTATTGCGCCTTCTGTGTTTCTTCTGATTTGATATAGAGCCTTAAGATTAAGATTGTTGATTTCTCTTGTGAGATTTCATTCTTCTGTTATGCTATGTGAACCCCGAAAATCTTTTGCGTGTTCGTGTGAGACTTGTAAGTCGTCAAATGAAGGAGTCAAGGAAGGCTATTGTGAAGGCGTTGTGAGACGGGATTATTAAGAGCTGTAAGCCATAGTCGGGGATGAGGGCCGCTTTAGAGGTCGCTCCCTTTGTAGAATTTTCCTATATTGCTACCGTGACTACTAAGTACAGTAGATATAGTTTTCAATGTGCCGCTACAAGTAGAGAGTGGTACTAAGATTGGGATTCCAAGCGATGTCAATATTGAAGTTCGGTTGGATTGGAGGAGGTGTAATCTCATTCGGTGAGAATTTAAGGCCGGGAGTTTTGGCCGGGAGTGGGGTATAGAAGTACCCAGGTGCGAAGATTAGAGGAAAATATTTCACCCATAACGGTAAGGCTGAAGTGGCGGAAATGGTAGAATTCTCAAGCGTTCACGTGAGTTTCGGTCAGAGGCCGACAGTGAATAAAGAGTGTTACGGTTAAGAAACTGTACACCGAAATAAGATTGGCATGAGGAAGAGAGATCCCTTCGATAGAATGATAGGCTCACAAGTAAGTGTTGCTAACACTTCAGGAGAAGTAACGTTCATGAGACCCCATCGGTGGACCTCCACCCGGGGAAGACTCATTGAACTAAGACCGGGAAGGCTAGTAGAACGTTCTCTTTGTTGGAAAAGTTAAGGGCACTACGTGTTTGATCTTATCATTTGGAGAACAAGGGCAAGAATAGGGTGCCTAGTTGGAGCATAGATGGAAGTAGTTTGGTTAGGTTAAGACTAGAATGATGTGTTTAAGACCCATTGGAAATGGCCAGAGATTGGCAAGTATGTTGGCAGGGATTTCCACCGTAGTTGAGGGTGGGGTATTCCTTATGAGATGAAGTAATATTGTATTGACCCTAGATTCGGGTGTGTACATTCGAGCTTGTGGTAGTATCGATATTTTTATAGTGAATATACCTTTATAACTTCCTTGGAAGGGAGGTTCCATATTTTGCTTTCACTCGTTATGGGGCGGGTGATGATGTTTTAGAAGTATGTGTGTGGTATATGCTACTTGTATTATAGGTAATATACGAGTAGAGATATTTTTGGATGGGTTAGTGTGATAGCAAGCAAATAAATTGCGAGGCTATCCTATTTTCTAGTTCTAGAGAAGAGTTAGTTGTTCTATCATATCTCACTTAGATATAGGATTGAGACTTTATAGAGATGGTTTACAGTATGTAGGAGGTTTTCAGTTTTTATTTTTATTTTGTTTTGCTTCATTTGTTTTGTTTGATTGTTTTCTTGCTTTGTTTGCTTTGCTTGTGGATGATGTTGCCTTGTCTCCACGACCAACAAGTTAAGGGGATTGTGTTGCAGGGGTTCCTTGTTTGGATTTCGCTTTTGCGAGATGCTCCACGCATGAAACTTAACGACGTTGGGAGTGGAAAGATGTTGTATTTTCTTTTCTTTTCTTTCTTTCTGTTGGTTGAGTGCTGGGTTGGAAGGTTTAGCTAAGAATCACGTAAATGAGCGATTAAGGGCTAAGTTGATGTGCGATATATGAGAACTATGATAGTTTATCCTCTGATCGATGTGGGGAAGACTAAGATATGAAAGTCGAATAGAGACTTATGGTTATGCCTTAATGAGAAGTCCATCTATAAAAGGTGTATGCGTGTATATTGCGATAAATTATTGGTAGCGCCTTACCGAAAGTAAGCGCTCGATCAGTTCAATTTTCATTTTTGTTGTAGTGGTAAGACTTAGAGTTAGGACTTTAGCGATCCCGATCATGTGTCTTCGATCGTTACTTCTCGACGACCGACGATGCGAGGTAGTAGTGTAACGGGAGGGTTCCTTATTTGGATTTTGCCTCGGTGAGACGTCCCACGCATGAAACCGAGCGAATGTCGGGAGTTGGGAAAGGTCTTGGACACTGGGGATATAGTTAGGATGATATACTTAGGTGACTAGAATAGGATAGATAGGTTGACTTTAGGATTATTAGGACGTAAGGCCCTTAGGGCATGTAGCATGGTTTTAGAAAGGCGGTGAAGAGTTAACCACAATATGTTTATGGGTTGACTCTAAGTAGGTTTGGGTCCCTAGAACGAAGAGGTATGAGATCTCGAGTGATTAGGAAAGTTAGGCCATAGAAGGTGGGGCTTTTCTTAGATAGAGCGTTACGTCGGTAACCTATCTTCAGAGGAGTTAAAGTATGAGCTGACTTTTACTCCTGCACTCGTGTTGTTAAGTTCGAGAGTGGATTTAACAAACGAGTCTTTGCCAGGAACGGGAAGTATTAATACGGGAGCATGGACCCATTTTTTATGCGTTTCACAAATTTAAATTCTGTGAGAAGTATTATCCCCCGCTCGATTTAGAGTTCGTAGCGGTAGTATTCGCCTTAAGGAATAGTGGCACTGCTTCCTGGGCAAGAAATTTGTCTTTTCACGAGCAAGAAGTTGGAGTTCGTGAGGGACTATCGATTGGATATCCCCTTTCGCTAAGGAAATGCGGATGGGTTAGTAGATGCGCCGAGTAGGGAACCATCGGAGAGATTAGGGAAGGCACGGGATGCCAAGTGGAATGAGCTTCATCGAGGGGACACTATAGCAAAAGCGTTCATGTCCGTGATGGACCGATTCCCCTACTAGTGTTAAGAGACTAGTGGTGGAACGACGAAGGATGGGAGTAGTAGCTTTTATGGATTGAAATTTCCCTACAAGTGTTCGGATCGTTTCTTGTAAGTATGGTGCCGAGTGTGTAGGTATCTTCTTCCGAAGTAGAAAGGTAGGATCGATAGTTCGTGGGGAACGATTTGGTGCTATGTAGAGCACGTAGAATGTAGATTGAGATCGAATAGTGATGACCTTAGTCCGAGTCCAATAAGGGCGCCATTTTACCAAGGGGTTTGCTAAGAATGATAGAACGGTAGTTTATTATGGTATACCCTTATATGGTTATACAATATACCCGAATTTTGAGGGCAAAATTCCCTTCTAAGGGGGGGAGTATGTCACAACCCAGGTTTTTGAGCGACTATTTTATATTATTCTGCCCGATGGGCTAATATTATAAAATAGGAAATGTGGGAGTAAATATTATTTCCCGTGATATTAAGGGATAATATTTACTATGTTTCGTCTATTTACCGTATGAGCAGGTAAATAGCACTATATTATGTTTTATGGCGTCATCATATGTTAGACGACGGTTATGACTTATATTTAAAATTGGGTATAATGAAATGAAATAAAATGAAATTGGAGAACAAAAATGGTTCACTTTATTCCGAATGCCAAAATAGAGGGTGCGGTTGTTTTTAGAATAGTCGGGATAGTCGAAATAAGTGCTATGTTGCATTTTTGGGTTTCGAACACTTTTGACGCGTTATGACTCAATTAAGTGGATACGAGTCATTTTAATGGTGTATTAGCAATTAAAAGAGGGTAATTGTGTTTTAAGACCCGTTTAAGTTCCCCTAACCCTTTTCTTTCTTCATTTGTGAGATAAACCAAAGGAGAGGGAGGGAGAAGAGAGAGTTAAGAGAACATGGGAGAAAAAGAGAGAAAATGGAGATTTGAGGTCGGAACTCGTTGCCACCGGAAGAGGATCCGAGACTACAACCTCGAGGCAAGTTTCTTACTTGCTAGATGTTGATTTAATGTGATAAATTGCATGTGTAGTTAAGTTTTGGAGATTTAAACCATAAATAGGTTTTTGTTAATTTTGATGATTAAGCCCTTGAATCTTAGTTTTAACTTGATTTGAGGAATGTATATTGATTATTAATGGTGTAGAAACAATTTGGGAGCATTAGTTGTTGTTGATGTTGGATAAAATCAAAGATTTGAGGTTTTGGGATTTTAGGGTTCATACAACCCATAGCCCAATCTGAGCAAAATCGCAGGGCCGAATCGATTCGGCTCCTAGGCGAATTGATTCGGTTAGGGGATAGGGTATAGGTTTGGGAGACCGAATCAATTCGGGTTAAGACCGAATCGATTCGGACAACTGCAGAAAGTCAGTTATTGCTCACCGAATCGATTCGGCTGTTTGGCGAATCGATTCGCGAGGGAGAATCGATTCGGCCCAAGGGGCGAATCGATTCGGTTCCCCTGTTTTTGTGGTATTTTTCTAGTTTGATTTTTAGCCCTTTTTCTTTTAGGTCCAAGGTTTATGGACCTTCCTTTGGGAAGTAATGGGGAGTCCTAGAGGGTGGTTATGGGTAGACTAATGCCCTAGGATTAAATGGGATATTTAGGCTTACCCCGAGGGCTAGTTGCTTAGGTTAATGTTCGTATGGTATAGGAGATTAACCGAATAATACATTGGAGATAAAAATATTAATGTTGAGACATTTGGGAGACACTCCTTGAGGGAGACTCATTTTAATGGTTATGATATTATATTGAAGTCTTGGGGACTAGTTGAGGTTTATGGTACTTCGGGTCTTAGGTCATTAATAAAATATGACTTAATGAGAAAGAAATACTGTTTAGGCACATATTCTTCACATTTATCCCCTTAATTTCAGTATTTTTATGATCCCGTGCAGTGTAAGTAGCTTGGATTTGTCTCAAATGTATTCTACTAACCTTTTTTGGCAAGTATTTCGTGTTTTGTGTATTTCTCATGTGTTTTACAGGTATTTCATGCAAGTTAGTGCTAAGGAGAACGCAAAACAGTGAAAGAAACCTAGAAATGGAGAGTTGAAGGGCATTTTCGTAATTTTTCAGCCTTAGTCCGGAGGTGGGGCCAACTAGAAAGTTGAAGATCTCTAAATTACAAGAACACTGGAAAAAACGGCACCTCAATCCGAGCTACGGTGAAGAAGTTACGATGTTTTGAAGTTGCGCGATAATGAAGAGTCTGGATGTGCGGATTTCTGTCATTAATTATGCATTTAATGCAGTGCAACTCTTGGAAAACTTGTTCCACAAGCACTATTGGCTGTCAATTTCGAGATTTTGTGCTATAAAAGCCCATGCCCTACATCATTTGAAGGGGAGTTGCAAGAGAGAGGCTAGGTTAGGAGTAGGTTAGAAGTGGTAGATTGAATTTTAGGGTTAGATTTTGAGAGCAAATTTTCTATTCCTTCAAGAGTTTTCATGAACCCTATTTTGTAAGAATTTCTGAATCCCAATTCCGTTCTTGTTGCTGAATTCAAGTAATATCATTTCCATTCTCTTGTTTTATTATTTGCAATTTATTTATAATGTCTTGTAGATCCTTAATGTTGTGTATGAATTTGTTTTTTTAATCCAATCATGAGTAGCTAATTTTTCAAGGGTTGGGGTACATGAACTCAATCCAAAGCAAATTATTTGTATGGAAAATTAGAAAATAAATGAAAGTATTGGTTGAATCGTGAATGAAAATCATATATGCATTGTCATATCTTTTAATCTCTCTTGCCCTAGGTACTTGAGATGTTTAAGAATGCTTTGTATGTATAATTTGTCGTTCACCGCTTTATATTGCTCTTTGATTTCATATGGTGCGGGCTTGACCCTCATATATGTAATGCTTAGAGATTATAAGGACTGGATTTAATCAAGAATTTTGATTTATAAGTCTAGTATTCTAAAGGATAATTTGTTAAGGATTGAGGGATTGTACCCTACCCTATTTTCTCCCATTTGTCAGATCTAATTTCTTTTGCACTTTTCAGTTTGTTTTTCTTAAGTAATTTTTTAATAGAAATTTTCCCAATCATCATCTTTTTCATTTTTATTTTAGAAGTAATAAATCAATTAAATTCTATAAAACATTCCCTGTGGATTCGATACCCAGACTTACTACTATACTCCATAAAAGTGTAGTTAAAAGTTTAGTTTTTTTTTGTATTGAGGTTGGAAGCCGATAACAACGACTAGCGTATTACACGGACGCTCGGTTTTACGACTCGATCAAAATGGCGCCGTTGCCGGGGAATGTTTTGTTATAGATTATAATTGATTTACTATTTCGAAAGATTTTTTTTTCTTTGGATTTTTTTACCTTTTTTGTAGCCTTGCACAATTGAGCACCAAGAAATGTAGAATCCTCAACTGCACACCTTTGTACTCGAATTTCCATTTACATACTATTTGGTAATCATGTCTTTTCATGGTAGTTCGGTAATTATAATGGTTCATATGGTAATCGTTTTCAAACTTTTTATTCTCAAGACTCCGCGGCTCGACCTATTACCATTGGTGAGGCCGTTCTAACTCTGGAGTGTGAAAGGCTTGCAAATGAATATAGGAGAGAAATTTATATTAAATATTCTCAAGAATCTGTGCCTCGGCCTATTACCATGGGTGAGGCCTTTCTAAATCTTGCGTATGAAAAGCTTGAAAACGAATATCGAAAAAAAAATCATTTTGGGGAATCCAATGAAGATTTTTTCTCCGATATTTGTGAAACTATAAAAGGTTTTCAACCAAAAGAGGAATCCAAGGTTTTAGAGCCAAGGGAGCCTACTTTGGAAGAATACACGCTTTTTCTAACCAAAAGAGTACTGGATTTTCTTTCCACCCAAAGCACAAAGAATATCGATTATGGTCTTGTGAAGGAAATGGTCACACTTTGCGATGATGTGCGTTCTATTTTGGAAAACAATGAGGAGGTTGAGACTTGTGTGTCACCTCAAATTTTTGAAGAACATATCATTGAAAGTGAGTCTTTCTCCCTTGAAATTCAATCTCCAATTGATGATGAATCACTGGAGATTGAGTTTATTTCATCACCATTTTCGTTCACGGTTATTGAACCATTAGAAGTACCGCTAGATTCCTATGAGTCGGTTAAAATTCTGAAACGTTTACACCTTTTACCGACAAAGACACTTTGCTAGAATTGTTTTCTAATATGGAATGTTCCTTTTTGTGTGCCCCTCTCCCCATACTACTTGAAAAATATTTGGGAGGTGATTATATTTTTCTTGGATCTCAATTGTACTTGTCCCACACTCCACCCAAACCCCCCATCATCCCGTTAAATTTTTTAATTGGTGATGGTTCATTTTCTCCATCTCACACATGCCTTCCGTTTTTCAAACGGAATTCTTATTTTTCAGGAGGCATGCATCCTAGTGAGGGTACACCATTAATCCCTCAAAGTCAAATTGTATTTTGGGTGGACCCTCAAATTTTTCGACTTTTAGTGTATGATTTATTAGCCGTTCCAATTTTAGGTTGTAAATAGTTAGTTTTTTTTTTCTTTTTCTTTTTCTCTTTTATTATAGTCTAGTTTTGATAGTTAGAGTTTTTGTTATTATTTTTGTTATGCTTGGTTCTAACATGTTTTGTAGATTCAATGGACTCGTACTCATCGAGGATCGCTCCATTTGGGTAATATCTTTCTTTTCCTCTCTTTATGTTGTGTTCTTGATTCGCATTGAGGACAATGCAACATTTAAGTTAGGGGGTGTGGGATATTCTTCCCATTTATTGTTTAGATTCATTGATTCAATCACATGTTCTTTCCAAGTGTGAGAAAAAAAAAAAAAGCCAAAAATATTTTTGTTCAAAATAAATAAAAAATAGAATTTAAATTTTTCAAAAATATCACCTTTGTTCTATTTAAAGTCTCAAATTGTAAAATTCCTAATGCACTAAGCCAAAATTGACCGAAGATGAAAATGGAAAGAAAATTGACGACTTAACGAATAAGTGTGGAGATTGATCAAACCCGGTGAGATTTCGAGCCTTTCAATTTTTTATGAGTTTTTAAATCAATCCGAGTTTATGATTAACTCAAAGTTCTTTTCAACGTTTTAATAAGTCGTTGATGATCTCAATCCTTTGTTTTGATCGGTTATGGGAAATGTGTGAAATGTTGTCTCGAAATTCGTGCTAAATATATCTCTAAACTTAATTAATCTCAAGATGCATATGGTAATGTGATTAGCATTTTGGACAATGAAGTAGGCAATCGTTTGTTACCCAAAAATATTAGCCATAAAAAGTTGTGAAAAACAAAATTATCCCTTTGCAACCCACTTTGAGCCTAATAAAATATTTCCCTTTCGTTTGATAACCCGAAAAACCCAAATAGCTCGGAATTGTGAAAATTGAGAAAATTCATCAAGAAAGTCCAAAAGTGCAACAAAAAGGGGCAAGAAAAAAATAGATATGCTCAAAAAAAAAAAAAAAAAAAAAAGAAGAGAAAATTGAGCAAATGCCCGAAAAAGCACTAATGGACGTCATAAGAAAATTTTTCAATTCCGAACATTCCATCCATTCTCATTTTTACCCTTTACACTTTTTAACCCGAAAAGTCCTAACTGAGTCCGAATGGCGAAATTAATTACTGCGTGGAGAGCTAAGACATGAAAAGATAATATGAGAGATTAAAATGGTGTGAACTAGAGGTTATGTTCCCATTTCCTAATAACTGAACTCCGATGATGAGATCTTTCACCATAAATTTCCTTCTTTTCAATTTTGTATGCATGAATTTGTGTCCATTATATTTACTCTTTATATCATGCATACTGAGAGAAAATAGCCACAATCCGAGTGATTCGTTTGTGAGTGCATCCGTAAGAATTTGAATCAAAACGAATTTTCGGAAAGTAACGTAATGCTCAATCGGTGGAAATTTGAGGTTGAATTTTTGGCTTTGCACACACACACTACGGTTTGAGACAGTTGAATATGAATTTATGGTGATTATTTTTCGAAAAGTTTAAATTGTACAATTTTTAAGTATTTTGATATTTATTTGAGTCAATAAAGAATTTTGTGGGTGTATTCACTGCAAACCCTCACGAGACAAAACTCGTCCTACTAGGGTAACCTAGAGGTTTAAAGGCTTGTTGCATACGCTAAATGCAATCGCGTGCCTGCGAAAGTGGAATTTTATTTTAATAAAGGAATTTTCAAGAGTAGAATTTTGGTTAGGATTCATATACATTGCTCGGGACGCGCAAAGTTCTAAGTTAGGGGGTGTGTTTAGGCACATATTCTTCACATTTATCCCCTTAATTTCAGTATTTTTATGATCCCGTGCAGTGTAAGTAGCTTGGATTTGTCTCAAATGTATTCTACTAACCTTTTTTGGCAAGTATTTCGTGTTTTGTGTATTTCTCATGTGTTTTACAGGTATTTCATGCAAGTTAGTGCTAAGGAGAACGCAAAACAGTGAAAGAAACCTAGAAATGGAGAGTTGAAGGGCATTTTCGTAATTTTCCAGCCTTAGTCCGGAGGTGGGGCCAACTAGAAAGTTGAAGAGCTCTAAATTACAAGAACACTGGAAAAAACGTCACCTCAATCCGAGCTACGGTGAAGAAGTTACGATATTTTGAAGTTGCGCGATAATGAAGAGTCTGGATGTGCGGATTTCTGTCATTAATTATGCATTTAATGCAGTGCAACTCTTGGAAAACTTGTTCCACAAGCACTATTGGCTGTCAATTTCGAAATTTTTTGCTATAAAAGCCCATGCCCTACATCATTTGAAGGGGAGTTGCTAGAGAGAGGCTAGGTTAGGAGTAGGTTAGAAGTGGTAGATTGAATTTTAGGGTTAGATTTTGAGAGCAAATTTTCTATTCCTTCAAGAGTTTTCATGAACCCTATTTTGTAAGAATTTCTGAATCCCAATTCCGTTCTTGTTGCTGAATTCAAGTAATATCATTTCCATTCTCTTGTTTTATTATTTGCAATTTATTTATAATGTCTTGTAGATCCTTAATGTTGTGTATGAATTTGTTTTTTTAATCCAATCATGAGTAGCTAATTTTTCAAGGGTTGGGGTACATGAACTCAATCCAAAGCAAATTATTTGTATGGAAAATTAGAAAATAAATGAAAGTATTGGTTGAATCGTGAATGAAAATCATATATGCATTGTCATATCTTTTAATCTCTCTTGCCCTAGGTACTTGGGATGTTTAAGAATGCTTTGTATGTATAATTTGTCGTTCACCGCTTTATATTGCTCTTTGATTTCATATGGTGCGGGCTTGACCCTCATATATGTAATGCTTAGAGATTATAAGGACTGAATTTAATCAAGAATTTTGATTTATAAGTCTAGTATTCTAAAGGATAATTTATTAAGGATTGAGGGATTGTACCCTACCCTATTTTCTCCCATTTGTCAGATCTAATTTCTTTTGCACTTTTCAGTTTGTTTTTCTTAAGTAATTTTTTAATAGAAATTTTCCCAATCATCATCTTTTTCATTTTTATTTTAGAAGTAATAAATCAATTAAATTCTATAAAACATTCCCTGTGGATTCGATACCCAGACTTACTACTATACTCCATAAAAGTGTAGTTAAAAGTTTAGGTTTTTTTTGTATTGAGGTTGGAAGCCGATAACAACGACTAGCATATTACACGGACGCTCGGTTAATGTCCGTATGGTATAGGAGATTAACCGAATAATACATTGGAGATAAAAATATTAATGTTGAGACATTTGGGAGACACTCCTTGAGGGAGACTCATTTTAATGGTTATGATATTATATTGAAGTCTTGGGGACTAGTTGAGGTTTATGGTACTTCGGGTCTTAGGTCATTAATAAAATATGACTTAATGAGAAAGAAATACATAATATGAAATGTGGTACTAATAAATAAGTAAAAATGATTTTGAGAATGTAAAATTTAATGTTTTCAAAAGGAAAAAAGAAATGGTTTTCATAAATGATAATTTATGGTTAACACCCTCTCTAAATGACATCATAAGGGAAGTTCGCGTGTTGTGGTGAAGCCCCCGGCTAGTGAATGCAGGGTGGATATATCCCTAGGCCATATGAGTGTTTGTGTTATGTTTTCTGCGATGGTTAGGTAACTTTGGGTGTGGTTATGACTAGCCCGCAGGCATATGGCCGCTTCCTGACGTGTTGCGTATAGGTGCCCAGGTGTCGTAATTGATAGGCACTGGAAGATGATGGTCATTTAGGGGCGCGTCCGACGGGCGGTCTTAGAATCGTTATATATATATAATTATAACTATTCTAAATCAAGTTGGACTTGATGTATGACAAATGCCATAAAGGGCATGTGAAAGTGCCATAAAGAGCACAATGAAATGCCACAAAGAGCATATGATAATGATTTTATTCCTGATAAGGAAGATATTTTTACAAAGTGCCATAAAGAGCACAATAAAATGCCACAAAGAGCATAAAAACTGTGATTATAATTCATGATAAGGAATAGAACTATGAAATGAATAAGTATACATGATGAAATTGTATGGTAAACATTTGATAAAATGTTGTACCATTTATATATATATTCCTAAAGAAAGAAATAGGAATGATGCTTTTAGATGGTAAATGGATATTGTACTTAGAGGCTAATGTATCTCGACGATCAACCTTGCTTAGTAGTAGTGTATCGGGGGGGGGGGGGTTTCTTGTATGGATTTCTCTTTGCGAGACACCTCACACACGAATAAGGGCATAGTGTTGTGACTGGGGAGAAGTTAACCTTTAGTACTTGGATTAACTAGAACTGGGCCTAATGTATTAGGACGATCAACCTTGCCTAGTAGTAGTGTATCGGGGGGGGGGGGGGGGTTCCTTGTTTGGATTTCGCTTTGCGAGACACCCCACGCACGAATAAGGGCATAATGTTGAGACTGGGGAGAAGTTAGCCTTCTGTTATTGATTTAACTTGAGAATCATCACCGATATTGCGCTAGGTTGCTTTTAGATTGAGAGGTGAGAAATATTATGTTAATTGCGAGAGAATTGCACACTTAACTGTCATGCATTTTATTCACATGGGAATCATATCAAACCGGGCCCTGACCCGTATATATTTCTTTATTTCTGCATATACTCCTTGCCGTTACAGGTGCTCTACCGCATGGACACCCGTATTTACATTTCCATTCCGGTTGTCATGGATCTACGGCATATTGCGGATGTTGTAGGTTACTTGTATAGACGCTTCTTTCCCTTGTACTCTATTTGTGTTCAGTTATTTATTCGGACGTGTTTGTCCAAGTCTTGCACGCAATTACTATATTGTAAATATTGAATTTTAATACTCGGTGTAACTAATTGTATTGGTCTATTCACCGACAGCTTATTCGGTGATTATTTATTACATTGCCATTTTATCCATCGATTTTTGATATCCACCATTTTTGCAAATGGGATTGTCTAAGTGTTTTTCTTTTACTTACAAATTTTCTTTTTATTGACAGTCCGTTTTCTAAAATGATTGGTGGTTATCTCGTACTATTATTTTAAACGACAGTGATGCTGAGAATGGACATCTATGAATCCTGTGATTATTAGAGCATTGGGCTGGCCACCTATTATTTTAGTAGGCGAGTTGTCACATTATATATGGATATGATTAGTTAGAATTGATTTTGAGAACATTTGTGTTGATTATTTTGTAGGATAACTTTCGAATGTAATATATGGATATGTATTCAAGTGAAGCGTCCTATAAAAAATATATTTAGGACGTTTTTGGGCAAGTGGTAAGTACTGAGAGAATTTTTTGCAACCCTTGTAAATAACGTATCTTAAAAAACTTTTATTTTTAAAACTTTTTTTAATTCTTTGTAACCCTTGTAAATATCGCGTCTTAAAAGACTCTATTTTTTAAGACATTTTTTTGAATTTTTTTATGACAATGGTTTTTAAGACGCTTTTGATTATGATTAAAAGTTATGTAAATAGATTTTTACGACACTTTTTAGCCATTGTAAAAAGACTTTTTTCTTCTAGTGTATTCTCAAGCTTGCTAAATATGGTTTTGGATTCCTACTTAAGATCAAGAGATTAAGGAAAGATGGAAAAATTACTTTAATATATTATTGAATGAAGATAATGGGAGTCTATTACATATAAAATAATTTGGGGTGAGTCGAGAAAATATTTTTTCTACAGAAGTATGACAATATAGGTTTGAATTTATCTAAACATAATGAAACCAAGGAGGTCTTTGGGACAAGATGGTATCCTTATTAAGGTTTGAAAGTTCTATGATGAGAAAGGAGTCTTAGCTTCTAAAATTATAATGACTAATAGAATTCTAAATTCGCATAGAAATGATGTTTTAGTACATATTTATCAAAATATAAGAGTGATACAAAGTTATACAAATTATCATTAAATAAAGTCAACGAGTCATACAATGTGTCACATCAAGTCAATTTGTAAGTTTGGCTTTATTCTATTTGGACAAAAGTGTTTGAGACATAGGTTAGAATTTAAGTTCAGTTTGTCCTTTAAGCCTATGATGCACATTGAAGACCATAACGGCCAAGTAAAGCAATATCAACATCATTTCAATATTCGTCTTCAACATCCATAAGATCTCGATAATGTATAGATATATATTTTGTTTGATCCCTCGATAAATTTTGACTATTTAGTTTTTAAAATATTTTTTAGGCCTATTTTTGAAACGGATTTTTTAAAGAAATATTTTCAAGTTTCACCTGTTGCTCAAAGGAAATGATGTAGATGTTTTTGGTTAAATAAATTTTAAGAAATATTCAAACGAGAATTTTTTGCATGAGAAATATTTTATCCTTTAAAGGTAATTGAAAGATCATTCTAACGAGACTTGGGGTCTCGTTCGAATGACCTTGTTATCCATTAGAATGAGGCACCCAATCTCTATCGAATGACCTTGTTTTTTTAGAACGAGATTCCTCAAGTTGAGTGCCGAATTATTTTTATGACAATATATATAAACAAGGTCAGAATAATAGTTTCATTTTTAAGGATTTCAAAATCAGTTTTTAAAGAGCATATACAAATCGTCCAAAACCCTAGTTTACGCCCATAGTTTGAGATTCATGTTTCAACATCATATGTCTCATGTCTCATCCACCAAGAATATTTAGTATTTTTTTAGTATTGTTTTGAGCGATGTATTCTGTGTTTGCGTTGGGTGACGGCTAGAATTATCAATGCAATGATAGAATTGGGGATAGTGAGACGTGGGGAGACTTTGTGTTGTGATTACCATTAGAAGGCATCCAACGACAACAGTGCAGAAGATTCAAGGACCATATAGAGCATCAAGGCTTTAATCCATAGAGGCGGTTGAGGAAGTCTAATTTTTCTTTGTAATGATATCTATATCGTAGTGGAATTTTGTGGCTAGGTCGTCCAAAGTTATTCGAGTTATGGGTTTTCCTTGTACATCACGGTGTTGTGGTTTGGTTTGTTATTTTATTTTACTCTTCCATATGTCACCTTTATTCATGCTTAGGGAAAGATAAAATTTATAATTAGTTTACACTACGTTTGATTTAATTGGTGAATAATTATATTAATTTTAACTGCTCACTTAGGAGTTTTAATTGGAAAATTAAAAATTGGCTTCAATATCCCTATTAGCACTATTTGCACTGTTCTCAAATATGTATTCATGCGGGTGCACTAAGTTATCTTGTTGATACATGTTTAGTGTTGTTTAAGGGGTTTTTCTTGTTTCTCTTGATGGATCATCAAAGTGAAAAGTTATCCGAAGTTTTGAGTGATGCAGATGATTTGATACAAGAGGGTTTTTATGAGCATTATATTTATGCTGAAAAGTTAAATCATTTAGATTTAATGTTTTCAAAAAGAGTAAACTTTATTCAAAGGTATAATATGTGATTAAAAGATGAAATTGTATTTTTGCGAACTATTCAAAGTCAAAGGAATATTCTTCATGAAAATCTTAAAGACATGAAACATGATTTCCATAAATTAGAACTGCCCAAGAAAGAAAGTTAAGATAAATTTCATGTTTTAGAGTGTGATTTAAAGAACTTTAAGAAATTTGAGGCTAAGTTTGAAAAGCGTACCATCGAAAGTCGTGATAAAGTAATTGAAAATTTTAGGGCACTTGAGAAGACATTTAAGGATAAGTTCACTTATATTGGGGGGGGGGGGGGGGGGGGGAGGGGGGGAGATAACCTTCTAGGAATTGTTGAAAATATGAAGGAGTCCATAAAGTTGGAGAAGTCTAAGTAAATCGTTGCGAAGGATGTTAGGAAACGTCAACCTAAAGATTGTTTTCCTCGTGTCTACGCATGCACATAGTGTTGTTGGAAAGGTCACCTTATGGCATTTTTTATGATCAAAGAACATGCCCTAGGAAGTCTAGATCTCGTGTCAGTATGGATTCTTAAACCCTATGCATTAAATTTTCAACTATTTGGGTTTGGAAGTTGGATTTGGAGAAACTGAATGTTAGGCTTGTTGATTCTCGCATGCTTTCACATGATTCATCTAAAGCTATATCTTATGGTTAATTGTGTTCACATATTTTCCATACACTACTTTTATGCTTCATGATTTAGGTGATTACTAGTTGTATGATGTTTATGCCTTTTGTATTTTTATTTTTCATATGTTGGGTCTTTGCTAGAAAATACTAAAATATTTTAATTGTCTTTTGAGTCAATTTGAAAAACATTTAAAAACACAAAAAGATTTTTTATTTTTTGTGTAGTAGTTTTACACATTTTTTATGGCATATTTGTGTGTTTAAATCCCATTCATTATATATTTTTCATGTGGCTTGTGCATTAGATTATGGTCTACAATGCTTTGGTTTATTTTTTAATCATACTTGCATGGAGTTGTTCGAATATTGTTTGCTTAATGGATTCATCTTTGCATATGCCTCCACACACACTGGCTCAATCTCTTTTGAATTTTAACTTCTTATGTCGTATTAGTTAAGAGAGGTATTCTCATATTAATCTTCGCGCACGCACACACACATATATGAGAAATCCCCTATGTGCAGTGTCCTAGGTAAAAACTGACATTTTAAATTTTTCTTAATTTTAGTCTTATGAAATAATATCTCCAATTTAAAATTTGCAACAAAAACTTATCTTGTGAAAAAAAAATTTGATTTACCCAACTTTAACTTTTTTAATCTTAAACATGCATCTCAGTGATTAAACAATTAAAATAAAGAAATCAATAAACCACAAGACGAATGTGTAAGAGGAAACCACTACTAGTAAAAACCTCCTGATGGCCCAGCAAGACAATAACTATCATACAACAATTATAAATATAAAATTTAGTCTTACTCAATGACTCGATTCCCCAAGACTTGACGCATCTTCTTCTCTTCAACCTTGATATACCTAAGCATGACCTCGTCCATGGGATGGACCCCCTCGGCCAAGGCCGACCAATAGCAAGCCATAGTTTTAGCAAGTAATGACTCGGCCATGTCACCCTTCATTGAGGTCTCGTCCTTGATCGTTGAATCATCGCAGAAGGTATCGTCCTTATCTCAGACCCAGTATACACACCACTATTAGTAGTCATATAGTACAAGTTCCCTCGACCTCGTCCATCGTTTAGAGGTCGGGTGATTTGTATCGAATATTGCATTTATTTACCCTATATACTTATGCATCTTAGCCCCTTCGGGTACGTTAATTCCTATAATTATGCTGATTAACAAGACAATCTATTTTACATATGTTTACATGCTTTGCGAGGTATAATTGAGATTTTGTAGGTATTAAAGTGCTTAGAGTGAAATTTGGTCTTATTTTGGGAAAGTTCCATCATCAAGGGCACATTAAAAGGCATTTAAGTAATTCCATAATTTGGGTTTCTAGCTTAATGTCTTCATGGAAGTTGAAGCCCTCTGAATTATCTTTACATGGTCACTAACAGTGCACGATTCCAAGCCCGAACGAAAAAGTTATGGGACTTTAAGTGGAAAAAGGTTATATACCAAAGTCACAGGGCCAAGGATTAAAGTCAAGAAGGTCTGAATCGATTCGGCCCATTGGGAAAATCGTTTCTCTTGAAGACAGTGTTCAATAATCCAGATGTTAATCTATTATGTTCTTTGATCGAATAGATTCACTTTTATGCAGCATTCGATATTTTCCAATCCGAATAGATTCGAAAACATTAGTGTTAATTTGGGACTAGTCCAAAATTAAGAAAATGAGAGTCATGATCACATCCCCGCTATGGGTCAAACAACGCATAATTAGAATTTTGGTTTGAAAATATTTAACCGAGGATATTCAATTAATTATAAACATCACATACGAAGGAAATTACTTCAAAAATGCGAGATTAAACATTTAATCCAAAATGGTTACATGCGGATTAAATTCGGAATATTTTTATAAACACTAATATTGTCTGACAAAGAAAGTCAAATGAGGATTCCAATCTGAATAAAAAATGGTCGTCACACATTCATTTCACTCTTTTTGTCAATCAACGTTAGTGCTTATAGAAATATTCTGAATTTAATCCGCGTATGACCATTTTCAATTTAATGTTGAATCTCTCATTTTTGGAGTAATTTCCTTCATGTGTGATGTTTATAATTAATTGAATATGCTCAGTTAAATGTTTTCGAACCAAAATTCTAATTATGTGTTGTTTGGCCCATGGCGGGGATGTGACCGTGACTCTCATTTTATTAATTTTGGACTAGTCCCAAATTAACACTAATATTTTCTAATCGATTCGGATTGGAAAATCTCGAATGCTACATAAAAGTGAATCAATTCAGTTAGAGACCCGAATCAATTCTCATCTAGAATTTTAAGCACTGTCTTCAAGCGAATCGATTCACTTAGTGGGCCAAATTGATTCAGACCTTTTTTGCTTGGATCCTTGGCCTTGTGACTTTGATATAGAACCTCTTTTCGCTTAAAGTCCCTTATCTTCTTCGTTAGGGCCTGGAATCGCACACCGTCAGTGGACACGCGAAGTTAATTCAGAGGGATTCAACTTCCGTGAAGACATTGTGCTAAAAACCCAAATTGTGAAATTACTAAAATTCCTCTGAATGTGCGATTGTCAACGAAAATTCCTCGGAATGCTACCGAACTTCACACTAAGCACCATAATACCTACAAAATCTCAATTATATATCAAAAAACATCTAAACTTATAAAATAGAGGTTTTATGGTTAATGATCATAATATAGGAATTAAAGTACCCAAGGGGGCTAAAATGCATAAGTATACAGGATGAATAAATGCAATAATTGTGCAAATCACACCCCCTAACTTACACATTGATAATCCCTTGGAATTAAATAGAAAGCAAAAAGAACTACAAGTAAACCACAAGATATGAGATATATACAAAAGAGAGAAAATCTACTTTTATGGGAGAACGATTGCATTAGCATATGCAATAAGCCGTTAAACCTCTAGGTTACCCTCGTGGACGAGTGTAGTCTTGTGAGGGTTTTCAGTGATGAAACCGACAAACATAATACAGTTTCCTCAAAATATGCCCAAACCCATGTGACAGGCTCAACAATAACGAAAAATATGTTAAACACGTGATTAGCATAGTGAATGAATTAACTCAAAAGTCCACAATTATTAACATTATAAAAATAACTTCACAGAATTGAGACCTTAAAAGTTGGAGGGGATCAAGCACATGCAAAGTATGATTTGGCGAAAACTTATATAAACCAGATAATCATTAAAGCCTCCATATAAGTCAATCCTCGCCGGATATTATGCTCAAGAAATGAAATCACTATAAATGGGAGGTAATACACGAGACATGCGGGCATAAAGAGTAAATGCAAATGGAAACTAGGTCGCGCATATGTCATTAATGAATAATGCTCTATATAAAATGAAAAACATGTAATCTCAATAAAATATACCGTCATTAAGGGTGGAAAATGTATTTTCACATATTATCAAAAGTATTTAAACTTTTAACTTAAATTCTTCCTGAAATCACATAGGACTTTATAGGGTTTTAATGTTGTTTTGGGGTTAAAGTTATGAAACGAAGGGAATATGTATGGATTCAAGGTGTTCGGGGATGAAAACTCGGGATAATGGAAAATGGTGGCAATTTCAAAATTAGAAAATGATTTACATAACAAGCATTAGATATGAAATTGGAGAGCAACAAGGATTATTGAACACTAAATACATCATATACAACTTTCTCTTTCGTTTTCTTTTCTTCTTGTTCTCATGTTTTTTTTGTTTTCTTTGTTTTTCACCTTTTCTTTTTATTTTTCACTTAACTTTTTTTGTTCACTTTTTTACTCTCACATAATAAATTATAACCACACAAAATAACATAATTCAATCCCAATTATCATTCCAAACAAAGGTATGGAAGGTAATATGTATGGTTTATAACTCCAATGTGGAGTTTGTTATAGGATTTTTGGGTAACGAAACGAAAGGCTATATTAAGGCTCAATGGGGTTGACTAGGGAAACATATAAGGTGAGGCCAAGGTCAATATGGGTGATATAACAAAGATGGCCTATGATCCTTTCCTAAAGTTTATGCAATTCTGGAGTCAAAACATCTTTGAAAATGATGCTCAAGTAACACATTTCATAAATGAACTCAATTAATGAACGATCAAATGAAATAATAATGAGCTAATCGACGAATTCAACGTTTTCAAGGAGGAAAAAGTAGTTTATAACACTCACAAATGAAGGTATGTCTCAAATTTCACTTATGTAAGTATATACAATGCACAAAAGCTACTGAGTTAAAAAAATCTTAAACCAAATTAATAAAGCAAGAAAGGAGCATGTGCTCACGGGATTAGACTTTAAATCATGAAGTTATACATAATACCAATGATTTGAGGACTAAAGTCTAATAACTTCTAAAATTGAGAACATGCATCATTGAATTGTCTATTGGATCGAGCATTTACTAAAATTTATCATCAGAAACAAAGGCAAAAATCCCAACAACAAAGAAAAAAGCATGAAAATAATTTTGAAAATTTTCAAATTTTTAAACAAAAAGCATGCTTAGTAAATAATATATGATCAAATCAATAGAACTAAATAGTTAATGGGAAGAATAACTCACACCTCGTAACTTGAATGTTGCATTGCCCTCAATGCTAATCAAGAACACAACATAAAGGAAGCAAAAAATATATTATCCAAAATTGGAGCTATCCCTAATAAGTACGAGTCCAATGAATTTAGAAAATATGTTAGAACCAAGCATAATAAAAATAATAACAAAAACATTAACTAATTACACTAGACTATAATTAAAAAGAGAGATAAAAGAAAGAAATAAGAAAACAAATAGAAAATCTAACTATTTACAACCTATAATTTTAAAGTTGAAATTTTTAAGGTCCACCCAAAATAATATTTTACTTTGAGGGATAATCGGTGTGCCTTACTTTGCAAGCAAGACACACGAAAAATAAGAATTATGTTTGAACAACAGAAGGCATGTGCAAGGCGTAATAAATGAACCATCATCAATTAAATGTTTGAGAGGTATGATGGGGGATTTGTATAAAGTGGGGAACATGATCGAATTGATGTCAAAAAAATTAAATCACATCCTCAACGTGCTTCAATTGGAAGGGGAGGCGGGGAAAGTGCTAGAGTATAGCCCATGAGATGAAGCATCTTAAAATAACATTCTCGTTCAATAATCGAGTCAAAGTCCTAAATATTTCAACCGATTCTTGTTATAAAATTAATGGTTAGATAATAGTAGGGAATAAAGTAAAGGAAGGACCATCAACCTCAATACAATGGAAAGAATTAATAAGAGGTTGAAATTCGAAAGTGCTCGGATCACTCTCGATTATTTCTTCCTCAAAAAGGGGTGGAGGTGAAATGTAATTTTCAACCTCAACCGGGCTTTATAAAGAAGAAATAATCTCATCGAGTTGGCCATTAATTTCTAAAGATCAAGCTTTAAGAATCTTAGATTGGTCATTCAATTCCTTAAAATGCGACTCATGATAAAACCAACAAGAAGACATTACATCTTCATGGGAGGTTTCCTGATAGCTAGACGATTCCTCGTTTCCCAAAGTTTCCTCACAAGGCGATGAGGGATTACTTATAAATTCTTGAATTTCACACTCAATGCGGCCATCTTCAAGAATTTGTAGGCATTATCGCATAGTCTTGGGTGTGTAACTTGAAAAATATTCTCATGACAATTAAGGTTATCTAAAGAGTTATACTGTGGCATTTCAAATTAGACAATTCAACAAGTGACAAAAACAAAAATTTCTATCTCTTTAAATAATGTAGTACAAGTAAAAAAGAAAGGGTAAAATAAAGAATACAATATGAGAAAAAGAAATATTATGAAATAGTTAATCAACTACAATCTATAATAAAACACTCCCCGATAATAGCGCAATTTAGATCAAGCGCGAACCGGGTGCTTGTGTAAGGGTACTATCGTTGTTTTTAATTCACCTCCTCAATACAAAAACCTAAACTATGACTACACTCAAGAAAAGAGTATATTGTCCAGTCCAGTTATTGAAAATCCATAGGGAATGTCGTATAGATTTTAACTGATTTACTACTTCAAGAATAAAAGTGTGAAAGTTGATATAGGTTGCAACTAAAGAAAAGGGTAAAATAAGAAGTTAACTCTAAACAAGAATGAAAAATGGGATTAGGTTCACATTCCCGGTATGAGCTAAACAACGCATAATTAAAATTTTGGTTTGAAAATATTTAATTGAGCATTTTCAATTGATTATAAACATCAAACATGGAGAAATTTAATCCAACAATGAAAGATTAAACATTCTCTCAAACATGGTCACACATGGATTAAAATCGGATTATCACTATCAATACTAACATGGATGACAAAGAAAGCTAAACCCATAATAAACCCATTTTAATACACGAGGTTGCAATTAAATGTGATTTTGCACAAAAACCTAACTTTTGGAGCTTGACACCCATCAATGGAGGAAACATGACCCAAACCCACTTACTATCTAAAAGACATAATGAAACTAAGTTAAAATAGATAATTAATAAATAAAAGAAGAAATGAATAAACAACAACTAACTACAAAGCAAGAAAATAAGGAAATAAATCTTAAAATAAGTAAAGAAGATAATGAATAGTAGAAACTTACATTAATGGGTCTACACCCAAAGGGAAATGGAGGAGAGGGGAGATACACAAATAAAATCCCTAACGTCTTCTAACTACCAAAAAATGAATCTCCCAAAAAATGGAGAACAAAAATCAACTTAAATAAAACCCTAGGGGAAAATTAGTAAATCAAAAGTCCAAAATCTGCATGCTCTAATCGATTCAGGTGCCAAGACAAATCGATTCTGAAATAGGGAGAAATATTTTCTGGTGCAAACCGAATCGATTCCCCTTTTGGGAGAATTGATTCGCCTAAGTAGGTATGCAATTCTTCATTCCGAATCAATATAAAAGAAATGTCATAACTTCTCCATTATAACTCAAAATTAGGCACGATCGGAGGCTACACAAATCTAACTCAGATGGCTACAATTCCAAGAAGACATTGGGCTAAAAACCTAAATGATGAAATGAATAAAATTCTCTTAAATGTGACTTTGATGATGGAACTTTCCCTAAACGCTACCGAACTTCACACAAAGCACCACAATACCTACAAAAGCTAAATTCTACCTAACAAAACATGTAAACATATAAAGTAGAGGTTTCCTGGCTAATGAGAATAAATATAGGAATTAAAGTACACGAAGGGGCTAAAATGCAAAAGTATAAAAGGTGAATAAATGCAATAATCGTGCTGAATCATCGGGGGGTGAATCAAGACTCAGCTCATCATAACAGTTGCCTTATCTCCAGACTATCAGACTTGATGACTCAGCCTCGGTCTGGTTCGGATAGTCGACAGTTGACACCTGATAGATCAAGTGGAATAGGGCATGCATGAAAGAGTGTGCGTGGGTTGCAGACCTCATGTGGACAAAACCTTTATAACCAGGTCTCACTCAGACGTGAGGAAATGGTTTATCATCATGATCTACATGATCCAATTATGGGTGGCTTAACCTTATGGGCAGGAACATTATACACATGCTAACTAGATGCTTGGGGGTATAGTACACACCCCATGCATTATCTATACTCCCCTTTTTCATCAGTGAGAAGGATAAAAATATTAAAACCCTAGACAAATCTTTGTTCATGTAATAGTAGAGAGATAAAGTAGTGATAATTGTATCACTTAGGCCATTACTGCCCATTTTTCTAGTGAAAACTCATACTCACTTGCACAGTGGAGTAGGACAATGGCTAAAATACTTATATGATAGTGTTATTCCTCTTCTCTTCATCGCCTTCCTCTTTTATATTTACTTACTTATACACCATCATTGAACTTTCAAAGTCATTTTAGATTGAGCTCATATCAGTTTACTTATCGACACTAAATCATTTATCATTAGTTAGTGTCGTATCTGGGAATAAAGGTTCTTAATCTTCTTCGTCTTCATTTTTTTGCATGTCTCTCACTTGATTCTCTGGTATTGATCCTTGTCCATACTTGGTTGCATCTATATCACCATTTAAATAACTCTTATTGAGTTTTCCAAGGTTTTCTTAAGCTCACTTAGCTCATCCAGTTCACCCCTTGTTTTGCTCATTTACGGGAGTTCATGGCTTTAGAATTACCTCCTGACATTGGCCCCAGCTCCATCCAAGTGCCTTCTCAATCAGAAATAACTGAGGTTATGGTGGCGCTGCACTCACTAGCGGCCAACCAGGAGAAAATACAGGAAAAAACTTATTGCGTTCAGTCATAATGTGATGAGTTGACCCACCACCATTGCGGTGAAGGTGATAATTCTGGTTGCGAGAGAGGGTGTGGAATTGGAGACTAGGGGTCACCCCTGGCCGCACATAAAGAAGTGTTACACTAGCAAAGAAGTAGAGACGTGGACGACCCTAGGGATTTACGCTTGGGGAGATAAGGTCAATAATTCCAAGACAACCAGTGTTATGATGAGGACGACTACTTGGAGCCCTACTGTAATAACCCTTACTTTTAATTATTTTTGTTTTAGTAAATTACTTATGTGTGTGAATTAATATAATTGAAAATTTTAAAACAAGGATTTAGCATGAATATTAATTTGGGTAAAATAGTTAATATTTATGTGAATTATACATTTACTAATGTAATAACATAAATAAAATCATGTTGCATGCTATCACATCGTATGTCTATATTGGCGATGAGAATTAGTTATTTCTTAATAGGGATATAATTGTGTGAGTTATATAAGGTTGGGAGATAAATTTTATTTTAGGAGTCTCGGATGACAATTTGAAGTGTATTGTTAACCCGAGATGGCCGAGAAAGTCAAAATGACTGTCCGGGGGTTATATTAGGGTATCGGGGTCTTTTTGGCTAGTTGGAATCCCTTAGGGGTGTATGAGTTATTTTTTGTGTGTTATCATTTAAGTTGGGATTAATAGTAAATTAGGTTATTAGGCTTAAAAGATAGAGTTATCCAATCTCATATTAGGAGAAAGCCCCTTGAGAGAAACGTAACAAATAAGAGAAAGAGAAAGGAAAAGTCGTGAGATTCCCCGGCCAACTAAATCCCCAACTACGAACTAGAAATTGGAGCCTACAACCTTGAGGCAAGTGATTTAACTTTCTACGTATTTATTGTGTGTCAATTATTGTATAACAAATTGTTGGGTTGAATCTTGACATTTTTTATAAACCCTTTATATAATGTTATAGTTTGGTAAATCTTGATTCTTGTTGTTAATTATTGAGAGTTGTTGTTAGTTATACAACTTGGCTGGTGGAAATGTTAGTGAAGTTAGGTTAGAAAGGTGGTTTTAAGAGGTGGAGTTAATCTCGTAAGGAACAAATTTGAACAGTTCGGATCGGTTCGGTTAGCAGCCCCCGGATCGATTCATTTTTGGAGGTGTTAGACCGATTCATTTTGGAACCCATCGATTCAGTTCGCCTCTTTCAGTGTGGCGGATCGGTTTGTTTTAGAACTTCTCGGTTCGGTTCGCATGCCACAGATTCTTAACTTCCCTTTAAATCTTTTCTAATTGGGTTTAGCAATTGACAACCCTCTAATATAAATTAATATTAGAATTTATGATGAAAAATGCGGGATATTAATACTATGCGATGAGAGGGAGAAAGTTGCAAGGATTATGGACGTATGTAAGTGATATTTACATTTAGGTTCCTTATTTAAGGCATTGGATACGAGCTAGCTGGGAGAAGTCCTGTGTCTTGAGTGATATTAGAATTTTAGATTTATCAAATGTGTTATTGATTATTCAAGCTTAATTGAGCGATTGAGTTATATTATATGTATGTGTTTATAAATATCTGGTGTGTATAATATATTATGTGGTTCATACCCCTCTCATTCTATCATGGGAAGTTGCACAATGTGGGTGAGGCCCCTGGCTTGAGGAGCAGGTTACGTATAGTCCCCAGGTCATAGCACCCAATTATTTATATTGTGTCACAATTATCAAGGGTAATACGTCTTGGGTATGATTTGTCTTATTTCCAGTGAGGAACTATGACAGCTTCCCATACGTCGTGCTTTGGATTGTTTTGTCAAGGCGTGTGAGATTCCTATCGCTGGTAACCTAGGATGGTATGTGAGTGATTCCTTAGAAGATGATAGCACTGTAGAGACTTCATCCATTGAGTAATTACTCTGGGGGATGGTTAGTATACATATATTATGAGTGATATGTATGTGTACTTGTTAGAAATGGTTGATCATGTATAATAAAGATATTAATATTATACAACTATTAAAGATAATGTGTGAATTATCATGTTTATAACTAGAGAAAGTTATTAATAAATCAAGTGGTATATAATCATTTAGAATGATACTATGGGATTATGTTATTGGTAAGTTAAATACGCGAGTTGGGTCATTGCGTAGATCAGAGGTTGAGTTATCCTTAGATGCGTCAGGTAGCCTAACTATTACTAAAATGCATACGTTTAAGTGCGCACTCTAGATGAGGGGTGAGTATGAGTCTCAATAGAGGGCGGTCCTAATTTAATTATGAAACTTCACATTCGTAATTATTATGCATTTTAATTCACTTGCTAAACATAATTTTATAACCGGGCGCTGACCCGCATTTATCTTCTCTTTTCTTTTCTTTACTTTTTCCAATATTATGTCTTTTAGGTGTCCCGCCACAAGGACGCAAAGTTTGATGCTTCCAATCCAGGGTCTTTGGAGCTGCAGCATTGGTGGAATGTTAAAGGATTTTTATATATTCGCCTAATAATTTAGAATGATACTATGTGATTATGTTATGGGTAAGTTAAATACGTGAATTGGCTCATTGTGTATATCAGAGGTTGAGTTATCCTTAGATGTGTCGAGTAGACTAACTATGACTAAAATGCATACGTTTAAGTGCGCACTCTAGATGAGGGGTGAGTATGAGTCTCAAGAGAGGGTGGTCCTAATTTAATTATGAAACTTCACATTCGTAATTATTATATATTTTAATTCATGTGCTAAACATAATTTTATAACCGGGAGCTGACCCGCATATATCTTCTCTTTTCATTTCTTTACTTTTTCCTATATTATGTCTTTTAGGTATCCCACCACAAGGATGCCAATTTTGATGCTTCCAATCTAGGGTGTTTGGAGCTACAGCATCAGTGGAATGTTGCAGAATTTTGATATAGTCGCCTAATCATTTAGAATGATACTATGGGATTATGTCATGGGTAAGTTAATACGCAATTTGGCTCATTGCGTACATTAGAGGTTGAGTTATCCTTAGATGTGTTGGGTAGCCTAACTATGACCAAAATGCATACGTTTAAGTGCGCACTCTAGATGAGGGTTGAGTATGAGTCTCAAGAGAATGAGGTCCTAATTTAATTATGAAACTTCGCATTCATAATTATTATGCATTTTAATTCACTTGCTAAACATAATTTTATAACTGGGCACTGACCCGCATCTATCTTCTCTTTTCCTTTCTTTGCTTTTTCCTATATTATGTCTTTTACGTGTCCCACCACAAGGACGCCAAGTTTGATGCTTCCAATCCAGGGTCTTTGGAGCTGCAACATCGGTGGAATGTTGCAGGATTTTGATATAGTCGCCTCTTCTTTTTGTTAATCTAGTTAAGGATCAGAAATGTTAAAGCGGGTGTGTGTTGCCTAAGTTTTGTATTGTTGTATATGCTTTACATTTCATACATTTATCATTTTTGTATGGTTTATTGCCCGACAACTTATTCGAGTATGTTCTTTTGTAGTACTGAGGATTATATAATATATATATATATATATATATATATATATATATATATATATATGTATATATATATATATATATATATATATATATATGTATATATATATATATATATACATATATATATATATATACATATATATATATATATATATATATATGCTCATGTTTCATCGTTGCTTATATCATGATCATGCTTCGTTATTGGATTTGATGAATTACAATTGCATCTTATTTATTGAAAAGAAAAAAATATTGGCTCCCGTTTTAATTAATATTGGGTGGTTACTTATGTTATTTATTTATGTTCGACAGCTGATGCTAAGAATGATTCAATTGAGATTCCTGTTGCATTCTAGTATTGGGCGGGCCACCCTTATATTAAATAAGAGGTGTGTCACACTTATAAATTTTTTGGAAATACAGTGTGCCCAGTACCAGTAAGTAAAGGAAATAGTGATAATTCGAGCCAAGATGGCCAACCTCGGGATTCATCACTTGACAGACTGAATAGAGGGTCGGCCTTTGACAGAATCAACCTAGTTAGTGATCTACGAGACTGACTTTTCCAGGTCATGCAATATTGCAGGTTTTAGGAGAAATGCAAGATATGGTGACCACATGCCTCTAAAAGACCGAGATGAGGAACAAAGATAAGTAAACCACCGTTAGAGGACAGCTAGCAGAGAGCCAATACAACGCCCAGTCAACAGAGAAGGGGTTGGGGAATATGTAGTGGTGGATGATAGAGACAATGCGGTAGTGTAATAGCTCTATATAAAGGCTTGAAGACAAAATTAGTGATATCTTAAAGACGAGACCCCATTCAGAGGGGATACGTGTAAGGGTAATTATTTGTTGTAATAACAGTGAGATATTCAACCCCGGCCAAGTTTAAGATGTCAGTGGTCATGCCAAAGTACGATAAGAGCACAAACCTTGTTCATCATGTGGAGATGTACCAGTCGACAACTGATTTCTATTCAATCTCCGGTGATATGAAATGTCGAGCTTTCTCAATCACCCTTTTCGATGATTCTCATGTATGGTATACCTCTCTCCCCAATAACTCCATTGAGAATTTTAAACAGTTGGCCAAGAGGTTCATCCACAACTTTCGTTTCGAAGTGAATCCTTAAAAGAAGACCACGCATTTGTAGTACGTCAAGTTGGGTAAAAATGAGACTTTGAGAGACTATATATATCCTTTTAACAAAGGCAAGAAAGAAGTGGAAGGCTATAAAGAAAGCTTGGCTGACTGCCCTCATGGGGGGCTGTGAAAGGGAAAACTCCTACTGATGTGGATGAAGAACCTCTAAAGACCATGGAAGAACTCCTGGCCATGGCCCGAAGAGTCATGAATGTGTAGGAGGCCATGGCTACCAAGGGAGAGGAAATAAAGGAGCGAGTGGGAGTATGCCTTAAAAATCCAAAGGAAAGGAAGATAAAAAGAGGTCGACGAATGACAAGTTCGCTGACTACACTTCATTGACGATCAACCCAGACATGATATTGAACGAGGTCAAAGATGAGAGATATCTGAGATGGCCAAAAAAGTTGAGAGCCCATCCTCATAAGAGGGATAAGGGAAAATGGTACGATTTCCACCAGGATCACAACCACATTACTGATAAGTTCTTTTCACTTAAGGATGAGATCGAAAAAGTTGAAGCAGGGAAAACTCAGAAAATATGTTGATAAGAATGGTGCTAGAGGTGAGAGTGACTACTCAAGGAAGAGACAAGACTACAAGCCAAGACAGTATGTCGAGGCAAACAGAAATGATCATGTCTCCGATGAAGATGATGAGGACGACCACCCCATAACTTACATATTGCTAGTCCCTAGTAATGAAATAGGAAACAACAAAAGCTACAAGTAAACCAAATACAAGACATAGTAAAAAAATGGGAAAAATAGATAAAGCCCACTTTCACAGGCATACGTTTTCATTTAGCGTATGCAATAAGTCGTTAAACCCCTAGGTTATCCTAGTGGACGAGTGTCGTCTCATGAGGGTTCTCAGGGATGAAACCCACAAACATCAAATAGTTTCCTCAAAATATGCCCAACCCAACATGCAACAAGCTTAACAATATGAAAAATATTTCAAACATGTTATTAGCATATTGAACGAATTCAAGCTAAAGTCTATTGTTATTAACACGTTGAATGCACCACATAGAATTTAAACTTTAAAAGTGGGAGGGGGAGATCACATGCATAGTATGATTTGGCAAAATCTTATATAAACCGAATAAACATTAAATCATGCATAAATCAATCCTCATGGGTATTACACTCATCAAATGAATTCACACGAAACAGGGAGGTAACACACGAAACATACGGGCATAAAGAGTAAATGTAAATGGAAACTAGGTCGCACACATGTCACAAAGGACGAACGCTATGTAGGAAATAAAAATTATAATCTCAATGAAAGATATCGCTCATATAAAAGAGGCGAAATGCATTTTCACAGATTATCAAACTATTTCAACTTTTAAATTAAATTCACCCTAAGATCATATATGACTTGTATAGGGTTATAATGTAGGATAGACTAGGGTACGATATGAAAGGAATATTTATAGATTCAAAGTGTTCGAAATGAAAACTTCGAATAATGGGAAGAATGCGGGCAATAACGAAAATGGAAAACAAGTTACATAATCAAGAATTAAATATAACAGTTGGAGAGCAATAAGGATTATTGAAATATACATACACAACATATAAAAACTTCCTCTTTCTTTTCTTTTCTTCTTTTTCTCATGTTTTCTTTTCTTTTATTTTATTTTTCAGTTCTCTTTTTCTCTTTTTCACATCTCTTTTCTTTTCTCACTCTATTCATATGCTTAAATTGCAACCATACTATACAACATCATTCAATCCCAAGAAACATTCCAAACAAAGGCATGGAAGGTAATATGTATGGTTTAAAACTCCAATTAGGAGATGGTTATGGGATTTTGGGTGATGAAATGAAAGGATACTATTTAGGCTCAAAGGGGTTGACTAGAAAAAACATATAAGGTGAGGTTAAGGCTAATATGGGTGATATAACAAAGATTGCCTACGATCATTTCATAAAGTTTACACAATTCTCGAGTCAAAATAATATATGAAAATCATGCTTAAGTAACACATTTTATGATATAAACTCAATTAGAAGGATCAATGAAAGAATAGAGAGATTACCGAAGAATTCAATGCTTTCAAAGAGTAAAGAATAGTGTATAACACTCGCAAACGATGAAAAGCCCAAAGCTCACTTGGTGTAAGTATATACAATGCAACGAAAGATAGACGAGTTATAAAAATCTTAAACCAAATCAATATAACAAGATAAGTGCATGTGCTCAAGGGATAAAGTTTAATTCATGAAAATTTTCATAATATCAATGATGAAGAGGACTAAAGTCTATTAACTTTTAAAATTGAGAACATGCATCATTGTGTTGTCAATCGGATCGGGCAATTATTGAAATTTATCATCAAAAACAAGGCAAAAAGTCCAACAAAGAAGAAAAAAGGCATGCTTGGTATGGGGTGTAGGATATTCTATCCATTTTACAAAAAGGCATGCTTGGTAATAAAATGTGATAAAATCCATGGACTAAACATGAAATGGATAGAATATCCTACACCCCATAACTAAATGTTCATTGTCCTCAATGCGCATTAAGAACACAACACAAAGATAGGAAAATAATTATATTACCCAAAATTAGAGTGATCCCCAAAAGGTACGAGTCCATTGGATCTACAAAACAAGTTAGTACCTAGCATAACGAAAAGCAATAATAAAAAGTTTAACTAATTACACTAGAATAGACTAAAAGGAAAGAAAAACTAAAGAAAGAAAAAATAATAAAAGCTAACTATTTACAACCTACTATTTAGACTACACACTACGTATACACTAGAGGTCTAAACAGTTGAGGATCCACCCAAAAAGGGATTTGACTTTTAAAGATCAACGATGGACCCTCCAAAGCTAACATGCCTCCCGAAAGATAAGAATTCCATTTTAATAATGGAATACATGTTTGTGGGTGAAAAAGAGAACCATCGACAATTTGAAATTTTTAGGGGACGATGGGGGATTTGGATATTAAGGGGGAGAGGTACACTTAGGATCCAAGAAAAGTAAATTCTCCTACCAAAGGTTTTTCAAGTGGAATAGGAGGTGGTGCACACGTGGGGGATACATCCATTATGGAAAACAAGTATGGTAAAGAGTCCTTATCGACAAAAGGTGTAGAATTTTGAAGAATTTCTACCGAATTATAGGAATCAAATGGTAATTCTAATGGTTCAATAACGGAAAACGTATATGCTAATAAACTAAATTCAATCTCAGCCAACATATCATCGGAAGGAGATTGAATTTAGGGGGAGAAAGATTCACATTCTATGAGAAATTCTTTGAAAAATTGAGGTGAAACACAAGTTTCCACCTCCTAGTTGTTTAGCATCAAAGAATTCATCTCATCGCAAAGTGCTTAAATTCTCAATACAACACCAATAAGGGTTTCCAAACCTTGGGAGTAAAGAATAAAAGTTTCTTCCAAAGTAAGTTTCCTCATCTCAAGAGACTCGGACTCCTCATTTGGTTGAAATTAGTCTTCAAAATTATCAAAATAAAAATCATCATTGGATTCGAATAATGAATCCAAATCAAGCTCCCAATAAAGATTTTCATTCCGATAAATGTTTTCAAGTCTTTCATTCTCAAGAAAATATTGAAAATGGAAAACCTGAAAACTATCCCGAAAGTAAGAATCATTAGAGTGACCGTCATAACTAAAATAGTAGGACATGATTACCTCGTTGTTTGTAGATGGAGAATCTGGGCAACAAAGTGAGCAACCACAAATAAAAATTTCTTAGCACTCAAATATGATATCCTACAAAAAAGGTTAAAAGAAAGAATACAAATACAAAAAAATACTACGAAATAGTAAAACAATTACAATCTAAAACACACTCCCTGGCAATGGAGCCATTTTGATCAAGCGTGAAAAGTAGCATCGCGTCAAAACCCTAATCGTTGAATTTGTTTCACCGCATTAATACAAAAACCTAAATTATGATTTCAGTTGCGATACAAGTAGAGCGGTAAGTAGGATATTGAGAATCCACAGGGAGTGATTGAGTTTTAGATTTTAATTTCTTTATAACTTCAAAAATAAAAGTGTAAAAGGTGATAGGTTGGGAATTGTACAAATGAAAAAGGAAGAAGTTAAGACTAAACAATTTAAAAGCGAGAGCCAGGATCGCATTTGCACCACACGGGATAAACAACTACTAATTAGAATTTCGGTTTGAACGATATTTAACCGACATAATCAATTAAACATAAACATCACACAATAAGGAATTCAATCCAAAGTTGAGAGATTAAACATTTAACGAAAAACGGTCACAAGCGGATTAAATTCGAATTATCGTTATAAACACTAACGTTGCGTGACAAAGAAAGTTAAACGCATAACAATCCAACTTTGATATGGGAGGTTTCAATTAAATGCAATTTTATGCGAAATCTAACTTTCGAAGCTCGAGGCCCATTTATGGAGGAACTCAACCCCGACCCTATTTATCTAACGGAACGACATAAATAAAACTAATTTACTCTAATTAAACTAAGAAATCAAGAAATAAACATAATAAACTAATTAATAAAGCATGTAAATCTAATTAACAAAGGAATAAATTAAGAATTACAACTATATTAATGAAGAAGAAGACGAATAGTGGCTTACAAAAATCTAAATGGAACAAACCCTAGGAGAGAGAAGCTCCCCCCAAATCCCCCTCTCTTACAAACCCTAAAAACTATCTAAAACTAATTAATTTGTTTATTAAAACAAAACATCTCTTTAGTAGTAAGTTGGGAAAAAAATATAAAAGAAAAGGTAAAAGAAAATGCCGAACAAAAGTCGATCAAAACTAAAGAGTCGATCGATCGACCCAAATCATCGATCGATCGATCTATCAGGTCTGAGCCCACTGCCTTAGCTCGAAGGAAAAATATCAAAGGTTGATCGATTGACCCTTATAGTCGATCGATCGACTAAACAGGTATGAGACTCCTTTCTTCTCCCCTCTTTTGGTTGATTTGAAATCCTCTTCCGTGAAAAGTCTCGTAACTTTTTCGATATAGCTCGGAATCATGCACCGTTTGCGGCCACGTGAAGCTCACTCAGAGGGATAAAAATTCTGTATAGATATCGGACAAGGTCAATAAATTTTTAAATGACTAAATTTCCCTTGCGCATGCGGATTTGTATAAAACTAGCCTAGAATGCATCCAAACTTCATACTAAGCACCAAAATACCTTCAAAAGCTCAATTAACCCGTGAAACGCATGTATATATAGAAATTTGAGGTTGTGTAGTTAATGAGCATAAATATTGGGATTAAAATACATGAGGGGATTATATGGTGTAGGTTAGTGGGTGAAATATGCAATATTTGCATTATATCAGCTGACCTCGACCTTCCACTAAAGGTGCCTGCACCCAAAGGTTGGTTGCATACGATCTCCTTAGGAGTCAAGATGATATGTGATGGCCTGATAGCATAGGAAGGCCCATGTTGCAGAGGCCAAAGCAATCCCAAAAAATGAAGTGGTAAATTTAGTCGAAGTTAACACAAAACTGAGTAAGAGGAAGAAGGTGGATATGAGCACCCTGGTGATAGGTTTCTCAAGATTAAACTTCAAAAGGATCCTGTCCCCTTATGACGACCCACTGGTTTTCACTACAAGGGTACATGGATATGATATTCCCAGAATACCCATCGACGGAGGAAGCTCAGCCGATATAATGTTTTAGGAGTGCTTGAAGGGATTAGGGCTTAAAACAAAAAGGCTTGTACCATACCACAAGCCTTTGATCAACTTTAGTGCTGAAAAGGTCCCACCCTTATGGATATATGAGATGGATGTTTGTAGGGGGGATACCTAACCTAAGTGCCTCACCAAAAAGATAGACTTATTTATAATGGATGAGAACGTCTATTCAGCCTACAATGTCATCATGGGAAGAGTATACCTCAAAGGATTTAAGGCATTTCCCTCTACTCTACACCAGATGATAAAACTCCCAACTCTCTATGGAGTAGGGGAAGTTCAGGCTGATCAAGTAGAGGAGAGAGAATGTTACTTCAACTCGGCCGAAGAAAATGAAGCTCATAAAAAATCCATCGCAACATATAACATCGATACTCTCGATCCACAAGATGAGACCAAGTTGAAGAAAGGAGAAGCCACTAAGGAGGTAGAATATATAGTTCTAAGTGAGGACAAGTTGAAAAAACCCATCCAAATTAGTCAAGCCCTAAAGAAATAAATAAAGGATGAGCTGATCATGTTCTTGAGGGAGAGAGAGAGTATCTTCGCCTGAAGTTAGAAGATATGTCAGGAATAGACCCCAAGGTTCTCTGCCATAAGATGAATGTGGATAAAGGAATAAAGCCAGTTAGGCAGGGATGACGAATCTAATATAGAGAAAAGTATGGGGTAATAAGAGATGAAGTTAAAAAGTTAGAAAAGACTGAGTTCATCCAGAAAGTATCCTACCCAGAATGGTTGTCTAATGCAATCATCGTACCAAAGCCAAATGGAAAATGGAGGAAGTCAGTAGACTTTACCAACATAAATAATTCTTGTTCGAAAGATAGCTTTCCTCTCCCCAAAATTGATCAATTGGTAGATGCCACAAATGAGCACGATTTGATGAGTTTCATGAATGCCTATTCGGGATACAATAATTTTTTTTTGGAATCGATCAACGCTGATAATACCTCATTCATCACTTATAAAGGGACGTATTGCTACAAAGTTATGCCCTTGGGCCTAAAAAATGCCTGGGAAATGTATCAAATACTGGTGAACAAGATGTTTGAGGAACAGATTGGCAAAACCATGGAAGTCTATGTGGACAATATGTTAACAAACATCTTCAAGGCCGAGACACGCGTGGCCGACCTTGAATGAACTTTTAATACCATGGGCGAATACCAGATGAAGCTAAACCTTGCTAAGTGTGTGTTCGGGGTACAAGTAGGAAAATTTATGGGATTCATTATCAACTAGTGGGGAATAGAGGAAAATCCTGAAAAGATCAGTGCCTTGATTGAGATGAAGACCCAGAAGACCATTAAGGATGTTCAGAGGCTGATAGGATGAGTCGCTGCACTGAACAGGTTTGCATCATGGGCCACAAACAAATGTCTTCCCTCATTTAAAATTTTGAGTAAACCTTTTAATTTGACGATGAATGTAAGAGAGCCTTCTAGGAGTTTAAGGCTTACTTAGGCTCCCCAATAATGTTGTCCCGACTAGTTAAAGAAGAGAATATGTACTTATAATTGGTTATATTTAAGTCGGCCATTAGTACAGCGATCATAAGAGACGATGAGGGTGTGCATAAACCATTTTAATTTAATAGTAAGTCCCTTCAAGGGGCCTAGCAGAGGTTCCCTAAGATGGAAAAGTTAGCGTATGCCTTAATACATGCCTCGAGAAAAATAAAACCCTATTTTTGGGCTCACACGATGGTCATCCTCGCTGACTCCCCTCTTAGACAGGTCTTCCATAGACTTGTTAAATTGGGTAGGCTGATGGACTGGTCTATTGAGTTAGGAGAATTTGATATTGTGTACTAGGTGATAACAACAATCAAAGGGGAAGCTTTGGACGACTTTGTAGCCAAGTTAACTTGGGACGAGGCCGATATCGAAGAGTTTATGGTACCAATTGAGCCAAAGAAAGAAAATGGAAACCCGACTGAAGCCAATACGAGTGAAGCAAGGCCTGTCATAGCCGACAATGATAATTGTTTATTCAAAAATGGAATCCTGGGTGAAGGAGCCTTCTCAAAAGGAGGCACACTTTGGAGCTTATTCATAGACATATCCTCATATTAGACAGGAAGTGGAGTCTATCATCCCCGGATTTAATCGATATAGAGTACGCCCCGAGGGTGAGATTAAAAGCCTGCAACAATAAGTCAGAGAATGAAGCACTCTTGACAGGACTCTCCCTTCCCAAAGAGTTAAATGTTAGCCAAATTTTAGTTCACAGTGACTCCCAATTAGTGTTAAACTAGATCTTTAGAGTATATGAGGCGATAAATAAAAGGATGGCCAAGTACCTAGAATGGGTGAAGAAAATGTTGAAGAACTTCAGAGTGGTAAATCTTAAAAGGATCCCTCGGATAGACAATAGCCTAGCCGATGCCCTGGCAATGTTAGCATCTGCAACGAGAACTGAGATTAGACGGTCAGTATCGGTGGAGATCCTATATCAGCCGACCATTGAAGAAGATGATTATGCATTTGAGTTTTATTTAAATTTGAACCTGGGGTCATCATGGATGGACCCCTTCATCTGGTACATCAGAGATGGTGAATTTCTAGAATCAAAAGTTAAGAAGAAGATATTGAGATACAAGGTAGAAAAGTTCTCGAGAATAGGAAATGTCGTGGATAAAAAAGGGTCTGTCCTCCTTTACTATGATGTGTTCATCCCACTTAAGTGAAGTACGTATTGAAATATGTTCATAAAGGTTCCTGCTCAAGCCACATTAGAGGAAGGTCTTGGGTGAATAAAATATTTACTCAGGGTTACTGATGGCCGACCTTAGCTAAAGACATAGCCAACTATGAGAAAAAGTGTGACAAGTGTCAGCGGTATGCTTATATCGCTCATCAACCCCTGACATCTATTACTTCCCCTTGGTAGTTTGAAGTGTGGAGGATTGACTTGGTAGGACCCCTGCCTAGGGCTATAGAAAATTACATATACCTAATAGTGGCAATTGACTATTTCTCAAAGTGGGTAGAGGCTGAGGACATGATCACTATAACCCAGAAAAATACCTTTAAATTTATTTGGAGGAATATCATCTTCAGGTATGTTTTTCCCAACACTTTTATCTCTGAAAATGGTAAATAGTTTAAGACCTCGTACTTGGATGCGTATTGAAAGAAGGTTGGCATCAAACAATTTTATTTCGCGTCAGGGCGACCTCATGCAAATGGGCAAACTGAGGTGATTAACATCACTATCTTAGACGGGATCAAAAATAAATTGGAAGACGCCAAGGGTTTATCGATTGAAGAAGTGCATGTCATTATGTGGGCCTATAGCATAAAAGAGAGAACTCCAATGGTGGAGACCCCTTTTATGCTTACCTACGACTTAGAGGCTGTGATACGCACTGAAATCGATCTGCTAAGTCATAGGGTTCAAACATACAACTCAGAAAAGAAGGCATAGGAACACAGACTGCAGCTAGACCTAATCAAAGAGAGACGAGAAGATGTAGAGGTCAAGTGGGCTTCTTATTAGTAGAGGACTGTGAAGTTTTATAATAAGATTTTGAACAAGACCTGGCAGAAGCCAAATAAGCTCCATGCAAATTGTCATGGGAAAAATAGAGTCACGGAAGAAGTGGTTACAAGCACCTTTATGCTTGAGAATTTGGAGGGAGAGTCATTCTCAAACCCATGGAACTCCGACCATCTTAATAAATATTATCATTAGAATTTTGTTTAAGTTTTAATCCACCATTGTATGAGAAATATTCTATAATGATGAATGAAAAAGACGTTCAAATGTTCTCTCATATCTTTATTGTATGAAGTGTTCAAGTTCATGATTCAAGTTCTCCTTAGCTAAATAACACCATTCATATGGTGAAATGGCATCAACTCTCTCTTAGTGACATGAGAAACTAGATAAGATTTGTCTTATCCATGGATTCTCAATAACATCAAGAGGGAAGAAATAATGTGATAACATCACAAAAGTGGTGAAAAACATTGATGAATTGAAAATTCATTTAATTATAGTTCACTTAAACATCATTAACTTAGTGGTATCAGAGTCAAACTCTTTCGTCGAGACAACATTACAAGATGAGACAACACTTGTCCATACACTCTCAAAATGATTAGAGTGGACTTGTAGTTAACACCATTAATTTTGTGGCTCAAAATTAGAAAATCATTTACTTGGTTATTACCCCTCGATTGAAGACGAGGGGGAGCTTGATTTAAACATCATAAATTTGGTGTTATCAGAGTTAAACTCTCCCACTTGCAGTTGTTGATTCTACGTCAGCTAAAGCTGGAAAGAATAGAGAGTTTTCCATTTTAGGGTCCTTCTTCGAATGAATCGATGAGATGGCATCAAAAAATTTAAGACAACATATCAATAGATCGTCATAATGCCTCGTTCAAGGTATTCACAGATGAAGATGTCAAACTCATCTAATGCCTCATAATACTCAATGGCCTCATACTCTATCTGTTTTATGGCCTCAACGGAGATGGACTTGTCCTTATCCTTTTGGACAATGGCAGCAAGATCAGTATCATGCTTGGTAGACGGGCGATTAAAGTATTAACTTTCTCTTTTAGAATGTTATTTTTTGCCTTCCTAACATTGTCGTGCTCCAACTTGAGTGAGTCAAGATACCTTTGTGGATGGCCTTACAGTCCCTAATATTTCTCTTCAGATCATTGGCCTCTTAAATTTTCTTGATTTTCTCAGTTACCCATTTAGTAGCCGAGGTAACGTCACATATAGATTTCAAAAAAATAAAATACATAGATGTCAGAATAAGATGAAATAAAAATTTTGACTGAGATAAAGGACAAAGTAGATACCTGTGCCAGATGATGGAGACCAAAGTTATAATTATTTAACATGTGCATCTTCCCCATGAATTCATAATATCCCTATGAGGGGACTGTAAACATAGTAGCCTTTGACCTCGGCGCTGGGGGGATAACTGAGTTGGGGCATGCCTTGTGTTTGGCTATGTTATCCACGCAAAAATCTTCAAATGAATTCGGTGAAGGAGAAATCAGAATAGAAGAGCTCGACTCAAACTCAGAAGGGTTACCCTCTGCCTCATCTCACGATCGCGATGAGTGTAAGTAGGGACAACTGGATCCTTGTACTTATGACCGACCTCAGGTCGGTTAGCACACTAATGATCGTCTTATTGGTAAATTATTTGTCGCCATTCTTTCAAAAGGCATTCTAGAGACTTCGGGCCATCATATTCCAAAGTTCGTATAAAATATGAGGTGGACGATCTGTAAATAAGGAAAGAAAATGATTAGTAACAAAGCCAAAAGATGAGTAAAGGCTTGAATTAATCAGAACAATTAAGAACTCATATTACTCATCTAGAGGGTCAACCCCCAGACTAAACATCTCTAAAATGATGGGAGACATTAAATCTAAAAATCCAGGAAGAACCCCACCCTTCCCCTAGTTTCTTAGAAAATTGACCTTCTCTCTATCGGCAATACTAAGGTTAGGGTCCAACTTAGCTAACATGAAGGGTTGGCCCAAGCACTGAGAACTCTCGTCTTTTCCTCATATCGATCAACGTCAGTCAAAAAATCCCAGGCCCCAGAGACAAAGAAGAACCTCGACTTTTAGTGGTGATTTGATGTTTTCTTGATAAGGATGATTTTCTTATCGGGATTTATGTCCCCTAAATGATTCTAACCAGGCTGAGTTCTTAAGGACGAGACGTTACAATAAGCCTTGATTATCATTGCTGAAGGATTGTCCGTGTACTTATTCATACAAAGAGAGATGAAGCCGAGTATGGATCCTCCATGAATTGGGCACTAACTAGGAAGGATCAACTCCCATACTGGATAAAATTACTCAGATAAAAGGATGGAATGGTGGTCAAAGACCGACCCTAAACATTTGGTCATAGACGGTGACTTCGACTTCTTGGTCGTCATATACTCTCTAGTCCTCATTCGGGACACGCATAATAATATATGATTTGATGCCATATAAATGCCTCTAGAATAAATGGACAGACTCTCTAATAGTGGATGAGAAATTCTGGGAATATTAGTAATCAACTAGTTCCCCAACCTCAGAATCATCATCATCGGTAAGAGCTTCATTAGTTGGGGCCCCCATTGGGAATCTCTCTTAGAATTCTCTCTCAGTAATAGAGAGAGGGTAACAGATGTTGGTGGAATGGAAATCTTAACACTCAGTTCATAAATGTTCAAGATATAATGAACTTATAGTCTTGACCAAATGGCTCGGCGTGGTCGAAAAATTAAAATCGAGATGAACTCTCGATCGACTCAGACCCCTCAGGATGTATGGGTGAAAATCTCATGGCCTCTTCAAAGTAATCTCTACTCTCGGCTTGGAAAGGGTATGAGTCAGGCATCTCATCCTCACCAACCTCAGATAGTGAAGGTAGGATGACCTTAAGGGGAATAGGGAAGACTGGGTGAGAAAAATTGACTCCGAATCTACGATGGGCCTCAGTATTGTGGGGTATTATTTTGATAGATCGTAAACTATTCTTAACTTTCAAGTGGATGAGATCCAACTTGGTTGGAATAAAGAGTCAAATGGCATAAATAATTTAAAGTTTGACTACTTTTGACCTAAGATCAAAAGGGGATAAAGAATCATTTTGTTTTAAGAACCACTCAAGAACACTCAACTGGAGTTTTACCGAAGATGATAGACTCAACTTTGAAAACTGATCAGAAGGGTAAGAAAGGGTAGAAAACCCAAGGGTTACTAATTAGTGGGGATAACCATCAGCAACCCACCAAATAGTAGCCCTAGAACCTCCAATCAAGGTCACTGGAAAATCTTGAAGCTCGCTGTAAGGATAAATTTCCAATTGAGTCATTTGTAGTATTGGCTAAATTCCATTGGACAAAATATTTTTGTCATTATGGTTCATACATACATCATCTTTAAAGAATTTGGGCATCCGGCAATTCACCTTCATCAAATTCATTCCAAATGATGTTTACCCAAAGGTATTTGACCAGGTTCACTTTTATATATGTTGGAGACAAACTAAATGTGACTAAAATTAATTTTGTAAGAAGTTTTTCAGTCAGTGTAAAATTCTAAAATTTCGTTGGAAAACTTCCTAGGTCGTTCGAACGACCCCGTTCGAACGAACCTCTTCGAACGAGATTGCTAATGATAATTTGCTTAAACACTCTGAAATTTCGTTACAAGTTTAGTTGGAATGTCATTCGAACAAAGTCGTTCGAACGAGAATTCGAACGAGATTCTTCACATTCTTTACTGAAGTTTTGCTACAGGATTCGTTCGAATGACCTGCTGCCAGTTTGAATTTTTTTTATTTTTGGCAGTTTATCCCTAAACTGCTTTGGTCCACTAATTTTCCCTTATCTATCTTTTGTGGGCGAAAATAGGAGTTGTGAATTCAACTTTTGAACACAAGAGAAAACATAAAATAGCTTTTAACATTCTGTCTCCAACATTTATGTGATCTTTAGATCATATTTTGAGAATCAAAACCCAACCACATCCTAAAAATTGTTCACCCTTGTTATGTGTGGGGCTTCGCACAAGTGCTGATTGGAGACGATAATTTGGTTTCGGTGGATACCGAGACATGAGAAGTGTTGTGCAATGCATTGTATCTTCGCGTACTACAAACGAAAGTATTGGATATGGCATTAGTGAGTCTTAGTGAGTCATGTCTTTTGAGTCAGTTTGTAAAACCATATTTGTAGTGGATTTGTCTGGACCTAGCCGTCCGAGGTTTTTCCCATTTGGGTTTTCCTCATACATCAGTGTGTTGTGGTTGTTCTTTCTTCTTATTTAAATGATAATCATGCACGCTCACTTGGGAATTAGTAAGAAATATTTAAAATTGGAAAGTATCAACACTTGGCCTAATTTATACTTGTTTAAAGACTGTATTCAGTGACATTAACTAAGTTCATATAACCTTGCTTCTTCACTCGCCGAAAAAATCAAACAAAGCTAAAATGGTTAAGAAACTGCTTAATGAATGGGAGAAAAGTGTAAAAAGGTTACCTGAGAATGAAGAGAACACCTAAAGATGACGACAAATAGTAGAACCTCGCCAGAAATGCTTGACCAGTGGAAAAGAAAAAATGTGTTATGTTAGAGAGAGAGATTTTATCGCAAAGAAGAATGAACGAGAAAGGCAAATGACTTATTAAAAACCAGTTAAATTCTTATAATCATTAGTCACAACTTTCAACGCGGTCATCGTTAGGTCACAATGCCTATGGAACACTTACAACCGTCATTCTTTGGCAACACGGTAGTCCACAAGATAAACGAATAGTGTCAATCCAAAGTCCCCATTCAACATTTGAAACCTAACATATGTAAGGACATCTCAATCATGAATCAAAGATGTCTCATCAACCTCTACCCAAGGATGCACTATCCCTCAGCCTCCCATTCACATTAAAGACTAAGGGTTAGGGGTGATCGATAAACCTAAGTATGACCTCGTCCATGGGCTGGACCCCCTTGGCCAAGGCCGACAAATAGTAAACCAATAGTTTGAGCAAGTAATGACTCAGCCATGTCACCCATCATAAAGGTCTCATCCTCATCCATTGAATCATTATAGAAGATCTCATCCTGATCTCAGACCCAATCAACAACAACACTATCTGTAGTCATATAATGTAAGTTCCCTCGGCCTCGTCCATCGTCTAGAGGTTGGGGGAGAATGAAAACTTAGCTCAATATAATAGTTACCTTATCTCCAGAGTATTAAACTTGATGACTCGACCTCGGCCTGGTCCAGATAGTCGACAATTGACACTTGGCAGAGCGCATGGAATGGGGCACGCATGGAAGAGTGCTCGTGGGTTGCATATCTCACGTGAACAAAATAATTATAGCAATATCTCCCTCACACGTGAGGAAATATTTTATTATCATGATCTATATGTGCTAATGGCAGGTTGCTTAAACTTATTTTCAGGAACATTCTACACATGCTAACTATATGCTTGGGGGGTACAGTATACACCCCAAGTATTATATATACTCACCTTCTTTATTAGTGAAATGAATTGAAATATCAAAACCCTGGGCAAAGCTTTGTTCCGGTAAAAATAGAGAGAGAAAGTAGTGAAAATTATATCACTTAAGCCATTAGTACCCCTTTTTATAGTGCAAACTCATATTCACTTGAATAATGGAGTAGGCCAAGGGCTGAACCACTTATATGATATTATTATTCATATTCTCCTTATCTTCTTCCTCACTTATATAGACTTGATTATACACCATTGTCGCACCTTCAAAGATGTTATGGATTGAGCTTACATGAGTTTACTTTTCAATAATAAATCAAGTATCATCAAAGCGCTCGTTCACAGTGTAACGAATGTATCCACCCATTTAAGGTCAACAACACATGACTCCGAGCATACCTCGGTGTCCACCAATACATCTAAGTAACCACCTGCGATTCGAAACACAAAATCCTTTGCTTCTTCACCGCAACAAATAGCACGACCCAAATCCTCTGAACGAAAACAAGTTATCCTTATGATAGAAGAAACAAACAGGGTACCAAACACGATCTCAAAGCATGTATATTATGAATCTTGGATCGTATAAAGAAAAGGGAAAACTTTTAGAGATTGGAACTTGAGCAAATAATTGCAGTACTATTTTTTGCAAACGAGTTCTCAAAAAGCACACCGCCTAAAGAGGAATGGAACAGAATATATACAAAAATTTAAGGTGATGGGCTCATTTGAATGAAATAAGACTTCATCCGAACGAGAAATGAATCTCGTTAGAATAACAGTAAGCGGTCGTTTGAACGAAAAAACTATTTTGTTCTAACCAAGTGTAAATTTCATTTGAACGAAAAAAGACGTCAAAAATATTTTTTGAAACAGTTCCAACGTTTTTTTAGGAAAAATCTACCCTTATTAAAAAAATTCCATGGACTCATAACATATACGCATTCATACCTTTGAGATCCTCGCCATACGTGAAGGAGAACATGGCACGGTAAACACGACTTTAGCATAATCAATCTCTTTTGAAGATTGGCCACTATGAATTCATCAAACATCGTTATAGGACCATGGAATCAATTCAATAAAGATTATTATGTCTTACACATGTTGACAAGTTTTGGCCGAAATAATGCCAATTACAAACAAATTGACTCGCTTTGAAATTTGTCCTTATAAATTCCCCCTTTGGCTATTCTGGTTCAAAACCAAAACAAAAAACCTATGGGTCTTCAAGCTCTCTAAAAGGTATATATCCCCATCTCCAATAAGGAAAAGTACAAATTCTTGAAGACACATACACATGAGTAGCTTTGCTTTGCTTGAAACATTTTCGCATTGATGTAACCTTTAGTCCTACATACTTAAACGCACCTTCAAATACAAAGAGAATATAGAAAATATAAATCCACAAATAAATAAAAATAAAATAATGTCTAAATAATCTCAACCTAGTAGAAGACGTCTGCCCCTAAGATAAAGATATCCTAATCATGAAAATAAAAGATAGCCTTTCTCCCCCTTTTTGTTCAGGTATAGAAAAAATAAGATAGCATAAATAATTACCCCAAAACTAAATCTCCCCTAAATAAGATACCAGTTTATACAAAAATTTCATACCAATATATATGCGGAGGGAAGAGGGAATGAAATCATGCGAAAAGTGTAAAGTGGAACACGACATTTTAAGCATAAATAATCCAATCATATCAAGCATGATAAATATGGAGTAAATATAAACTGTAAAGAGTCAAAGACTCAATACTATATATAATATATGCAAAAGATCTCAATGAAAATCCAACACACATATAGGTATAAACAACCACAAAACTCGACACAAAGCACATAAGTTTTACAAACCAGCAAAGTATCGATGTGTCTAAACATGTGGGATGGAATGAATGGGCGTGAACTAGATACAAACGAATTATAACCCAAACACTCAAATACGTTCAAATATTTCTAATTGGCTGCAAAACTTTATCAAACAAAGATTTAGCCTCAAGTGTAAAAAATATGAACTTTACGAACAAACGCGCACAATGCACACAAGCCTAGCATATTAATGATTTTACAAATCAATATCATCATGAAAAAATAAGCATTGCTAGGATTCATTGTTCAAACCCATTGATCTTCAACTAAACACCCTCAAAAGATTCCAATTTATTGCTTATTTTTATTTTTCATACTTTTGAAGTGAAACTATTTTTTAAAGATCAAACAAATTAAGTTGGCCCCTATTTTGGCAACTTTTTATTTTCTTACTGCCTTTAGTATTTTATTTGGCCCTTGCCAATGGTGGCTTTCCCGCAAAGACAACTTTTCTTTCATAGCCTTTCCCGCGCATCCTAATAATTTTCAATACATACTCAAGGGAAAACGGTTCTTACATGCACAAATCCCCCATAGTTAAAAAAATATGTAGATGACAAAATTGATGGCAGAACGTCTCACGAAGCTCAAATATACATGTGAAGTTAAAATCCAAAAATCTAGTGCATGTGTGTGAAGGCATCTGCAAAGTCGAATCTATAATGCAAATCAATGTCGAAACAACTCCATGATAAACATGACTAAGAATAATCTAAGCATCTAAAATCATAATCAAATGTTGAATCCATGTGGAAAGAATGGAATGAATTCGCTTTAAACACACCAATATCCCACACAAAATGTGTAAAACTAAACTACACATAAACTAAAAATCTTTTTCAGTTTTTATGATTTCTTCAAGAAAATACTAGTAATACAACACACTAACTCAAAAGATAAACAAAAATATTTTTTGTATTTTCTAAAAATTTTATCAAAATAAAATCTTTATGTATTTTTCAAAAAATATCAAAACCAAAAATCTTTTTGTATTTTTTCAATATGAAACAAAAAAAAAAATATAATACAAAATGATACACATGTCATAACAGTAGCAAATATAAATCATGAAGCATGGCTGGAGAATGATAAATAACTAACACAATCAACGTTTAGATCTATCATGGGAAGTGCCATGTGAAAGTAAATGAAAATCGTGAAGTTTAATGCCTAAAGCCACTAAATTCGATTTCCTAACCCAAGTAGGGGTATAGTGGAGCTTAGGGGTGTTGGGAACAATGGTGACACTATTCTTAAACTTTCTAGGGGTGCTACCGCAATGAGTACAAGAAAAAACACGACGAATAGTGTTACCAAAATTTGGTCCTCTCCTAACGTTCCTAGTCGACTCTCTCAAACAAGTGGTATTGTCTTTAGTAGAGGAAGAAATGTGATCATTAAAACCAATTCCACTCATATCCTCTTTGATTTGGATGGTGCCTAAGATTTTATCTAATTTTTTTGACCTAGACTCCAAATCAAACTTCACTCTACTCGAATCTCTCAAACTTGCCTCTAGCTCACCTATCCTAGACTTGAGTAGGTTCTTAGACTCCTCAAACTCAAAAAGCTCAGTTTTCATATCTTCCATCAAACCACAAAGGTTATTGCTTTCACCCTCGACATAAACTAACTTCTCTCGAATAGTCTTCTCTCGTGTCCAAATATCCTCAATGAAAACACTCTCATTATTACCTATTACATGTTCTTTCAACCTAGCCTCTGTAACAGTGAAGTTTAGATACAGATGAAGGTGTAACCCCTATAGGTATATTGATAACAGTAAATACAAATGGGCTTGATGATTACCGAACAAATGCGTAAATAAAATATGACAAATACTTAGATTTAACTCACAAATCCCTCGTGTATAACTCAAATAATAATAAATGCACTTCAGAAGTAACTCGATTAAAAGGAGAGAGAAGTAAACACCCTAGATACACTTTGCACGAAACCAACACTCCGGACACCAATCAACATTCTTCCTAACTAGCAAAATCTTAGTAATAAATGTCAATGGTGGATGGAAAAAGCCTTAGTTTTGCAATAACTCTCTCAGGATAATAACTCTCTCTCTTTACCTCTCCTAGAATAACTCTCTCTTCTCAGAAGTGGTTGAGGTCAATAAATATCCCCCAACTCCTCTTGAGGTGTCTCTATCATCATAAATTTTAAAGGCATTACTCTCACACTTAAAGTCACACGCATTAAAAATTGTTGTTGGTTCAGGATAATCTACTGCATAATCGTTAAATGCCAAGCCATACCTTTTGGATACTAATTGTACGTAAGAGGACTATCACAATAGTATTAGTCCACCAAGCTGTCTAACAATCCTAATACCATAGTGGTTTACTCGAGTCTGGATCGGATAAGGGAAGGTGGCTAGTGACATCACTCAGAGTAGATGCGACCTTTGGTAGATGATTGTTTGGGTCAAGTCCTAATGGCCACTAGAACTCTAGATTAATCTATACAAGCTACCTCTTGGTTTTTTACAATATGTATCTAAAGTGGTTAAGACAAACTTTAATGCTCCTTGCCTCTCAATCCTCTAAATCAGGTCCCTTTGAACTTCACATGGTGAGGTCATTTGATAGAGCATGTAAGCTCCCCCAAGCCCTGCCAATCTTGGTCCCTTGCAGGTACCATTTGACCCCACTCTTAATATATCATAAATTACATTTAACTAAGTAATAAAATGGGAACAAATGAGAGATTACATGGAAGGTTTCCTCTCTATCAGAACTAAGTTTCCTCATTAAGCTCCCTCACTGTGCCTCTCCATTTCCCTCGTCCATTGTTATCTTAACTCTGTTATTAGGGGGTTTATCTCTAATTATGAGATTACCTTCAATCCCCTATAGCCTCCAACTTTAAGTCAGCCTGTCCCTCATTGTGCCTCTTCTCTTCCCTCCTCCCTTATTCTCTTAATTCTATTGCGAGGGAGCTTATCTCTAATTATGAGATTACTTTCAAGCCCCCTATATCCTCCAGCTTTAACTCGCCCTTATTTACCGTTACGGTTTCCATATATAACTCATTGAAGGCTACTTTCAACTCACTCTCATCCTCATCATTATCCTCACTAGCTTCACCCTCACTCACTTGGGTCTCACAAACTATGGTCTCGAAAGATTCATCATCACTCACATGACTAGCCATGAATGCAGTGTAGTTGCGCTCAATGGAGGAATCATTTTCCTTTCCAATTCACTATCACTAAGGATGGCAGTATTTGAAATTGATTTCTTTCCATCCTTCGTTAGTTTAGTGGGGCACTCATTTACCCCATGTGAGAAATCAAGTACACTCGCAAAGGGTGATTTCACAAAAAATATTATAACACCAATTTTAATTAAGAGGAAACGACTTTAAAACATATTTTATCTTGTTTATCCTAAACATGAAACTCTATGATAAAACAGATAAATCAAACACGCAAATATGGCAAGTCCAAGTTTCAGGAAAAAAAACTTTTGGTTAAAACCTTTTATTTCACTATGAATAGTAAATCACAACTTAAAACTTACACAATGAAATCTGCAATGGATTAACCACAGCAAACCCATAAGAACACACAGTCCCAATTCAGCCCAGCCTTAGCCTATATCAGTAATGAATCCCCGTAGGTATCACCAGTCATCCATGGAGTGCCGCTCCACAAGGTGTATGTAAATAGATACAAACCAATCTAGTGTTCTAAACTAATTCACAAGAATCATATTCAATGATGATTTGTTTATGAATTAAAAAGTGTTTTGACATACAAAACTTGAATAACTTTTGCCCATAATATGTAGTAATGTTTTCGTCAAAAGTCTTACTGAAATTGGTTCACAAAACAGGTATTTAAAAGAATAAAAAATTCTTAAGGCGGCGGGGTCGTTCGAACGACAATGCATCTCATTCGAACGAAACTTTTATTTCATTTGAACAACTTGCTCTTGTCGCTTCAATGACTTGCTCATGTCGCTTGAACGACTTATTCTTGTTTCGTGAATGACTTGCTTTGAACAAAAATATTTTTTTTAAAACTCCTCCTACAGGTCTTAGAAAAAATGTTTTCCGAAAAGTAAAAGTCTTGTTCATCTTTTTGATAGAAATTAAACATCCCTAACATAATTTTATGAATTAGTTTAAACTCTAAATCATTTTATACCTTTCGGTCTATTGGGAAGTCTTTTAACTTGTAGATGCTTGATTTCGGTTCGTCTTCTCTATGCGTGTCAATTTATAACGGGAAATGACAAATTAGCCTAAGGCTATGCTATGAATAATGTAAAAACAATTGTTCTTACAAATCTCCCCCATTGGCTATTTTGGTACAAAACAAACAAAATGATCAAACACCAAATTAAAAACCAAATCTCCTATTACACATTACAAACAGTACTAACACCTTTCTCAACCCTAGAACAACGGAACGACGTAAGTTTCTTCAAACTTCAAACGCCTTCTCTTTTCCAAACATTGTCTTCACCCGTGTGTCATTAAATTGCACTTTGAGTGCCTACACACATGAGACAATAAACATATACCTTCGTGACGCATCGAGTTTGAAACAAAGTAAATCATAAATAAATTATCCATCGTAATTCAAACTCATCAAACACTAAAACTGCATTTTAATTTTCTCCCCCCTTTATTTTTATCGAAATAGACAAAGAAGTAAAAATAATAAACATGAAATACGGAGCATCACAACGAAGCAAAGATATCATCACAAAAGATGTAAATAAAGAACACATGTCATGATAATCTCAAAGGCTACCAAATACCAACTATTTTTGAAAATTTTCAATTTTTTTCAAACAAAAAAAAATTAACAAATACAACATGCAATACCAAATATAATATTTGCAAAATATATTCAAGAAAATTCGTCTCACATACATAGGTTTAAACAACCACAACCACGACAAAAATACAAAAGTCATACACACTAACATAGTATCGATGTGTCCAAATGTGTAGAATGAAATGAATGGGTGTGAACTAGAAATAAAAGAATTTTAGCTTAAACACTCAAATATGTTCAAGAAGTTCTAATTGACTACAAAACTTTATCAAACTAAGCGTTAGACTCAAGTGACAAATAAAGTTGAACTTAATTTAACAAAATAAACACAATGCACACAAGCCTAGAATTTTAGTGATTCTACCAATCAATAGCGTCGTGACAAAAAGGCTCAACTAGGATACTTTGTCATTATGAAAATCCGTTGATATTTCCATCCAAACACCATCAAAATAAATATTTTCTTTTCTTTTGAATGAATTTATCAAACCCATTGAATTTATGAAGCCTAGAATTTATCTCTTTGATTTTGAACCGTTTGCAAAAAATCCATAGCGGATTTATAACGAGAACTTTATTTTTCCAAAAAATTAATTCTTTTTGCAAACGTCAAACTAAATCTATTTCTATCGTCAAGACAAGGAGAATCCATCGAGAGAAAAAAAAATTCAGTCACAGGAGCGATGAAAAAATCACTCAATAAGCTCTGACACCAATTTGAGAAAGCGAGCACACTCGCAAAGGGTAATTTCACACAAAATATTGCAACACCAATTTTAATTAAGAGGAAGTGACTTTTAAACAGATTTTATCTTATTTATCCTAAAAATGCAACTATGTAATAAAATAGATAAATCAAACAAGCAGATATGACAAGGCTATGTTTCAAGAAAAAAACCTTTCGGGTAAAACCTTTTATTTCACTATAAATATGTCAGCAATGAATCTTCACAGGTATCACAGTTTGCCTTGGAGTGCCTCTCCACAAGGTGTATGCAAATAGATACAAACCAATCTAAGGTTATAAACAAATTCAAAGGAATCATATTCAAGGATGCTTTGTTTGTGAATTAAAAAGTGTTTTGACACATAAAACTTGAAGAACTTTTGTCCAGAATATGTAGTAACATTTTCGTCAAAAAGTCTACTGAAATTGGTTCACGAAATAGGTATTTATAAGAATAAAAAATTCTTAAGGCGACGGGGTCATTTGAATGACATTGCATCTCGTTCGAATGAACAGGAATGTCAGTTGAACGACTTTCTTCTGTCGCTTGAACGACTTGCTTCGAAAAAAATATTTTTTTTAAAACTCCACCTACAGATCTTAGATAAATTGTTTTCCGAAAAGTAAAAGTCTTTTTCATCTCTTTGTTAAAAATTAAACATCCCAAATATAATTTTATGATTCAGTTTAAACTCTAAATCATTTTATACCTTTTGAGATGTCGGAAGTCTTCAAACTTGGAGATGCTTGAGATCGATTCGTCTTCTCTATGCATGACGATTTGTAACGGGATACGCTAAACTAGCCTAACATTATGCTATGAACAATGTCAGAGAAATTTTTCTTACACTATGACTATAACCCTCATAATCAAAACACCTATTTTATGCATACCTCTTTAAGTTTTCATTACGATTCTTAGGGAAGTTATCGGCCTTGTTGTTCATATTTTTCTCAAAATATTTTGCATTTTTCGATTGCTTTTGAAAATTGAGAAAATTTTTGAACTTCTTTACCAACAAGGGTACATCTTTGAATTCGGAGTCTGAATCATCACATGACACTAAATTTTCCTCCTTGTAGGCTTTCAAGGCAATGCCATTTTCATTCTTAGTCACTTCCTTGGAGGTAAACATGTCAAGCATAAAGGTTTGTAGGTCACAAACAAGCTCTTAAACTTTAGTGTAATCAAGAGTACCTAAGGAGTTCAAAATGGTCACCTTTGGATCAAATCTTGTATGAAATGAACTTAAGATCTTCTTGAAAACTCGATTGTCAGGTATCTTCTCCCCCAAGTTATGCGACAAGTTAACAACATCAAAAAATCTGGTGTAGAACCCATCAAACTTCTCACTCTCCAACATCTTAATAGTTTCAAACTGAGTGGCGAGGTTTTGGAACTTGGAAGCCTTAACAGTCTAGTTCCCTCATGGGTGAGTTGGAGTATATCCCAAGCCTCTTTAGACGTCTCACACGTCATAATACGGTGGCACACTTCTGGAGTGACAAAACTATTTAATGCATTTAAACCCCTAGAATAATATTGAGATGTTTTTTTCTCGGGATTAGTCCATGACTCAACATATTTTAAAATAATAACCTCTCCCTCTCTTATGACTAGCGGAGACCAACCCTTTTATATGACTAGCCACACCCTCTCATCTATAACCTTAAGTGATCACTTCATACACATATTCCAGTAAGTGTAATTAGAACCATCAAACACGGATGTCCTAAAACCATCAAACCCTACAAAATTTATTCCTACCGACACGGGAATAAATACAGGGTAATGTAGTGTATCAGGATCTGATACCAATTTGAGAAAGCCCCTATGTGCAGTGTCTTAGGTATATACAGACTTTCTAAAGTTTTCTTAATTTTAGTCTTATGAAACAATATATCCAATTTAAACTTTGCACCAAAAACTTATCGTGTGAATTTTTTTTATTAACCCAATTTTAACATATTTAATCCTAAACATTCATTAAGCAATTAAAATAAAAAATCAACAAACCGGAAGATAAATATGTAAGAGGAAACCACTACGGGTAAAAACCTCTCGACGACGTCGGCCTAACCAAACACTCACTATGATACGATAATTACAAAGATAGAATTTAGTCTTACTCAATGACTCGACTCCACAAGACTTAAAGCCTTTTCTTCTCTTCAATCACTCCTCCACATTGCAGTACAGGTATCCACCCACACAATGTCCACAAAAAATAAATTGACACGATTAGAAAAATGTCCTTAAAATATTTGACTTGGGAATTTGTGCTTACAAGAAGCCTTGCGTGAGTTTATTCAAGTTTGAAACAATTATGAATGTGAAGTGGAAAAGGGCTATTAAGGGAGTAAATATCATTTATAGGTAAGTCCACCATTAGAAAGAGACTTTGAATAAAGAAAAGAGAGTAAAAATTATATATATTTCCACGGACACAATTAGTTTGTGAGCATCAACAAAAAGAGTGACATTTTCGAAGAGAGAGAAGAAATGGAATATGTTTATTTTTTAGGGTGTTATAATTGAAAAACAATGGTCAATAATGAGTCTGATTCATTTGGATGAATTTTATATTGTACTTGACACACATTTGAAGTCCCATTTTTAAGGCTAAGGGCTCTATATCAGTGTTTGTAGATATACCATTTGAATTAGCAAAACAAAGCACAAACAGAAAACTAGCTCCTATAATAATACCCCCATATCCACTAGGGTCTGGATTGGCTCTTAGAGAATCATCAACATTAAGTTTAGATTAGTTTTGAGGAGGACTGATCCATTGGATCATCTTTGGAATTTTTTATCTAGGGGAAACTAACAAATCAAATACCTCAATAATCTTGCCGTCAAACTTTTTTGCTTAGTTTTCAAATCTAACACCTTTGAAAATATTATAAATGAGAGATAATGATTGATATATTATGTTGTTATGGTTAAACCTTATTGAATCATAAAAGGCCCTATTTCTTCCTTTCCGAATTTCCCAGCAAACCACACTAGGAATGGCTTTTATAAGAAATCTCAAATAGTCTCATGCTCTTTCATCGTACCACTAACTCATAATCATAAGATATATATAGTTACAGTCCATTCTAGTAATTATGAGGTCTAAAAAGAAATCCCATATAGGTTTTTTGTTGTTACATTGAAGAAATAAATGGTTAATAGACTCACAGTAATTTAGACATGCTTTGCATCTAGACACCACTCTAATTCTTAGGTCTTAAATATTATTATCAAGAGGCAGATGATAATTGATAATTCTCCAAAAATTTATTGAAACTTTCTTTGAAATATTCATGTCCAATATTTAAGCTATAACTCTAGAGGATAATTTATGCTTCTTATATATATCCATAGAAGAAGAATAAGAGAATTCCCATGTCTCAGTTAATTTCCAAATCCATTGATCTCCAATCTTTTTTGTGTTTCTCAAAAAATTATTTTTAATATCAATAATTCTCTTCCATGTTAAATATCCACTACTAAATTGATTATTTTTATATATGTTTCTCATGTATGCAGCCCATAAGGATTCCTCAGTTGAAAATTTCCAAAACAATGTCATTGATTAAGCACTAGTTATATTATTAGTGTTTCTAAAACCAATACCTCCCTATGATTTGTCAAAGGAATTCACAAGCTTTCCATTAGTACTTCCACCCTCGAGAGTCATTTCCACCCCAAAAGAATTTGTTTATCACAGTGTGTGACCTTCTAATGACAACTTTAGCAGGTTGCATGGATGCCAGCAAGTAAGGAGGTATAGAGGACATAACACATTAATTATAACATATTCACCCCCACTTGATAGAACTTTTGATTGCCATATATTTCTCCTTCTTCTTGAAGACTCAATTAGTTTTCCATACAAACATATTTTGTTCCTGCCTTTAAATAATAGGCATCCCAAATATTATAGAGGAAGATTTTTAAATTTTAGTCTTGAACATGTTTCAATAGATGATTTTTTCTAGGAGGCTGCTTTAAATTTATGGAAGAACTACTCTTTTGAATCTTAACTTTCTATGTTGATATTAAAATGTAATTGTTCATAAATTTCATTATAGACTTTACACTTTTTTTATCCCCTCTGGTGAATAAAATTAGATCATTAGCAAAAGACATGTGAGAAATTATAGCGTTACCACTAAGATGATAATAAGGCTTTACAATGCCTCTTGTCATTAAATGATCTAGACCTCTTTTCAAGTATTTAGGTGCCAGAATAAAAAGGTTAGGGGATATTGGATTCATTTGCTTTATACCTTTAGAATATTAAAAGTACCCCTATGGACACCCATTAATCGTAATATAAAACACATTGTTAGAGATACTTCTCCACACATAATCCATCCACCTTTCTCTAAATCCAAATCATATCAACACATTAATTAGATTATCCCAGTGCACTCTATTATAGGACTTTTACATATCCATTTTAATTACTACATTACATCAATGAATTACCCCCCCCCCCCCCCCCCCCCCGTCCCACATAGAAAAAAATTATGGCCCATCTCTTAAGAAAATTATGGCCCATCTATTATATGTACCTTCCCTTCATAAAACCATTATGTTTGAATCTCCACTCTGAAACCATTTAATATTGGATTTTTCTTTTGATTATGTTTCTTCTATTTGTAAATCTTTGATAAGTTTGTCTCTCCCTCTTTGTAGATTTGTCCTATTGTAATATTTTCTATCCAACTCATAGACCAATTATAATTGAAGAATTTCATCATCTAGATAATTCAAATTCTGGAAAATGTCTTTGAAACCCTCTTTATTCCTAATTGTCAACACCCCTTTAAATTTGTAATTTAATTGAAAAAAATTCATACCATATGAATTAGTAGCTTCAATCCGGGAAGACCTGATTATATCCTTAAACTTATTATTATTTCACCACATTGATTGGAATTTGAAATATTTTGGAACTATATAAAACTCATTTTGAACAATAATTAGTAAGGGAGTATGGTCTGAAGTATACCTATTTAGGTGATGAATTAATGTGTTTGGAAATAATGACAACCACTGAATATTTTCTAAACACCTATCAAGTCTTTCCATTATTACTTCCTCCTCATTTCTATTATTTCACCAAGTGAACCTTGTACCTTTAAGCCCCAAGTCTATAAGGCCACTATCATCTATAGGTTAGTTTAATTCACTCACTGCTTGAAAATCAATTGCATTAACTCATAACCTTTCACTTTAACAACATACCACATTGAAATCCCCAATAACATAATAAGGTTTGTTTTCACCTAAATGACATGCCTCAATTAATTGCTCCCACAAAAATCTCCTATCTTCCTTCGAATAATTGGCATATATAACAGACATGGTCAGTTATTTTTTCAAAGAGTGGTGGTTTAATATACTAGTAAGTTGTTGCTCTTCATAAAAAATAAGATGAATCAAAACATCAAATCTCTAAAGAATCAAAAATTCCCCAAATTAATTACTATAGCAGACACCAAATCCCCATTTAAACTTATATAATTTAATATTTCGTGGGTCTACTTTATCCTTAATAAGGTAATCATTGTAATTTTATAAGTTCTTAAATTTTTTTTATTCTTCTTGAGGTAGATTTCTTAACAACACCTCCAATATTCAAAACAAGATAGCTAGTCATTAGGAATATTTAACTTAAAATTATTTATTGCCTTTTACAGAAGATTTATTTACTCTTTTGAATAAAGGATCTTTTATCTTTGAGTTAGTGATTGGTGGGGATTAACCTTGATAAACTAGATTCTTCTGACTTCTGAGTGTTGGAGTTTTCTTTTCCATAGTCTTATTAATTTTGTTGCCAAGACTTTGAGAAAATAAATGGAGTTCTTCAATGAATAACACTGCTTCCTCCTCATATACATCTCCATTAGTTGAATAAAGGTGATTTGCAACATTATTTTTGTAATAATGGGGTATTTCAATGGCTCTTGGTGACAAAGAATAATTGTCTATAATAATAACATCTTGGGAAGTGATATCTTGATTGTGGAATTTTTTGAGTATGCTATAGTCTTCCTTTCAATCTTCTCTTGAGATTTGCATTTAACTTTTTCCTTCTTTTTTGCCATTTTTTCAGTGTTGAACAATTAAACTTCTTTTTCAGTGTCTTGATCTCCTTCTTCCATCTGAGATGATGGAATATCTTCAATAGGACTATTCATGACTATTTTGATTATATTACTGACCTCTTTTTCAACTTAGTGGATAACTACTTGAACCTCCATATGAGCCTTCATTTCCTTAAAAAAAATTATTTCTTCTGTAATTTTCTTGGGATGATTGGATTGCTTTGGTACTTTAAATAAACATTTATTGACCTCGTGTCCTTTCTTTGAGCAATATGAATAGTATTTACGCAAATCTTCTATACAAACTCTTAGCAAAATCCTTTAGAGCCACATCCAATCCATACTCTTTTGGGAATGGTATTTAGTAGGTCCACTTCAACATAAACTCTCTCAAGACTTGGACGATTAATTTCTTAAATATATGCATCTAAAGGAAGAGGTTTTCCAATCAGGTGTACAATGGAGTAGAGGGAGATTTTCTAGACAAAATGAATAGGTAACTGAGGGAAATTAATCCATATTGGGGTTATGCTACTTTCTTTATCAGGTCTAAAATATGGAGTCCATTCAAACGTGCGCATGGGATATTTACCAATGAACCAATATTAAAGCATCCATAACCTAGAATAATCTTCTTCACAATTCAATCGAATCAAGACCTGCTTTTGATAAAAATACCAATATAGTAAGAAGTTTTCAATGAAAAGTTTAGAAAAACTTTCCTTATTTCTTCCTTTAATGTTCTCCCATAAGAAAATTTTCCAGTAAGGTAATATTTGAAAGGTTTGTCTAGTGATTCAATATCTTCAAAGAGAACATGATATAGAGTTCTCCTTTAAATGATGATAGTGGCTTCAAAACAAGCTATTGGCCATTTATAGCAGCCACCACTGATGCGAATGATATGCTCTAAACATTAGGTATGTCTGGTTCTTTCAGATCAATTTTGGGAGGATGACAACTTCCTTGCAAACCTTAGGATAGGCTTACACGAGAGAGAGAGAGAGAGAGAGAGAGAGAGAGAGAGAGGATGGTTCATGTTGAGTATGTGTAAGGACATTTTTATCCATTATCAATTTGTATGTCGTTCGCTGTTATGTCGTTAAAGAAATTCAAGATCATATGTTTATCATCGGATCCGAATATCAAAGAAGAATGGAATCAGAATTTCAGTCCGTCGCGAATCGATCCGCCCCTATATCAGACCAATCCGCTTTGCACCAATCCAGTAGACCCCGGATCGAATGCGAACCGAAGAAGCTCCTTGAGAAAATGAACCGGTCCGACCTCGGATCGATCCGCATCCATACCGGACCGATCCGCCTGGGATAAAATCGTGCAGATCATGCTGAGATTTTTTAGGGCCAGTTTTTCCTTTATAAACCAACTTCAGGGATTTGTTTTCTAAGACTTTTTAGACGATTTTCAGAGTCCTAAATAATCTAAGTCTTCATCTTTATGAGTCCCAAGACTCATGTTTCGATTCACATAACTTTCCAAACCCTTGTGAATCTGTTTGCAACCCAAGAACACAATCGTGTGTCTATTCATACCCTTCTGGAGAAGGCCGTTCTTCTTCTTCATTGCTGCCCTCCTGGAAAGGGAAACTTCCAGCCACCGACTACAGATCCAACGCCTGGGGGTAACTCTGTGTCACTATATTTTCATTATAATCCGAGAAATTGTATGTTATAATATTATAATGAAAATAAATGGTTTTTCCCCTTTGGGGGATTTTTCCTCACATATGTGTGTTTGAATGTTCTTGCATGAGTTATCATCTTACTCAATCACATATAGATGCATGTTTAGGATTTAATTGATAAAAACTGAGTTTAATTAAATAATATCTCTATTTGAAACGCACGTGCACTCTTTCAAATTGGTATCAGAGTCAGTTACACAACTTTACCGTGTAATTTTCAGCGAAATTTTTCTAAGATATCAATTTTTCTGAAAAATTGGTTTTTGAAAACAAGTGTGTTCATAATGGAGAAATTATATAATAAAATGCCTGTTTTTGACTGGATAAACTATGCATATTTGAAAACCCGCATGAGATCTGCATTAAAAGCCATTGATGAACGTGTCTGGATTTTGGTTGAAAGAGGGTGGACTCCTCCCTCCGTCACTGTGCCATTTTTGGATCCATCACTCCTGACGAATTCCGACGTATAATGACGTGCACCACGTCAAAAGAGGCATGGGATGTTTTGCAACTTACCCATGAGGGTACGAATGCTGTGAAAGAGTCTAAACTACAAAATTTAACAACTCAATTTGAGACCATCAACATGCATGAAACTGAATGCTTTGATGATTTTTATGCTAGGCTTTCTGACATGGTTAATACTAGCTTTAATCTTGGTGAACATATCCCTAATGCTAGAGTTGTTAAAAAGATTATTCGTTCTCTGCCTAAGCGTTTTATCCCTATAGTCACTGTGCTAAATTCAATGGATAATTTAAATACGCTAAAATTGGAGGAACTTGTAGGAGACTTGCAAACATATGAAATTGATATGTTTCCTAAAACTGCTAAGCCTAAAGATAAGGGAATTGCACTTAATGCCCAAGAGAGAAAGAGTGAGGGGTCTGCAAGAAAGAGGGGAGAGTCGTCTAGAAAAAGAGAGACAGATACGTCAGATTCGAAGTGCGATTTTGACCTAGATGATTTGGCTCTTTTTGCTAAAAATTTCAAAAGAATCCTCAAATTCAAGAAAAATGGTAATTTTAAAGATAAAAAGAAGTTTGAGAAAAATAAGTTTGAAAAGAAAAAATGAAAAAGTTTTTAAAGATCCTCCTAAAAAAGAAAGTGAGAGATTCTTTGAGTGCGACGGTAGGGGTCATAGAGCCTTTGAGTGTGCCACACATCTAAATAGAGAAAAGGGCAAAGCTGTCCTAAATGCTATCCTTAGCGACGACAGTGAGGTCGAGTCGGTGGACTCGGGAGATGAGTCATCGCATGAGTGTAACTTCACCGCATTCACAGGTAGTCATGTGAGTACTTCTAGTGCTCCTCACGACGATGAGGATGCTGCTTCACAGGGACACCTCGACAGTGAGATAGATGTGAGTGAGGGGGAGGATGACGCAAGTGAGAGCGAGAGTGATCTTCAACGCACTTACGCCAAACTATATTCTGAGTCTTTTAAAACTAAAAAGCGTAACAAAGCGTCAGTTCTTAGGATCACCACATTAGAGGAAGACTTAAGAAAAGAGAGAGAGAGAGAGAGTCCTCCACCTGCACTACCTTAAGAGAGAGAGTCTTCCTATGTTGAGAAAGAGAGTTTGCGTAGAGAGAGAGAGAGTTGTTTTGAGAAAGAGAGAGGGGACTTGACTAAACAAGTGGCTAGTCTTATGAGTGAGCTCCATTCCTCCGTGGAGATTCGGATGAAACTTGAAGCCCATGTTGCCCAGCTTACTCATGATCTTGAGAAAGCACGGGAAGTCAAGGTACAAATCGAGGATAGATCTGGGAAGATGGGCAAGATGCTCCTCGGCCCCGCTTTAGGTTTTGGTGATCGACAGGGAATTAGTTATGATGGTGCCTCCACGTCTCAAATTGCACTTGGACCAATCCCTAAGTTTACTACTACTCCATATGGTCATCGCCAAAATCCATGAAGGAGAGTTCGATGAAGAAAAGCAAACCAAGGTCCGCCTAAGACTGTGTTCTTTTGTACATATTGCAAAAGAAAAGGCCACCTGAGGGAGTTTCGCTATAGTTTGGGTCGGACATGACGTACTTCTGCTCCACCACGTCATACTGATGAGTTTGCCAGTCTGCGAGAGTGTGTTGAGTTCTTAGCCGCCAAATCACAGAGTTTGATGGAGGAATTCCGACGGATGTCCTTGCCGTCAGTGAATGCTTCTCACTTTTCGGCTAAAACAAACAACAACAAGGGTAAACAAAAGGTTAACACTTCTTGGGTGCCTAAGAAAGATAAGAAAGCCCTTGTTGTTCATGTTTCTCTCAAAGCACATAATACCTCACAATGGTATTTTGATAGTGGGTGCTCCAGACACATGACAGGTGATGTCTCATTTTTTACCTACCTAGAGGAATATAAGGAAGGTAGAGTCACCTTTGGAGATGGGATCAAGTCTAGCATTGTAGGACGAGGTACTGTAGAGTTACCAGGTTTTCCTAAGCTAGAGAATGTTTTGTACGTCAAAGGTTTGAAAGCAAACCTTCTCAGCATTAGCCAACTGTGCGACGCTGACTTTGCAGTAAAGTTTGACCGGGACGCGTGTAATGTCTAAAATCAAGCCGGTAAACTTTTAGTGCAAGGGGTAAGGACCGAGGATAATTGCTATGGGACTGTGGCCACTTCCACACTTGTCTATAAAAGTGCCATGATCACACCGATGGATTTGTGGCCCCAACGTCTAGGTCACGTGAACGTTAGATATTTGACTCGTTTAGTAAAAAAGGACCTAGTACGTGGCTTACCATCTCTTGGAAAGTCAACTTCCACGGTTTTTGGACCTTGTCATTTGGGAAAGCAAATTCAGAGCCCTCATAGGAAGTTTCATTCCATTACCACCTCCCAAGTACTTGAGCTAATTCACATGGATCTTATGGGTCCTACTCGTACTGACAGTTTGGGTGGTAAGAGGTATATCCTCGTGATGGTAGATGATTTCTCTAGATATTCTATTGTAGGTTTTTTGAGGGAGAAATTCGATGCTGTAGAGTTTTAATGACCAAGTGCCATGTCCTACAAAATCAACACGGAGTCACTATTAATAGGATCCGTAATGACAATGGCACAGAGTTTAAGGAAGCAAACGTAGATCTCTACTGTGATAGCCTTGGGATCAAACATGAGTTTTCTGCTGTAAAGACCCCTCAGTAAAATGGGATTATTGAGAGAAAGAATAGGACGATCCAGGAAATGGATAGATCTATGCTTCTAGGTCGTAATGTTTCTAGGAGATTTTGGGCAGAGGCAGTGTCTACTGCATGCCACACGGTGAATAGGGTTTACCTACGTCCACACACACTTAAGATACCTTATGAGTTGTGGACTCGCAAGAAACTCAACCTTGCATATATCTGTGTTTTTGGGAGTAAATGCTACATCCTACGAGATAGAGAGCAATTAGGAAAGTTTGACTCCCGAAGTGATGAGGGAATATTGTTAGGATATTCATCGAATAGTAGAGCGTACCGGGTTTTTAACCTGAAGAGCTATAAGGTTATGGAATCAGTAAACGTCACCGTGCAAGATGACGAACCTTCGACGGTTATTGGTCCTAACCTTCAGTGTGAATATGAGGACTTTTCTGGAAGTGATTTACTTGTTCCTCACCCACACTTTCTGGACCCTACTCCTATGTTAGGGGACACACCTTCTTGGGTTCGCAAGAGTCATGACCCTGCCTCCATTTTAGGTGATCCCACTCTTGGGGTCAAGACTCGTGCTCAACTAGAGAACGTCGTTAGCCACTTTTGCTACACGTCCAAAGTCGAGCCCAAGAATCACAAAGAAGAACTCAAGGATGAACACTGGATATCTGCTATGCAGGATGAGTTGCTTCAATTTAAAAAGAACAATGTCTGGGAACTAGTCCCCCGACCTAGTGAGACTAATGTGATAGGTACCCGGTGGATTTTTAAGAATTAAATGGATGAAAATGGTACCATAATCAGAAACAAGGCTAGGTTGGTCTCTCAAGGCTACAAATAGATAGAGGGTGTAGACTTTGGGGAGACATTTGCTCCTGTTGCGAGGCTTGAGTCCGTCCGTTTACTACTCACCATCGCATGTCATCTGCACTTTGAGTTATATCAGATGGATGTCAAGAGTGCCATCCTGAATGGCATTCTACAGGAGGAGAGGTTTATATAGAATAAATAAAAGGGTTTGAAGACCCTAAGCACCCTGAGCACGTTTATTATCTGAGGAAAGCCTTATATGGTTTGAAGCAAGCACCCCGTGCTTGGTACAAAAGGCTTACTTATTATCTCTTAGCCCGTGGCTTCAAGAGAGGGGGAGTTGATATGACGTTGTTCGTCAGGAGAGATGACGGTGCTATTTTGGTTGCCCAGGTCTATGTGGATGAAATAGTCTTTGGATCCACGTGCTCCTAGCATGCTCACCACTTTGAGGAGGAGATGAAAAGTGAATTTGAGATGAGCATGGTAGGTGAGCTTACTTTCTTTCTTGGTCTCCAGGTTTGTCAGCTAGAGGATGGGATGTTCATCTCCCAATCCAAGTATACTAGAGACCTAGTGAAGAAATTTGGTCTAGACTCCGCTAAGCATGCACGTACACCTATGAGTACTTCTATAAAGCTTAGTAAGGACACTTCAGGCAAGGACGTAGAGCAAACCTTGTATCGAAATATGATAGGTAGTCTTCTCTACTTGACTACCAGTCATCCCGATATAGCCTTTAGTGTTGGAGTCTGTGCGCGTTATCAGGCATCCCCGAAAGAATCACACTTACTCGCTCTAAAACATATTATCAAATATGTAAGTGGGACTCTTTCATATGGTGTTTGGTATTCCTTTGATACCAATGATCATTTTTCCACCTATTCGGATGCCGATTGGGCCGGGGATGTAGATGGTTGTAGGAGCACTTATGGTGGATGTTTCTATTTTGGTTCTGCTCTTGTCTCCTGGTTGAGCAAGAAGCAAAACTCCATCTCTTTGTCCACTACGGAGGCTGAGTTCATCACCGCCGGGAGTTATTGCACGCAACTCTTGTGGATGAAGCAGATGCTGGAGGATTATGGGATTTCACAGGACACCATGACCATTTCCTGTGATAACACGAGCGCGATACACATATCCCGCAATCCAGTCCAGTATTCGTGCACAAAGCACATCAGGATACGCGAGCACTTTATACATCAGTTAGTTGAGGAGAAAGTCGTATCCCTGAGTTTTCTTCCCATCGACCGTCAGTTAGCTGATATGTTCACGAAACCCTTAGATTCGAGAGTCTTAGGAAGTCTTTGGGGATTTGCACAGTTGACTGAAGGGTAGGTCTGTGTTTAGCATAGGATGCATTTATTTCATATCATCTGATGCCTATTGCTAGATTGTATCATATGTTTTGTTTTGTTTTCTTATTTTTTTGAAAAATCCAAAAAGATTTTCTTTTTATTAATTTTTTTTAGAAAAAACACAAAAAGATTTTTGTATTTTTTTTTGCACCTTTTATGGATGAGCATTTAAGATAGCCAAGTCACAACTTCATTCCACTTATCCATGTGACTATTTGATAGAGATTTGAGACGCTACATCATTTTATCCATGTGCTTTACATTGTTTGGAGTCTTTGAGATGTGATTAGTGATATCTTCTACATGTTTGACTCCTATCTCCTTTATTGCACACATGCACCACTATATTTGATTATTTCACTAGTCTATCACATATTGGCTTGAGTGTTTCCATCTCAATTCTGTCTATACAACGTACAATATGCGATAAAACTTGACAAGATTGGAATGCATGTAAAAACCATTTTGGTGAGACAGTGTGTTTAATTAAGAACGGGGAGGGGTTGCGAAAGGTAATTATCTATTCTTTGCGCAAAAGCCAACGTTCAAAAGGACCTAAAAAATGGAGGAATTTTATTATCCGATGTCCAAAGAGGTTAAAAGATCCCGAAAAAATTGAAAGGCAATAAAAATCAATACATGCCAAATATGGGCCATTAGGTTTCACCATCAATTCTCCAAAGTTTGAGAATTTAGATTACCTTTACAAGAAAATATTTATGAGGGAGTTTGGTTGGAGAATTTAAACGGGTTTGCACTTCCTTGAAAGTCCTGACAAAGCATGAACTCGTTTTGGATGTTATTGGTATGAAAATCACTTCGAGCTTTGATTTGTTGATTTGATTGAGTTAATGTCTCATATTTCCATTTTTTACACCAAAGGAAGGTTTTGAGTTCATTCGTTAGGAGTATCCGATATTCATCGTGCACATATGTCATGTTTGTATGCATTAATTTTCCTATCGAATTTGATCACACCCATACATTTACACTATCCTCGACTTGGTCGTTTTGTTCTTGTTCATGGTGTGTTTTCGTGTTTATCTATTTTGTAAAAAAATTTGAAAAATTCAAAAAATAGAAAGTTTATTACCTTGTGACATTCTCCATGTACATCTATTTCTGCTTCTCCTATCTGTCTATTTGGGGACATCATAAAAAAGGGGAGAAAAGAATTATCATATTATGGGGGAGTTTTGAGTTTTGATAATTTTGATTTTGAGGATCTTTTTTAAATTGGTATCTATGTTTAGCTCATTTCAAACTCGCTATGTCACGTGGTATTTTGCTTTATCTCATGTGTGTAGGTACCGATCAATGATCATATGTTACACACCCTGATGAGAGAAGCATTGAGATTCCTGAAGAGTTGAAGAACAAACGATGAAGTCGTATTCATTTGTACCTTTTCAGTTTTGGGTTCATGGAAGGGTAGATTTGTATAGGCATTTTAATATTTGATAATTCGGATGTTTGTTTTTTATGTATATTCCGGTATAGACATAGGGGGAGATTCGTAAGGAAATTTTTGTCCATTATCAATTTGTATGTCGTTCACCGTTACATCGTTGAAGAAATTCAAGATCATATCTTTATCATCGGATCTGAATATCAAAGAAGAATGAAATCAAAAAATTTTGTCAGCCGAACCGGTCCGCCTGATTTAAAAAAGAACCGGTCCTCCGCGAATCGATCCACCCCTATATCGGACCGATCCGCTCTGCACCAATCCAGTAGACCCTGGATTGAATGCGAACCGAAGAAGCTCCTTGAGAAAATGAACCGATCCGACCTCAGATCGATCCGCATCAATACCTGACCGGTCCGCTTGGGATAAAATCGTGCAGATCGTGTTGAGATTTTTTAGGGCCAGTTTTTCCTTTATAAACCAACTTCGGGGATTGGTTTTCTAAGAATGTTTTAGACGATTTTCAGAGTCCTAAATACTCTAAGTCTTCATCTTTGTGAGTCCCAAGACTTATGTTTTGATTCACACAACTTTCCAAACCCTTGTGAATCTGTTTGCAACCCAAGAGCACAATCGTGTGTCTGTGCATACCCTTGTGGAGAAGACCGTTCTTCTTCTTCATTGCTGACCTCCTGGAAAGGGAAACTTTCAGCCACCGACTACAGATCCGACGCCTACGGGTAACTCTATGTCACTGTATTTTCATTGTAATCCAAGAAATTTTATGTTACAATATTATAATGAAAATAAATGGTTTTGCCCCTTTGGGGAATTTTTCCTCATATATGTGTGTTTGAATGTTCTTGCATGAGTTATAATCTTACTCAATCACATATAGATGAATGTTTAGGATTTAATTGTTAAAAACTGAGTTTAATTAAATAATATCTCTATTTGAAACGCACGCGCACTCTTTCAGTATGTGTTGCGATTATATATATATATATATGGTATGTTTCTTTTGAGTCATTGCATTTTATTTTATCCATGTTCATCGTATATGTTTTCATTTATATCATATGCTTCATTTGTATCACTTTGATATGATATTTTCATTATTTAGATTATTTGTAGTTGTGTTGATGAGTTTGTTTATCGCTTTCTTCACACTTCACATCGCATGATATGCTTGTTTCCTTTATGTTCACATGTTTCACATTAACGGGGATAATTTTGTTTCAAATTATGCACTTTACCTTTTTATATATAGAACAAAAAGGGGGATAAGTATAACCTAACGAGGATATGCATATTATTTAAAGGGCATATAGTTAGCAAAGGCGCAGTTTATGTTTTCATATACAGTTTATATATTATATATTCTCTTTGAATTTAAATAGTGTGTTAAGTGTGAAGGTTTTAGCTACGATGTGAAAAAATTTCATAAGATAAAATCTACTAAAGAGTTTTTATCGGTAAATTATGAGTTTGTACTTTTTCTTTTGGGGTTGGGATTGAGTAATTAGAGAGCCTTACAACCGTTTTCGTTTTCGTTTCATCCCGAAATATCCAAAGGGGGTATTTTTAATAACAAATTATACATTTAGCCAATTTGTAAGTTTGTCTTTATTTTGTTTGGCCAAAACCATTTTAGTCAAAGGTTAGGATTTGAGTTCAATTTGTCCTTCAAGCCTAGGATTCGTATTAATGACCATAATGGGTAAGTAATCAATATCAACATTATTTCGAGTTTCATGCCTTGTATCATCTTCAACATCCATGAGATCTCGATAAGATATGAATGCATATTACATTTGATCCATGAATACATTTTGGGTGTTTAGTCACTACAACAGATTAGGCAAATGGTTACGTCCCAAATCCCTGACCAGAATTGTGGGTGGCGGCCAAAGGTCGTGACCATTTTCGTGGGTCGCGACCAAAATCCCTGAACAAATGGGGGGTCATGGACCTGAGGGTCTTGGTGGATGGTCATGGATATAGGTCGTGAACTATACACGCTACTGGTCTCATCTTTGGGTTGCGACCAAATTATTTGAGGATCCTCGATGGTCATAGCTTTAGTGCGTGACCCACACTTACGTACAAAAACTATGGTCACGGCTATAGGCTGTGACCGCTTATCATAACTAAAAATAGGTCACATCTACTGGTCACATATTTGGGTCACAATTGAGAACACACTATATAATTGACTTAACTGAGTCTATATTATATAGGAGTTCCAACTAATTTGGATACTGAGAAAAAGTAGGTTAGATTTTATGAGTTGCTTCATATCCCAAAGGTTCCTAAGCAATCAAGTCCAAGAAATCCTAATAGGGAAGTTAATTTTATCCTTAAACCACTATAGGACATTCTCACTTCATCATATCTTATTCCTATTTGCATTGCTGGTTTTTAAAACACTTTAACCATTTTTCTTCAATTTAATTCATTTACAACATTTTTAAAAACATTTTAAATAATTTTTTAATTATTAAAATTTGGTTTTTAAAAAGTGTTGGGGATATAAATTGTATTTCAAAAAGGGTTTTATTTGCTTCAAAGTTAACTTGGGTAGAATGTCAAAGCTCTAGAGACTTCAAGGGGAGTTTATAATTATTTTCAAAAAACGCATTTTTTGGTTGATTTACACCGTCCACGTGTTGGCTCATTAAGCATTAGATCTGTGTTTTCAGACAGACACAACCCCACCTACCAATCTCAGCCCTTGTATGACTTTAATTGACGATCTGCATGTCTTTAGTTACAATCCCAGCTCTTACCTCTTAACCAATGAGATTTTTGTATTCCACCGCTTGTTATAAGCCATTAGATTTCAAGTCAAACTTATAAGACCAAATCTAGCCCTTGGGTTGCAAAATATGTTCGAGATCCTTCTTCACCAAGTATAAAAAGGATATAAGTCTCATCATTTGGAGACTTTTGCCATTTCATCCAAATAAGAAAAAATAGAGAAGGGAGATAAGGGAAGAAAGAGAGGAGAAAAAAGATAAGAAGATAACCTATCTTCGAATCCTCACACCTCTAAGTGATTTCCCATAAGCCATACACCTTAACCTTTAAATATCCATTTACCAAAAACCAAAATGTTGAGTGTTAGAGCCATTCTAGGGTTTCTGTTCGTTTGGTAGTAGGGTTGACGTCTGATAAAGACCTCTTTCGGTTTGTATCTCTTTCAGAACTCATCTTTAAGAAAATAGCAAGTTTCACTTGTTGAAACTTGAGATTTTCTAAAGAGAACATCACACACCTATTTTTTAAGTTCTCTGTTTGGATCTCTTTCTTTAGATCCGTCTGTTTCTAAGGATTTTTGAAAAATAAACTTTTAAGTTTTCAAGGCTATATCAGATCCTTAAGAACGTTTGTGTCTCCTGTTTTATATTTCGCACTTTGTGAAATAAACATGTACAAAAATAAAAACAAGACACATTGGACCTTGGCTATTTTTGAAAGCAAGGTTATTTTTCTAGATCTGATCTTGAATAAGAAGTTTCTTTTACAAAATCGTTTGAATCAGATCCTGCATGTCATATATAATTTAGTGATTTGTAGGATATTGTTTGTATAAATTCTATGAGATGGTGAGTTGCATAAATATACATATATATCACCTCACAAACACTTCTCACACGAACACTTAGACACAGTGGTTTTGTTTGATATTTAAAGTTGAAAGAGCTGTTGAAATCAGAATTCAAAGAGAAGGAGGTCAAGGAAAAGGCAAAGAAGCAAAAAAGAAGAGATCAGTCAAGTCAAGTAAGAAAACCTTTGGAGTGGAGTAGCTCATGTAGGTATAACTCCGAACTTAGATTTAGGATCCTTGTGTGTTTGCTTAAGTTTTGTAACTTGATTCTTTATTCTAGTGAATTTTTGTTTTGTGTCCTAGAGCGCACTGTGGATGTTTCCTTGATTAAGAGTTTTACCACGTTAAAAATTCTTGTGTCTATTCCTTTGTATATTCTTAGTTGTTGTTGTGATTGGTACTGCATGGTTGCTTTAGTAGATGGTTTTTAAATTTTAAAAACTAAGGTAATCAACTATCAAATTTAGACCATTTATTCAGAAAGTTTTTACAACACATCTTTTGTTTTTCGAAAAGAGTTTTGCCCAAAAATTTTATTCGTAGTTTACACACTTTATAAAATTTTGTTATTAACCTTGTAAACAAGTTTTTCAAGTGGTATCAGAGAAGGACCATCTTTTGTGATCCTAAAACTTTAGAAATTGTTTTTGAAACCTCTTTCAAAATTTTTGAATATGGAAAAAGGATTTTATAAGTTTGGTAACTTATCGAGACCACCACTCTTTGATGGAAACAACTTTTCATACTGGAAAGTACGAATGGTTTCTTTCATTCAAGGAACCCTCAGTGATGATGTCTGGTAAATGATGGAAAGGGGGTTTGAACATCTTACTAAGGCCATCTCTGAAACTAATCCAACAAGGATTAAGAAACTTCTCAGTGAATTTACTAAGGAAGAGAAAATGCATCCCTAGTGTTGATGTAAAAAATTAGATCACTCTAATAATTTAATCACAGATAAATAAATGAGACAAAAGATTTTAAAGTGGTTCAGCCTTATAAGAATGGCCTACGTCCACTGTTGTTTTATTGCTGAGTGTTTGGGAATTCTCGATTACAAGAAATTTCGTTCTGGATCCCAGAGTTTGGATTCAGGATTCAGATCCCCCTACAATGAGGATTGTACAACGTATTTATAGCCTTGAGGCTGTCATCTGAAAGGGTGATACATTAAATGATATACATATGAAAGGGTAATACATTTAATGCCATTTAAGCGTGTGTGTCTAAATGATAAGCATTTAATGAACCAGTTGAACTGTTGGTTATCCAGCTATTAATGCTTTGTTCGAGATGCAGCTCGGACCGCCTGAGCTTCCTGGTATTCAAAAGTTCCTCGGAGACGTTTGTTCCTCGGAGCGTATGAGTTCCTCGGAGAGGTGGAGTGTATGAGTTCCTCGGTGAGGTCTGTTCCTCGGAGCGTATGAGTTCCTCGGAGTAACATGGTTCCTCGGAGCGTGTGATCATCTCGGAAGTGCTTGTTGTTGCCATGTAGATAGCCACGTGTCTTCGTATGATTGGTCCACCTCAGTAAATTAAATTTGGTATCAACAGAAGCCCCCAATGTTTCATAGTTCGAAATTTGAAGAGTATGGAACATTTTTTCTCGGAATACGGTAGCTTTAAATAGTCTTCCTAATTTTTAGGAGCGTTTCCCTTGTATTTATTTTCTCCTTCCAAATTCGTAGAATCATGCTTTTTTTGACTTTTCTGCGTGCTTGGATTCCCGCGTTACTTTTCATCTTTTCGGCCGCTGTTGCCCGCTTTAGTTCCCGCGCCACTTTTCATCTTTTTAGCCGCCGGTAACGTAACCATCCTTTTTGTAATCATTACTTCGCCAGTTCCCAAGGTAAGGTATTTAAACTTCACAGACACTCCCATCGTCTTATATCTTTTCAAATTTTCATCTTTTGAGTTTTACATCGTCTCTTCCTACTCTCTTGTGCGTTCATCTTTTCCATCGTCTGTCGTCATCAACTCTACTCTTTTCCTGTAAGATCTTCTTCTTTATTCTTTATTTCTTTTAATCACCATGGTTTACTCTGTTGAATCTCTTGATAAATTTCGATCTGATTTTTCCATTCCCTCTTGGGTTGTCTTAGAAGAGCTTTCTGAGACTTCTAATTATTTCAATTTGGCTGAGGGACATTAGTTCCCCAGTCTCTTTTTTGCTGAGTGTGTATTTTCTTTTCCACCAAATCCTCTGTGTCTGGAATTTTGTCAGTATTTTGATGTTGTTCCTGCACGAATAGCCCCCAACAGATGGAGAATAGTTAATGGGGAGCATAAATTAAATCAAGTGCATGGAACTCGTATAGGAATTCCAGAAATCATGTACTGCTATAGATGGGCAGTTAATGATAATATTTATTATTTAAAAACTAGGTTTATAAATAGAGCCTTAGTAGTCAATCTCCCTGATGCCAATAGGGATTATTTTGAACACGGGGTTGTCGTAAAAAATTGGCAACACCCTCCATTAACCGGAGATGAGGTTTACCAGGGTCCCAGATGCCCTCCTTATGGCAATGGGATAGGTTATTTTTATTTTATTTTATTTATTTTGAAATCATGTTTGTTTTATGTTTGATAAAATGTGTCACTGATAACAATGTTTGTTTATTTGCAGTTGATAGTAAGAGAAGGTGCCCAAGAGAAGCAGATGTCAATATAAGGCATTTGGGACTTATTTGGAGTCTGCATCAACGTGTTGCCGACGAGCATATCAGGTCGGCCTCATATCTTCTCCAATACAAGAGCTACACAACTTCCTTCACTGCTCGTCCAGTAATTAGTGAAGTAGAGCCAGTTCCAGCCTCTGCAAGTTCATCGCCTGAATCCCACATTCCTTTGAGCGAAAGGATGAAGAAGAGAAGACCTCCCACCTTGTTTGAGAAGACTGCCTCCGGTTCTGGTGAGGAAAAGAGGAGTAGTATTGATGTCCCAAGGGAGGGGACAAAGAAAACTGCTGCAGCTCCTCCAGCTGCTCCTGCAAAAACTGCCGAGAAACCCGCAGTGGCTCTGAGCAGCTCTGCTGCTCCTGGAAAGGTGATTGTGATATCACCGACCAAGGATTCATCCTTGGTTGAATTTGTAACTATTCCCCCGAGGAGGCTGAAGAAAAGCTCCTCGATCAATTTGGTTGTCACCACTACTCAGCCCCCAGCTGCTGGGACTGAAGTTCCCACTTTTGTTCCCCCGACCTATGGTATGAGCTCGATAAAGTCCTTGACCATTCCCGAGGTCCAAGGTACAGAAGATAACCTTACTCGGGATATGGTTACTTCTTTAGCTGCTCGTCATCTCGCTTCAGTAAGTCTCTTTACTTTGAACTTTTCATATTTTTCTTTGTCATTTCTTGTTTCTAACTTGCTTTCTTTTTCTGTTCACAGTTGATGAGTTGCTTTAACATAATCCAGAAAAAGGATGAAGCCATTAAAGCCTCATGCTCCTCGTCCAGTGTGGAGGGAGCTATGGAAGAGGCTATCAAATCTTTGGAAGACTCCCACCAGAAGTACGCCACTGATAAGGCTATCTGGGAGAAAAAACTTTCCTCCTTCGAGCAAGAAAAAGATCGAGTTGCTGATGCCTCCAAGGAGTTGGAGAAGAAAAATAATGCCTTGGAGAAGGCAAATAAAGAGCTTGAGGAAAAGCTCAAAGCCGCTGGAGAGCTGGAAAATAAACTCAAAATTGCTGAGGAGAGGTTGGACCAGCTCCAGGAAGTAACTCGGCAGAAGGAAGAAGCTGAACAAAAACTGAAAGCTGCTGATGATTTGCTGTTCGAGAAGCTTGCCTTGGAGAAGGCCAAAAGGAAAGCTGCTGTGAAGAAGTCCTTCAGCTCTGGCTGGGACAAGGGGTAGGATAAGGGGTGTGCGGCCATGGTCTTTCAAGTGGACTATGGAAGTCTAAAGTATTTTAGGGATGGATGGGTTGCTGCCCTTCAGGAAATGAAGGTCGACGAGTCATCCGAGCTCTTCCAGAGACACATCCCTGGTCCCCCTCCTACTTCAGAAGAATTAGAAGAGGACGAAGCTACCTCTGAGGAGTCTTCAATGGTAATGGGAGAACATGCCCTAACCAACCAGCCAGCTGCCGAGCAAGTCATTTCTTCTTCCGAGCAACAGCTGGTGCTTTCCGAACAACCCACAGTTCCCTCCGAGCAACCTGCTTCGTCCTCCCAACCTTCCGAGAAGGTTTTGGGAGATAAGGAAAAGGTGTAATGTTGTTCGGGTTTACCTTTCTATTTTTCTTTTTTGTCAAAAGTAACCCAGAATTTGTACTCCTGAACTATGATCTAATAAAATTTGAACTCTTTCTTCCATACGGTTGTCTCTTTTCTATTTGTACTCTGTCTTGATCTTCTTTTTGATGATTGTCTTTTCTTTCTCTGCTAGTTTCTGGCCAGGATGGACCTACTATCTGCTCATGATACAAAGTTGCTGCAACAATGCATTGAGTACTTTAAAGCTGGTCACATAGACTTGAGTGCTGCACAAATTGCTGACATCCTTGGTCATGATGCTTCAGAGAAGGCAGTCGAAGCAAATCAGTACCTGAAGTGTCTACTTGACCGAGCTGTGGCCAATAATGTGGCTTACTATGAAATGATTGAGGATCTCCAGTGTACCCTCGAAGACCTTCAGAGTCAGTACAAGGAATTAACTGCCCTGTTGCATGAGGGGTATGAGAAGAAGTATCAGCAGCTTTCTGCCGAGAAGGGCTACGAGAAGCTTCTTGCTGGTTATGATGTAAGGGAGAGAACCCTGAGGGGCGAAGTCGAGTAATGTAGACATATTTCCGAGCTGCTAGAAAAGGAAAACAACAACTTGCAGAAAGAGCTTTCATAGTTGAAGTCTGCAGCCTCTTCTTCGACAGCCCTAATCCCAGTGACTGACGAGGGATTTTCATTCTTAGAAGTTGAGAATGCCAAATTGAGGGAAGAGTTGGAGACTTTGAGGAGTTCTGGTACCTCGACATCTTCTCGTGGTCGAGCAAGAGCTCCTCGGGGACGAGCAAGAGCAGCTCGGGTGCTTGTCGAGGAACAGAGGACAGCGTCTGCCTTAGAGAACCAAGCCTTCCAATTAATGGCTAAGAACCAGGCTTTGTCTGACATGTCAAAGAAGATAAGGGACTTGGAAAAACAACTCTCTGCGCAGAAGTCAGTCTTGGAGAGTAAGGAGCTTTTTATCAAGAACCTCTATGAACAGCTAGAAAAGCTAACATATCAGTTCCACAAACAGCCCAGGGAATTTTGGATGACTGGATACAACGAAGCACTATTCCACTTGGACGATCGTATCCAAAATGCCGACAATGAGGGCTACAAATAAGGCTGGCTGAATGCCTTAGGTGTGCTGAAGCTCGAACCAGGACACTATCTGTGGGACTACCATGATCCCGGGTTGCTCGACTTGCCTGTGCCACCGTACAATTTGGACATGGAATGGATCCCAGCTCGTGCCATTCCTCGGAGCTTAATTTCAAAATACCTCGGTGACTACAATTTACATTCTCAAATTGAGGTATCTCGTCCCGAGCATCTTCTAGATCGCCCTTCTATGATAAACGTCAGGATGCTGAAGGATTTGAACTTCATCAATTCTCCTCAGTCTTTAAATGATCCGCCTGCTGGCGAGGAACCTGTATCGAAAGCTGAGGGGAAAAGACCAATAGAATAGGAATTTTTAATGTAACAGTTAGTATACATATCAATGTAATTTTCATTTTATTATCGATGTAACTTGTAATTTATTTCGAATTTAATGAAAGAATTTCATTTTTGCTTGCAAATCTTAATTGCTATTGTCTTGTAAATATCAAACACTTTACATTTATGCATATCTGTTAAAAAGATAATAATATTGCGTTGTTCATCGACCAACTTAGTAAAAAAGTTACAAGTATCAGTAATGTTGCTCGATCACTTAATAATAAAGTAATGAGTATAAAAATGTTTAAAATTTTTCCAACCAACCAAGGCTGTTAAATTGTGTTCGTCGACCAATTATAGTTAGTGAGAGTTTATCCCCGACTAACCATACTTGGTAAATTTTTGTCTTTTTCATAAAATGTGTCCGACCAACCAAGGTCAATAAATTCTCCTCGTCGACCAACTATAGTTAGTGGGTTTTCATCACCGACTAACCATACTTGGTACAGTTTGGAATATTTTTCTCCTCGTCGACCAACTATGTTGGTACAGTTTGGAATATTTTCTCCTCGTCGACCAACTATGTTGGTACAATTTGGAATATTTTCTCCTCGTCGACCAACTGTGTTGGTACAGTTTGGAATATTTTCTCCTCGTCGACCAACTGTGTTGGTACAGTTTGGAATATTTTCTCCTCGTCGACCAACTGTGTTGGTACAGTTTGGAATATTTTCTCCTCGTTGACCAACTATGTTGGTACAGTTTGGAATATTTTCTCCTCGTCGACCAACTATAGTTAGTGGGTTTTTATCCCCGACCAACCATACTTGGTACAGTTTGGAATATTTTGTTGAGTAGTCTGCCGAGCTTTGCCGAGTAGTGCGTAGCACTAGTATTCCCCGAAATTTTTTCAATAAATAGAGAGACTTGCAGAATACTTTTATTTTATTCATACTGATGGAACTGCGTTACATATACATCACTGATAATACTTGCGCAGGTGCTCTGCGTTCCATGCATTCTTAAACTCCTCGCCTTCTAGAGTTGCTATTCGGTAAGTTCCTGGTCGAACAACTTCTGTAACTCGGTATGGTCCATGCCAGTTTGCCTCCAGTTTGTTATGCTTTTGAATTACTTTCTTCAGCACATAGTCTCCTTCTTTCAGGTCGCACTTCTTCACCCTCTTGTTGTAAAACAAAGCTGTTCGCTGCTGGTAAGCAGCATTTCTAATGGCTGCTTCTTCTCTGACTTCCTCGAGCATGTTTAAATCCAGTCTTCTCATCAGATCGCTGACAGGGGAATTGAAATTCAATACCCTGTATGTTGGGAGACCCAACTCGGCAGGTATGACAACTTCACTTCAAAACGCCAGCATGTATGGTGATTCTCCAGTTGCGACTCGGGGAGTAGTTCGGTAAGCCCAGAGTACTGATTGTAACTCGTTGATCCAGTTTGCTTTCGCATCATCCAATCTTTTCTTCAAACCGTTCATCAACGTTTTGTTTGTCACTTCCATTTGTCCATTGCTTTGAGGATGGCCTGGTGCTGAATGAACCTTCAAAATATTTGACTGATGACAATAGGCAGCAAACTCCTCATTATCAAATTGTGTTCCATGGTCTGTGATGAAGGCATGAGAGAGACCATATCGACAAATGATGTTCTTCCAAACAAATTGGTACACCTTCTCGTACGTCATGTCAATGAGTGGCTCAACTTCTACCCACTTAGTAAAATAATCCACTGCGATGACGAGGTACTTGAACCTTCCTCGGGTCGTTAGCAGTGGTCCAACCAGGTCAATTCCCCACATGGCAAATGGCCAAGGGGAAGTTATGGGTGTCAACAATGCTTGTGGAGCTCTTCGGATGGAGGAAAAGCGTTGGCACTTATCACACTTCTTGGCATAGGCTATACAATCAGCCCTCATCGTCGGCCAGTACTATCCCTGCGTCATCACCCTTTGCAAAAGTGTCCGACCTGCTACATGTGCTCCACAAGACCCTTCATGGATTTCCTCAATCAATTATTTCACCTCGGAGGGATGTACGCATCTCTGTAAACCTGCCATAATTCCTCGTCTATATAAAACACCATTAGTTAGTACATACCGAGCAGCTTTAAACTTCAACTTCTTGGCTGCGAGCTTGTCAATTGGCAATTCTCCATCCTCAATATATGCCCTGATGGTATCCATCCAAGATGATCCTAAATCAAGGGTAATAAAGTTCATCGTCGGATTTTCATCTATGCTCCGACCATCCAACACTTCAATTGGGATTGTTCGTCGTAACTCGGTGCGAGTAGCTGACGCTAGTCGAGCTAGGGCGTCTGCTCACGCATTCTCCATTCTTGGTATTCTGAGCATCTGAATAGCAGCAAATTCTGACACCAGCTCCTTTGCCTTTGCATGATACTTAATCATTAATTCTCCTCTAACTGCATATACTCCTAACATTTGATTTACGATCAATTGAGAATCACTGAAAACAATAACCTGCTGCGCCTCCATAATTTTTGCCAAGCTAAGTCCTGCGATCATCGCCTCATACTCAGCCTCATTGTTGGAAGCTTTGAATTGGAAACGCAAGGCGTATTCCATGTCGACCTCGTCCGAAGTGCTCAAAACAATCCCCGCGCCACATCTTGCTGTGCAAGATGAGCCATCTACATATAGCCTCCATATAGGTAACTCGTCTTCAAATTTCTGATCAGTCAGAGTTCCTCGGTGAAATATTTACTGCTTCCTTTCATCCTCCCCGGATTTTTCTTGCTCCTCGTCGATCATCTTTTCTTGCCCTTTTACCAACCGAGGTTGGTCTGAGCTCGAATTTAATGATCCTGTAACATCCACTTACCCTTTTACCAACCGGAGTTGGTCTGAGCCAGTGTTTGTTGATCCTGTAACATCCACAGGTTGATCAGCGAGCAACTCTTGTTCCTCGTCCGGAGTCCTCCCAACTATCTCTGCATCACATCCTGTAACATGCACATGCCTTTTTATCAATCGAAATTGGTCTGGGCTTGTGTTTGTTGATCCTGTAACATCCACAGGTTGATCAGCGAGTAACTTTTGCTCCTCGAGGGTATCAGGATAGGTGAACTCCGCTATGAAATCTGCTACAGCCTGCCCTTTTAGTGATGATCGGGGTTCATAAATTATATCATATTCTCCAAGCTCCATTGCCCAGTACATCAATCTCCCTGATTTTTCTGGCTTGTGAAGGGCTTGTCTCAATGGCACATCGGTACATACTACTATCGTATGAGCTTGGAAGTATGGCCTCATTCTCCTACTCGCCTCAATCAGCACCAGTGCCAATTTCTCCAGCCTTGGATATCTGATCTCTGCTCCTCGGAAGGCCTTACTTGTGTAGTAAATTGGCTTTTGTACTCCATTCTCCACTCTGATCAACGCCGAGCTAACTGCATTCTCGGATACTGCAAGGTATAAATACAATTTTTCTCCCATCACCGGCCAGGACAACAGTGGAGGTGCTCCCAAGTATTTCTTCAAGTCTTGAAAAGCTTTCTCGCATTCATCATTCCACTCAAAAGTCTTTCTGAGTGTCTTAAAGAATGGGAGACATCTATCGGTTGCTCGTGACACAAATCTGTTGAGTGCCGCTACTCGTCCTGTGAGACTTTGAACTTCCTTCTTCGTTGTTGGAGATCGCAGCCCTAATAGAGCTTTGATCTTTTCAGGATTTACTTCAATGCCTCGTTGATTGACAATGTACCCGAGGAACATGCCTTCTCGTACTCCAAATATGCACTTCGTCGGGTTCAGCTTCATTTGATATTTATCTAGTTGATTAAAAGTTTGACTTAAGTCAACTAGATGATCGGCAACTTTCTTGCTTTTTGTCAGCATATTGTCAACATAGACTTCTATATTGTCATTGATTTTTTCAGCAAAGACCTTGTTCATCAGCCTCTGATATGTCGCACCTGCATTTTTCAAACCAAAAGGCATACATTATAACAATAAGTTCCCCTAGGGGTAATGAAAGAAGTACTCTCCCTGTCTTCAGGTTTCATTTTGATCTGATTGTAACCAAAATAAGCATCCATGAAGCTTAGCAACTCGTGTCCCGAGGTAGCATCCACCAGTTGATCAATTCGGGGAAATGGAAAGTGATCTTTTGGGCATGCTTTTGTTGAGGTCGGTGAAGTCTAAACACATCCTCCACTTGTTGTTCTTCTTCTTTACCATCACCACATTGGCTAACCAATCTGGATATTTAACATCTTCAATCAAACGAGCTTTCTAGAGCTTCTCGACTTCCTCCGGTATAGCTTGATTCTTCTCGGGACTGAATACTCTTCTTCTCCGCTTCACAGGCTTGATCTTCTTATTCACATTGAGCTCGTGACATAAGAAGTTTGGGTCTATCCCGGGCATATCTTCATGACTCCACGCAAAAGTTTGTCTTCTGCTTCTAAGGAAAGTTATCAATTCCTATTTTAATGAGGCTTCCAACGATTAACCTATCTGAGTAGTTCGCTCAGGGTGTTCGTCGTCCAGAATGATATTTTCAGTAGCTTCCACCACTTGACCCTTCACGAGTTGCTACTCATCCCGAGGATCTAAGGTTTCAATTTCTTCACCTTCATCCACTTGATAAGTAGTAGTCTTTTTCTTTGATTCTTCCAGTTCTTCTTGCTCGGTGGATGAATAATAGCATTCCCGAGCTACTTTCTGATCACTTTTCATAACTCCTACTCCAAAGTTTGTTGGAAATTTTAGGCATTGATGCACTGTAGATGTACAACCTCAAACTTCTTCAATCCTACTCTTCCTATGATGATATTTTATGATGATTGGACATTCTTATCCATCACGAAAAAGCGTATTCTTTCTGTCCGACAAGCAGGCCACGTGCCAATGAATATATCCAACTTGATCATCCCAAGTGGAAATACTTTCTCGCCAACAAAACCGATGAGGGGTCTGTGGTAAGGCTCCAATTCAGATAGCTTTAGATTTAAACTATCGAAACACGAGTAGAACATGATTTCTGCCGAGCTACCGTTGTCGATCAGCACTCTTGAAATCATTACCTCCTTCATTCTCATCTTGATCACCAGTGGATCATCGTGAGGATATAAAACACCTTCAAGGTCATTTTTCGAAAAACCGATGACCAATTTCTCCTTGTTCACCTTCCTCGGGCGATCTTCCTCAGCTAGATTTATTCGCTGAATGTACGAGCAAGCTTGAGCCTCACCGAGGTAAGCTTTTCTTTCTGTAGTAAGGTCTCCTCCTCCTGCATCTCCTCCTGTAATAACATTACAATCAAATGACCCAAAACGTATTGAAAATACCTCTCGTTCTGGCTGCCTTGGTTTCTTTGGAAGGTCGGGGTCATCCTCTGGATCAACTTCATGGTTTCTCTTATTGTTCTCCTCTGCCCGACGAGGAGATCTAGACCTATCTCTAGTTCGGTCATTGTTTCTTCTTTCGCCTCCCCGATCAACATACTTTGCTAGCTTTCCTCGTCGGATGAGGGTTTCAATATCATTCTGAAGAGCTATGCAATTTTTGGTCATATGGCCATGATCCTTGTGAAACTCGCAATATTTCTCCCTATTTCTCGTGTCAGGGTCTGACTTCATTTTCTTTGGCCAGTTTAACTCCTCGATGTTCTTAATCTCTTCCAGGACGTGGTTGACACTTGCCTTCAAAGGTGTGTAATTATCAAATTTCCTCAAGATCTCCCATGACGACCTATTTTTGGAATGTTTGTCACCACCATTGTTCTTATGCTCTTTATTCTTAGCTTTATCACCTTCCACCTTGGTTTCTTTGGCGTCCATATTCTTCTTCGCAGACATAGCCTCCTCGGCATTCATAATCTTTGATGCTTTTCCCATTAGGTCTGACATGGTTCGAGGTGGATCTTTGGCCAAAGTGTAGTACAACTTGTTTGGCAGCAGTCCACTCATCAAAGCAGTAATCGCTATCTTCTCCTCATAATCAATGACTTCGAGTTTCTCGTTATTAAAGCGAGTTATGTAATCTCTGATACTCTCACCAGCTTTTTGTCTAACACTTAACAGATGTGCTACTCGTTTAACTGGCTTTGCTCCAAAGTAGAAATTCCCAATGAATAACTCGGCCAGTTGAAGAAAAGTTGAAATGTTACCCCGAGGAAGATTGTTATACCATATCTGAGCAGGTCCGGTAAGAGTTCTCGAGAATGCCCTGCATCTCATCTCGTCTGGGATAGCATAGATGTCGGCAGCAGCTTGATATTGTTCTATATGAAGGACAGGGTCGGTCTTCCCATCATACTTGGGAGTCACAACAGGTGCTTTGAACTTTGATGGTGTTGGAAAATCGACAATGTCCTGGACAAAAGGTATTCCTCGAACAAAGGTTCGTTGTAAAGGGTTCTTGGCCTTGGTCATTTCCCCTAATCTATCCTCCAGCCTTTGAATAGATCCTTTCCATTCATCATTCCCTTCCTCGGGCCTATTGGTTCGAGCAACTGATCGCGTAGAAGTGGATTCCTGAGATTTATCCCGACGAGCAGCTGGTTGATCATAGGATCCATCTTGACGAGCAGCTGGTCGCGACTGGGCAGATCCTTCCCTTAAATCAGATGGTCGTCGAAAGCTCCTCGACGCTGCATTAAGAGGACTTTTGTTCCTCCTAGGGCCTAATCGATCGAAAGGAGAGGCCCTACTTAATCTTTCCAATGCACTGGCCCTTCTTGGGGAGAGGGTGACACGTTGTTCAGTATCTGTGGCTTGCACTGACGAAGTTCGTCCAGGTTGATAAGAAAAATCTTCAGATTCCTCATTGCGATATGAATTAGTACGCCTAGTACACGAAGAAGGCGCACAGGTATTTCTTTGAATGCTTCGTGATCCGGAATGGGCTGATGCACCGCCATGGAGGGTTTGGATGAGTTGTCGCATCGTTTCTTGCATGACGGTCTGACCCTAAGCCAGATTTGTCATTATTCCAGCCAGATCTGGAATAACTGGTGGAGCAAATGGATTTGGAGGGGTATTAGCATTTCGATTGCTGGATTCAAGAATATCAGCCATTGGTATTGAATTATTTTTTATGAGAAAACGATATTACCAGTCGTTTCCCACAGACGGTGCCAATCTGTTGATGTAAAAAATTAGATCACTCTAATAATATAATCATAGATAAATAAATGAGACAAAAGATTTTAAAGTGGTTCAGCCTTATAGGAATGGCCTACGTCCACTGTTGTCTTATTGCTGAGTGTTTGGGAATTCTCGATTACAAGAAATTTCATTCTGGATCCCAGAGTTTGGATTCAGGATTCAGATCCCCCTACAATGAGGATTGTACAACGTATTTATAGCCTTGAGGCTGCATCTGAAAGGGAGATACATTAAATGATATACATATGAAAGGGTAATACATTTAATGCCATTTAAGCGTGTGTGTCTAAATGATAAGCATTTAATGAACCAGTTGAACTGTTGGTTATCCAGCTATTAATGCTTTGTTCGAGATGCAGCTCGGACCGCCTGAGCTTCCTGGTATTCAAAAGTTCCTCGGAGAGGTCTGTTCCTCGGAGCGTATGAGTTCCTCGGAGAGGTGGAGCGTATGAGTTCCTCGGTGAGGTCTGTTCCTCGGAGCGTATGAGTTCCTTGGAGTAACATGGTTCCTCGGAGCGTGTGATCATCTCGGAAGTGCTTGTTGTTGCCATGTAGATAGCCACGTGTCTTCGTATAATTGGTCTACGTCAGTAGATTAAATTTGGTATCAACACCTAGATAATAACAAAGGCAAGCATTCCATCTTTATGTCCATTAATGAACACAAATTCAAAATAATAACCATATGTTCAACTTCTAAAGAGGCATGAGACACTCTTGTCACTGCTCATGAAAGTAGTGATAGAGTTAAGGCAGGAAAAACTCAAATGTTAGTCTAGTATTATAATAACCTGATAATGGATGACAATGAATCCTTTGATGATTTCTACATTAGGTTAACTGATATTTTGACAAAACTTCATGCTAATGGTATAATATATAGTATAAACGAAATTGTTCCAAAGATTCTTAGGTCACTTTCTTCAAAATTTGACAATAAAGGATATGCTATTGAAGAGATAGACTACCCTAATGACTCCTAGATTGCTTAGTAGTAAATTGAGGACCGTAGAATTGGAGTTAGACTTCAAAAAGCAACAGACCGAACATAACAAGAAACCCTCTGGTTCTAATGTTGTGTTTTCTAAAATGCATGTTCCTAAAATAAGTTCCTTGGACTTTGACCCTGACTGTGCTGATGATTGTGATTTGGATGACCTTGACAATCAAATAGATGTTATGAGCAAGCATTCCAAAAAGATTTTAAAATTCATAAATGATATAGCCTCTAACCAATGCAAGTCAAATTATCAAGGAAATCAAAATCGCAGACCTTATGACAAAGGTAATGCCAAACACTCACATGACAATAAAAAGTCATATGATAATAATAGACCTAAGACAGACCTAAAAGATGTGAAATGTCATAGGCGTGGGAAAATGGGACATTATGCTAATAAATGTCCCACTAATTTTAGCAACAATAACAAGGCTAATATGTGTAAAACTTGGGACGACTCTAGTGATTCTGATGAAGATGAAATAGAGTCAACCAAGAATGATGAGTATTGCATGTCTTTCTTTGCTAAAATTGTATATAATGATGATGATGATGCATGCATGCTTACCTACTCACGAATCTGTATTGCCTGTTAATGTTTATATTAACACTACTCCTTTGATTGTTGAGATTAATCTAAGTGTGAGTGAAAGAGTTAATACTATCGATGAAATGAATGTGTGTGTTAGTCTAAAAGAACCAAGGAACATGTTAGGTAACACTTCACACGACACACTTAGCGAGTCTAATGATGATTTGCCTGATTTACATGAGTTATACACGAAAACGGTTAAGAAGAGCGCTCGTCTTGAAAAAATGATAAAATCATTAACCGATCGTATCGATTTACTTAACCAGACCATTAGGAAGAATACTGAAGATTATACTACCCAATGTATTGCTCATGAGACTAAGATTCAAGAATTTGCCTTAAAAATAAAATATTTTACTAAGAAAAATCATGAGTTTGAACAAAAGTATAAGGCTACTGTTGTTGAACTAGAAGAGTTCAAGCAAAAGGTATCAAATGCGTTTAAAAGATGTCAACACTTTGAAACCCAAGCTAAATCGTATGAGGAAATTGTTGTTGGAAGTAAATTTGACTCTGAAGATAAGTCTGACCTAGGCTTTGGGGAAATAGTGCACACTAGTAAGACCAAAGTTTCTCCTGTAAGTATTATTTTTGTCAAACAAGGTCAAACTTATCAAACTATACAAAAAGGGGAATATAGTCTCAATAGCTCTCAAGCAAAATATGATCAATACAATCAACAGTCTAATTCAAATGGCCATGCCAAATATGTTTGTCCACCCGTTAGAGAGAAAAGACAAAAACTTAAGACCAATGAAAATTGGACGATTACACCAAATAGACCCAAACCCATCTTTAAAGACTTTAGTAATAAAGTCAAGACTAACACCCATCAATATTGTTCTTAATGCGACGTTTTTTGCCACACTCTTGAAGAATGTTTTCAGAAAAGGATATACACACCCACGTGCCTTGACTTTAACTATTATAGGAAACCCATAAATACTTATGTACTCCCTAGACAGGCCACAAACAACTCTAACTCTAAAAAGGAAAATGGAGGGTACAAGACTAAGAAAAGGCCATTTAGAAAGATCCCACAAACATTTTCTAAATCAAAAGGCCACAAAACCTTTAAAACTAGACCCACTTGGATTAGAAAAGATAATCTATTACCCCAGCTCAAGTGCAACATTGTCATTTCTGCTTTAAAGGCACAAAGCACTTCAACTGGATGGTATTTAGACTCCAGATGTTCGAAACATATGAACGGGGATGAAACCAAATGGAAAAATAAGACAGACTTCTTAGAAGGTAGTGCCATATTTAGAGATGGTGTTTCATCTCAGATCATAGGTAAGGGAACATTGAGTGAGCATGGGCTTCTTGAACTAAATAATGTACTCTTAGTCAAAGACCTTAAAGCTAATCTCTTAAGTATATCTCAATTCTCTAGTTCCAATCATACCGTTACTTTTTTTAAAAATGATTAAAAAATTATTGATGAAAAAGGAAACTGTATATTGATAGGAAACAGAACTGAGGAAAATTGTTACACAGTGATTCCCTTCTTCTAGCCATGTTGCTAGATTAAAAGATTCCGACCGTTGGCACAATAAATTGGGACATACGAATTTTGATAATCTTAGAAGATTAAGCTCCCAAGAAATAGTTAGAGGTTCACCCAAAATCAACAATTCTTTCAATCCAGTATGTGGACCATGTCAGGAGGGGAAAATAAGTAAATCCCCTCATAAGAAAGTTAAGGATGTCTTAACCACAAAACCTTTAGAACTTATCCATATGGATCGTATGGGTCCCTCAAGGATAGTTAGTCTCTGTGGTAATAGTTATATCCTGGTTATAGTAGATGACTATACGCGATATACTTGGGTTTCTTTTATGAAATAAAAATCAGATACCTTGGGTGAATTCTTGAAATTTTTTTTGAAAATAAATAATGAGAAGAATGCCCAAGTATGTCGTATTAGGAGTGACACAGGTGGAGAGTTCAAAGCTTCTGGTGTTACTGAATACTGCATAGCCAATGGCCATAAACATGAGTTTAGTGCTACCAAAACCATGCAATGAAACGGTATAGCAGAGGGTAAGGATATAACTTTACAAGAAGTGGCTAGGGTTATGCTACACGTTAAAAGTCTTCCTAGATATTTTTGGGTAGAAGCCGTTCACATCGCTTGTCATATCATTAATTGTGTATACCTTAGGAAAAATTCCAAACAAATCCCTTATGAACGTTGGTTCCACAAAAATCCTAACTTAAAACATTTTAAAACCTTCAAGAGTATTTGTTATGTCTGTAAAGACAGAGAACAACTTTCAAAATTTGACACCCGAGGAGAGAAAGGAATATTTCTTGGTTATTCCCAAAACAGTAGGGCTTTTCGTGTTTTTAATTCTCGGACCAAAACCATTATGGAATCCATTAATGTCATTGTAGATGATATGAGTGTAGGTAGTAGTGCTAGTCATTCATTTTCACAAGATGAGGAAGAACCAAATTTTCCAATTGAACCCTCATAAGACAATGATTCACTAACACCCTAGAATCCTTCTGTACCCACTTGGGTTTCTAAAGACCACCCTATTGAAACTATAGTTGGTAACCCTTCTCAACCTGTTTAAACAAGTTCTCAACTTCGATATGCGGCATAATTTTCATGCTTTTCTCCCTTGAGGAACCTAAAAACGTAAATGATGCCTTTTATGTCTCCTTCTGGATAAATGATATGCAAGAAGAGGTTGTCCAATTTCAGAGTCACGATGTGTGGTATCTTGTTCCCAGGCCTAAATATTCTAAGATAATTGGCACACGATGGATTTTCATAAACAAAACAGATGAACATAGGGAGGTCATTACACTACAGGAATATTGATTTTTCCCTGCTCAAATTAAATGCCGAGAAACGTCCTAAAAATGCCGTGAACACTTTTTGCGGCACTTTTAGCAGCATTTGCACAAGTGCGGTAATAGCCAATGTGGTAAACGAACAACGACATTTTAAAAAATGCCGCAAAAAGTTAGCGGCACTTTTGGTGGCATTTCCACAAGTGCGGTAGCCAATGTGGTAAAAGAACAACGACATTTTTAAAAATGCCGCAAAAAGTAAGCGACATTTTAAAGCATTTATATTAATGCTGTTAATAACCTTTTAGTGGCATTAAAAAAATGTTGATGATAACCTTTTGCAACACCTATTAAATGTTAAACACACTTTTGGCGGCACTAAAAAAATACCGAGAATGATAATAACGGCATTAAACAAAATTTTGATATTATTTTGCAATATATGAGTGGAAACAAGTGTTAAAAAAATCATTAATTACAAGTATCGTATTTATGTGCAAACACACTACCATAACATTAAATTAAGAGGGTGGTAATCAAATTACAACATCATTAAATTAAAATCAATAGCATTCATCGTAAATAAACATAATTAAGATTGGAACAATTATTCATCCACAAAATAAAATATATTACATGTTATATATGTGCAAATACACTACCATAACATTAAATTAAGAGGGCGGTAATCAAATTAAAACGTCATTAAATTAAAACCAATAGCATTCATTGTAAATAAACATAATTGAAATTGGAACAATTATTCATCCACAAAATAAAATGTATTACATGTCCAATAAGAAAAAGCAGGGAAACATAAAGCAAAATGAAATTTTTTATAATGTACGATCGTTGTCCATCAAAGTCAAACATTATCTTCGACCTACAAATAAAAAAAGTCAATCGTTAGTCATTGATATACTTATTCTTTAGTATTTTAATTAAAAAAATAAAATTCAAAATTAGTACATTAGCAATTTGCCATGCTACGGTTGAATGATATGCATCTCCAATTGTGAAATTATTTTCATAAGGTCTAGTCAATGGTTCATTTGTTACTAATGCTTTCTCAATATATATTTCCCAAAAGTCTTCACCAAGTGGCATACTCCCTACTTTTGTTGAAGGGTCCTTACTCACAATGAATCCACGTGACACAACCACTTTTGAAAATCCGAAAGTAATAAGGTCTACAATTTTAGGAAGTGCATTATTTGAGACCCTTTGTCATGGTTGATGGTGCTTCTTTTTCTTCTTCGATGGTTCTTTCTACAAACATGATGAATATGTCATCAATAATATATTTCTGAAAAAAAATCAACAAAGTTTTATTAGTTTTTAAGACATCCCAAAAATTTCAAGACTGTATACAACCAAATAAACCAACAACTCAATGTCAAGTATACATAAACTCCCTAAGAAAGCACATATATATTGTGCCCTTTAAAATCCTTTAAATAGTAACATACCTGAGTTGAAGTAGCATTCGTTTGCTCACGAACACGAGCAGCACCTGTTGAGGTTTTAGTTCAGGGGTGATGTTTTTATTTTATGAGAAATGAGAAAATACTTATATTGGTGCAGAAAATATATACAAATAGATAACAATGGACCAGCAATTCACAGTTGCAAGATCATCGCAAGGGGAAAAATGAATAGGGTAAAATGAATATAAATCGACTGACATTCAAATTACGAGATTTAAAAGATTGAGCCATTACACATAAACAACCACGCCCAAACCCAACGGTTCACAAACATACTAATGGACATGCGCTTCACAATTAAACTAGTATAACTAACATAACTTCTTTAATCACTAGGGTAGGAGGGAAATTGGACAATCCCAGGTCTCATTAATCACACTGAAAGCAAAGAGATACACTCGTACAACATATAGTTCTTTGGTATTACACAATTAATACATTCCACCTTAAGAAAACTGTGTAATGTAGTTAAAAATTTTATATTAGCTACAATCCGTGCAAGAAAGCTCGTATTCGAGTGTAGTAACATGTATGACCAATATCGCCACTACATTTTTTTAACTAGAAAAAAGGCCTTTATAAACTAGTCCCCTTACAAGAGATAAACGTATTGACCTATCAATTGTAGACATATGGGATGCCAAACTTTTCAAGAGATAAAAGACCTTGAATTTTAGGAGGCAAATCCTTAATATTTTCAATTAGATGATGATTGTCCAAGAGGACCATAGCTTTAGCAACATAATATGCTTCTTTTAAAATCATATTGAAGAGAAGCTTCACCTTGTTAGAGTTTTCATGAACTTGATGGATAAAATGCTTCAATTTCTAAGGAGTGAAGCCTAATTTGACTTGTAGGAACTTCATAGAAATATCCATCTCAAAATTTTCTTCAATGAGGAAACAACCTTTATCCAAGCATTTGAGAATTCCATAGCAAAAAGTAGCCCCTTATAACCTTATCCTAAGATTTTATTTATTTTCAATCACTTGACTGAAGACAAACTGAAATGAGTCATTTCTTAAAACATTGCAGAGGTTCATTACTCCATGCTGATCATCATAGCTGTTGGTATTTACTCTCATGTAATCTGGAGAAGGCAGCTTACAGATTTGAGACTTGCTTACAAGCCATTTTGAGAGATCTAAGGAAAATTTATTATATAGAGAAACTGATTAAATCTCTGTAACTTTGCAGTGACCATTCTTAATAATATGGAGAGATGACATTTTCACATCCAATTGAAACAAGCATCGATTTCCACACAACCAAATTTCATAAAGAATACTATTAGCAATAATTTTCGGTAACTTCTGCAGATTCTTAGAATGACTTTTTAAATAGGAACCCATTGTGTAATCTATTAAAATCAAGAACATTAATTAGAATGTATCTGAGAAAATTGCGCCATTCATACTTACAGGAATCTGCTGGGTTAAAAAACTAACAAAGCTAAGATACTAAAAACTGATCCACAAGAGAATAAATGCAGACACCAGAGGTTTCACCTGAAGCATTTGAAACAGAACCTGCCACCGTCTCTACCAGTGATGGCTTCGTTGGTCTTGCACTTTTAGCACAAACTGGTCGCTGCTTCGTTTTTCTCATTTAACGAATGTCCATTTTCTTCTTCTTGATTTGATCCACCCTTCGCATTAATAGAACTTATAGAGTTTCCAAATAAAAAAAATGTATACAAGTTACCAAAATGCACAGACCAAAACAAACTTTCTCTCTCCATTTAGTTTTGTACGTAATAAAACTGATTTGTTATAAAGCTAAATCAAACATGCTAAGATGTTCATTCTTAGATAAAGCCGAAAGTATTTTTTACTGTTTAAAAAACTCAAGCAAGCTCAAGGCGGAAAAAGTACCTGCGCTCCCAAAACACCGAAATGCCATATATTCATTTTTCATCGTAAGCGGCCTGATTTCTGTAACACTAACAAAAATGCAAAATAAGAGAAAATGCAGTTGATTCACATATGCTACAGAAAATCACAATAGATTTATAAACCTCACTAGGAATAATGATAATAGACTTTATTTTTTGTTGATAAAAATAGTATAGTAGAAAAATGCCAAGCATATAGAATTGCAACACAAGTAATGGAAAATACAAAGATAAGTAAATTGAAAATAATGCAGCATAAGTAGACTTTGTGTACTTAAATTTTCTTGGGTCAACCATAGGACATAATGTTTTACAATGGCGACCAATGGATACTACCCTTACCATAGGAAAAATATTAAACATATTGAAATCACCAAGAAGAATATTAAACATGAGTTGACTTTGAAGATGTCTTCATTTTTTAGTTTTTAGTGACACGTGTGGATCTTTTTAATCCATAAAAATTACTTTAATGAATTATTTTGAGCATATGACATTATCCTTGTGAAACCACTTGAAACTGACTGACAACAAAGTTCGAGGGAACTGTCAAGTTCAGTTTAAATAAATTACAAAAAGAAGATAATATTTTGAAGTTAATATTTTTTCCTTTTAGTTTTTCTACTCTTAGAGTTGTAGCAGTTGACTTACTTCTTACTCTATTTATGGCACACATTATTATGTAGGAAATACAAGAGATGTTTTAAGGCATTACTCTAACTTAAAACTAACTGTTAACTAAACAAAGTAACACTCAAAGCAATTATTTCTAACGGTGTAGCATTACTCTATACTTAAATGAATGAAGTGTAAAATTCCATATGTTAAATCAAAAAAATTAACAATCAAACCATTTATTTTTAATAGAATAGATAGTTAATAAACATTTGAAGAACCTTTAATCTTGGTTTCCTACTCAGGTTTCCTGTTATGAAGCACCTTTAATTGGTTCTATAATCTTGTATTTTTAAAAGAAGCATAATAGAATGATTGAGATTTGTAAGAATACATTGATACCAGAGGCACCAATGTTTAAGTTTGAGTTTCCACTTCATGAACTAGAAATTGGTCTTGTTGTTTTAGAAGAAGATGCAAAACCTGAAGATCGGGTTGGATCAGCCTTGAAGTGTCTACGATATTATGAACCTTCTAACTGTTAAGAGTTCAGATTTTGGTACACCATTTCTCTAATAGAAGATTGGTTATTATGCATAGTCTTAAAAATCAAGTCTTGTAACACCCTCTATGATTGCAGGACGCATTATCTTGGCTTTAGAGGAGTTCAACAGTAAGAGACCTCCAACACCGTTGTTGATTTCTTTCAATGATGAAGTCATAAGAAAGCAAGGTGCAGCTTCTTCACAAAGAATTAAGGAAGGAAATCCTTTTTCAATCTTGGATGGGATCGTCATAGCTATCAAAGATGGTATAGATTGCTATCCCCATCCATCAAAGGGTGCAACAAGAAGTCAAATTTTTTATTAGACCAGCAAAAGTTGGGCACAATAAGAATGAATATAAATTAGCAGTTAACGAGTGGACTTTAAATAGATTTTAGGTCATAATGGGTTAAACTGTGTAACGCCAAGATGAATAAGTGACATGAACCAAGTCATACACAAGACGAACCATACATATCTATATAATAAGTTATAAAACTTATGTATGTCATAAGATTCAACGATGACATCACAAGATAAATTTTGTTTACACTTCCTATTATGCCCTTGAAAATTTTGAATTCCCCCTCTTTTCTTTCTCCCCACTTAATTCTCACTCCTCTACTTTAATTCAAACATAAGGACTTCTTTGGTAAATTAACTCAAAATACATACATGCTCACCACACTCTCCCACTTAATCATCCCGTCCAAAGTTTTGCACATCACCAAAAAAAAACTCTTTAATTCAAACCCTCCCCTCTTATCCCAAGAACTCTACTCTCACTCACCTAAAAGCTCCCAACTTCCCCTCCGTCAATTTCTATCAGCCTTTCTCTTCTCAATCTTTATCTCACAAATCAACGATTGTTCTTTCCTATTTTGCCCCACGCTCGCACAAAAATCAACCCCCTCCAAACCCTATAAACAACCATGGCAGAGAGGGGGTTCGACGACAGATCTGGGCGTGGCAGTCAGATCTGGGCTTGGAGTTAAAATCGGTCGTGGAGATAAAATTGGCCGTGGCCGTGGAGAGAGGGTTCGAATTTGGCCATGGAGATAAAATTGGTAGTGGCATACAGATCTGGGCGTGGGTTCGACGATAGAGGCGGTGCGTTGTACTGTCCTGCATATATATAAGGTAATTTTTTTTATTGATGGCGACAAAGAACGAACAAGAACGTATTATGCAGATATGGGTTTATATGTATTTACCTTATATGTATTATGCAGATCTGGGTTTATATGTATTTTCTTATACATATAAACCCAAAAATACTAAAAAGTCTATTTCTTCTTTGTTTAGATATGGGTTTTTTGGACAAGTACATATTATACAGATCTGGAACGATGACACTTTGAAGGTGTATTTGGTGAATTTTTTTTAGATCTGGTGCACTTTTTTTTTACCGTCGTGTGAGATATATGATGCCTTTATAGAATGGGTGGAGGTTGTATTATATGATGCCTTTTTAGTATTTTTTGTTATTTTTTTTTGTATCTAAAGATCTTCTTTGGTTGGGGTAGCAGATATTCTTCTGCAAAATTGGGAAGTTCAGATGGTGATGCTCCAGTTATAGCCACCGGGGTTTCCTATTGCTCCGGTTGATGTTGCAGTTTATCTTTTTTTTCCTTTATATGTATTTATTATCTTTTTCTTCTTTGTTTAGATCTGGGTTTATTGTACAAGTACGTATTATGCAGATCTGGAGCGACGACGGTACATTGAAGGTGTATCTGGTGCACTTTTTTTTTACCTTCGCGTGAGATATATGATGCCTTTACAGAATGGGTGGCGGTTGTATTAACAAACATTCTTTAGAAGGCATTCATTGAATAACTTATAAGGGAATTTATATGTATGTTTGTTGATTTGATGTATTTTGTTCCCTAATTTTTAAAGGGGCTTCGCTTTATGTGGTTTTCAATCCAGTGTAAAAAAATTAAACGACATGTGGTGTGTAGTGCTTTTTAGCTTTTTTTTTTTCAATGACTACTTATAAAAATAATTGACTCTTAAATTAGAGTGTATTATTTTTGTTGTTGATTTTTCTATATGTTAAAGATATCTTTGATGGCAGGAATAGATCTTTGAAGACGAGAATGATGATGATGTCATCAAAAATGAAAATATGTTCCTGACAACTACCTTTCTTTGTTTTGGAGCTTCCCATATGGGCTGATGTCGTCAAGAATGAAAATAATGTCCCGTTTAGCCCATTTTCTATCAATTTGTAGTGGTTAGCGGTTGAGTTGATGTTGATTGTTGCAAGGAAAAAATTTGTATTCTGGAGTTCAAAAATTAAGATATCACAATGTATGTGATAGATTCAACGGAACTCTTCTCTTAGTTATTACAGATACGAGATACATGTTTTATTTATTTGGGGTTTAGATTGTGTATATATTTTTATTTGGGGTTCAGATTGTTATGTTGATTTCAATGGAACTCTTTCTTTTCTTTCTCTGAACTTACCGTTGATATTTCATATAAATTTCTTTCTTTTCTTTTCTTTGTGCTAATAAATATATCATATTGTTGATTTATTTCGAAGTGTTACATTTGATTGTTAAGTTGAGGGACAAATATAAATGTTACCTATTGTAACTTTGGGTCGTTTATATTCATAACACACCTAATAAATTCACTTGAATGAAAGTACTTGGAAGGAGCTTTAGGGAGGTTAGGGATTAAATTTATAATAGTTTTGTTACAACATAGTATTTTTATACATTGCTATGGAGAGAATCTTTTAAAAGGCCCAAACAATCTTTTAAAAAACTTGATATACTTTAAAAGTTCAATTTTCTCAACCTTTATTTTTTTAAGTTGCTCAAAATATAAATTCTTCCTTCATATTATAGGGATGCACAATCCCCTAATTATGTTGAATAAGTGTTACATTTGATTGTTAAGTTGAGGGACAAATATAAATGTTACCTATTGTAACTTTGGGTCGCTTATATTCATAACACACTTAATAAATTCAGTTGAATGAAAGTACTTGGAAGGAGTTTTAGGGAGAGTGGGGATTAAATTTGGAATAGTTTGTTACAACATAGTATTTTTATACATTGCTATGGAGAGAATCTTTTAAAAGGCCCAAACAATCTTTTAAAAAACCTTGATATACTTTAAAAGTTCAATTTTCTCAACCTATTTTTTTTATGTTGCTCAAAATATAAATTCTTCTTTCATATTATAAGGATGCACAATCCCATAATTATGAGATTATCAATTCCCACATTCTTAGTAAAATTATTTGTAAAACACAAACATAATTATCCATATTATGCTCCAAATATCTTAATTGTTTTAAATAATTTTTTTTAATGTTTCTTTAACTAATCATTTTTTTATCCTTTTTTAAATTACACAAAAAACTTTTATGAATAATTTTTAGTATATTAAAATTATTTCTTGATTAACTATAGGTTAACTCATTATATTTTTCTTTAATTATTGAAATTTAATTAGTATTTTTAGGTCTTTCTTAAAGTGTAAAATACAATACATAGGAGTGTGAGTGTTCTATAATCATAAATATTCAAGAGCAAATGTATAACCATGCCATCGACATGGTTATGACTGTGCTATAACCATATATAATCAGGAGAAAATTTATCACCATGTCATCTGCACGGATGCACCCTACTAGGAGATTAAAGTCAATTTTTTTAAAATTACATTTTGTTTTGTTGAGGAACGAAATATTTGCCTTTTGGCAATTACGTATTTTGAAAATATTTGTCGTTTTGCGATTATTAGCGTGCCTTCAGGCACGGGCATACCCTAGTATATATATATATATATATTAAATTTCAAATATAAACATGAAATGAGTCAAGAAAGAGGAGCAAGGTTGATGTAGTGGTTACAGCAACTGATGGTGTAGAAGAGGATCTTACAAAATGCCTTCCATGTACGTATAATGGTGATATTTCTCTACCTAGAGTTGTTTTATGCTCACAAGCATTGAACCGTATTGGTAACTTGTTGGTTCCTAATGAAAACTACTGCAAATTTGAGGATTGGATCATGCCAATATTTGACTAGATGTTGGAAGAGAAGAATGTACAGAAGGTATTGCGGACACCATCTAAAGTAATTTATCACTTGGGGAAATAAATAAATAATGAGAGTTCTTACTTGTACTAGACATATAAGAAGAGTGTTCCCATTTTTTTCCCCGACATAACAGATGCCTCACTTCGGGATATGCTGTACATACATTGTATCCACAACCTTGGCCTAGTCATTAAAGTAGTGTAAGATATCGGGGCTATAAATGGTGATTACGAATGTTTTAAGGTTCATGATAGGTGAATATTGGAGACAAGACCAACACAAATTTTTGAAAAAAAATCAAATGAAAATGTAACTCTACTTATGTCAAGCATTATATCAATTAGCAATGAATTCACATTGATATTTTTACCTGGGAAGGGAACCTTGACTCTCCCTTGCACTTTTCAAATTCCCAAACAGTTGGATCGATGTTAGAACCCCCAAACTTCATTGACTGTACAAAAGAATTTGTCAAGCTAATAACATAAGAAATGCAAAACACGTACATATAGACAAAATATAAGAAAACAACAAAATAAATCACAAAATTACTAAAGATGTTATCATTCACAGGAATGACATTATTCTCAAGTTAAAAACATATAACCCCAAAATCAGATTTTCAAAACACATGCCTCTTTGGTATATGAGTTTCGATAATTGCACGTGTCTCAAGGCATGCTTGGTAAAACATATGCTTGCGACATGATTCTAACAGTGGTAATCACGATTAAAAAAAATTAATAAACAACAACTGAACCTAATTACAAAGCATATTGAACCGACAATCTTTAGTGTTTACCTTCACTACTAGCTTTTCTACAATATTTGGCAAGTTTCATTGCGTCTTGTTCTGAAAAAAATACCGAAAGCATCAAATTACCGGGGTATTGCAATATTAGAATTTTCAAGTAACACTAAAAATTTGAAGAAAAGGTCATACTACAACTTGAAGAAAAGGCCATACTCAATTCTAGTTTATAAGACTGAAATTAGAAGAAAAGGCCATACTGAATTTGCAAGGACAACCCAACCATTTACAAAAGTGGTAAGACCATGTGGATAAGAGTACATACCGAATGGATTTCTAAAATTTTCCCACTAAACACTAAAATAAGGAAGAGGGACATTTACAACCAAACAAGAATTGGGTTTCTCTCAAGTGCGTATTATTCTACGCCAATTAACGACAAGCTTAGCTGGAGCATATATGTCATGATATAGTTTCAAACATACTAGAGGGGTATGGTACATCAAAATACCAATCAATGTGAGATAAGGAACGGTTTACAATAAAAAAATAGTTTTTGAGACAAGGAATTGTTTAGTGCTACCCATCTATGACTGACGTGAAACTTTTCCTTATCTACCAAACAGAAAAAAATTGATACAGATGATAGTTAATGTGAGAGAGTGGTGGAGAGAAAGAGATACGAGGGAACATACTTCAGTATCAATCTCTAATGATTCCACATCAACATTAATATCAACCATACTTTTTATAATTTCTAAAAGTAAGCCATGTCGATGTGCCATCTCTATGAGAAGAAAATTGGAACAATATCGATAAAACATAAGGATGAATAAAAAGTGCTATAACAAGTAACTAGTTTGTGAAAACCTGTCAGAAATGAGTAAAAAGAAATGATTTTAATCTTATAATGCGTAAAATGGAATATCATATTGGAAAAATTGGTTGAAAAATTATTTATCAGTGGTTAATAACAAAATCCAAACATTAAATCAGCTCGAACCAATTCTAAGGGTGACAAAGTTGAAAAGTGAATTGAACTTCTACTACCTAGTCCAATGAACAAACTTCCCAAGGTGGCAATCTAGCAAGGCACCATTGAGAGCCGTAGCTAGAAGAATCAAACACGTCGGAGAGCTGCCGGTTGTGGCAGCGACAGGAAGGAGATTTAGATATAAGAGATCCCATGCCGGTTACCAAATCTTTATGATGAGTCAATTACATGATTCGAAATTGAAAACAATCCATTCACGACTGTTGACTACGCTATGATACCACCAGCATGTTGGGATCTTAAATACAAGAAATTTTTCATTTTGTTTTGATTGTTGATAGGTGTCATGGTTGCAAAGTAAATTAGCCACATTATGCATGATTATCAAAACCACGAACATCGGAGACTCAGTAGCCATGGTCGAGTATCACATGGAATAGGATAACTTTGTGGAAAAGTTTGGCAGCTGTGGTCTGGTTTTGAGATGACATCCAGGTGGAGGAAGGCAAATATGATGATTTAGGGTACGGAGACTTATAGTAGTGATGGATACTTAGAGAGGGTAACAAAGGCCTCTTGCTTGATATCCATAGTTTATTTTTGTACTCGGTTAACATTATTTTTTCATGTTCACTTATACTCTGTTAAGATGTTATTTTTATTTATACTCTGTAAAGATGTTATTTTTATATTTATATATAATGAAATTTCAAATAGGATTCAAGCCATTTGCAGAGACAATTGACCATCGAATTTGTCTTCAGATATTGTTGAGGGACTTATCAAAATGTTTTATCAACATAATCAATTAGCAAACGTATTCAAAATGGCCCATGACCATTTCCAAGAAGAGTATTTCCATCTGGTTCGCATAAAACTGATTGGGTCTCGCTCGAGGAATGCAACAATATACAACTTACCATCTACATCATTAGTCCTATAACCACAAATAAGATCCAAACTAACAATGTCTACTAAAAAGAACAATCATGTTAGTTAAGACAACAATCATATTGTAAATTTTTATAACATTTTAGGGAAGGTTTGCTACTCCCATGTTCAAAAAATAAAACTACAACAAAATGCATTAAGTGCCGTCAATAAGACATTGGGAAACAAATACTCAAAGATGAATGGTTTATATGGTTCTTTGACCTTTAAGAGAATTTGTGAAGTATGGGATACAATGGAAGCTAATTCAAAGTGGATTGATGATGAGATTGTCTGGAAACCTACTCAAAGTGGCATTTTCTCTTTTGCCTCAGCTTATGACCAATTAAGAAATTGAAAAATCATTTACTTGTCTTATAGAGCCATTGGGATCCTTATATCCCTCCTAATATATCATTATTCTCAAGGAAACTTCTGTCCAATGTGTTCCTCTAGAAGAGACTGTAAAAAAGGTAGGAGTTTACTTAGCTTTAAGATGCAACTATTGTAAAGCTTCAATAGAATCCCCTAGTCATCTATTTCTGTCAGGTCCAATTGCTAAAACAATGTGGAAAATTTTCTGTAATTTAATGAGATTAATAAAAAATTCAAACTCTATTCAAGGCACCCTCATTTACTGTTGGTTAAACTATAGGAAATCAGACCAATCCAAGTGGCGGTATAAAGTTATTCTAGTGACCATTTTTTGGGAAATTTGGTTTAGTAGGAAAAAGGCAATTTTTGAAGCCAAAAATATGAACCCTTATATCATTATCAGTAAAGTCATTACAAGAATCTCAGATTTAGCTCAACATTCTGTTTTTAAATATGGTTTCAAGGATGTCAGTCAAGAAATTTAACAAACTTTCAATCTCAAAAAGCCTCGGAAGAGAAACAGCCCCTGGAAGTTGGCCAGTTGGAAGAATCCATCAAAAGGGAGACTAAAGTTAAACTCAAATGGTAGCTCTGATGAAAATGGAAATATGGTTCAAGGGTCTATTCTTAGAGATAGTAAAGGTAGAATGATATGGGCAATTTCAAACTTTCGTTCAGGTGGAACATGCCTATTAGCAGTGGCCTTAGCTATTAAAAGAGGTCTAGCCTATTGTCTTGAAAGAGGTAATGATTATATTGATGTGGAAACAAGTTCAATATCCAATCACAATGGATACTTCCTTGGATAATAAGAACTTTAAGGGAAATTCAAGACTACTGTAAAACAATGCAAGTCAGTTTCAACAACTATACTGGGGAAAGTCAACTGTGTAGCAGGCCTACTCTCAAATCAAGGTGCAATTCAAAGAAGAGAGGTTACTTATCATAGTTCAAAAGTCCTCCCTATGGACATTAAAGGTGCTATATCTCTAGATTCATCAAATTTTCCTTTTCTTAGAGTTTTTAACTCTTAAGTGAGAACCTAATTGTTTTTTCTTTTCAAGTGTCTCTCTTGTAAGCCTCCTAGAGAGGGATATTATCTCTAATCAATCTAATAAAATTTATTTTTCTTAAAAAACATAAGTCTTTAGAACTAAAATTAGTACAAGGAAAAAATAAGTAAAACAAATTAACATCTCTTTATGCATGATAGTCAATGAAATTTACTGGAGAGCAAGATGTCAGTAATATACCATGGAAGTAAAGCTCTTTACATTTATCTTGAGACATCTTGGTAGAAGGAGTTATGGTGTAAATCCCTCCATTTTGCTTCGTTTTATGGCAAAGAAGAACTTAATATGTTCGCCAAATTACGAATAGACTTCCACAGTTACCCGGCCTCCTTAAATATAGGAGGACATACCTCAATTATGACACCCTCTGTGAGTTTCAATGGTGAGGAAGTAGAGAGGACAACAAAGTTTGATGTATCTTCATTAAAGGTTCATCATTTCTTGAAAAAACTTGCAAAGAAGGCTTCCAAGAGAGGTGTAAAAAATAAGGCGAATTGGACATCAACATCAGGTCGTGACGAGAGAAGGATCAGTGAGAAATCTCGTTTATTCCAAGATACAGGTTTCGCCACTGGTGTGTTAAAGACGGCTTTGACAGGGAAGGCACCTAATGGTTCTACAAAAGAGAGCATTGCATCATCAACTTTCTCAATCCTTGCTCGCTCAGGAAGTTTTGATGCAGAATTCGATGAGAGGATTTTTGGTGATGAAGGAATACTTTATTGGAATTTGTTAATAACAATGATGTTTTTTACGCCAAAAACAATGCGGAGATTAAAAGTTCCATGCAAGCATGAATGCAGAGAACACTGTCCAGTATGAGGATCCCTAGTTACGTGGGAGAAGTCACCTACACTAGCATACATCTGGGGAATTTTCCTCCATAATATTCATTAGTTCCCAAAAAAAGACATAAATTTAATCCTCCATCTCTCGTGATGACTTAGCTAACATGTACTTCATTAGATTTTACTCTTTATTTTGAATTAGGTATGTCATCTTGTAAATAAGGTTGTAATCCGTTTTATTTTTGCGCAAAAAAAATTATGATTTGAGTTAGCTCCTGTGGGCATCTATCTTCGTCCTTTTTCTTTTTCTTCTTCTATCTCCAATCTTATTCTTATTCTACGTTAATTTTAGTAACACAGTCAAACCAGGCTTGGCACAGATCCAATTTTGTCGCCCCTTCTTTCCTACTTAGTCTACCTCAATTCCTGTTCTAAATCAGGTTACAAGTTCGCATCACTGACTGTAAAAACTATATGCTACACTCTAAGTACCTTGTTGCATTAGGATAAGTTCCCTTATATTATGAATAAGAAAATACCCTTATTCTTCTTAAAGATTGGTTAAAGGCCAAGTTAAAGTATCCCCGTGTTCTTTTTAAAGGAGAAGTTAGAGGACAAGCGAAGGCTACCCTAGTTCTTCTTAAAGGAGTAGTTGCAGCACAAGGCAAAGTTATACCTTTTTTTTCTGATTACATCATAATATATACATGACATATAGATAACTCTTTATTTGTTATATTCATAAAAATCGATAATGTTAGATAATATATATGTGACATAGGCATATTAGCATATGTTTGACACGTATTTGAATATCTGTGATTCACAACATAATTATATTATGAAATGTGTGTAAATATATATAGATGTGCTCTATACACTAGTACAATTCCAATATATCTATATGAAAAAGGGGGAGAGAGGACATAAAGAAAGGGTAAGTTGGGCATCAGGTTGAGTGTGTGTCAGGACACTCCATAGCAAAAGAAGAGAAAAGCTATAATTAAAAGTAATATAAAGAGACGGATATAGATATATTAAGGATGGTTCGATCGTCGTACAAAGGTACATGTGAGGGAAAATAAAGGCAACAGTTATGACTACAGAGGCAGCAGCCTAAAGCGAAAAAGAGATTTGATGGGTGCCTAATTACAACTATATAGAGGGACAAGGACCTGAAATGCTTCGTCCGAAGTTAAGAGTCCTCGTTTGAAAATAAAAAAATTTAAGAACATATTGACTTCAACAAAATCAATGGCCAAAACTAAAACTTACTTGAATATCGTGTAATTTGGAATATTGGTTTTCAAAGTGGGCAATTAATTTGGACGTCCCAAAACCGGAAGTAGGACTCCTAATCTAAGACGTGGGTTACTTTTCCCCCCTGTGATATTGTTATATTTAGACATGTCCCCCCGCATTTCAAATAATTAAACTTAACCCCCCTTATGCATAAGGTACAAACGGGATGGTGCACATGCGTGGGACGATTCTAATTATTTGAAAAATGAGGGGTTATGTCTAATTACGACATTATCTCAGTGGGCAAAGTAAAAAAAACAATAAATTCTTAATGATGAAAACAATGTGTGATCCAACTTTTAATATAATACATTACGCTTAATAATTAATATACATTCAAACGGTAGAAAACAACAAAAAAGCGGACAATGCTCGCTCACTTACCACAATAGGCTTTATAGAAGAATACTTGGAATCATCAGATCTATAAAACTTCTTTGAGCTTTTCCCATTTATCTCAATCGAGCTTTCAGACAATCTTTCAATTTCTGAAGGACAAGAAGGTCAATCAGCTTTTGTTTCACACTAGTAGAGACCGAAATATTTGATGAATAGATTTGGTGAGAGTGTTTACATTTTGTTTAACTGGTGGTAAAAACGAGCATAAGCACGAGCGTGTGTTTTTGGAGTGTGAATAGACCTAAAAAGGGGTTTGGAAATGATATGATCATAAACAATGATGTCATTTGCAACAAATAACCAAAACTCATTACCGAGTACAAAGAAATGTCTTAAAGTAATAATAATCAAACAAATCTAATATGATACTGTGTCATAATTTTATTAATGGTGACGATGAGACGGTATTGTTGCAATGTTCAAGTGTTGTTACAAAGAAAATTCTCCTATAAAAATCTAACTATAAAAAGGCGTCGTAGGAAAATTTCATAAAAAAAGGCTCCAATAACAATACCACATACGACTAGATGGATCCAAGAGAAAAACTCAAATTCTGTAATTACTTAATTAGAAAAATAAATGCAACCTTCACAGAAGGTTTTGATGTTAATTGAATTTGTTTGAATCCCCCAATATTGCATATGTTGGGTTCATAGTTTCATAAAGCCTCATTGTTGCACATTTACAAAAATGATCTTAAGGCTGGAAGGATGCAGAGCACACAAAATTCTATTATTGGAACAATGAAGATACACATCACTACAACCCAAATGAATGAATAAAAGCAAAATTTTATAAACATATTGTTGTCAATTACACTGATCTCGAATCCTAATAATTTTAGTTACCAACAAAATTTGTCTAGAAATAAGTAAAAATTAATAAATTGAAAAAAACAAATAAGATGAAAAGTGATAATAACACCATCAACAAAGTGAAAAAATATTAAAACTTATAATCTGCAACTCCTGCGTCTTTAACGCAAAATTATGTGACCAACCATAATATGTCATATGAATGCGTTAAATGAGAAAATAGGCCATTAATTTCTTCCACATAATTATCATACAAATCAAAATATGATTTCTCAAACGAAATTTAATCACACCATTGTCAACAAGACTTGGTAAGAGTTTAACCGGGATGAACATTTAAGTTCCTATGTAAATGTAGCTATAACAATCGACATGAACCCTTTCTTTTTAATTTGGATCCTTTGCCATGAAAGGACTGGTCAAACATTATTACGATGTCAAAGACAAACCAACAAAATTAGGATTTCAATCACAAAAATATATGAAACAACTACATGCTATAATTATAACTAAATTAGACTATTGTTATTAAAGGAATTTTTACACCCATTGTGATAAAGCTTTTCTAATCAATAGATCTAATAATCATGTATATAAAAGTCAAACAACACATATGGTAATAGTTGAATCCTTATGATGAACATGTGATTCAAGCTAGTGAATAATTTTGATCATACGTAGGTTTTTGTAGTTGCTTTTCTATTAAAGTTGATTGATGCAGACTAAATCATCAAACATATTTTATAGTTAAAAATAACATTTCCCATATTTTTAATTTTCTATAAAACTCTTCTTCACTAAACACATGACAATTTAAGACTTTGTCAAGAAACAAATGACCAAAACTCACGTACACATAATTAAACAAAGGAATAATCATTGTAGTGTCATATAAACTTTCAAAATTCACATCTACAGAGTTAACAAACTGCATCTCCAATAACAAATAGAACATGAACTCCTTTAAATAAAGTAATGTCACACCATAATAAAGAATAATCGTATGTTTACCTATATAGGATTTCTTATGTTTATAGCTTTAGAAAACCTTTATTAAGGCCGTTTGCAAAATGGGTCTAAAAAAAAATTTAATGGCCTGAAATGACTCATAACAGTTCAAACAAATGACTCTCTTAGGCAACACTTGCATTAATGAACTTACCTAAGGTGGAGTTCATAAGTATAATAGTTTATCTTTGCTCCAACTTCTTCATAAGCCTTCATTGCTAGATAGTTGGATAAACCAAGAAAAAAACTATTAACATTATTAAAATTGATATATAATTTACCAATAATACAAAATAAAAGGTTAAAGTTTATTGTTCTGTAAGATAAAGAAAATTCATGGAAAGATGCCCCATTTGGGTATTTTGTCAAACATCTAACCTACAAACTTTCACACCACAAATTCAATTCAGTACTCTATTATAAATATGATAGTTTCTATTTATCTCAAGAATGTATAAAAGTAAATAAATACTTAAATGCACCAAAACACGACATTAACAGTACTCATTGCATAAAATTGTCATGTTTTGGTGTATTAATTAAAATCTCAAAATTCAACTTTCACTACGATCGACAATCGTACCATTCTTTTCAGTCGGTTGATTTCATGATTACCTGACAAGATTGTCGAAAGGAGTTAGTAGGATAGCTATCACCAATGATGCCTCGTCGATCTACAATCAGGTCAGAGAGAGGGAAATCCCCAATAAAGAAAAATAAACGATCGAGGGAAAATTCGGATATGGGGGAGTGGGCAAAAAAATCGTGACGAAAAGGTTAAAATATTTGTAATGAAGATGTGAATTTTGAGTGGGACTCTAAAGTAGAATATCATGTAAGTTTTTCAATATTAATTAAGGTCCTTTTTAATAAAAGCGACGTGAAATTAATTGAAAAAATGAATTTACGACGGTCCACTTTTAAGTGATGTAAGTAAAATTATAAAACGTTGTAAATAACTCTTTTGCTTGTAGTGTTATCGCAACATCACAATAACCATGATTTAACTTCACCGCCCTACAAACTGAACCACCAATATAAATTTAACAAAAATTGTAGAGACCATCAAACATAGGGTGATCTTCACCAACATTCAACCTCTTGAGCTACCTCAACTAATGTAGTTGTGTTTCTCTGGTAATATCCCTAAAAAACCAACGTAATCCTTAGCGTGAAATCTTCATCAAGCATGCTGGTGGATCCTCTACCATCTTTCATCAAGGATGACTCAAATAACTATGCTATTAAATTGATTATCATTTGTTTTCTCTTTCTTTCGTTCTTTCCACTCATCACCTTTAGTTCTTCTTTTAAATTTTAATTCCTCTAGTGTAATTGGTCCGCGCCAGCGGCACCAAACACGCGTGTCGATGACCCCCCACCCCCACCCCCATGGAAGCCCTACTGCCATAAGGACTGCTATGGTGATGTTGGTGGTTGGGTGGGTGGGTTGGGGGAGGGTGGTGGGGTGGTGGTGGTGGTGGGGCGGGGGTAGTGGGGTCTCGAGTGCCGCTGGTGCGGACAAATTACACTATAGGAATTAAAATTAATGTGTTATTATGTATTTTTTGTTAAGGTCCATTAAAAAGTCCATTCTTTTGGTCCACTAGAGAACCTCTCCCTATATATATATCAAGAAAGTATCACTTGCAACTTTAAAACATCTAAAGACTAGTGTTGTTCATTACAAAATGCACACCCTTAAAAACATTAAACATCGAATTGTTACATAAATCATCTACATTAAATGTCTCAACAATCAACATTTTAAGACTACGTACAGAAGCAATCCCAAAACATAATTTGATTTACAGTATAAAAAATGATGACAGGTGAAATCTAAAAATTTAAGAAGAAATGTTCACCCAATTTCGTCGCCATGTTTCACTTGTAGAATAAAAGGTCCTCGAGAAGAGAAATTGCAGCCACAGCGGTGGAAATTGCAGTAGAGACAGAAGTAGAAGATGAAACCTAAAGAAGAGAAGGGCGTGAGTGAATCAGCTATCCTTGAGAGGTTAAATGGCTGCAATTCTAATATTCGGTGAGAAATTTCTGTTTATCCTAGTTTCCTTCTTTGTGAATTCTTTTTCTTGTAGTCCGATTTTTGTCTTGGGAAGTTGGGAGGGACGAAGATGGAGCGAAGAGTTGAGACAAGACTGAAATAGGGTTTCTAAACTTGTTGTCTGCTAAACCATAAAAAAGAATAAGAGCCCACGAAATAAGAACCCGCCAATTTACATAAAAATTTAATAAAATTTTATAATTATCAGCAAAAAAGTTTTATTATGCCGTAAATTTATGGCACTTTTTTTCAGCATTACTTTTAAATAACGCAAATTTTTCACACTCAAATAAAAATATCATAATTTTTTGGCACTTATAAATAAATGCCGGTAAAAGTTCTCTTATCGGCATTTAGAGACTTTAGTAATAAAGTAAAGACCAACACCCATCAATATTGTTCTTAATGCGACATTTTTTGCCACTCTTGAAGAATGTTTTCAGAAAAAGATATACACACCCACGTGCCTTGACTTTAACTATTCTAGGAACCCAGAAATGCTTATGTACTCCCTAGACAGGCTACAAACAACTCTAACTCTAAAAATAAAAATGGAGGGTCCAAGACTACGAAAAGGCCATTTAGAAAGACCCCACAAACATTTTCTAAATCAAAAGGCCACAAAACCTTTAAAACTAGGCCCATTTGGATTAGAAACGGTAATTTATTACCCCAGCTCAAATGCAACATTATCATTTCTGCTTTAAAGGCACAAAGCACTTCAACTGGATGGTATTTAGACTCCAGATGTTCGAAACATATGAACGCGGATGAAACCAAATGGAAAAACAAGACAGACTTCTTAGAAGGTAGTGCCATATTTGGAGATGGTGTTTCATCTCAGATCATCGGTAAGGGAATATTGAGTGAGCATGGGCTTCCTGAACTAAATAATGTACTCTTAGTCAAAGGCCTTAAAGCTAATCTCTTAAGTATATCTCAATTCTCTGATTCCAATCATACCGTTACTTTTTTAAAAAATGATTGAAAAATTATTGATGAAAAAGGAAACTGTATATTGATAGGAAACAAAACTGAGGAAAACTGTTACACAGTGATTCCCTTCTTCTTGCCATGTTGCCAGATTAAAGGATTCTGACCGTTGGCACAATAGATTGGGACATAAGAATTTTAATAATCTTAGAAGATTAAGCTCCCAAGAAATAGTTAGAGGTTTACCCAAAATCAACAATTCTTTCAATCCAGTATGTGGACCATATCAGGAAGGGAAAATAAGTAAATCCCCTCGTAAGAAAGTTAAGGATGTCTTAACCACAAAACCTTTAGAACTTATCCATATGGATCGTATGGGTCCCTCAAGGACAGTTAGTCTTTGTGGTAATAGTTATATGCTGGTTATAGTAGATGACTATACGCGATATACTTGAGTTTCTTTTATGAAATAAAAATCAGATACGTTCGGTGAATTCTTGAAAATTCTTTTGAAAATAGATAATGAGAAGAATGCCCAAGTATGTCGTATTAGGAGTGGCACAGTTGGAGAGTTCAAAGACTCTGGTGTTACTGAATACTGCATAGCCAATGGCTATAAACATGAGTTTAGTGCTACCAAAACCATGCAACGAAATGGTATAGCAGAGCATAAGAATATAACTTTACAAGAAATGGCTAGGGTTATGCTACACGTTAAAAGTCTTCCTAGATATTTTTGGGTAGAAGCCGTTCAAATCGCTTGTCATATCATTAATCGTGTATACCTTAGGAAAAATTCCAAACAAACCCCTTATGAACATTGGTTCCACAAAAATCCTAACTTAAAATATTTTAAAACCTTCAAGAGTATTTGTTATGTCTGTAAAGACAGAGAACAACTTTCAAAATTTGACACCAGAGGAGAGAAAGGAATATTTCTTGGTTATTCCCAAAACAGTAGGGCTTTTCGTGTTTTTAATTCTCGGACCAAAACCATTATGGAATCCATTAATGTCATTGTAGATGATATGAGTGTAGGGAGTAGTGCTAGTCATTCATTGCCACAAGATGAGGAAGAACCAAATTTTCCAATTGAACCCTCATAAGACAATGATTCACTACCACCCTAGAATCCTTTTCTACCCACTTGAGTTTCTAAAGACCACGCTATTGAAACTATAGTTGGTAACCCTTCTCAACCTGTTAGAACAAGGTCTCAACTTCGAAATGCGGCACAATTTTCATGTTCTTTCCCTTGAGGAACCTAAAAACATAAATGATGCCCTTTCTGACTCCTTCTGGATAAATGCTGTGCAAGAAGAGGTTGTCCAATTTCAGAGTCACGATGTGTGGTATCTTGTTCCCAGGCCTAAATATTCTAAGATAATTGGCACACGATGGATTTTGATAAATAAAACAGATGAAAATAGGGAGGTCATTAGAAATAAAGCTAGGTTGGTAGCACGAGGATACTCACAGATAGAGGGAATTGACTTCGATAAAACTTTTGCACCTGTTACTCATCTTGAGTCTGTTCGTCTCCTCCTTGCCATATCGTATTACCTTCAATTCAAGTTATTCCAAATGGATGTTAAGTTTGCATTTTTAATGGAATTTTGACTGAGGAGGTATACGTAGAGCAACCTAAAGGGTTTGTAGATCCATGACACCCCGAATACATCTTTAGGCTTAAGAAAGCCTTATACGATTTGAAATAAGCTCCTAGAGATTGGTATGAGTGATTATCCACATTTCTAATTTCTCACGGATTTGTCCGAGGTGGAAACAATAAAACTTTATTCGTTGGAAACGAATACAAACATGTCTTAATTCCACAAGTGTACATTAATGATATAATATTTGGATCCACTTGTTCTAAACAAGTTAAGAGTTTTTTTTGACATCATGCATGATAAATTTTTTATCTCACTTATGGGTGAGCATCAATATTTTTTAGGTCGACAAGAAAAGCAATGTTGTGATGGTATTTTTATAACTCAATCCAAATACGCTGTAGAACTTGTTAAAAAATTCGGATTAGAAAACACTAAACCTTCCAGAACCCCCATGAGTAGCTCAACAAAACTCTCAAAAGATGATAATGGGGAAAATGTTGATCCCAATTTATATAGAAGTATAATAGGGAGTCCCTTGTATCTTATTGCATCTCGACCCTACATTTCCTTTGCCATGTGTATCTGTGCTAGATATCAAAGTAACCCTAAAGAATCCCACTAATTAAGTGTGAAAAGAATTATCAAATATGTTAAGAGTACTCTAAAATTTGGCATTTTAATACACAAAAGATACAACTAGATCTATTATAGGGTACACCGATGCGGATAGGACCGATTGTTCTGGCGATAGTAAAAGCACTTCTGCTGCATGCTACTATGTAGAAAATAATCTCGTAGGTTGGTTGTGTAAGAAACAAAATTGTATTTCCTTATCTGGCGTATAATTTGAATACATAGCAACAGGTAGTTGTTGTTCACAACTTTTGTGGATTAGACAGATGCTTAAAGATTATGGTATCATTAATAACCAGAGTGCCATTAATATTTTGAATAATTCGGTGCAGCATTCCCAAACTAAGCACATCAAGATTAGGCATCACTTCATCCGTGACCATGTAGAATCCAAAGATCTCATTATTGAATATATGAACACTCAAAAACATCTCGCGGATATCTTTACCAAACCACTAGCCAATCTACGATTTGAGAATTTGCGAACAGCTATAAGCATGATAACCCTCACTTAGTTTTCATCAGAGCTTCTCATAACCTCGGTAATTTCTTGTTATTTATTGGTTTCTGAGATTTTAGGGCATGGTTATTTAATAAATGACAAAAGACACCTCCTAACACTAGGTTATGTAAGTGACCCTTGATTCTGACCTTATTTATGGTATAATTTATGATTTACTATGCTTTTCTATACTTGTATTTATCTATTTTTTTTACCCCATTGTATATTTAAGAAAAATTAGGGGAGAAGATGTTGAGTATTTACCAGGAGATTTATATATCTATTCCTAATTCTAACTTAACTAACAAGCCATTCAGTTTTTACTTTGTTATAGGCATCTCAGACCCATTGTATAGCTTCTTACATATTTGTAGGGCATTGGTCTGTATTGTAGTTGAGTAATGTATTTTTTTCATCTTATTTTCGATTCTAGGATGGGAATGGGTAGTTAGAACAACTAGGATTTTTCATTTTCACCCACGATTTCAGAATACTCAAGGGAATTTTGCCTCCAATATCCAGAGGGGTAGATTGATAACACACTATATAATTGACTTACTTGAGTCTATATCATATAGGAGTACCAACTAATTTGGATATTGAGACAAAGTAGGTTAGATTTTATGAGTTGTTTCATATCCCAAAGGTTCAAGAAGAAGAAGGAAGAAGAAGTAATCCAGTCCAAGTAATCCTAATAGGGAAGTTAATTCTATCCTTAAACCACAATAGGACACTCTCACTGCATAATATCTTATTCCTATTTGCATTGGCAGTTTCTAAAACACTTTAACCATTTTTCTTCAATTTAATTCATTTACAGCGTTTTTAAAAACATTTTAAATAATTTTTTAATTATTAAAATTTGGTTTTTAAAAAGGGTTGGGGATATAAATTGTATTTCAGAAAGTGTTTTATTTGCTTCAAAGTTATCTTGGGTAGAATGTCAAAGTGCTAGAGATTTCAGGGGGAGTTTGTAATTATTTTCAAAACACGCATTTTTTGGTTGATCTTCACCGTCCACGTGTTGGCTCATTAAGCGTTAGATTTGTGTTTTCTCATAGACACAAACCCACCTACAAATCTCAACCCTTGGATGACTTTAATCGACTATTTGCATGTCTTTAGTTACAATCCCAGGGCTTACCTCTTAACCAATGAGATTTCGTTATTCCACCGCTTGTTATAAGTCATTAGATTTAAAGTCAAACTTATAAGACCAAATCTCAGCCCTTGGATTTCAACTGATGTTCGAGATCCTTCTTGACCAAGTATAAAAAGGATCTAAGTCTCATCATTTAGAGACTTTTGCCATTTCGTCAAAATAAGAAAAAAGAGAGAGTAGAGAAAGACGAGAGATAAGAGAAGAAAGAGAGGAGAAAAGAGAGAAAATAGAGAAGAAGATAACCTATCTTCGAATCCTCACACATCTGAGTGATTTCCCATAACCCATACACCTTAACCTTTAAATATCCATTTACCAGAAACCAAAATGTTGAGTGTTAAAACCATTCTAGGGTTTCTGTGAGTTTAGTAGTAGGGTTGACGTTTATTGAAGACCTCTTTTAGTTTGAGTCTCTTTCAGAACTCATCTCTAATAAAATATCAAGTTTCACTTATTGAAACTTGAGATTTTCTAAAGATGACATCACACACCTATTTTTTAAGTTCTCTGTTTGGATCTCTTTCTTTAGATCCGTCTGGTTCTATGGATTTTTGAAAAATAAACTTCTAAGTTTTCTAGGCTATATCGGATCCTTAAGAACGTTTGTGTCTCCTATTTTATATTTCAGTCTTTGTGATATAAACGTGTACAAAAATAAAAAGAAGACACATATGACCTTGGCTATTTTTGAAAGCAATATTTTTTTTATCTGATCTTGAATAAGAAGTTTCTTTTACAAAATTATTTAAATTAGATCTTGGATGTCATATAGAATTTATTGATTTGTAGGATATTAGTTGTATAAATTCTTTGAGAGGGCGAGTTTCATAAATCTGCATATAGATCACCTCATAAACGCTTCTCACACGAACACTTAGACTTGAGATTTAAAGTTGAAAGAGTTGTTGAAATCAGAATTCAAAGATAAGGAGGTTAAGGAAAAGGCAAAGAAGCAACAAAGAAGATATCAGTCAAGTCAGAAAACCTTTGGAGTGGAGTAGCTTATGTAGGTATAACTCTGAACTTATATTTAGGATCCTTGTGTGTTTGCTTAAGTGTTAAAACTTGATTTTTATTCTAGTGATTTGTTTTGTGCCGTAGAGGGCACCGTGGATATTTCCCTTGATTAACGGTTTTACCATGTTAAACATTCATGTATCTATTACTTTGAATATTCCTAATTGTTGTTGTGATTGATACTGCATTGTAGCTTTAGTAGATGATTTTTAAATTTTAAAAACTAAGGTAATCAACTATCAAATCTAGACCATATATTCAGAATGTTTTTACAACACATCTTGTGGTTTTCGAAAAGAGTTTTTCCCAAAACGTTTATTCGGAGTGTACACAATTTATAGAATTTTGTTATTAACCTTGTAAAAAAAATTTCAACGACTAAATTAGGCGAAGATGTTTTCTGAGGCTTATTTTCGAAAAATATTTTTCAAAGAAATATTTTTAGGTTTTCCCTATCTTTCAAAAAAACTGACAATCTCGTTCAAATGAATTTGAACAAGATGTTCAAACATGTTTCTTATCTCATTCAAATGTGGTTATTATTTTTATCCAAACGAGGTTTGATTGACCTTCGAGCGAGTTTTTTGTTCTTGAGAAAAATTTACCATTCAGATCGTTGGAACCTTTTTCTAACGAGATTTGGGGTCTTATTTAAATGCCCTTGGTGTTTCATTCGAATGGCCTTGGTTTTCGTTCGAAAGATATGCCTCGAGTTGAGTGCTAATTTTTTTTTTGTGAAGATCTATAAAACAAAAGTAGTTTCATTTTTAAAGATTTCAAAATTGGTTTTCCAAGAGCATATACAAAGCCTCCAAAACCCTAATTTACACTCATAGCTTGTGATCCAAGTTTAAATGTCATATGTCTATTTCAATTCTCGTGTGTCTTGCATTAAGACTGTTCACTCTTCATTTAGTACTATTTCGAGTGGTGGATTTGATATTTGCATTGGGTAATGATTAAAACTATCTATGTAATGGTATTATTTGTGGATACTGATATGTGGGGAATGTCTGGGTTGTGATTACCATTTGAAGGAATCTAATGACGATTGTGAAAAGGTTAAAGAAGAAAAGAGAGGATTAATGCTTGAAGGCATCAAGCGCGTTGAGTTAGTCTAATTTTTGTGTTTGTGTGTGTGCGTGTGTGTGTGTGTGTGTGTGCATCGGTATATATATACAAATAGTGGATTTTCAGGGTTGGGCACTCCGAGGTTTTCCCCGTTATGGGTTTTTCTCATACATAACGATGCTATGACTTGGTTTATTGATTTATTTTACTCTTTCACATATCACATAGATGTAAGCTTAGGGAAATATACAAGTGGTAATTAGTTTACAAAACGTTTGGTTTAATTGGAGCATAATTAAATTTGTTTTATTTGATCTCTTGATAATTTTAATTAGAAAATTACATTTTTAATTCCATATCCCTATTGCACTATTTACACCTTTTTCAAATGGTTATTAGAGCGGGTGAACTAAGTTATCATGTTGATCCCTATTTAATGTTGTTTTAGGATTTTTGTATGTTTCCCTCAATGGATCATCAAAATGAAAAGTTATCCAAAGTTTTGAGTGATGAGATATACGTGAGGAGTTTAATGAGCTTCATAGGTATGCTAAAAATTTTAATTGTTTGAATTTGAAGTTTGGAAAAGAGATAAATTTCTTCAAAAGGAGAATTTTATTTGAATGATGAAATTGAATTTTTGTGAACTATTTAAAGTCAAAGGAATATTTTTCATGAAAAGATCAAGAACATGAAATGTGATTTCTAGAAATTAAAAGTGTCTAAGAGAGAGGGTGAGTATAGAGTCTGTGTTTTGAAGTGTGAGTTAAAAACTCTGAGAAAATTAAGGCTAAGTTTGAAATAATTTCCATTGAAAGTCATGATAAATTAAAAAAATAAGATTTGAAATAAGATTTGACGGCATGTGAGAGGTCTTTTAGGGATAATTCCTCTTACGTTGAGGGGGATCGAGATAACTTTCTACGAATTATTAAAAAAATTAAGAAGGAGTCCTCAAAGTTTGAGAAATCTAAGTTTTTTCTTAATTCTAGGATTTTGAATTGAATATTATTTAAAAGACTCACGTCACGTCAAATTTGACTTGAAATATAGGTCGAAAAAGTTGGATAAGATTTTCGGACACGTCCAATCCAAAAATGATAAAATTTATATTGGCTTTGATACCCATCATACTTTGTTGCTAAAGTCAAGACATATTCTTGAGAGTGTCAACTATTGCCAAGGACATTAGAAAATGTCAAACTAAAGTTCGTCTTCGTCATTTCTACATATGCACATACTATGGCGGGAAATGCCACTTTAGGGAATTTTCTTACGGTCTTAGAAGATGTCCTAGGAAGTCTAGATCCCATGTCACCATGGTTCCCAAAACTAAAGGCATTAAAGTTTTATCTATATAGTTTATGGAATCGTATTTGGAGATGTTGAATGTTAGATTGTTTATTCTCGCATGCTTTCACATGATTAATATCATGAAATTTCTTATGGTTGATTGTGTTTTATGTTTTCTATACACTAGTTTTGTGCTTAATGATATATGTGTTGACTTGTTGTATAGTGTTTATGTATTTTGTATTTTGATTTTTTATTTGTTGGGCGTTTATGAGAAAAATACAAAAATATTTTGTTTGTCTTTTGAGTCGATTTGAAAAATATTAAAAAACTCAAAAAAAAAATTTGTTTATTTTGTGTAGTAGTTTTACACATTTTGTGTGGCATATTGGTGTATTTGAATCCCATTCATTCCGTGATTTCTATGCGTCTAGGGCAATACATTATGGTTTAAAATGATTTTGATTGTTTCTTAATCATAATTGAATGGAGTTATTCAAATTTTTCTTGATTAATGGATTCATCTTTTAATGTCGTCACACACACTTACACGAGCTCATTTGGATTTTAACTTCTTATGTTGCATGAGCTAAGTGAGGCGTTCTCTTATCAATCTTGTCATATACATATGTATGTCTATATGTTTGACTCGGTAATTTGTGCTTGTAAGAACCATTGTGTGAGTTTGTTCATTGTTTGAAAAAATTATTAGTTTGCAATGGAAAATGTATATGAAGGGAGTAAATATCCTTTGTATGAAGGCTACCATTGGTAAACGTCTTTGAAAATAAAAGAGAGGCAAATGAAAAGAAAGCATTTCCAATGTCATGTTTAGTTTGTGATCATTAACAAAAAGTGTGATATCTTCAAAAAAAATAAGCAAAAATTGAATTTGTTTATTTTTAGGGTGTTATAAGTTAAAGATCAATGGGTTCGAACAATGGGCCCGACTTCATACTTTAATGTTTGACGCTATTGATTTGATAATCATCAATATTTTCTAGGTTTGTTTTCATTTGTTTCATTTGTTCATTTTTAGTTCACTTTATTTGTCACTTGAGGATAAACCTTAGTTTGATAAATTATTACGATCAAATAGAACTACTTGGACAATGTTGAGTGGTTGGGAGATACTTACTTTGTTTTCTATTTCACGCTCCTTCACTCCGTACCACATTTTGTTTAGGCACATTTATGCCACCCAAATGTGGAAAGCTATATTTTGTGTCTTATGTTGTGTTTATCCCTATATATGCATTTGCGTTATTGTTATATGTTCGGTTATGTATATGGTATGTTTGTTTTGAGTCTTTTTAGTGCATTTAATCCATGTTTATTATATATGTTTTCATTGATATCATATGCTTCATTTGTATGACTTTGTTATGTTATGTTACATTGTTTGGATTATACATACTTGTGTTGTCGAGTTTGTTTCTCATTGTCCTTTCACTTCACATCACATGATACGTTTATTTCATTTATGTTCACATGTTTCACATTAAAGGGGATAAGTTTGTTTCATATTACGAAATCTACCTTTGTCTATTCCCGAATAAAAAGGAGGAGAAGTCTAACCTAAGGAGGAAATGCATATGATTTAAAGGGGAGGTGTTTAAAAAAGGGGGAGTTTTTGTTTGCGTATAAGGTTTATATATTTTATATTTTCTTTGAATTTGAAACATGTGTTAAGTGTGCAGGTTTTAGCAATGATGCTGAAATATTTCACAAGCAAAACTGCTCAAGAGTTTACGTAGGTCAAGTGTCAGTTTGTACTTGTTTCCTTTTGGGGTTAGGATTGAGTCTTTAAAGAGCTTGACGGTCTAGTAGTTTCTGGTTTTGGTTTCATCCAAGAATATCCTAGGGAGGGGGAGATTTTTAAGAACAAATTTCATATCGAGTCAATTTGTAAGTTTGGATTTATTTCGTTTGGATAAAATCGCTTAAGGCATAGGTTATGATTTGAGTTCATTTTGTCCTTCAATCCTATGATACACATTGAGGACCATAGTGGTCAAGTAAAGCGACATAAACAACATTTCGAGTTTTTTGTTGAATTTCATCTTGAACATACATGGGATCTCAATAAGATATGAATGCATATTATCTTTTATCCTGGTATACGTTTTCAATTTTTTGTTTGTAAAATGTTTTCTTAGCATTATTTTTTAAAAGGATTTTTCAAAGTAATATTTTTTTTGTTCTCCCATCGTTCAAACAAATTGACAATCTTGTTCGAATGAGTTTTAGTAAGTTATTTGAATGAGTTAGTTAGAATGAGTTTTTTAACTCATTAAAACGACATAGGTGTTTTTGTTCAAACGAGTTTTGAGAGACCTTCGAGTGAGAAGTTTACTTAATAAAAAAGTTATTGTTCAAAGGTCATTGGAAGATCGTTCTAACGAGACTTATGGTCTCATTCGAATGAACTAGCCAATCTTTTTCAAACGACCTAGGTTTTCATTTGAAATGAGATGCCTCGATTCGAGTGCTAACTTATTTTTAATAATACATATATAAACAAAGGTAATAGAGTAGTTTCATTTTTAAGGATTTCAAAATCAATTTTCTAAGAGAAAATACAAATCCTCGAAAACTCTCTTTTATACCCATAGTTTGAGATCTATGGTTGAGCATCTTATATCGTCTTGAGATTTCGTGTGTCTCGCACCAAGAATTTTTACTCTTTATTGAGCACTATTTTGAGTGGTGGATTATGTGTTTGAATTAGGTGATGGTTGGAACTAGCTATGAAATTGTAAGATTATTGGATATCGTGAGGTGGGGAGCTTATGCATTGTGATTACCATTGGAACACCTCCAATTATGACTATGAGGAAAGTTCAAGGAGAAAGGAGAGAATGAAGGCTTGAAGGAATCGAATCGGTTGAGTAAGTCTAATTTGTCCTTGTAATGATATCTATATCATAGTGGATTTTCATGGCTAGGCCGTCCAAGATTTTTCTTGTTGTGGGTTATCTTGTCGCATCGTTGTGGTTTGGTTTATTGCTTTATTTTACTCTTGCTCGCATCACCTAGATTCATGCTTCAGGAAAGATAAATTGATAATTACTCTACATAATATTTGTTTTAAATGATACATAATTAAATTGCTTTTAACTAATCACTCGATCATTTTTTATGGAAAATTAAAATTAGGCTTCCATATCCCTATTGGAACTACTTGCACATTTCTCATAATGAAGCTTTAGGAAAGAGTGACTAAATATAGATATAGATTGGAAATAATAGTAACTAAAAATTCACGACTAAGAGGTCAACAATGAAAGATATTTATTTACCGAGGACATTATTGGAGTGTTATAGGAAGAAAAGAAGGATGTTCACATGTTTTTATAGATTTGAAGAAGGTGTAAAACAAATACCAAGAGATATAGTATTGATAGTTTTACATAAAAAAATTAAAGACTAATAGATATATTTCAATTACAAAGGATATGTAAATGGGGCCATGTCTATACTATTAACATTAGTTAGAGAAGGTAGTGAATTCCTAAAAACTGTAGGTATACACCAAGGTTCAGTACTAAGCCTTTACCTCTCTGCTCTTATTAAAGATGAGTGGACTAAACAAATACAAGATGAGGTTCCACAGTGTATGTTATTTGTAAATGATATCATTTTAGTTGATGAAACTTATATGAAGATCAATGCTATATTGGATTTCTGGATAGAAATGCGAAAAAAAGAGCATTTAAAATAAGTAAAACTAAACCATAATATCTGGGGTGAAATTTTAGCAATGATAGGAGGAGAATGGGAATGTGGTGAAATTGGAGGCTCAAGAAATACCTAAAATAGTCATATTATTAATTAGGCTCGATTATACTAAAAGATGAAGACATTAATGATGATGTAACTCATGGGATTAATGCACCTAAGGTCAAGTGAAAAGTTATGCCGGTATATTGTATGATCGATGCATACCTTTCAAGTTAAATGGGAAATTCTATAGGATGGCCATTAGACTAGCTATGTTATATGGGATGGAGTGTTGAAAAAACAAAAAATAAAATGTGTAGAGAATGAGCGTGATGGAGATGTGAATGCTAAGATGGATTTGTCGTAAAACTCAAAAGGATAAAATAGAAATGACAAAAATCATGAAACGGTAAAAGTGGCTTCTATAGAAGATAAATTGAGAGAAAATAAAATTATATGGTTTGGACACGTCAAGCATAGACCAATGGATGCCCTTATACGAAAGAGTGATTTAGTTAGTATTGATAATAAAACTAGGAGTAGAGGCATGCCTAAATTTTGGTGGTATATTGTAAAAAATGACTTGATATCATGTGATTTAACAAAATATTTTGCACTAAACATATCATAGTGTGAAAATAGGCTTCATGTAGCTGATCCCAAACAATTGGGAAAATGTTTTGTTGAGTTGACTAGAGTTGAGTTGAGTAAATATTTACTCTTACAATATATATTTATAGTAAAAACTTAATTCACATTATTTTCTTCTCCTATTCCATTATGTATTTTAAAGTAAATATTTATCTTAATAATTTATATATTTACAACCAGAGTAAAAATATACTATCAGATAATGGATTGTTAACTATTTTTTTACCTAACCCCTTAAGATAATGTTGTATTTAGAGATATATCCTTATATATTAAATAATTAAACTAAGCCTTGTATGCATAAGTTACAAGCCAGCCAATGGATAAAGTACAAACACGATGATGAACATGCAAGGTGTTTAAGTCTAATTTTTTGAAAAGTGGGGAATTATGTCTAATTAAGGCATTTTCACCGGGGGCAAAGTAAAACAAGTTTGTTAATTTTTCTATTGGGATTGGATATTGGAGAAGAAAAAATTAAAAATTCTCAAGTCTAAGGTGGATGTTGCGACCTAAGATCTATAAAAATAGTTCCACATAGGGAATTAACCCTAGAGAGTCTATATTGTGTAATAATATTACTACAGTTGGGCCAAGATATAAAAAACTATCTTCCTCGAATATTAGGTTAATTTTAAGTTATCATAATCCAAAAAACCTTCATAAAAATGTGATACTAATTCCAATCCCCGAGTTAAATACATGTGATGGAAAATTGACCTATCGACCATGTACGTCATATCGACAACCTATGGCCGTCTAGAGAAATAATGAGGCCCTCATGTGTTGCATATTTTTATCTATCTTTGGAGACCTATAACATGAGTGGTTTAAAAAGTTACCACACAATATGGTTTTTTAAGAAACTGGCAGAGTCCTTCGCCTCCAGATTTATCACCAATAGTTCACATTCAAAAAGGATGGACTCACTCCTTACCATAAGGAAGAAGCCCCTGGAAGCCCTAGGAGAATAAGCCTAACAATATTGAGAAACCTACAATGAAGTGGACGATTTTTCCAAGCAAGAGGTTGTGGATTCATTCAAGATTGGCTTGCTGAGAAGTTCTATGATTCACCAGTCTCTTACGAAGAAGAAGGCCAACACCATTGACGATCTAAAGACAACGATTAAGAATTATGAAAAATTAGAAGATGTAGTGGACCAAACCCATTATGATAATGGTCATCCAAAGGAGACTAAGAATAAAGAAAAAGTGAATGAAAAAGACAAAATGGGGGTCAAAGGGCGACGATAAATTTGACCCCACTAAAGCCTACCGCGCCATGAATATTTTGTTCAAAGATCTGATCTACAAGATCTTAAACAAAATGAAAGATAAAAAGAATTTCAAATATCCAAGGAAGTTGACAAGATATCCATAAAAGAGAAACACTATCGTGAGATGTTCTTACCACAAGGAGCATGGGCACAAGAGAGAGAACTATATAACGTGTTGAAATTGCACCTGAAGGATTTGGCCCAAGCAGGCCACCTTGACGACTATATATAGGAAAAAAAATGCAAAAAACCACTCTGAAACATGATTTAAGGCCCGATAATGTCCTCGACGAGGACTAAGTCAGATATTAATTCACTGTAATACACGGAGCCTTAAGTCCAAATCAGATTCAATGCAATGATGTGTGGATGGAACTTAAAAAGGTTAATTCGATTATGGAGTCTTTCTATATTTATCCTACCAAAACTTCAGGCGACAAACATTGATGAGCATAGGATAGTGACTATAGAAAGAATATTATGTTTACCGACAATAACTTGGTCGAAGTCACAAGCTCACATCATGAGCAATAGTAATCACCATTAGTATAGCCAACTGTCATGAGGACAAGCTACTACTAGAACAGGTATGTTCCTCGGAGGTCATGTATATAAAAATCTTCAGCAATATCAATTTTAAGATGGAATATCTTAAGGAAGCGACCATGACTTTGGTTGGCTTTTCTAGGAATATGAATATACCCCTAGTGGAGGTGGTGTTTCTAGTAAGAACTCGAAATATATCTGAGTTGACATAATTCTTAGTTGTAGACATTAATTCCCCCTAAAATTCTAGATTGGGGCATGGTAGGCTCCACACCATGAAGGTGGACCAATCCACTTAAAACCATAACTCAGTTGCATCATCGATTGGGGATAACAGAGATAAGGGAAATCAAGATGTTGCTCGATGCTTATTTATTGCTCCATCATACCTAAGATAGAGAAAAAAATATAGTCACAGAAGAAGTAATATGGGAAGAAGTCATCCCCTAGAAATAAAAGATAAAGTATGAGAGATCATGGGTAGAAGAAACATGGGTGGCCGTTGCAGATGGAATCATTGAACCATTATAAGAAGTCAAGTTCAACTACTCTCACCTATAGAAGAAATTTATGATCAATAGTTCGCTTATTGATCACGAAAAGGAAGAACTAATATTTATTCTCAAAGAGAATCAAGATCTATTCTTTTGGAAGCCATATGATATTCTCAATATTGATCTCATAGTCATGCCATCAACCTTACGTGGATCCAGATTTACCAGTGATCACACATAAGGCACGTTGAACAGTCCCAAAAAATGAGAAGGTGGTACAAGAAAAAGTAGGGAAATTATAGAAATTATAAAGGGAAGGTCCATTAAATAATTTTAATTCCCGAAATGTCTCTCAAACCTAGTCATAGCAAGAAGAGCAGTGAAAAGTTGAGTTTCTGTATACACTTCACCAACCTGAATAAAGATTGTTCCAAATATAGCTTTCTTTTGACAAAAATTGACCAGTTGGTCAATGCCATTGCCATCTATGAGCGGATGAGTTTCTTATATGCTTACTCAGGGTACCATCAGACCCCTTTGGTCAAACCTAGCCAAGAGAATATTTCATTCATCACTACACATAGCTTTTACTATTTCTCATTCATGTCGTTTGAACTGAAAAATACAGGAGAGACCTACTATCAGTTAGTAATAAAGATGTTCAAACTTAAGGTGGGTGAAACCATGGAAGTCTACGTAGACGATATGCTTACAAATAGAAAGTGCAAAGGTGGCCATCTAGAAGATATAACGAAGATGTTTGACGATACAGTTAGACCGACCTTAATGTGTGAGAAAGAGGGGTGTCAAGCCCAATTATATTATATAAGCAAAATGTCAATCGATGCACAAGTACTGAAGGACAATAATCCCATAGCATCAACCGAATACTTTACACAAAAATTTTGCAACACAATAAATCTTCACAATGATTGCAAAATATGTGAAATCATTATTCTCTTTTGTATCTGTCTCTCCTAGTGTTGAAAGAGATAGATACTAGAACTCTCTCGCACATCCGTGACCACGGGGTTGCAGAACATATTATGTATTCAAACATACCTCAAATTACATTACGGATGGTGGATGAAGGTATTTTCCCTCGAACCATACGCTAAGAACTTGATAAAGTTCTCATGCCTTAATGTCTAGAACTCCCGACTGAAGTCGGCCTCATGCATGGGATGTATCAGAAAGGAAATCCAATAAAGGAACCATCCCGATACACTTGGTCTTATTTGAATTGCTCATCAGGTACAATGGAATGAAGCCCCTAAACTGGTCTTCGTTTATCAGAAGTACAAATCCTAAGCGATAAATATCTAAAGTCATCAAAGAATGCAACACGGAAAAGTAACAGACCCACTCATGATCCCTAGGACACTAAAACCTAGAATGTTTTGATATTAACTTTGATACCCTGTAAATTTCATAAATAGATTGATCAGATCAATTATAAAAAATAATAGGAACACAAAATAATTTAATATCATTCTAAGCATGACGAAAAATAAAATTTAATGGAAATAAGTAAGTGGAAATATCATACACATCTGATACCATAACTGACAATAATGAAGTATCGTACGAAATATATAATGGTCCCAATAATCCAATCCCACTATAATGATATTACAACATAAATATGACTAAACTAAAAGTGAAGAATAAAAAGAAGAATGAATAAGTTTATAAATAAATATATTCACAAAGTGCACTTTAAACAAAAGTACGGTGTGACAACCTACCTAATTAAATACCGGGTGATCAGTCCTTTATTAAATTAAAATCAAGGTGAACTGTTGGTTCATTCTTAGCATCAATGTCGCAAAATAAAGTTTCCAATTTAAACCCCCTACATAATTAAGCTAAGTGTAAAAATAAATTAAACCTTATTTCTATTTTATTTAATTCCATTAAGAAAACCTTTTCAATAATTAACAGTTTACGAATCGTATAAATGTTAAAGATGGCAAGGAACACACAAGACTTTAACCATTCAGATAAACCAACACAAAGTCTAAAAATTACAAATGAAATCATCCTGACACGAATTACATACCAAAGAGTACCAAATACTGAAAAAAATGAATAAAAATCTCTGACAATCCAACTGAATAAGGAAACGGGCGACATATGCCCTAACTAATAAGAACTATAATAAGAGTGGAGTCAATCAACGAGGTCGTCTAAGCAATGGCCTGCAACTCTCACCCACGTTTCAGCACGTCCGTTCCAAGGAATCTAAGCATGACTCCCAAGTGGTTAGGCACCTATAATATATAAATATATATACAAGAGAAGAGAAATAGTAGGAAACGGGTCAGAGCCCGAGTGTAAAATAGTTTAAAAATAGTTTAGCAAGTATTTAAAATGCTTACCGGCTAGTGTAACAACCATATTAGTAAGCGTCACTCTCTTGAGAAATTCTCACATCTCCTCTAGTGTGCACGCCTACCATACTAGTAATCTCTGAAGTTTATTCTAGCTTAACTTTCCCATAAGATTTTACTTCGATGAATACTATGGCTAAGATATTTAATTTTTGAAAATTAATCTCTCTCATATATCTTATGTTATTTAAAATAACCCAATGATGTCACAAAATTCTCAAACACTTATAGTAAAGTTGGAGTATTTATTCATTACTTAACTACTTTTATGCACAGTAGAAAGTTCCCATACTTAAGTGTATATATATATATATAAGTCACTCATATAATATATATACTATCTGCACCCCACATAAAATCTATGGTGCTGACATACTCTACTATCAAGTCCCCGTATTACTCGTACTAAGTGAAATACCAGTTCGGAATCACTCTCGAATTGTATTAACACAAAACACATACAATTGGAGGTGAAGTATAGTTCCAAGTCACTAAGAGGTTAGCACATACCCTCATGTCTCTTAGGACCATATTACTATCACTCAATATCATGTATCAAGGATACTATCTTCTAGGGTACAAGTCGTTATTCCCCATAAAGGCCCAATCGAGATAAGACTGTCCCAGCGCGAAAATCCCCGTGATAGCAAGTAGCTCGGGTATGATTTTTACACAGGTATATAATATATGCACAATCATACAGTCATATATATATATATATATATATATATAGTCACATTTCTAAATTAGGTTCGCCCAGTACCTATAATTATAATTATCCGTCCTTAGCACATTTCACTCGATTATTTCGCATAACGGACTCGTCACTTTTTATTCTCTTATATAAGTTACTCCATACTTACTTCTGATCTCTCGAAGTATTCTATCACCCTAAGTATAATTTCAGTAGGCACTCTCACTTACCTTCTGGTCTAACTCCCTTACGATCTTGATCTTTTATTAAATGCACGCATGATTTCTTCTACATATGAATAACCCCTCATTAACCCGTAATCTTATGCTACATTAAATTTCACTCAACGGGGTCTACCTAGACCCTACTAGTCTTTGCTATATCCAATTATGTTCTAACAATATAAATTAAGGGTTTCTACATATTTTAATCGGATTAAACCAATAGAAGAAAAATGTGTAGTTTTTCAGGAGGGGTCGATCGATCGATGTAAGGGGGTCGATCGATCGATTGTCGATCGATTGATCATCGATCGATCGATGTTCTTGATCGATCGATCGATCAATCAGTTATGAAGAAACTTGCTCTTTTCCAGTTATGTGTTTACCTCTACAACCTCAACCAAATCTCCATTAACGATTCCCAAACTCCCAATTAATAATACTACAAGTTCCATATACCTAACTACATAATTTTCTACATAAAACATATCCGAATTCATCAAGTATCATGATTTAATGGGGTAAAATTCACATAAACTACAAGAACCCTAATTTTCTTTTAGTTTCCATTCTTTCCCAGATTTCTTGCTTCTAAACCCATACAAATCCTTGGATTATCCTCTACATGTGATTTAGATGTCCAGAATACGTCTACTTCCTCTACAACATATGATTTGAAATCTCCAAAAATATAATTTCTTTCATGAAACATGTTCTAAACAATCCTAGACTAACATGATTGAAACACTAACTAAAAATAAATCAAGATAGATACTTTCCTTGAATTCGAGTTTCTGATTTGTGGATGAAAGAGGTATAGTGTAATACCCCGTAATTTTAAATGACTTTTAAAATGGGTTATATTTTAAATTAATGGATTAATTGGATTTTTATTATTAATTAATTCATTTGGGTTTTATCCGAATTGTGGATATTAAAATGGATGATTCTGAATAGTACTTAAAGATATTTAGGTAATATATGAATGTGATGTCATTGATATGACGGTGTGATATAAAATCGATAATTTGAATTTTTTTTCAGACGCGGTATGGGACGTGTCGGGACTAATTTATTAATTTAAAAAGGAAATTTATTTCCTATCGGCCTTATAGTCATTTCGACTGTGTCGTTGCGTCCAAAAGGTTCGAAATAGTCAGAAAAGTCTATTTGGATGTTAATTTTGAGTCTCGGGTCTTTTGGAAATGAATAGACAACCCAAAAGGGTATTTTGGTCATTTTTACAAGGGGATGAATAGTGATTTTGGGTTTTGTCCTATTATAAGTATTGGTAGATTAAGTGTATGTGGGTTATACATCTCCTCTTCACAAATTAGAGAAGTCATCTTCCTAGAGAGAGTGAAAGGGTGCTTGGGAAGAGAGGAGTTCACTTGGGAAGGAGAAGAACTAAGAACTAAGTGTCACCACCACTAACCACCACCGGAAGCTCACCGAAAAAGGGAGAACCAACTGAGATATACTACACCAAAGGATCAGACCTTCAGTAAAGGCAAGTGTTAGATATTTGCAACTTAAGTTCGTATATTGTCCATGTTAGAATAACTATGAAAAGAGATAATTTTTCATGTTTGGAAGACATAATGGATTTCTGGAAACTGGAATGATATAGGAATTAAACTCATGTTTTAGGTTGATAATAATCCACGAAATAGTCCTGAATCTGTTGAAGAAATTATGAAAACCATTGATGTGTTCTTGAAGATGATAAGTAGATAATTTTCTGGAATTAAGGAGATAAACATGATTTTTAATCCAATCCCTTGATGATCCTAAGATGTTTAGAGTACTGGAAATCGTTCATATATGTTGATATATCATGTAGTAGTAATTATAGCTCATTTTGGAGGTTAATATGAAGTTTTGAATGAGTAAAAATGGTGAAACCCGTAGTTGCTGAAATGGAGAAAAACCAGGCTGTGACCTGAGGGATCGATCGATCGACCCTTGCCTTCGATCGATCGACCTCCCCAGAATTCCTATAGTTGTTTCTTTTTAAATGTTGATTCTTATCCCTAACCTTTTGTGGATCTTTGATGATTATTATTTGGATATTATGGGACTTAGAAAATATCAGTAAACCCTCGATAAGATTTGAATTAATTTGATTTGGATTGAAGTGATTAAAATGATGAAAATTATATTGAATGGAATTTCGGTTTGCTAGATACATTTGTTAAATTCCAAATGGGGATGTATGAGGATTTAAGATAGGACCAGTAGGGGTGATTTAATACAACACCTGGGTATCCTTAAGTTTACAAGAGGGTTTAATCCTAAGTGAAAGAAGATGTGTTTATAAGAGATTTGAAACTATCGGTTTTAACCTTAATTAAAAGGAGAACTAAACTCGTCGTAATTTGGAAGAAATGATGTTATGGACCAGTATGATATTAGTGACTTCTTACTGAATATATGTTGAGGAAAAAACCTATTTGAATCTTGTGTATTGAGTGAGGGTAGCCTTAGGGTTACAATCTGAACATCAAGGACTGAAAGAGGGTATGAGGTTATCCCGATCGCGTATTTGAAGTTGACGGACCTCCTCGATCGACAAGTTAAGTAGTAGTGTATTGGAGGGGTTCCTTGTTTGGATTTCGCTTCGCGAGACGCTCCGCGCATGAACCTTAACGACATCGGGAGTGGAGAGATGTTATAGGATGCGAGGATAATTAAATTATGAAGTAAAGATATGATATTTTATACGTGGAATTTAAAAGAGATATAATGCTACGTATGTGAATTATCTTAGGGTAGTGATATTACCTTATTGATATTATATTATAGGTATGATAATACCTATTTGATTGATTGATGATTTATGTGTATGACATACCTAGCTTACTTGCTATCGGTGGGAGGTTCCCGCGTGAGAGCATTCATATCCTGATTAATCCATGGGATCATTGATTTGTTGCTCAAGAACATAGGTCTATGAAAGACTTATCGGGGAGTTGATAAGTCCGCTGACTGTGGGTACGTAGGTATGTGCATGACCCATGGATACGAGAACTATGTTCGCCTCCAATGTTTGTGATGTTGTTCATGGTTCGAGGAATCTTTACCGAACCTTTCGTCCCCTATTTGGCGACCTGCGATGATGGGACTTGATAGCAGAGTAATGCATTGCACCGCAGCTATGACTCGGGGTGCCGTATTATATATGAATATATATATAATGGATGAAATGAACGAATGGATATTTATTATGGTTAAATCTATCTACGGTGATAATTGTAGATAACGGCAAATAGAGAAAGATAATAAAATTAAGTTAATAAATGTTTATTCTGAAAGAATTGAAAAGCTTAATTCATATTAATGAGAAATGATTCATGTTAATGAGAAACGATGAGAAGTGTAAACGAATAATAATGTAACGTATGGTATGGGACATACGGGGATTATGATATGGGAATGGAATTCTAATATGGAGACTAGAAAAGAGGAACCATTAACTAGGAGGTTAATAGGAAACGTTAAGCGTGCACTCTAGTTGAGAGGTGAGAATAGCAAGTGAGAGTTGGATCTAACATGTACATAATAAATGCTTTATTGCACTTGTTAAATACTTGCTGTTTTAAAAATCATTTACACATTCGGGCTCTGACCCGTTTCCTTGCATATTTTCTCTTCTTTTGTATCTCTATATCAGGTGTCCAGCAACAGGGACGCCAACCTTAGTTGATTGTGACGAGCTATGGAGCTATGGAGTTTTGCTTAGACGGTTATCTTCATTTGATTCACAGTGTTCTCTTAGTAGGGCATGTCGCCCAAAGGATTCAGTTATCTTCTTCTATCGGGGTCAAATACTATTGTATTCGGGTCTTTTTAATACATTTAATATTGGTGGGATTACTGTAATGGATTAATATTATTTGGGAATGTTTATTCCAATTGCATTCAAATTCTTTTGTGTTATCTACTTGGTTATTAGTGTTGTAGAATAAAATGTGTTGTGTTATTCTTAAACTAAAAATGGTTTTGTTGAAATTTAAATTTGGAAAGTTTTTAACACCAGCTTAATTGGGTATTGGGTGAGTTGTAAATGTTTTCGACAGTGATGCTAAGAATGAGCCAACTGTATATTTTGTTTTAATTTGGTATGGGACTGGCCACCCGGTATTTAATTAGGCGGGGTGTTACATATAGTTGTGTTCCTTATCGCGTGATCTACGCTTTGGTGGTGGTGGCGGCGATGTAAACGGTTGAGTCCTTGGCCTAGAGTTGCTTGAAAAGCTCTCCAACTCCTTCTCTAATGGCCGTTCTTTGATTTTTTGTTTGCTAACCCTAGAAGACAACTCCTAAAGGCTAATATATCCTTAGGAAATTCATGGGTTTAATTATCCAAAAATGTAAAATGTCTCAAATACCCTCCCGGGATGCCAATTGGGCTTAAAAATACCCCGAGGCCCAAACTAAACCCCCGGGTACATTATATTGACTATCTCGACCCTTTCGGACACATTGGCATACTCGAAATGACCATATGGGTAACTTATAATTTATTCACTTTTAATAATAATAATTTAGTCCTGACATGACACACGCGCGTCCTGACTTAAATTTCCATAATTGCCATTTCATTCACTTGTGACAATTTTTATAAAATCACTCTTATATATTACTTTACACTTTTAGTAATATTCAAAAAATTCCCAATAATTACTACCTCTCATCACGCTAGTAACTATTTAAATAAATTTTTGGATTAATATTTGTAAGGACATAATTCTATAAATGTCCGGGGTAGAATCTAGGAATTTTCTATTTTCTCCTAGATCACAGTTCATATGTCTGATATCGCTACATTCGGCACGTCAACACGATCATCCTCGACGGCCTGCATCCGAATTCATTGCATCCACTTTCTTCACGTGCATCATGCTACATGCAACGTGCTGCTCAGCTCATTCCCACTACTCCATTACACTCTATCAGTAAAATGTTTTATTGGAGTTTTAAATATTTGCATAAATATTTGGGAAATGTTTTTAAAAATTATGTTTTGAAGTCTGGATTAATTTTTTATCAAAATCAGAATTTGTCTAAGTGTAGAAGCGAATGGCCTCGATCGACGAGCTCGTTCGAGCGACTTTGAAAGTCGTTCGCGGGAGATAGGCATGTCGCGCGATATCGTTCGAACGACTTCTGTCCTTCGTTCGAGCGATATGGCTATCTCGTTCGAACGAGCCACCGCCTCGATTTTTGTATAAATATCTGATCTCCTTCTACATATTTTTCAAGTCTTTTTGCAATCTCGAAATTCTGCGAAAACTGCCCAGAATAAGACTTCACCTTTTAAGGTTTTCTAAACCTTTTTGGTTCACAAAACCATTCCCATATATGTGTGTGAATCTTTAAACCTTCAAGAAGATCATTTACTCGTCTGGAGTAATTTGTGAGGAAGCCGCTCTCTTCATCACTGCTGCCCTACTGGAAAGGGATTGTTCCAGCCGCCGACAATAGAACCTACACCCGAGGGTATTTCTGTGTCACTGTATTTTCATTGTAATCTGTTGTAAGTCATTTTCTTACAAAAATTATTGTGAAAATAAAAGGTTTTTCCCCGTTGGGGGATTTTTCCTCATATATGTGTTCTTGCATGTTCCATCATCGTATTTAATCACATATAGATGCATGTTTAGGATTTAAGTGATAAAAACTATGTTTAATTAAATAACTTCCTTATTTGAACGCAAGCACACTCCTCTCAAATTGGTATCAGAGCCAGTTACACAATTTTACCGTGTAATTTTCCGCGAAATTTTTCTAAGATATTAATTTTCTGAAAAATTGATTTTTGGAAACGAGTGTGTTCATTATGGAGAAGTTATATAATAAAAGGCTTGTTTTTTATGGGACAAACTATGCATATTGGAAAGCCCGCATGAGATCTGCATTAAAAGCCATTGATGAACGTGTCTGGATTTTGGTTGAAAGAGGGTGGACACCTCCCTCCGTCACCGTTGATAATGTGATCAATTTAAAACCTGTCACTTCTTGGACTGAAGACGAATTTAAATGGTTATCATTCAATTATAAGGGTCTAAGTGCTATTTCTGGGTCTGTCACACCTGATGAGTTCAAACGCATAATGATGTGCACCACGTCAAAAGAGGCATGGGATGTTTAACAACTCACCCATGAAGGAACTAATGATGTGAAAGAATATAAATTGTAAAATTTGACAACTCAATTTGAAACCATCACCATGCATGAGACTGAATGTTTTGATGATTTTTATGCTAGGCTTTCTGACATTGTTAATACTAGCTTTAATCTTAGTGAACATATTCCAAATGCTAGAGTTGTTAAAAAGATTCTTCGTTCTTTGCCTAAGAGTTTTATCCCTAAATTCACTGTGCTAAATTCTATGGGTAATTTAAATACGCTAAAATTGGAAGAACTTGTAGGAGATTTGAAAAAATTATGAAATTGATATGTTCCCTAAAACTGCTAGATCTAAAGATAAGGGAATTGCACTTAATTCCCAAGAGAGAAAGAGTGAGGGGTCAGCTAGAAAGAGAGTAGAGTCATCTAGAAAGAGAGAGACTGACACGTCAGATTCTGATTGTGATTTTGACTTAGATGATTTGGCTCTTTTTGAAAAAAAATTCAAGAGGATTCTCAAATTTAAGAAAAATGGCAATTTTAAAGATAAAAAGAAATTTGAGAAAAATAAGTTTGAAAAGAAAATTGAAAAAGGTTTTAAAGATCCTCCTAAGAAAGAAAGTGAGAGGTGATTTGAGTTTGATGGTAGGGGTCATAGAGCATTTGAGTGTGCCACACGTCTGAACAGAGAGAAAGGGAAAGCTGTCTTTAATGCTACCCTTAGCGACGACAGTGAGGTCGAATCGGTGGATTCTAGAGTCGAGTCACCGCAGGAGTGTAACTTCACTGCATTCATGGCTAGTCATGTGAGCACTTCTAGTTCTTCTCACGACGATGAGGATGATGCTTCACAGGGACACCTAGACAGTGAGATCGATGTGAGTGAGGGCGAGGATGACACAAGAGCGAGAGTGATATTCAACGCGCCTACGCTGAGTTGTATTCTGAGTCATTTAAAACTAAAAAACGTAACAAAGCGTTAGTTCTTAAGATCACCGTCTTAGAGGAAGATTTAAGAAAAGCGAGAGAGAGAGAGTCCTCCACCTGCACCGCCCTGAGAGAGAGAGAATCTGCCTGTGTTGTGAAAGAGAGTTTGTTTAGAGAGAGAGAGAGAGTAATTTTGAGAAAGAGAGAGGGGACTTGACTAAACAAGTGGCTAGTCTTACGAGTGAGCTCCATTCCTCCGTGGAGACTCGGAAGAAACTTTAAGCCTTTGTTGCCCAGCTGACTCATGATCTTGAGAAAGCACGGGAAGTCAAGGTACAAATCGAGGACAGATTTGGGAAAATGGGAAAGATGATCCTCAGTCCCGCTTTAGGTTTTGGTGATCGGCAGGGAATTGGTTATGATGGTGCCTCCACCTCCCAAATTGCACCTGGACCAGTTCCTGAGTTTACTACGACTCCTTATGGCCATCGTCAAATACCTCAAAGGAGAGTTCGACCAAGAAAAGCAAACCAAGGTTCGCCTTTGACTGTGTTCTTTTGTACTTATTGCAAAAGAAAAGGCCACCTCAGGGAGTTTTGCTATAACATGGGTCGGAAATGACGTACTACTGCTCCACCACGTCATACTAATGAGTTTTCTAGTCTGAGAGAGCGAGTTGAGTTCTTAGCTGCCACGTCTCAGAGTTTGATGGAAGAATTCCAACGGATGTCTTTGCTGTTAGTGAATGCTTCTCACATTCCAGCTAAAACCAACAACAACAAAGGCAAACAAAAGGTCACCACTTCTTGGGTACCTAAGAAAGATAAAAAGGCCTTTGTGTTTCATGTTGCTCTCAAAGCACATAATACCTCACAGTGGTATTTTGATTGTGGATGCTCCAGACACATAACATGTGATGTCTCATTTTTTACCCACCTTAAGGATTATAAGGATGGTAGAGTCACCTTTGGATATGGGAGCAAGTCTAGAATTGTAGGACGAGGTACTGTAGAGTTACCAGGATTTCCTAAGCTAGAGAATGTGTTGTAGGACAAATTTTTAAAAGTAAACCTTCTCAGCATTAGCCAGCGGTGCGACACTGACTTTACAGTAAAGTTTGATCGGGATGCGTGTAATGTTTACAATCAAGATGGTAAACTCTTAATGCAAGGGGTGAGGACCGAGGATAATTTTTATGGGACTGTGCGTACTTCCTCACTTATCTGCAACAGCGCCACGATCACTCCAATGGATCTGTGGCACCAACGTCTAGGCCACATAAATATTAGAGATCTCACTCGCTTAGCTAAAAAGGACCTAGTACGTGGCTTACCATCTCTTGGAAGGCCAACTTTGACGGTTTGTGGACATTGTCAGTTGGGCAAACAAATTCGTAATCCCCATAGGAAGTTACATTCCATTACCACCTCTCGTGTTCTTGAGCTTATACACATGGATCTTATGGGTCCCACTCGTACCGAGAGTCTGGGTGGTAAGAGATATATCCTCGTGATGGTGGATGATTTCTCCAGATACTCCATTGTAGGTTTTCTGAGAGAGAAATCCGATGCTGTAGAGTTTTTAACGACCAAGTGCCGTGTCCTGCAAAATCAACACGGAGTCACTATTAATAGGATACGTAGTGACAATGGCACTGAATTTAAGGGCAAAGGTAGATTTTTATTGTGATAGCGTTGGGATCAAACATGAGTTTTCTGTTGTGAAGACTCCTCGGAAAAATGGGATTATTGAGAGAAAGAATAGAATGATCCAGGAGATGGCTAGATCTATGCTTCTAGGTCGTAAAGTTTCTAGGAGATTTTGGGCAGAGGTAGTGTCCACTGCATGCCATACGGTGAATAGGGTTTATCTGCGTCCACACACGCTTCAGACACCTTATGAGTTGTGGACTGGCAAGAAGCCCAACCTTGCATATTTCCGTATTTTGGGGAGTAAATGTTACATCCTACGGGATAGAGAGCAATTAGGAAAATTTGACTCCCGGAGCGACGAGGGAATATTGCTAGGATATTCATCGAATAGTAGAGCGTATCGGGTTTTTAACCTAAAGAGCTCTAAGGTTATTGAATCAATAAATGTCACCGTGCAAGATGACGAACCTCCGACAGCTATTGATTCTAACCTCCAATGTGAGGATGAGGACTTCTCTGGGAGAGACTAACTAGTTCCTCACTCACACTCTGTGGACCCTACTCCTATGTTAGGGGACACACCCGCTTGGGTTCGCAAGAGTCATGATCCTTCAGCCATTGTTGGTGATCCCACTCTAGGGGTCAAGACTCGTTCTCAGCTAGAGAACGTTGTTAGCCATTTTTGCTACACGTCCAAAGTCGAGCCCAAGAATCATAAAGAAGCACTCAAGGATGAACATTGGATATCTGCTATGCAGGATGAGTTGCTTCAGTTTAAAAAGAATAATGTCTGGGAACTTGTTCCCTGACCTAGTGAAACAAATGTGATAGTTACCAGATGGATTTTTAAGAATAAATGGATAAAAATGGTACAATAATCCGAAATAAGGCTAGGTTGGTCGCTCAAGGCTATACACAGATAGAGGGTGTAGACTTTGGGGAGACATTTGATCCTGTTGCGAGGCTTGAGTCCGTCCGTCTACTACTCGCCATCGCATGTCATCTGCGCTTCAAGTTATATCAGATGGATGTCAAGAGTGCCTTTCTGAATGGCATTCTACAGGAGGAGGTTTAAGTGGAACAACCAAAAGGGTTTGAAGACCCAAAGCACCCGGAGCACGTCTACTATCTAAGGAAATCCTTGTATGGTTTGAAGCAAGCACCCCGTGCTTGGTACGAGAGGCTTACTTTCTATCTCTTAGCCTGTGGCTTCAAGAGAGGGGGAGTTGATATGATGTTGTTCGTCAGGAGAGATGACAGTGCAATTTTGGTTGCCCAGGTCTATGTGGACAACATAGTCTTTGGATCCACGTGCTCTCAACATGCTCATCACTTTGAAAAGGAGATGAAAAGTGAGTTTGAGATGAGCATGGTTGGTGAGCTTACTTTCTTCCTTAGTCTCCAGGTTCGTCAGCTAGAAGATGGGATGTTCATCTCCCAATACAAGTATGCTAGAGACCTAGTGAAGAAATTTGGTTTAGACTCCGCTAAGCATGCACGTACACCTATGAGTACCACTACCAAGCTTAGTAAGGACACTTCAGGCAAGGACGTAGAGCAAACCTTGTATCGAAGTATGATAGGTAGTCTTCTCTACTTGACTGCCAGTCGTCCCGACATAGACTTAGTGTTGTAGTCTGTGCGTAATATCAGGCATCCCCGAAAGAGTCACATTTACTTGCTCTAAAACGTATTATTAAATACGTGAGTGGGACTCCCTCATACGGTATTTGGTATTCCTTTGATACCGATGACCGTCTGTCTGCCTATTCAGATGCCGATTGGGCTGGGGATGTAGATGGTTGTAGGATCACTTCTGGTGGGTGTTTTTATTTTGGTTCTGCTCTTGTCTCCTGGCTGAGCAAGAAGTAAAATTCCATCTCTTTGTCCACTACGGAGGCTGAGTACATAGCCGCCGAGAGTTGTTGCATGCAACTCTTGTGGATGAAGCAAATGCTGGAGGATTATGGGATTTCGTAGGACACCATGACCATTTCCTGTGATAACACGAGCGCGATACACATATCCCGCAATCCAGTCTAGCATTCGCGCACAAAGCACATCAGGATACGTGAGCACTTTATACGACAGTTAGTTGAGGAGAAAGTCGTATCCCTGAGTTTTGTTCCCACCGACCGTTAGTTAGTCGATATTTTTACGAAACCTTTAGATGCCCTTAGATTTGAGAGTCTTAGGAAGTCTTTGGGGATTTGCACAGTTGACTGAGGAGTTGCTCTATGTCTAGGATAGGATGATTTTTTTCTGATCAGATCATATGCTTCCTATTGCTAGTTTGTTTTATATGTATCCTTGCTTTGTTGTACAACTATTTATTTATTCTTTTGAAAAATCCAAAAAGGTTTTTGTTTTGTTTTTGTATATAAAAATTTGAGAAAAGCCCAAAAATATTTTTGTATTTTATTTTGCACCTTTTATGGATGAACATTTAAGATAGCGAAGTCATAATTTCATTCCACTTATCCATGTGACTGTTTGATAGAGATTTGAGACGCTACATCATTTCAACCATGTGCTTTACATTGTATGGAGTCTTTGAGATGTAATTAGTGATATTTTTCTATATGTTTGACTCCTATCTCCTTTATGGCACACATGCACAACTTTATTTGATTATTGCACTTGTCTATCACATGTTGGCTTGAGTGTTTCCATCTCAATTATGTCTATATAACTAACAATATGCGATAAAACTTGACAAGATTGGAATGCATGTAAAAACCATTTTTGTGAGACTGAGTGTTTGTTTAAGAACGGGGAGGGGCTGGGAAAGGTAATTATCACTTCTTTGTGCAAAAGCCACCATTCAAAAGGACCTAAAAAATGGAGGAATTTTATTATCCGGGGTCCAAAGAGGTTAAAAGAGCCCGAAAAAAATTTAAAGGCAATAAAAAGCAATTCATGCCAAATATGGGCCACTTAGGTTTCACCTTCAATTCTTCAAAGTTTGAGAATTTAGAAAGCCTCTATTCAATATTAATATCCGAGGGAGTTTGGTTGGAGAATATAAACGGGTTTGCACTTCCTTGAAAGTCCTGAAAAAGCATGTAATAGTTTTGGACGTTATTGGTGTGGAAATCACTTTGAGCTTTGATTTGTTGATTTGATTGAGTCAATGTCTTATATTTCCACCTTTTTACACTAAAGGAAGACTTTGAGTTCATTCGTTAGGAATATCCTATATTCATCGTGCACATATGTCTTGTTTATTTGCATTGATTTTCCTATCAAATCTGATCACACCCCTTCATTTTCGCTATCATTGACTTGGTTGTTTTTGTGATCTTTCATGGTGTGATTCTTTGTTGTATTCTATGTGTGAAAAATTTTGAAAAATAGAAAAATAGCAGTTAATTCCCGTGTGTCATTCTCCATGAGCATTCATTTTTGCTTCTCATATCTGTCTATTTTGGGTCATCATAAAAAGGGGGAGAAGAATTATGAGGGAGAATTGTCTTGGTGTTTGGTTGCTGCATGAATGATTTGCTTGAGCTTAATTTATCATCAATTTTTCCATATCATTATATTTTCAATATGTTGCTTGTCACGGGTATTTTCTTTTTCTCATGTGTGTAGGTGCAACATTGCTCATTATTTGATTACACACCCTGATGAGAAAAGCTTTGGAAAATTAGGAGAGCTGAAGATTTGGGAGACATGTCATTTAGTATTCTCAGTTTGAGGGTTTAATGGGGATATTATCTTGTATGTCATTTGATTGCATAATTCGGATTTTTTATGTATGTACCGACATAGACACATGGGGAGATTTGTAAGGACATAATTCTATAAATGTCCGGGGTAGAATCTAGGAATTTTCTATTTTCTCCTAGATCACAGTTCATATGTCTGATACCGCTACATTCGGCACGTTAACAAGATCATCCTTGACGGCCTGTATCTGAATTCATTGCATCCACTTTCTTCATGTGCATCATGCTACATGCAACGTGCTGCTCAGCTCATTCCCACTACTCCACTACGCTCTATCAGTAAAATGTTTTATTGGAGTTTTAAATATTTGCATAAATATTTGGGAAATGTTTTTGAAAATTATTTTTTGAAGTCTGGATTAATTTTTTATCAAAATCAGAATTTGTCTAAGTGTAGAAGTGAATGGCCTCGATCGACGAGCTCGTTCGAGCGACTTTGAAAGTCATTTGCTGGAGATAGGCATGTCGTGTGATATCGTTCGAACGACTTTTGTCATTCGTTCGAGTGATATGGCTATCTCGTTCGAACGAGCCACCGCCTCGATTTTTGTATAAATATCTGATCTCCTTCTACACGTTTTTCAAGTCTTTTTGCAATCTCAAAATTCTGCAAAAACTGCCCAGAATAAGACTTCACCTTTTAAGGTTTTCTAAACCTTTTTGATTCACAAAACCATCCCCATATATGTGTGTGAATCTTTAAACCTTCAAGAAGATCATTTACTCATCTGGAGCGCTCTCTTCGTCACTGCTGCCCTACTGGAAAGGGATTGTTCCAGTCGCCGACAACAGAACCGACACCCGAGGGTATTTCTGTGTCACTGTATTTTCATTGTAATCCGTTGTAAGCCGTTTTCTTACAAAAATTATTGTAAAAATAAAATGTTTTGCCCCGTTGGGGGATTTTTCCTCATATATGTGTTCTTGCATGTTCCATCATCGTATTTAATCACATATAGATGCATGTTTAGGATTTAAGTGATAAAAACTATGTTTAATTAAATAATTTCCTTATTTGAACGCAAGCGCACTTCTCTTATGAAATTAATATCTCAATTTAAATTTAATAAATCCCCAAATTTTAAAAGCCAATAAAATACGGGGTATTACATACTTCCCCCTAATAACGGAATTTTGTCCCAAAATTCAGAAAATTATAAGGCATACCTGGTAAGAATAAATCTGTGTATCTCTCGCGCATATCTGCCTCGCGCTCTCAAGTGGATTCCTCCACATTATGATGCTCTCACTGGACCCGTACAAGTGGGACTACCTTTGACCTCAATTTCCTCTCGTTATGGTCTAGGATAGCCTTCGGTCTCTCCTCATAAAAGTTGTCAGGCTGTAAATCAATCTCCTCTATCGCGATGTGAGTATGGGCCATGTCATCCCAAAAATATCGTTTCAACGACGAGATGTGGAACGCATCGTGAATGGGGTGCAAATGCTCTGGCAACCCCAATCTGTATGCCATTGGCCTAATCCTCTCGATAATGGGAAATGGTCCCACATACCTCGGAGCCAACTTACCTTTCTTCCCGAACCTCATAATTCCTCTCATAGGAGACACGCGCAGTAATACGTGGTCCCCCACGTTAAACTCTCGAAAAAAACATTTTACATCGGTGTAGCTTTTCTGCCTGTCCTGGGCTACCCGAATGTGACTCCTGATGAGCTCAATTCTAGATGAAGTTTCCTAAATCACCTCAGGTACGAGAATTTTTTTGTCCCACACCTCTAGCCAACAAGCGGGAGAACAACAAGGCCTGCCATACAGTGCCTCAAATGGAGCCATGTTGATCATGAACTGATAGGAGTTATTGTAAGCAAACTCCACCAGTGGGAGATACGGCTCCCATCCTCCTCCAAAATCAAGGACTCAAACTCAATCGCAAGTCATAAATACGACAATTCGAGAAATTTAGTTGGGATGCGTGCATACGCGTCAAGAATCAATTTAATTGAACTTAAAATTAAAATATAATTTTATCATCCATATGATCATTTTGAGTGCGCCAGTGTATCCGAAAGGGTCGAGATAGTCAGAAAACACTAGTCAGGGGTTTAGTTTAGGTCCCGGGGCATTTTTAGGCCACGCCGGCAACTCGGGAGGGTATTTTGGTAATTTCCATTTTTGGGGATTAACAACACACGAAAATTGGGTCTTGCAATCAACATATAATAAGATCCTTTGTGGTCATTCATTGTCACACCAATCCTTGATCAAAGAGAGAAGAGAGGAGAAGTTATAAGGGGTTTACAAAGCCGCCACCACCACCCGCCGCCGCGATCGTCGAAAGTTATGACCGAAAAAGAAAAGGAAAATAAACCTAGATCATCATCAAAGGATCATAACTTCTAAAAAATACAAGTGATTTAATCCATTAAGATTCTGCAAATAAATTATCCATGTTAGAGTAGGATTTGGTGATATCCTTGAAAATCTGAAAAAGTCATGAAATTTGGAGCTGAAACCTAAATTATGATTAGGTTGTTTATGAAATTTTGATTCTGGAAGAACCTCACATATTAGATCATGATCCATGTGTAATTAATTTCGTATTTATGAAGAGATTGTGATGATTCTTGAAGAAAATTGAAAAATAAGACTTTTTATGAAATTATGATGATTAATCCAAAAAAAGACCAATTGATGATGAATAGACAGTTATGGAACCTTTAGAATCATGTAGTTAGGTTGTGTAATGATCCTAAACGTTTACTTTAGAATTTAGCACCTTGAAATGATGATTTGAGACAAGAATTGGACTTAAAATGAAGCAAACCCGTAGCCTGCACCTGCTTGATGATCGATCGACATTTATAGGTCGATCGATCGATGGTACTCGATCGATCGATGTTCATAGGTCGATTGATCGACCTCCCCAGAAACAGTAATCTTTTCCCCTTTTCGGATTCAACCGATTCCAGATATTTAAATGATGAACGAGTGGATTATGTAAAGACGTTAGGACTTAGGCGAGACCAGTAGTGATGTAATTAAAACCCCGGAATATATTCGAATTGAATGGAAATATAGTGATTGAATTTACGAGGGTTCGACAAGTAATTTCCTATTTTACGATACAAGAACATACTTTATATTATTAGGAGTGATAAGTCGAGATATGAGACATAAATATAGATCTAAGGGTACTGAATTAATATTTGGTAAAGTTCGGATACTTAGTAACCTCTTCGATTAGGATTAAGTACTCAAAATTTACAACGTGAGACGTATCGATAAAATATATTATATATCATCTGAAATAATCATAGTGTATGAACATTGACTAATGGTATAAGGCTGAAATATACCCTTAATAATATAACCAATTATTTAAGTTGTGTGAATTCTTAATATATGGATTATTACGTGTATGACATACCTACCATACTTGCTATCACGGGAGGTTAGTTATTTATATGGGCCATTAAATCTTTGTGTGCCTACGAGGGGATTTAGATGGTACCTCAAGAACATAGGACTTAGAATGGCTTATTTTGAGTTAATAAGTTACCGTAGACCATGGGAGTGTAGGTATGTACGTGACCCGTGGGTATGAGAACTATGTTCGCCTCCAATATGTGTGATTTTGCCTTATTAAAACTGATGATGCCTAGGAATCGGCACCACCAGATAAGGTGTTTCCAAGCTCAATAAAAGTATAACAATGGCAGCACAGCTATATAAATAATATAAAAGAAGGTGGTGAGGAGAACAGGGTAGCACATCGGAATATAAGTGGTTCAGCCAATCTGGCCTACGTCCACTGTGAGTGTGTGTGAGTAATATCACTGAAAGAAGGCACTAATGGCCATGGATACAACCTCTCAAGCTCTCTCTCTCTCTACTGTATATTTAGACAGAGTTTCAGCTAGGGTTTTAATAACTGGATCCCTTTGCAAGGTAGGGGATGATCCCTATATATAGTGCCTAGGGGGTGTAATGTACCCCCCATGCATGTAAGGTGCATGTGTGTGGTAACCTCACCAATAGGGGAGTGCCATCTGTCACTGCCACATGTAAGTAATGATGATGAAATATTCTCCCCACATGTGGGGAATAATCCTGTTACAACTTATTTGTGCCAATGTGTCCTTATCCAAATGTTCAACAGATGCTCGACCGCTATGTTGGTGGATGACCTCGGCCTAGGAGAGGCCGAGCTGTAAAGGCTTGATAGTCGTTCAATCCAGGTTGTGTCATAGAGAGTCTCGGCCTGGTCTCAGCCGAGACATTATGCGGGGGTCGGCCCCAGCTGAGGTAGGAATGATTCCATGCTGACGATTGCTAAGGCTTCTTGTGACCTCGGCCCAAGCCGAGGTTGAACCGGTTCCAAGTTGAAGGTTATCAAGGCTCCCTGTCACCTCGGCCTACCCTCGGCCGAGGTTGCCATACCCAGGTATATGAGAATGCTGTTGATGCCTGTGCATTGGGAGTGTAGATGGTAGTGTTGACCTAGGCCAACCTTGGTCTGGCCGAGGGATGATATCATGGGCCCATAGCTTATCTTGGGTCGCTCAATATCTCGGCCATCATCTCGGCCGAGGTTGGTGTCTCTAGGCCGAGGTAACACTTGGGGCATATTAATCACCCCCAGCCCTTAGTCATATGCGAGAGCAAGTGGCTAGGGGATTGCTTCACCTCCGAGGCCTGTCCGTCCCAAGCTAATACCTGTATGACATCTGTCCCAAGCTAGAGCGTGCAAACTTGGCTGGCGTGTGTTGTCAGTTGTCCCTTGGGTTTCCCAAGGCAATGATGGGCCTTGGGAAGTGTGCCCAAGTACTTAAGGGTTTAAACCCTTCCTTTATCTTTCTTCTTCTTCATTTCGTTCCCGCGCACACTGTTCTTGCGAATTTCTCTCTCTAAGCTCCTCCACTCAATCGTTCTTCTGCAGAGGATTTCGTCGATTTTCTCGCGAGTTTCCTTCATTTCACTCATCGATTCATTCTCCAGGTACTTCTTCCTTTCTGTTTCCTTTGTTTCTGGTATTTGTTTTGTATTTTTCGGCGAAGTTCTAAGTTTTTCGGCGAGCTCCATTAACTCCGGCGAACTGTGTTTTCTTTAAACTTCTAAGTTTTGATCTTTAAACTCCTCTATTTTATAAGTCAATCGTGTTTGTAGTTTTAGGAGTTTTTCTTAAGTTTAGGGTCGTCCTCTGATGCTCAGACCCCCATACCAACTTCTTGATGATTTCCCTTCTCTTAGAGAGAAGACCCTAGAAAAGATTAGGCAAATAGAGAGAGCTCAAGAGGAAGCTCGTAGGTCACAGGAGTTTCCTATTAGACCTATCTTTCCCCCACCTCTCAAGGTGGTATATCCTGATCCTCCTGAGAACTTCTATCAGACAGACGTCTCTACCAACCCATTACCGATGTCTGAGTCTGAGTCTTCCACCTCAGACCCCATGTATGTGGACTCTTTCCAAGAAGCCATGGATTTTACACCTCGGCCTGATCGGACCCTGATCAGGCAGAGGTATCCAGCCGAGCTTCATCCCAAAATGGCTTAAGCACCTCAGATTCTTATTCAGAGGTTGAACTTGTTGAGCCGAGTGTGGCTGTGCCACCCATTCTTGATGCCATCCCTCTGTCGGCCGTTACAGGGGCCGAGTTCGCTCAGAGATTCCCCGATCACCCATCTACGTCTGCTCCAGCCGACGTTGAGAATGACGATGATGAGGATGCTGAAAGTGATGTTGACATCTCTGAAGCATCCGAGTTCGAGAGCACAGTCACCGAGGTGGATCTTCTGTGCTTTAGTTACTTATACTCCATTAGTCCTTCCATCAAGTTAAGGAGACCTCTGAGGGAAGAGAGGGCCTATCATGGCCGAGATGGAGAAATCTGCTTGTACGAGCAGATGTTTAAGTTAGGTTTTCACCTACCCATTCATCCCATCATCAGATCCATTCTTTCTTTCATCAACTTGGCCCCCTCGCAGCTCTCTCCCAATGCTTGGAGAGTCATTATAGGGGCCATCATCTTGTGGAGGGCAGTCCACCACTCTGACCTCCCAGTTCAGGTCTTTGCTGGTAGTTATGTCCCTACCTCGGCCAAAAACCATTCGAGCTACTATCATTTCGTGGCTCGGAGGCCTGAGAAGAAGATGCTCCAGGTGACTCAGACCTCAAATCACAATTGGAAGCCCCGATATTTTTTCGCCTCAGGGCCATGGGAATTCGGCTCATCTGTTCCCTCTTCCACTCTTGGACCGAGGATACCCCTCAGATGGGGTAAGGTCACCATGTCTGCAAGGGCCGACCCTGGTCTAATCCTTTAAAATATCCAAAAGGTGAAGGCCCTGCAAGACCAAGGGGCACATGGTTTGTTTGTTAAGTTCGAGCATTTGCTGACCCCTCAGTTTCTCTCGGGGACGAGCCTGGGTGGAAGTCCCCTTGTTGACTTTGGTAAGGATTTTTCTTTTTTAAGTTTAACCTCTGAACTCATTTATATCTGATCTCTAACCCTTATCTTTTAACTTTTGCAGAGAGACCACCAGGTATCCCAGACGAACTGTGGGAGATGGCAGCTCCGAGCTTGGCAAGGCTTGCAAAGAAGGCTGGTATGAACGCTCCTCCTTCAGCTCCCACTACATCTAAATCCCAGGCCTCCAAGAAGAGGGCCCCTGAGGTCCCGGCCTCTGAGGATCAGAGGCCGACCTCGAGACAAAAGAAGACCTCAGACGCTGCGATCCCAATCTCGGCTGACACCCTGACGGCTCGTCTGGATCAGCTGAAGTTAAATGATAGCGTGGTAGGTAACATCAGACAGGCCATGGATGCACTTGCCTCTGTAATGACCGAGGCAGACAAGCGTTTCTACCGAGCCATGGACACCCCCCTGCTGGTCGAGTTCGGCCTTCACAGAGCCGTCCAGGTATGAATTGTTCCTTTGTCAGAATTTTGTAAGTGCAACGTCTGATTTTACTCCCACCTAACCTCTTCATTAACTGTGCAGGGTATGACTGCCATGTACCAACTTTCTAACTGGTCTATGAGGAAATTTCCCCTCATCCAGAAAGGGCAGGAGGCCGAGAAGGTTGAAAGCGTCCTGAATGCCGAGGTTGACCGTCTGAAGTCAGAGTTGCAGAATTCTGAAAATAAGGCTAAGGGGCTGGAAAAAGACATGTCCCTGCTCGTCAAGAACCATGCCAAGGCTCTAAAGGACAAAGATGACGTCCTTCAGCAAAAGGTCAACGCGGCTGTGAAGGCTGCCCTTGTAGATGCCTCGGACAAAATAATTTCTGATTACAAAGGCTTAGAGGAGTTCATGGGTTTTGGCTTTGAATACCTCGAAAGAGGTATCAATGCCACTACCAAATGGGCTGAGGTAAGAGAGAAGGAGGTAGGCACTCTAAAGGCCTCCGACTTTGTGGGTCTCGGCTTTGCCGACCCTCAATTTTCCCAAGCACTGCAAGAGGTAGAAGACGAGGCCACTGCCCCAGCCGATACTGCAACTCTGGGAGGAACCGAGCTCGGAGGGACAGATCATGTTGATGAGGTGGCCGAGGTTACTAATGCTGAGCAGACCAATCAGGCAGAGACTGTCAATGTCCCCCTCCCAAGCCAGGATTGATTTGTAACTTAACAAACATTTTGTAATTTGTAATTTGTAATACCTCTGAATGCTATGTAATCTCTTCTTTTTACTGAATGCCAATCTCTTCTCTATTTTGATATCTGAATGCCTCTGAATGCTATATTAACTCTGAATGTTATTGGGCTCTGAAGTCATTACCTAATATGTTGTTCTAATAACCACCTTCACCAAATTAATGATGTTCAGGGTCTGAGGTCATCTAACCAAGGGTCTGAGCTCAGACCTCGTCACCACCGAGTGATGTTATGAGGATCTGAGGTCATCACCTACGATGTTAGCCTCATAACAAGTATCACCAAATTAATGATGTTAAGGGTCTGAGGTCATCTGACCAAGGTGTCTGAGCTCAGACCTCGTCACCATCGAGTGATGTTATGAGGGTCTGAGGTCATCACCTATGATGTTAACCTCATAACACATTTCACCAGATTAATGATGTTAAGGGTATGAGGTCATCTGACCAAGGTGTCTGAGCTCAGACCTCGTCACCACCGAGTGATGTTATGAGGATCTGAGGTCATCACCTATGTTGTTAGCCTCATAACAAGTATCACCAAATTAATGATGTTAAGGGTCTGAGGTCATCTGACCAAGATGTCTGAGCTCAGACCTCGTCATCACCGAGTGATGTTATGAGGGTCTGAGGTCATCACCTATGATGTTAACCTCATAACATTTTTCACCAAATTAATGATGTTAAGGGTCTGAGGTCATTTAACCAAGGTGTCTGAGCTCAGACCTCGTCACCACCGAGTGATGTTATGAGGATCTGAGGTCATTACCTATGATGTTAGCCTCATAACAAGTATCACCAAATTAATGATGTTAAGGGTCTGAGGTCAGCTGACCAAGGTGTCTGAGCTCAGACCTCGTCACCACCGAGTGATGTTATGAGGGTCTGAGGTCATCACCTATGATGTTAACCTCATAACAAATTTCACCAAATTAATGATGTTAAGGGTCTGAGGTCATCTGACCAAGGTGTCTGAGCTTATACCTCGTCACCACCGAGTGATGTTATGAGGGTCTCAGGTCATCACCTATGATGTTAACCGCATAATAAGTATCACCAAATTAATGATGTTAAGGGTATGAGGTCATCTGACCAAGGTGTCTGAGCTCAGACCTCGTCACCACCGAGTGATGTTATGAGGATCTGAGGTCATCACCTATGATGTTAGCCTCATAACAAGTATCACTTAATTAATGATGTTAAGGGTCTGAGGTCATCTGACCAAGGTGTCTGAGCTCAGACCTCGTCACTACCGAGTGATATTATGAGGGTCTGAGGTCATCACCTATGATGTTAACCTCATAACACATTTCACCAAATTAATGATGTTAAGGGTATGAGGTCATTTAACCAAGGTGTCTGAGCTCAGACCTCGTCACCACCGAGTGATGTTATGAGGATCTGAGGTCATCACCTATGATGTTAGCCTCATAACAAGTATCAACAAATTAATGATGTTAAGGGTCTGAGGTCATCTGACCAAGGTGTCTAATCTCAGACCTCGTCACCACCGAGTGATGTTATGAGGGTCTGAGGTCATCAAATATGATGTTAACCTCATAACACATTTCACCAAATTAATGATGTTAAGGGTCTGAGGTCATTTAACCAAGGTGTCTGAGGTCAGACCTCGTCACCACCGAGTGATGTTATGAGGATCTGAGGTCATCACCTAAGATGTTAGCCTCATAAAATATCTCTGATTTTTTAAAAAATGAAGCAAGAACTGTCGTGGAAACTGATCTTTATTAATAACCTCTTCTCAATAAGATGATACATTTACATAAAATTCTATGCAACATCATATGAAATATCTATTCAGGTGGTCAGTATTCCACGGGTTAGTGAAAGGTTCTCCCTCTAGGTTTTCTAGCCTATAAGTGCCAGGCACAACCTCTTCCGTTACTTTGTAGGGGCCATGCCAGTTTGGGTGCAACTTGTTTGTCTTCTGTAGGGTCTTATTTAGAACTAGATCTCCCACTGCAATGGGTCTTGACTTCACCTTTTGGTTGTAGAATCTCACTGCCCTCTATTGGTAGGCTGCTTTTCTGACCTCTGCGTCTTCTCTTCTCTCTTCAATAAGATCCAGGTCTAGCCTCCTCCTTTCCCCATTGCTGTCAGGATCGTAGGTCTGAATCCGATGAGTTGGTAGTCCTACTTCCGTTGGTATGACGGCTTCTGAGCCATGTGCCAGCATGAATGGGGTTTCTCCAGTGGGTGTCCTTGCCGTGGTTCTGTAAGCCCATAGCACAGCGTAGACCTCTTCTATCCATCTCCCCTTCGCGTCTTCTAACCTCTTCTTGATTCCGTCCAAGATAGTTCTATTCGTGACCTCGGTCTGGCCATTTGCCTGAGGTCGACCAGGAGATGAGAAGAACTGTTTAATCCCCACACTTTGGCAATACTTTTCTAAGGAGGAGTTCTTGAACTGGGTCCCATTATCCGAGATGAGCGTGTTTGGGAGGCCATATCTACATATGATGTTCTTCCAGATGAACTGAAAGGTCTTCTGCTCTGTAATCGTTATCATCGGTTCTGCCTCTACCCACTTTGAAAAGTAGTCATTGGCCACTATCAAGAATCTATAGTTGTTGACAGCTCTTGGCAAAGGTCCTACTAAGTCAATTCCCCATACCGCAAATGGCCATGGAGAAGAGATTGACGTCATAGGCTGATGGGGTTGATGAGGGATAGTGGCGAACCTCTGACATTTGTCACACCTCTTCACATATTCATCAGCGTCTTTAGACAAGGTAGGCCACCAGTATCCCTGAGTGATGATCCTCTTGTCTAAGGGCCTTCCCCCTATATGGCTAGAGCAAGAGCCCTTATGAACCTCCTGTAAGACCTGGGGTACTTCCATGGGATGCACACATCTGAGGAGGGGCAAGAGAAACCCCTTTTTATACAAGACGTCTCCTACCAATGAGAACTTGGCAGCCCTGTACCTCAACTTTCTTCTTTCCAGCTTGGACTCAGGTAGCTCCCCCTCTCTTAGGTATCTGACGAGCGGGTCAATCCATAAGTCTCCTAGGTTAACATTGTGACAATGACTACATACCTCGTCCTCCTCGATGCTTGCCCTTCGTAACACTTCGATTGGGATGGTCCTTCCCAAATATGTCTTCATTGCCGAGGCCAGCCTTGCCAACGCATCAGCGTGATTGTTGCTCAGTCTCGGCACTCTCTTCAGTTTGGCCTCTTAAAAATACTCTAGCAACCCTCTTACCTTCTTTAAGTACTTGGCCATCCTTTCGTCTTTGGCCTCGTATACTCCCAACACTTGATTGACAACCAACCTTGAGTCGCTATGGAGCAGGAGTCGCTTTACTCGAAGAGTTGTTGCCAATAAGAGACCTGCTATCATGGCCTCATACTCAGACTCGTTGTTTGAGGCTTGGAAGTTGAATCTCAAGGCGTATTCAATGTTGGCACCATCTGGAGCCGAGAGTATTAGCCCCGCGCCGCTTCCATTGTCACACGATGAGCCATCAACGAAGAGGTTCCAGACGTCTGCATCTGATGAGAAGACCCCTTCTCTCATGACCCCTCTCTCGAAGAGGTATTGATCCTCCTCATTTTCTTCTACTCTGCTCCGGGTTTTTCCTGGGACGACCTCTTCTCAGCCTCAGAAGACGTTCGGTGCAATCTCTTCCGAATCTCGGAAGATACTACGGTTCGTCTCTTCTCCGTCGTCTAAGCCTTTCTCTGTCTCGGCCTCTTCCCAGGTGAACTCTGTGACAAAGTCCACGAGGGCCTGCCCCTTGATGGCTGTCCTGGGCTGGTAGGTAAGATCATACTCTCCTAGTTCAATGGCCCAGGTCATCAATCTTCTGGACTTCTCAGGTTTGTGCAGAACCTGTCTTAGTGGGGAGTCTGTAAGGACTGCCATGGAGTGAGCTTGGAAGTAAGGCTTCATTTTCCTTGAGGCATGTATCAGGGCATAAGCCAACTTCTCCATCCGGGGATAATTTTGTTCAGACCCTTGAAGGGCCTTATTGTTGAAGTACACAGGCCTCTGGATTCCATCCTCTTCCCGTATGATTGCCGCGCTGATGGCTGATTCAGAGACTGCCAGATACACAAATAAACTTTCCCCCGCGATGGGCCGGGACAGCAACACGGGAGACCCCAAGTAGGACTTGAGTTGATCGAAGGCTTTTTCACACTCTTCATCCCATTGGAAGGCCTTCCTTAGAATTTTAAATAATGGAATACACTTATCCGTTGCCCTAGAAACAAACCTGTTCAGGGCCGCCACTCTTCCAGTGAGTCTCTGGACATCCTTGATACTCCTAGGAGTCTTCATGTCGAGCAATGCTTTGATTTTCTCAGGGTTTGCTTCAATCCCCCTATGATTAACGATGAACCCCAGGAACTTCCCAGCTCCTACCCTGAAGACACACTTCGCTGGGTTGAGCTTCATTCTGTACGAGTCCATGACATCAAAGGTCTTCTCAAGGTCTGCTACGTGAGTACATGCTTTCAGGATCTTCGTTAGCATATCGTCCACATACACCTCCATGGTCTTACCTATCTGCTCCTCGAACATCTTATTGACAAGACATTGATACGTTGCCCCCGTATTTTTCAGACCAAAGGGCATCACCTTGTAACAGTACGTCCCCTTGTCAGTAATGAAGGCTGTCTTCTCAGAGTCTTCGGCATCCATGAAGATTTGGTTATAACCTGAATAAGCATCCATGAAACTCATGAGCTCATGCCCTACCGTTGCATCCACCATCTGGTCTATCCTAGGTAAGGTATAGTTGTCCTTCGGGCAAGACTTATTTAGGTCAGTGAAATCTACACACATTCGCCACTTCCCATTGGCCTTAGGCACGATGACTGCATTTGAGAGCCACTCCGGGTAGGTAAACTCTCTTATAAACTCAGCCTCCTCCAACTTTTTCACCTCTTCCCTGATGACATCATACTTCTCTCTAGAGTAGATTCTCCGTCTCTGCTTTATTGGCCTGGCATCTCTGTCCACATTGAGCTTGTGGCTCATGACCTCAGGGTCGATGCCAGGCATGTCTGCGTGACTCCATGCGAAGACACTCTGCCTCCTCCTGAGGAAGTTTATCAGCTCTTCCTTGATCCTTGGTTCTAGGGCCTTGCCGACCTGGACGGTTTTTTTCAGCTCGTCCTCATTGAGGACGATGGATTCTACCTCTTCCGCGACCTCGACCTTCTTCAATTTTGTTTCATCTCTCGGGTCAAGAGTGTCAATGCTGTAAGTGGTGGTTTCTCTCTTATGGGCATCTCTCTCTTCGGCCGAGTTGAAGTAACACTCCCGCACCGTGGTCTGGTCCCCTTGCACTTCCCCTACTCCATAAGGAGTCGGGAATTTTTGCATCTGATGGTCCGTCGACGGCACGGCTTCAAACTCTTTGAGGGCCACTCTTTCGATGATGAGGTTGTAGGCCGAGAAGACATTTTCGTCCATTACAAAAAAGTTTATCTTCTTGGTCAGCCTCCTAGGCCACTCATCCCCCATCCGTACATCCATTTCATACAGGCCCAATGGGTGCACCTTCTCACCACTGAAGCCTATCAATGGGTGATGGTAGGGCACCAACCTTGCCCTGGTAAGACCCAAGCTCTTGAAACAAGGCCATAACATCACATCTGCTGAGCTTCCCCCATCTATGAGGATTCTCCCTACATCGCACCCATGCACCCTTGTTGTTATGACTAAAGGGTCATCATGGGGGGCTAAGATGCCCTTGAAGTCGAGTCTGGAGAACCCCACCACGAGGGTGTCCATGTCTACCTTCTTCCTCTTCTGCACTGCGTCAGAAGACATCAGATTCACAACCTCGGGCTTGGCCACTGACTTGGCCTCTGCTACATGGGCTTTCCTATCGGCTACCTCAGAGCCACCTCCTGCGAATCCCCCACATATGGTGCTAACACCAAAGGAGATCATTCCGACCCTCTTCACCGGGGTGTTGTCATCCTTTAGTGGGAGATCCGGGTCATCTCCATCATCTCCCTCTGAGTCATCGTCCCTTCTGGACGGGACTTCGCCATGGCATCTGTCATTCCTTCTCTTCTTAGGGTCTTCTCTTCCACCCTTTGGGGCCTTGCCATCCACATACTTTCTCAGCTTCCCATATTTCAGCATCTTCTCAATCTCATCCTTTAAAGCGAAGCATCTGTCTGTGACATGGCCGTGATCCTGATGGAACTCACACCAGAGGTTTTTATTCCTCTTATGTGGTGAGGCCTTCAGCTTCTCTGGCCACCTCAGAGTCCGGTCAGTCTTAATCTCATTAAGGATGTGTTCACAGCTCACAGTCAGAGGAGTGTAATGGGCGAATTTATCATCTCCTAACCTCTTCTTCCCCTCTTTCTTACTTTGGGACCTCCAAGCGCTACCGCGGTTATCCTCATATTTGGCGGCCATTTCCTCTTCCGCATTCATCACTTTCCCTGCGATTGCCAGCAGCTCCGCCATAGACCTAGGAGGGTCTTCCGCCAGTTTCCACAGTAGCTTCCCCTTCTGGAGGCCTCCTATAAAGGCGGTCATGGCTATGCTCTCTTTGTAATCCTCCACCTCCAACTTCTCCTTGTTGAATCTTGCTATGTAGTCTCTTAGGCTTTCACCCTTGGCCTGTTTGACATACAACAGGTGGGTAGTCTTCTTTTGAGGTCTTACCCCAAAGCAGAAGTCGTGGATGAACTGCTCAGCTAAGCCTTTAATGTTTTCGATCGAGTTCTTCGGAAGATAGGTGAACCAGCTGTGCGCTACCCCTGTCAAGGTTCCCGAGAAGGCCCTGCACTTCATCTCATCGGGTATCGAGTAAATATCTTCCGTCGACTGATATATCTCGATATGGTGCACAGGGTTAGTTCTTCCATCATATTTGGGAGTCACTGTAGGAGGCTTGAACTTAGCTGGGGTTGGGAACCCCACTATCCTAGCCACAAACGGGGAGCCCTCTGAGTAGCCCCTCTGTAATGGGTCCCTGCTTTTTATGAGGTCCCCTATCTTCTCCTCAAGGCGTAGGATTGAATCATTCCAGGGTCTTCTGTCATCAACTTGGCCGAGGTTATCCCCTGCCACCTCCCTACGATGGATAGAGGGTTCTCCAGCAACGACCCATTAGCTGTTGACCTCCTCCTGCTCCCTGGCTCTTCTCTCACAGGGTCGGCCTTGGTCTGGCTGAGCCTGCCTATTCCCTCTTTGGGAGCCTGCCGTGCTCCTTGACCTCGATAGCCTTTGTCTTAGGTCATTAACTGGGCCCATCCTCTCGAAGGCCGACCCTCTGCTTAACCTGTCAAAAGCAGAACCTCTTTGTTGGGCCTCTTCTCTTCTTTGGCCGACACATCCCTGACTCTGCCTAAGAGGTCGTATGGTGTTATCTCACACCTCATACGGCTCCCAGCAGTCTTCTGGGGCCTCTTCAACTCCTGGGTCCTCATACCTGTCCTCTGGGCAAGGGTTTTCCTGCCTCCCCAAGCGTAAGCGCCTAGGGTCAGCAACGTCCCTTTTCCGCTAGGGTGCAGGCTGGTCCTTCATCGGCGCCTGGGGTGGTCCCCTGGCGTCAGGATGAGGCTGAACGGCCGCCGGAGTGATCATGTCTGGTGAGACTCTAGGTGGCCTCATCATCATGGTTTGACTGAGCTGGGCAAATTGCTCCTTCATGGCTTATTGTGTTGCAGCCAAAGATTTCAAGGCCGCTGCTACCTCCGCCATTTCGGACTGGGGAGGAGCCTGACTGGAGCTAGCCCCTCCACCCCCGGGCGGCGGAAGAGGCGGTGGTAAGTCTGGTGCCATATGATAACTGTATAGAGCTTGAGTAGTAAGTGAGCTTAATACCTTACAGGACCTCTTTCAATGGTGAAATAGCTCCACGAAAGGGGTGGTTCCTGGTTCACCACCAGAGTCTCCGGTGAGGTTAAGCAGAAAAAGAGGAAGAGATAGCTTCTCGTTCCCACAGACGGCGCCAAAATGATGATGCCTAGGAATCGACACCACCAGATAAGGTGTTTCCAAGCTCAAAAAAAGTATAACAATGGCAGCACAACTATATAAAGAATATAAAAGAAGGTGGTGAGGAGAAGAGGGTAGCACACCGGAATATAAGTGGTTCAGCCAATCTGGCCTACGTCCACTATGAGTGTGTGTGAGTAATATCACTGAAAGAAGGCGCTAATGGCCATGGATACAACCTCTCAAGCTCTCTCTCTCTCTACTGTATATTTAGACAGAGTTTCAGCTAGGGTTTTAATAACTGGATCCCTTTGCAAGGTAGGGGATGATCCCTATATATAGTGCCTAGGAGGTGTAATGTACCCCCCATGCATGTAAGGTGCATATGTGTGGTAGCCTCACCAATAGGGGAGTGCCATCTGTCACTGCCACATGTAAGTAATGATGATGAAATATTCTCTCCACATGTGGGGAATAATCATGTTACAACTGATTTGTGCCCATGTGTCCTTATCCAAATGTTCAACAGATGCTCGACCGCCATGTTGGTGGATGACCTCGGCCTAGGAGAGGCCGAGCTGTAAAGGCTTGATAGTCGTTCAATCCAGGATGTGTCATAGAGAGTCTCGGCCTGGTCTCAGCCGAGACATTATGCGGGGGTCGGCCCCAGCCGAGGTAGGAATGATTCCATGCTGACGATTGCTAAGGCTTCTTGTGACCTCGGCCCAAGCCAAGGTTGAACCGGTTCCATGTTAAAGGTTATCAAGGCTCCCTGTCACCTCGGCCTACCCTCGGCCGAGGTTGCCATACCCAGGTATATGAGAATGCTGTTGATGCCTGTGCATTGGGAGTGTAGATGGTAGTGTCGTCCTAGGCCGACCTTGGTCTGGCCGAGGGATGATATCATGGGCCCATAGCTTATCTTGGTCGCTCAATATCTCGGCCATCATCTCGGTCGAGGTTGGTGTCTCTGGGCCGAGGTAACACTTGGGGCATATCAGAAACGATTCCTGAGATATTCGGAATACGTATTCCTTTTGTACATGATGTACCGGGATTCGAGAGCAGAGTATGTGTGCACCACACCTTAGCTGGGGGTGCCATATTTGTATATTTATGATGAAAATGATATACTTGCATTTATAGCCATCATTAAATTGTAAAAAAATGAATAATTGAGATACCTGAATGGGATGAACAATGTGATAATACATATAGTAATTTATGTAATAATTCTGATAAATAAAAAGGTAAGTTACATACAGAATATATTAGATTAATACGAATAAACCCTTATATTATAATGAGAAAATAGGAAGTGGTACAGACTAGTTAGTTAGTAACGTAACTAGGATGGGTTAAGGGTATACGATAAGTGTGCACATTAGTTCAGGGGTTAAGGACTCATGTGAGAACACGTAACATACATGTATAAAATATTTACCGATTATTGTAATTAAACACTTGTTGTATTTTAAAACTGTTTCACCTCGGGCTCTGACCCATTTGATTTCAAATATATTTTTCCGTAAAACCTTTTTAGGTGCCCCGCCACGGGGATGCCAAGCATAAGAGTTCCACTTCATAGACGTGGTGTAGCTGCTGTGGAAGTTACAGAATCTCGATAGTAGACGCCTCCACATTCTTCATTTGATATTCAGGGTCATCTATCAGTTAGGGCATGTCGCCCCTTTCCATTTAGAGATAATATTCTCAGACTACTAGTTTTATATCAGTTTTGGTTTCTATTTAGTCATTCAGTATTTGTATTATTCGGGGGAGTGTTACTGCAGACTCATGTTATCATTTCATTATCATTCAATTTTGTTTTATATGTGGATGTGGTATAGTTATCTTATAATTTGGTTACATGTTAATTTAATTTAATAAAATTTGATATCTCACTTTTTAAATATTAGGTGACTAGTAATTGTTAAAAATATTTTCGACCGTGATATTTTGGACTGAACCAACTTGACATTTTGTATTAATTTGAATAAAGGAGTAGCTACCCGGTATTTAATTAGACGAGGTGTCACAGGTGGTATCAGAGCATTAGGTTCTAGTGTCCTTAGGATCTGTGCGGCTTATTATGTTTTCGCAAAGCGTTCTTTGATATGGAGCCTTATATTTTAGGATTGTTGTACTCCATTATATATCCTACGTTATTAAGCTATTTTGAAAATATTAACTGTGTACTTATGTAAGGACATTTTTCGCAAGTCCGATATCTGACATTTGTGTATGTTGTACACCGTTACATTTCGAACGTCTCTACACGATCTCACATGACGCACTCAATTCGAATTCCAAAAATCAATCATTCAACATCTCCATCATGTGTCCCACATTTTCCTCAACGACGCACGTTCCATGATTTTAAGGACTTTATACAAGTGGTACGCAAGAGAAGTCAAAATAGTGAAAGAAGTCAAGATATGGAAGTTCAAGGGTATTTTGGTAATTTTACAGCCACCATCCAGAGGTTTGGTAGAATAGAAAGTTGAATAGCTTGTTGCAACTAAGATACTGGAAGAAACGGCACCTCAATCCGAGCTACGGTGAAGAGGTTATGGCCCTTTGAAAATGGAGAATATTCCGAGCAAAATCCTTGGAAAAATGCTATGTGTTTCAGCCCCAAGTTCCAGCGAATTTTTGCGAACCGAAGGCCAAACCGGTTCGGTGGGTGAATCGGTTCGTCGTACACCCGAAACGATTCGAGGTACCTGTACGCTGGCAGAGTTTAAAAAAATTAAAACTCTTTTTGGTTTCCTATAAATGCCAACTTCGGGGGAGTTATTTCACAAGACTTTGAGAGACGATTTTGAGAGTCCAAATACATCTAGTCTTCATATTTTTGAGTCCCAAGACTCATGTTTTGATTCACACATCTTTTCCAAACCTTTGTGAATCTGTTTGCAACCCAAGAACACAACCTTATGTTTGTTCAACCCTTGTGGAGAAGCCGTCTTTCTTCTTCATTGTTGCCCTCCTGGAAAGGGAAAGTTCCAGCCGACGACATCAGAACCGACGGCTGCTGGTATTTCTGGTCACTGTATTTTTATTGTAATCCGTGTAACCATATCTTAAAAAATAATAGTGAAAATAAAAAGGGTTTTCCCCTTTGGGGGATTTTTTCTATCATGTGTGTGTTTAAATGTTTTAGCATGATTTCATAATCTTTTCATCACACCTAGATGCATGTTTAGGGTTTAATTGGGAAAACTGAGTTTAATTAAATAATCTCTCTATTTGAACGCACGCGCACTCCCTTTCAAATTGCTATCAGAGCCAGTTAAACAACTTTATCGTGTAATTTTCCGCAACATTTTTCTAAGATATCAATTTTCTGAAAAAGATTTTTGAGAACGAGTGTGTTAATAATGGAGAAATTATATAATAAAATGCCAGTTTTTGACTGGACAAACTATGCATACTGGAAAGCCCACATGAGATCTGTATTAAAAGCCATTGATGAACGTGTCTGGATTTTGGTTGAAAGAGGGTGGACACCTCCCTCCGTCACTGTTAAAAACGTGACCAATTTAAAACCTATCACTACTTGGACTGAAGAAGAATTTAAATGGTCATCTTTTAATTCTAAGGGTTTAAGTGCTATTTCTAGATCTGTCACACTTGATGAGTTCAAACGGATAATGACGTGCACCACGTCAAAAGAGGCATAGGATGTTTTAAAACTTACCCATGAAGGAACTAATGCTATGAAAGAGTTTAAACTGCAAAATTTAACAACTCAATTTGAAACAATCACCATGCTTGAGTCTGAATGTTTTGATGAATTTTATGCTAGAATGTCTGATCTTATTAACACTAGCTTTAATCTTGGTGAACACATTCCTAATGATAGAGTTATTAAAAAGATTCTTAGATCACTGCCTAAGCATTTTATCCCTAAAGTCACTGTGCTAAACTCTACGGGTAATTTAAATACGCTTAAATTGGAGGAACTTGTAGGAGACTTGCAAACGTATGAAATTGATATGTTTCCTAAATCTGTCAAGTCTAAAGATATGGGAATTGCACTTAATGCCCAGGAGAGAAAAAGTGAGGGGTCGGTAAGAAAGATGGAGTCATCTAGAAAAAGAGAGATAAATATGTCAGATTCTGAGTGTGACTTTGATTTAGATGATTTTGCCCTGTTTGCAAAAAATTTCAAGAAAAATGGTAATTTCAAAGATAAAAAGAAGTTTGAGAAAAATAAGTTTGAAAAGAAAAATAAAAAAGATTTTAAAGATCCTCCTAAGAAAGAGAGTGAGAGATCCTTGAGTGCGATGGTAGGGGTCATAGAGCGTTTGAGTGTGCTACTAGGCTGAACAAAAAAAAGGGCAAAGTTGTCCTTAACGCTACCCTTAGTGACGACAATGAGATTGAGTCGGTGGACTCTAAAGATGAGTCAATGCATGAGTGTAACTTCACCGCATTCATGGATAGTCATGTGAGCAATTCTAGTACTCCTCATGATGATGAGGATTCTACTTCACAGGGACACCTCGACAGTGAGAGCGATGTGAGTGAGGTGGAGGATGATGCAAGTGAGAGCGAGAGTAATCTTCAACGCGCCTACGCCGACTTATATAAGGAGTCATTTAAAACTAAAAAGCGTAATAAAGCGTTAGTTCTTAGGATCACCGCATTAGAAGAAGATTTAAAAGAAGAGAGAGAGAGAGAGAGAGAGTCCTCCACCTGCACCACTTTGAGTGAGAGAGAGTCCGCCTGTGAAGAGAAAGAGGGTTTGTTTAGAGAGAGAGAGAAACTGTTTGGAGAGAGAGAGGGTTGTTTTCAGAAAGAGAAAGAGGATTTGACTAAACAAGTGGCTAGTCATACGAGTGAGCTCCATTCCTCCCTGGAGACTCGGAAGAAACTAGAAGCCCTTGTTGCCCAGCTTACTCATGATCTTGAGAGAGCACGGGAAGTCAAGGTTCAAATCGAGGACAGATCAGGAAAGATGGGAAAGATGCTCCTTGACCCCGCTTTAGGTTTTGTGATAGGCAGGGAATAGGTTATGATGGTGCCTCCACATCCCAAATTTCACCTCGACCAATTCCTGAGTTTAATACGACTCCATATGGCCAACGTCTAAAACCACGAAGGAGAATTCGACCAAGAAAAGCAAACCCAGGTCCGCCTAAGTCTGCGTTCTTCTGTACGTACTGCAAATGAAAAGGCCACCTCAGGGATTTTTGCTATAGTTTGGATCGAACACGATGTACTACTGCTCCACCACATCATACTGATGATTTTTCTAGTCTAAGAGAGCTTGTTGAGTTTTTAGCTTCCACATCACAGAGTTTGATGGGAAAATTCTGACGGATTTCTTTGCCGTCAGTGAATGCTTCTCACATCCCAGCTAAAACCAACAACAACAAGGGTAAACAAAAGGTTACCACTTCTTGGGTAGCTAAGAAAGATAAGAAATCCCTTGTTGTCCATATCGCTCTCAAAGCACATAATACCTCATAGTGGTATTTTAATAGTGCGTGCTCAAGACATATGACAGGTGATGCATTATTTTTTACCTACCTTGAGGATTATAAGTATGGTAGAGTCACCTTTGGAGATGGGATCAAGCCTAGCATTGTAGGACGAGGTACAGTAGAGTTACCAGGATTTCCTAAGCTAGAGAATGTTTTGTATGTCAAAGGTTTGAAAGCAAACCTTCTCAGTATTAGCCAGCTGAGCTACGCTAACTTTGCCGTACAGTTTGATCGGGAAGCGTGTAGTGTCTATAATCAAGCCGGTAAACTTTTAGTTCGAGGGGTGAGGACAGAGGATAATTGCTATGAGACTGAGCCCACTTCCTCACTTGTCTGCAACAGTGCCATAATCACTCCTATGGATCTGTGGCACCAACGTCTAGGTCACATGAACGTTAGAGATTTGACTCATTTAGTTAAAAAGGACCTAGTACGTGGCTTACCATTACTTGGAAAGCCAACTTCCACGGTCCTGCCAGTTGGGAAAGAAAATCCGTAGCCCACATAGGTAGTTGCATTCCATTACCACCTCCCATGTACTTGAGCTGATTCACATGAATCTTATGGGTCCTACTCGTACTGAGAGTCTGGGTGGTAAGAGGTATATCCTCGTGATGGTAGTCGATTTCTCCAGATATTCGATTGTAGGTTTTTTGAGAGAGAAATCCAATGATGTATAGTTTTTAACGACCAAGTGCCGTGTCTTATAAAACCAACACGGAGTCACTATTTACAAAATACGTAGTGACAATGGCACAGAATTGAAGAAAGCAAATGTAGATCTTTATTGTGATATCCTTGGGATCAAACATGAGTTTTCTACTGTGAAGACTCCTCAGCAAAATGGGATTGTTGAGAGAAAGAATAGGACAAACCAGGAAATGGCTAGATCTATGCTTCTAGGTCATAGAGTTTCTAAGAGATTTTGGGCAGAGGCAGTGTCTACTGCATGCCACACGGTGAATAGGGTTTACCTGCGTCCACACACACTTAAGACGCCTAATGAATTGTGGACTGGCAAGAAACCCATCCTTGCATATTTCCGTGTCTTTAGGAGTAAATGCTACATCCTGCGGGATAGAGACCAATTAGGAAAGTTTGACTCCCGGAGCGACGAGGGAATATTGATAGGATATTCAACAAATAATACAGCATACTGAGTTTTTTGCCTGAAGAGCTCTAAGGTTATGGAGTCAATAAATGTCACCGTGCAAGATGAAGACCCTTCAATGTTTATTGATTCTAACCTTTAGTGTGAGGATGAGGACTTTTTTTGCAGTGATTTACTTGTCCCTCACACACACTCCGTGGACCCTACTCCTTTGTTAGGGGACACACCTGCTTGGGTTCGCAAGAGTCATGATCCCTCTGCTATTATTGGTGATCCCACTTTAAGGGTCAAGACTCGTGCTCAGCTGGAGAACGTTGTTAGCCATTTTTGCTACACGTCCAAAGTCAAGCCTAAGAATCAAAATGAAGCACTCAAGGATGAACACTGGATATCTGCCATGCAGGATGAGTTGCTTCAGTTTAAAAAGAATAATGTCAGGAACTTGTCCCCCGACCTAGTGAGACTAATGTGATTGGTACCAGGTGGATTTTCAAAAATAAAATGGATGAAAATGGTACCATAATCAGACACAAGACGAGGTTGGTCGCTCAAGGCTACACACAGATAAAGGGTGTAGACTTTGGGGAGACATTTTCTCCTATTGCGAGGCTTGAGTCCGTCCTCTTACTACTCGCTATCACATGTCATCTGCGCTTCAATTTTTATCATATGGATGTCAATAGTACCTTTCTAAATGGCATTTTACAGGAGGAGGTTTATGTGGAACAACCAAAAGGGTTTGAAGACCCTAAGGACTCAGAGCACGTTTACTATCTGAGGAAAGCCTTGTATGGTTTGAAGCAAGCATCCCATGCTTGGTACGAGAGGCTTACTTCCTATCTCTTAGCCCGTTGCTTTAAAATAGGGGGAGACGATATGACGTTGTTCATCAGGAGAGATAACGGTGCTATTTTGGTTGCCTACGTCTATGTGGACGATATAGTCTTTAGATCCACATTCTCCCAGGATGCTCACTACTTTGAGGCGGAGATGAAAAGTGAGTTTGAGATGAGCATGGTTGGTGAGATTACTTTCTTCCTTGGTCTCGAGATTCGTCAACTAGAGGATGGGATGTTCATCTCCCAATCCAAGTATGCTAGATACCTAGTGAAAAAAATTGGTTTAGAATCCGCTAAGCATGCACATACACCTATGAGTACTTCTATTAAGCTTAGTAAGGACACTTCAGGCAAGGACGTAGAGCAAACCTTGTATTAGAGTATGATAGGTAATCTTCTCTACTTGACTACTAGTCATCTCGATATAGCCTTTAGTGTTGGTGTCTGTGCGCAATATCAGGTGTCCCCGAAAGATTCATACTTACTCGCTCTAAAATGTATTATCAAATACGTGAGTGGGACTCTCTCATATGGTATTTGGTATTCCTTTGATACCAATGACCGTTTGTCCGCCTATTTGGATGCCGATTGGGCCAGGGATGTAGATGGTTGTAAGAGCACTTCTGGTGGGTGTTTCTATTTTGATTCTGCTCTTGTCTCCTAGCTGAGCAAGAAGCAAAATTCCATCTCTTTGTCCACTGCGGAGGCTGAGTGCATAGCCTCCGGGAGTTGTTGCATGCAACTCTTGTGGATGAAGCAAATGCTGGAGGATTTTGGGATTTCACAGGACACCATGACCATTTACTGTGATAACACGAGCGCGATAAACATATCCCGCAATCCAGTCCATCATTCGCGCACAAAGCACATCAGGAAACATGAGCACTCTATACGACAGTTAGTTGAGGAGAAAGTCATATCCCTGAGTTTTGTTCCCACCGACCGTCAGTTAGTCGATATTTTTACGAAACCTTTAGATGCCCTTAGATTTTAGAGTCTTAGGAAGTCTTTGGGGATTTGCATAGTTGACTGAGGAGTTGGTCTATGTCTAGCATATGATGCATTATCTTTTTCATATCATCTGGTGCCTATTACTAGACTATATCATATGTTTTGTCATTTTTTATATATTTTTTTTAAAATAAAAAAATATTTTATTTTTATAAAAAATTTTGAAAAACTCAAAAAGATTTTTGTATATTTTTGCAACTTGTATGGATGAGCATTTAAGATAGTCGAGTCAAAAATTTCATTTCATTTATCCACGCGACTGTTTGATAGTGATTTGAGACGCTACATCTTTTCATCCATGTGATTTACATCGTTCGGAGTCTTTAAGATGTGATTAGTGATATCTTTCTACATGTTTGACTCTTATCTCATTTATTTCACACATGCACATCTATATTTGATTATTATACTTGTCTATCACATATTGGGTTGAGTGTTTCCATCTCAATTTTGTCTATACAACGTACAATATGCGATAAAACTTGACAAGATTGGAATGCATGTAAAAATCGTTTGGTGAGACTGTGTGTTTATTTGAAAAAGAGGAAGGGCTATGAAAGGTTCATTTAGCCTTTACGAATACTAAGCCACCGTTAAAAAGGACCTAAAAAGGAGGAATGTTATTATCCGGGGTCCAAAAAGGTTAAAAGAGCCCGGAAAAATTTAAGGGCAATAAAAAGAAATACATGCCAAATATGGGCTATTAGGTTTCACCATCAATTCTCCAAAGTTTGAGAATTTAGATTACCTCTATTCAATATATAAATCTGAGGGAGTTTGGTTGGAGAATTTAAACGGGTTTGCACTTCCTTGAAAGTCCTGAAAACGCATGAAATCGTTTTGGACGTTATTGGTGTGGAAATCACTTTGAGCTTTGATTTGTTGATTTGATTAAGTCAATGTCTCATATTTCAATTTTTTACACCAAAGGAACTTTTGGAGGTCATTCGTTAGGAGTATCCGATATTCATGGTGCATATATGTCATGTTTGTATGCATTGATTTTCCTATCGAATTTTATCACACCACTACATTTACGCTATCATCGACTTGTTTGTTTTGTGATCGCTCATGGTGTGATTCTTTGTTTGTATATTTTGTGTGAAATTTTTTAAAAAATTCAAAAATAGAAGTTCATTTCCTTGTGACATTCTTCACGTGCATTTATTTTTTCTTCTCATAACTGTCTATTTGGGGACATTATAAAAAGGGGGAGAAAGAATTATCATATTATGAGGGAGTTTTGAGATGCTGAGAATTATTTTAAGCTGGAATCTATGTTTATCTCATTTCAAACTCGATAGTCACTTGGTATTTTCTTTATCTCTTGTGTCTAGGTACTTCTACATTGATGATATCTGAATTACACACCCTGATGAGAAAAGTTTTGAAGATTTGAAGATCAAACGATGAAGACTTATTCATTCGTATCTTTTCAGTTTTGGGTCCATGTAAGGGTAGATTTGTATAGGCAATTTTGTTAGTTGATAATTCGTATATTTTTATGTATGTACCGACATAGACATAGGGGGAGATTTGTAAGGACATTTTTCTCAAGTCCGATATCTTACATTTGTGTATGTCGTATGCCGTAACATTTGTCACTTCTCTTCACGATCTCACACAACGACCTCAATCCGAATTTCAAAAATCAAGCATTCAACATCTCCATCATATGTCCCACATATGCCTCAACTACTTTACGTTCCATGATTTTATGGACTTTACGCAAGTGGTACGCAAGAGAAGTCAAAATCGTGAAAGAAGGCAAGATATGGAAGTTCAAGGGAATTTTGGTAATTTTAAAACCACCGTCCAGAGGTATGGTCAACTGGAAAGTTAAAGATCTCACGCAATGAAGATACTGGAAGAAACGGCACCTCAATCCGAGCTACGGTGAAGAAGTTATGGCCCTTTAAAAATGGAGAATATTTCGAGAAAAATCCTTGGAAAAATGCTATGTGTTTCAGCCCCAAGTTCCAGCGAATTTTTGCGAACCGAAGGCCAAACCGGTTCGAAGGGCGAATCGGTTCGCGGTACACCCAAATCCGTTCGAGGTACCTATACACTGACAGATTTAAAAAAAATTAAAACTCTTTTTGGTTTCCTATAAATGCCAACTTCGGGGGAGTTATTTCACAAGACTTTGAGAGCCAATTTTGAGAGTCCAAATACATCTAGTCTTCTTATTTTTGAGTCCCAAGACTCATGTTTTGATTCACACATCTTTTCCAAACCTTTTTGAATCTGTTTGCAACCCAAGAACACAACCTTATGTTTGTTCAACCCTTGTGGAGAAGCCATCTTTCTTCTTCATTGTTGCCCTCCTGGAAAGGGAAAGTTCCAGCCGACAACATCAGAACTGACCCCTGCGGGTATTTCTGGTCACTGTATTTTTATTGTAATCCGTTTAACCGTATCTTACAAAATTATAGTGAAAATAAAAAGGGTTTTCCCCTTTGGGGGATTTTTCCTATCATGTGTGTGTTTAAATGTTTTAGCATGATTTCATCATCTTTTCATCACACCTAGATGCATGTTTAGGGTTTAATTGGGAAAACCGAGTTTAATTAAATAATCTCTCTATTTGAACGCACGCGCACTCCCTTTCAAATTGCTATCAGAACCAGTTACACAACTTTATCGTGTAATTTTCGGCAACATTTTTCTAAGATATCAATTTTCTGAAAAATTGATTTTTGAAAACGAGTGTGTTAATAATGGAGAAATTATATAATAAAATGCCAGTTTTTGACTGGACAAACTATGCATACTGGAAAGCCCACATGAGATCTGCATTAAAAGCCATTGATGAACGTGTCTGGATTTTGGTTGAAAGAGGGTGGACACCTCCCTCCGTCACTGTTGAAAACGTGACCAATTTAAAACCTGTCACTACATGGACTGAAGAAGAATTTAAATGGTCATCTTTTAATTCTAAGGGTTTAAGTGTTATTTCTGGATCTGTCACACCTGATGAGTTCAAACGGATAATGACGTGCACCACGTCAAAAGAGGCATAGGATGTTTTAAAACTTACCCATGCAGGAACTAATGCTATGAAAGAGTTTAAACTTCAAAATTTAACAACTCAATTTGAAACAATCACCATGCTTGAGTCTGAATGTTTTGATGAATTTTATGCTAGACTGTTTGATATTGTTAACACTAGCTTTAATCTTGGTGAACACATTCCTAATGCTAGAGTTATTAAAAAGATTCTTAGATCACTGCCTAAGCATTTTATCCATAAAGTCACTGTGCTAAACTCTACGGGTAATTTAAATACGCTTAAATTGGAGGAACTTGTAGGAGACTTGCAAACGTATGAAATTGATATGTTTTCTAAATCTGTCAAGTCTAAAGATAAGGGAATTGCACTTAATGACCAAGAGAGAAAAAGTGAGGGGTCGATAAGAAAGATGGAGTCATCTAGAAAAATAGAGATAGATATGTCAGATTCTGAGTGTGACTTTGATTTAGATGATTTTTCCCTGTTTGCAAAAAAATTCAAGAAAAATCTCAAATTCAAGAAAAATGGTAATTTCAAAGATAAAAAGAAGTTTGAGAAAAATAAGTTTGAAAAGAAAAATAAAAAAGATTTTAAAGATCCTCCTAAGAAAGAGAGTGAGAGATGCGTGAGTGCGATGTAGGGGTCATAGAGCGTTTGAGTGTGCTACTAGGCTGAACAAATAAAAGGGCAAAGTTGTCCTTAACGCTACCCTTAGTGACGACAATGAGGTTGAGTCGGTGGACTCTAAAGATGAGTCAACGCATGAGTGTAACTTCACCGCATTCATGGATAGTCATGTGAGCACTTCTAGTACTCCTCATGATGATGAGGATTCTACTTCACAGGGAGAGCGATGTGAGTGAGGTGGAGGATGATGCAAGTGAGAGCGAGAGTAATCTTCAACGCGCCTACGCCGACTTATATAAGGAGTCATTTAAAACCAAAAAGCGTAATAAAGCGTTAGTTCTTAGGATCACCGTATTAGAAGAAGATTTAAAAGAAGAGAGAGAGAGAGAGAGAGAGAGAGAGAGAGAGAGAGAGAGAGTCCTCCACCTGCACCACCTTGAGTGAGAGAGAGTCTGCCTGTGAAGAGAAAGAGAGTTTGTTTAGAGAGAGGGAGAAACTATTTGGAGAGAGAGAGGGTTGTTTTGAGAAAGAGAAAGGGGATTTGAGTAAACAACTGGATAGTCTTAAGAGTGAGATCCATTCCTCCCTGGAGACTCGGAAGAAACTAGAAGCCCTTATTTCCCAGCTTACTCATGATCTTCAGAGAGCACGGGAAGTCAAGGTTCAAATCGAGGACAGATCAGTAAAGATGGGAAAGATGCTCCTCGACCTCGCTTTAGGTTTTGGTGATAGGCAGGGAATAGGTTATGATGGTGCCTCCACGTCCCAAATTTCACCTCGACCAATTCCTGAGTTTAATACGACTCCATATGGCCATCGTCTAAAACCACGAAGGAAAGTTCAACCAAGAAAAGCAAACCCAGGTCCGCCTAAGGCTGCGTTCTTCTGTACGTACTGCAAAAGAAAAGGCCACCTCAGGGAGTTTTTCTATAGTTTGGATCGAACACAATGTACTACTGCTCCACCACATCATACTGATGATTTTTCTAGTCTAAGAGAGCTTGTTGAGTTTTTAGCTGCCACATCACAGAGTTTGATGGAAAAATTCTGATGGATTTCTTTGCCGTCAGTGAATGCTTCTCACATCCCAGCTAAAACAAACAACAACAAGGGTAAACAAAAGGTTACCACTTCTTGGGTAGCTAATAAAGATAAGAAATCCCTTGTTGTCCATGTCGCTCTCAAAGCACATAATACCTCACAGTGGTATTTTGATAGTGGGTGCTGAAGACATATGACAGGTGATGCATTATTTTTTACCTACCTTGAGGATTATAAGTATGGTAGAGTCACCTTTGGAGATGGGATCAAGCCTAGCAATGTAGGATGAGGTACAGTAGAGTTACCAGGATTTCCTAAGCTAGAGAATGTTTTGTTTGTTAAAGGTTTGAAAGCAAACCTTCTCAGCATTAGCTAGCTGAGCGACGCTAACTTTGCCGTAAAGTTTGATCGGGAAGCGTGTAATGTCTATAATCAAGCCAGTAAACTTTTAGTTTGAGGGGTGAGGACATAGGATAATTGCTATGAGACTGAGCCCACTTCCTCACTTGTCTGCAACAGCGCCACAATCACTCCTATGGATCTGTGACACCAACATCTAGGTCACATGAACGTTAGAGATTTGACTCATTTAGTTAAAAAGGACCTAGTACGTGGCTTACCATTACTTGGAAAGCCAACTTCCACGGTCCTTCCAGTTGGGAAAGAAAATCCATAGCCCACATAGGCAGTTTCATTCCATTACCACCTCCCATGTACTTGAGCTGATTCACAAGAATCTTATGGGTCCTAGTCGTACTGGGAGTCTAGGTGGTAAGAGGTATATCCTCGTGATGGTAGACGATTTCTCCAGATATTCAATTGTAGGTTTTCTGAGAGAGAAATCCAATGATGTATAGTTTTTAACGACCAAGTGCCGTGTCTTATAAAACCAACACGGAGTCACTATTTACAAATAGGTAGTGACAATGGCACAGAATTGAAGGAATCAAATGTAAATCTTTATTGTGATATCCTTGGGATCAAACATGAGTTTTCTACTATGAAAACTCCTCAGCAAAATGGGATTGTTGAGAGAAAGAATAGGGTGATCCAGGAAATGGCTAGATCTATGCTTCTAGGCCATAGAGTTTCTAAGAGATTTTGGGCAGAGGCAGTGTCTACTGCATGCCACACAGTGAATAGGGTTTACCTGCGTCCACACACACTTAAGACGCCTTATGAATTGTGGACTGGCAAGAAACCCAACCTTGCATATTTCCGTGTCTTTAGGAGTAACTGCTACATCCTACGGGATAGAGACTAATTAGGAAAGTTTGACTCCCGGAGCGACGAGGGAATATTGATAGGATATTCAACAAATAATAGAGCATACTGAGTTTTTAGCCTGAAGAGATCTAAGGTTATGGAGTCAATAAACGTCACTGTGCTAGATGAAGACCCTTCAATGTTTATTGATTCTAACCTTCAGTGTGAGGATGAGGACTTTTTTTGCAGTGATTTACTTGTCCCTCACACACACTCCGTGGACCCTACTCCTTTGTTAGGGGACACACCTGCTTGGGTTCGCAAGAGTCATGATCCGAGGTGCTATTGTTGGTGATCCCACTTTAAGAGTCAAGACTCGTGCTCAGCTGGAGAACGTTGTTAGCCATTTTTGCTACACGTCCAAAGTCAAGCCTAAGAATCAAAATGAAGAACTCAAGGATGAACACTGTATATCTGCCATGCAGGATGAGTTGCTTCAGTTTAAAAAGAATAATGTCGGGAACTTATCCCCCGACCTAGTGAGACTAATGTGATTGGTACCATGTGGATTTTAAAAAATAAAATGGATGAAAATGGTACCATAATCAGACACAAGGCTAGGTTGGTCGCTCAAGGCTACACACAGATAGAGGGTGTAGACTTTGGGGAGACATTTTCTCCTATTGCGAGGCTTGAGTCCCTCCTCTTACTACTCGCTATCACATGTCATCTGCGCTTCAAGTTGTATCATATGGATGTCAAGAGTACCTTTCTAAATGGTATTTTACAGGAGGAGGTTTATGTGGAACAACCAAAAGGGTTTGAAGACCCTAAGCACTCGGAGCACGTTTACTATCTGAGGAAAGCCTTGTATGGCTTGAAGCAAGCATCCCGTGCTTGGTACGAGAGGCTTACTTCCTATCTCTTAACCCGTGGCTTCAAAAGAGGGGGAGTCGATATGACGTTGTTCATCAGGAAAGATAACGGTGCTATTTTGGTTGCCTACGTCTATGTGGACGATATAGTCTTTAGATCCACATTCTCCCAGGATGCTCACTACTTTGAGGAGGAGATGAAAAGTGAGTTTGAGATGAACATGGTTGGTGAGCTTACTTTCTTCCTTGGTCTCGAGGTTCGTCAGCTAGAGGATGGGATGTTCATCTCCCAATCCAAGTATGCTAGATACCTAGTGAAAAAAATTGGTTTAGAATCCGCTAAGCATGCACGTAAACCTATGAGTACTTCTATCAAGCTTAGTAAGGGCACTTCAGGCAAGGACATAGAGCAAACCTTGTATCAGAGTATGATAGGTAATCTTCTCTACTTGACTGCTAGTCGTCTCGATATAGCCTTTAGTGTTGGTGTCTGTGCGCAATATCAGGTGTCCCTGAAAGATTCACACTTACTCGCTCTAAAACGTATTATCAAATACGTGAGTGGGACTCTCTCATATGGTATTTGGTATTCCTTTGATACCAATGACCGTTTGTCCGCCTATTTGGATGCCGATTGGGCCAGGGATGTAGATGGTTGTAAGAGCACTTCTGGTGGGTGTTTCTATTTTGGTTCTGCTCTTGTCTCCTAGCTGAGCAAGAAGAAAAATTCCATCTCTTTGTCCACTGCGGAGGCTGAGTACATAGCCTCTGGGAGTTGTTGCATGCAACTCTTGTGGATGAAGCAAATGCTGCAGGATTATGGGATTTCACAAGACACCATGACCATTTCCTGTGATAACACGAGTGCGATACACATATCCCGTAATCCAGTCCAGCATTCACGCACAAAGCACATCAGGATACGTGAGCACTCTATACGACAGTTAGTTGAGGTGATAGTCGTATCCCTGAGTTTTGTTCCCACCGACCGTCAATTAGTCGATATTTTTACGAAACCTTTAGATGCCCTTAGATTTGAGACTCTTAGGAAGTCTTTGGGGGTTTGCACAGTTGACTGAGGAGTTGGTCTATGTCTAGCATATGATGCATTATCTTTTTCATATCATCTGGTGCCTATTACTAGATTATATCATATGTTTTGTCATTTTTTTATATATTTTTTTTTTAAATCCAAAAATATTTTATTTTTATAAAAATTTTTGAAAAATTCAAAAAGATTTTTGTATATTTTTGCACCTTGTATGGATGAGCCTTTAAGATAGTCGAGTCATAAATTTCATTTCATTAATCCACGTGACTGTTTGATAGTGATTTGAGACGCTACATCTTTTCATCCATGTGATTTACATCATTTGGAGTCTTTAAGATGTGATTAGTGATATCTTTCTACATGTTTGACTCTTATCTCCTTTATTTCATACATGCACATCTATATTTGATTATTATACTTGTCTATCACATATTGGCTTGAGTGTTTCCATCTCAATTTTGTCTATACGACGTATAATATGCGATAAAACTTGGCAAGATTGGAATGCATGTAAAAACCGTTTGGTGAGACTGTGTGTTTATTTGAAAAGAGGAAGGGCTATGAAAGGTTCATTTATCCTTTACGAATACTAAGCCACCGTTAAAATGGACCTAAAAAGGAGGAATTTTATTATCCGGGGTCCAAAGAGGTTAAAAGAGCCTTGAAAAATTTAAAGGCAATAAAAAGAAATACATGCCAAATATGGGCCATTAGGTTTCACCATCAATTCTCCAAAGTTTGAGAATTTAGATTACCTCTATTCAATATATAAATCTGAGGGAGTTTGGTTGGAGAATTTAAACGGGTTTGCACTTCCTTGAAAGTCCTGAAAACGCATGAAATCGTTTTGGACGTTATTGGTGTGGAAATCACTTTGAGATTTGATTTGTTGATTTGATTGAGTCAATGTCTCATATTTCAACTTTTTACACCAAAGGAAGTTTTGGAGGTCATTCGTTAGGAGTATCCGATATTCATCGTGCACATATGTCATGTTTGTATGCATTGATTTTCCTATCGAATTTGATCACACCACTACATTTAAGCTATAATCGACTTGGTTGTTTTGTGTTCGTTCATGGTGTGATTCTTTGTTTGTATATTTTGTGTGAAATTTTTTAAAAAATTCAAAAATAGATGTTTATTTCCTTGTGACATTCTTCACGTGCATTTATTTTTTCTTCTCATAACTGTCTAGTTGGGGACATTATAAAAAGGGGGAGAAACAATTATCATATTATGGAGGAGTTTTGAGATGCTGAGATTTATTTTAAGTTGGAATCTATGTTTATCTCATTTCAAACTCGATAGTCACTTGGTATTTTTTTTATCTCTTGTGTGTAGGTACTACTACATTGATGATCTCTGAATTACACACCCTGATGAGAAAAGTTTTGAAGATTTGAAGATCAAACGATGAAGACTTATTCATTCGTATCTTTTCAGTTTTGGGTCCATGGAAGGGTAGATTTGTATAGGCAATTTTGTTAGTTGATAATTCATATATTTTTATGTATGTACCGGCATAGACATAGGGGGAGATTTGTAAGGACATTTTTCTCAAGTCCGATATCTTACATTTGTGTATGTCGTATGCCGTAACATTTGGCACTTCTCTACACGATCTCACACAACGGCCTCAATCCGAATTTCAAAAATCAAGCATTCAACATCTCCATCATGTGTCCCACATCTGCCTCAACTACTTCACGTTCCATGATTTTAGGGACTTTATGCAAGTGATACACAAGAGAAGTCAAAATCGTGAAAGAAGGCAAGATATGGAAGTTCAAGGGCATTTTGGTAATTTTACAACCACCGTCCAGAGGTGTGGTCAACTGGAAAGTTAAATATCTCACGCAACGAAGATACTGGAAGAAACGTCACCTCAATCCGAGCTACGATGAAGAAGTTATGGCCCTTTAAAAATGGAGAATATTTCGAGAAAAATCCTTGGAAAACTGCTAAGTGTTTCAGCCCCAAGTTCCAGCGAATTTTTGCGAACCGAAGGCCAAACCGGTTCGAAGGGAGAATCGGTTCGCAGTACACCCAAATCAGTTCGAGGTACCTATACGCTGACAGAGTTTAAAAAAATTAAAACTCTTTTTGGTTTCTTATAAATGCCAACTTCGGGGGAGTTATTGCACAAGACTTTGAGAGACGATTTTGAGAGTCCAAATAAATCTAGTCTTCATATTTTTGAGTCCCAAGACTCATGTTTTGATTCATACATCTTTTTCAAACCTTTGTGAATCTGTTTGCAACCCAAGAACACAACATTATGTTTGTTCAACCCTTGTGGAGAAGCCGTCTTTCTTCTTCATTATTGCCCTCCTGGAAAGGGAAAGTTTCATCCGACGACATCAGAACCGATGCTTGCGGGTATTTCTGGTCACTGTATTTTCATTGTAATCCGTGTAACCGTATCTTACAAAATTATAGTGAAAATAAAAAGGGTTTTCCCCTTTGGGGGATTTTTCCTATCATGTGTGTGTTTAAATGTTTTAGCATGATTTCATCATCTTTTCATCACACCTAGATGCATGTTTAGGGTTTAATTGGGAAAATTGAGTTTAATTAAATAATCTCTCTATTTGAACGCACGCGCACTCCCTTTCAACTTATAAAACTTCTCTCATTTCAAACTCTTCCTTGACGTACAAACTAAGTTCCCAGGCTCAGGGTTCAATGAACACTGTTGAAGTTACCGCCATCGTAGCCCAGGCGGTAAATGTCGCATTAAAAGTCGTGCAACAATCACAACCACAGGCACCGATGGCAGCCCCAATCTAGGCCCAGGCATTTTCGTCTGCTTCGGAACGTGATCGGGATGCTTTTTAAAAAGCACACCCTTCGAATTTCACAGGCATCTCTGACGTTGTTACGATGAGCTAGTGGAAAAAGGACATCCAAAGACACTTAAGGATGTACGAATGCACGGACATGCAAAGGCAGGTACTGTATACTTTCAAGCTAGTAGGATCAGCACTGCAGTGGTGGGAGTCAATTACCACTGCAGAGGAGACATACTTTCTTTCAATACAAGAGTTCTGGGTACGGTTCGATCGCAAATATTTTCCCTCAGCGGTTCAAACAGAAATGAGGTGAAAATTAATGAACCTTAAATAGGAGGGAAAAATAGTGGTAGAATATGAGACAGAATTCACTAATCTCCTGAATATCATCCCTGATGAGATCCCAACAGAGGAGAGGAAAATCAAGAGGTTCACATTTGGGTTGACATGAAGGATTAGTCATCACTTGTTGGTAAATCTCTCGTTGGACCACCGCTTGCACTTGACAGAGGGTAAGGAAGCAGGAGGGTCCATCCAGCAGGGCAGGATAGGAGGAAATGGTGCCAACGGGGCACAGTTAATTCAGCGACAGAATAGACAGGGTGACCAGGGTCCCTAGCAGGGGGATTTCAAGAGATTTCAATTAGGAGGTTTTAGGCATGGCCATGGAGGTTTTAGGCATGGCTAGCAGGGCCAGCATAGTCATTAGGTCCATTAGGGCCTTAATCACTTTCAGCAGGGCCAATATTGCCAGGGAAGGGGTGGTAACGGCCATCAGGGTCGCGGGAAGCAAGGTTCAAGAGGGGGAAACTTCTCGGGGAAATGTTTCCAATATGGCAAGACTGGCGACAAATGCTAGAATTGTTTTAAAAGGGGAAGGGCCCGTCAGCCGCAGTAGCAAGGTGCTCGAAATGAGCCCCAGAGAATAATTTTTCCCATCGCCCTCCCCGCACCACAGCAGATGCTGACATTGCCACCAATCCTAGCCGTGCCAGTCCAGTAGGGACAACTTCAGTACGGTCGGGTTTACCAGTTCCAACAGGTCGAAGTACCACAGGATCCACCTGCGATTCAGGGTATGTTTTCTATTCAGGGGACTATGGGGCGCATTTTATTTGACACGGGGGCCGCACATTATTTTATTTACACAAGATTTGCGTACGCTATGGGATTATTAGAGACCACGGAGAGCACCATTACTTGTGTAGATTCACCATTGAGTAGGGGTTCTAGGATTTCGCTTATATGTAGAGGAGTTGGTGTGGAGATCGGGAGGCTTATTTTGCCTGCCGACATGTTAGTATTAGATATGACCGAGTATGATGCTATTATTAGTATGGATTGGCTGATTACGTATCGAGCCATGATTGATTGTTACAGTAGGAGTATTATTTTTTCCATACCTGGGTAGGAGATATTTTTAGTGGCGATGCCTCGACCCGAGGGAGGATCATCCACACACTTGTATTATATAGAGAAGGAGACCTTTAGGGGGTGGTAATACCATTTGATTCGATTCCAGTTGTTAGGTAGTTTGCTGATGTATTCTGGGATATTCCTATATTTCCACCTATTAGAGAAATAGACTTCGTTATAGATTTGGCACCGGGCACTCAGCCAATAGCCTGTGCACTTTATCGTATGGCTCTAGTGGAGATGAGGGAGCTACGGGATCAGATGGAGCAGCTATTGGGTCAGGGGTTTATTCGAAGGAGTACTTCGCCATAGGGTGCTCATGTGATCTTTATTAAGAAAAGGGATGGATCTCTAAGGTTGTGTATCGATTATCAAGAATTGAATAAAGTCGGGATATGGGATAAATATCCGTTGCTCCGAAGCGATGACTTATTCGACCAGTTGCGAGGAGTTGACTTATTCTCAAAGATTGACTTGAAATCAGGGTACCATCAATTGCGAATTAGGGAGCAGGATGTCTCGAAGACTGCCTTCCTGACAAGATATGGTTCCTATGAGTTCAGGATTATGCCTTTTGGCCTGAACAATGCCCCAATTGTGTTTATGGACTTGATGAATAGGGTGTTCAAATAATTTTTGGACCCGTTTGTCATTATCATTATTGATAACATTCTGGTTTACTCTCGGATCGAGGAAGAGCACACCAACCACTTAAGACAGGTTTTACAGACACTACGTCAGAACGAGTTGTATACAAAATATGAGAAATGTGGGTTTTGGCTAAAGGAGGTCTAGTTTTTGGGCCATATCGTCTCAGACAGGGGATTATCTGTTGATCCAGGGAAGGTATCCACGATGAGGGAGTGGGGCAACCCACGACACCGACAGAAATATGTAGTTTCTTGGGCCTAGCAGGATACTACAAGAGGTTTATTCGAGGGTTCTAAAAAATAGTTGGTCCTTTGACACATCTAACTCGCAAAGGTGTGCCATTTATCTAGAGCGATGCCTGTCAATCGGCATTCGACGAGTTGAAGGACTAGTCGACCTAAGCACCAGTGTTAGCATTACCCAGGCTGGGATTGGAGTATCTAGTCTACACTGATGCATCCTTACTAGGACTTGGGGGAGTACTGCAGCAGGAAAGTCAGGCCATAACTTATGCTTCTTGTAAGCTTAAACCTCATGAGAGGAATTAACCCACACATGACCTGGAGCTAGCGGCAATCGTCTTTGCTCTTTGTATTTGGAGACATTATCTCCTTGGGGAGAAATTCCATTTATTCACATATCACAATTCCCTTCAGTACCTCTTCACCCAAAAGGAGTTGAATATGCGTTAATGACGTTGGCTAGAGTTCATGAAGGATTATCAGTTCGATAGCCAATACCACCCAGGGAAGACAAACGTGGTAGCAGACGTGTTGAGCCGTATGCCAATAGGTGAGGTGGACGAGGTGTGGAAAGCCAAGTGGAAGGAGTTGGGACACCAGGACGCAGTGGCCTGATCATTCATGTCTGTAATGACAATTACACCCCAGATTATTGCTAGGGTAATACAGGCCCAGGCAACAGACCCATTTTGTCAGGAGCAGATAGTACAACTATTAGAAGAAGGAGCCGAGTCTTATTACATTAGTTCAGATGAGGGATTACGCTTTAATGGAAGGTTAGTTGTTCCTGAGGGGGAGGACTTGCGACACGAGGTAATAAAAGAGTCACACGACTCGCAATTCACGATGCATCCTCATGGGGATAAAATGTACCAAGATAGGAGGCGATATTACTGGTGGAGCAGAATGAAGAAAGATATTACAAAGTTTGTTTCGAAATGTGCCATGTGTCCGCTAGTAAAAGTAGACCATCAGAGGACGACAAGACTTTTATAACCATTAGAAATCCCTATGTGGAAATGGGAGAGCATTTCCATGGACTTCATCATGGGATTACCTACATCGCCGAAAGGTCACGACTCTATATGGTTGATTGTAGATCGATTGACAAAGGTTGCTCACTTTCTGCCAGCCCGGACTGACTACACTGTGGGACAGTATGCCCAGATCTTCATAGGGGAAATAGTAAGACTCCACGGAGTGCCTCTCAATATCGTTTCTGACAGAGACAAATTATTTTCGTATCCCCTTAATTTCAGTATTTTTATGATCCCGTGCAGTGTAAGTAGCTTGGATTTGTCTCAAATGTATTCTACTAACCCCTTTTGGCAAGTATTTCGTGTTTTGTGTATTTCTCATGTATTTTACAGGAATTTCATGCAAGTTAGTGCAAAGGAGAACTCAAAACAGTGAAAGAAACCAAGAAATGGAGAGTTAAAGGGCATTTTCGTAATTTTGCAGCCTTAGTCCGGAGACGCGACTAAGAATTTGTCTTAGAAATGCGTTCACTCTAGGCTCAAGTGCAAGCCTGTCGCTCAAGTAATAAACCCGGTAAGTCGGGATCGTATCCACAGGGATCGAGATTGCCAAATAGTAATAAGAAAAATTACTAAATCTTGAAATGATTTCGTAAAATAAATGAAAAGATGATTAATAATTGGGAAAATTTCTATTAAAAAATTACTTAAGAAAAACAAACTGAAAAGTGCAAAAGAAATTAGATCTGACAAATGGGAGAAAATAGGGTAGGGTACAATCCCTCAATCATTAACAAATTACCGTATAGAATACTAGAATTGTAAATTAAAATTATTGACTAGATCCGATCTTTATAAATTCTAAGCATTACATATGTGAGGTTCAAGCCCGCATCATATGAAATCAAAGATAGATATAAAGCGGTGAATGAATCCAGTCTTTATAGATTCTAAGCATTACGTATATGAGGTTCAAGCCCGCACCATACGAAATCAAAGGGAAATATAAAGAGGAGCTTTCACGATTCAATCAATATTTTAATTTAACCTCTATTTTCTACATAAATAATTTGCCTTGGATTGAGTTCATGTACCCCAACCCTTGGGAATTTAGCTACTCATGATTGGATTAAAAAAACAAATTCATACACAACATTAAGGATCTACAAGACATTATAAATAAATTGCAAATAATAAAACAAGAGAATGGAAATGATATTACTTGAATTCAGCAACAAGAACGGAATTGGGATTCAGAAATTCTTACAAAATAGGGTTCATGAAAACTCTTGAAGGAATAGAAAATTTGCTCTCAAAATCTAACCCTAAAATTCAATCTAGCACTTCTAACCTACTCCTAACCTAGCCTCTCTCTAGCAACTCTCCTTCAAATGATGTAGGTCATGGGCTTTTATAGCACAAAGTCTCGAAATTGACAGCCAATAGTGCTTGTGGAACAAGTTTTCCAAGAGTTGCACTGCATTAAATGCATAATTAATGATAGAAATCCGCACATCCAGACTCTTCATTATCGCGCAACTTCAAAACATCGTAACTTCTTCACCGTAGCTCGGATTGAGGTGCCGTTTTTTCCAGTATTCTTGTAATTTAGAGCTATTCAACTTTCTAGTTGGCCCCACCTCCGGACTAGGGCTGAAAAATTACGAAAATGCCCTTCAACTCTCCATTTCTTGGTTTCTTTCACTGTTTTGAGCTCTCCTTCCCACTAACTTGCGTGAAATACCAGTAAAACACATGAGAAATACACAAAACACGAAATACTTGCCAAAAGGGGTTAGTAGAATACATTTGAGACAAATCCAAGCTACTTACACTGCACGGGATCATAAAAATACTGAAATTAAGGGGATAAATGTGAAGAATATGTGCCTAAACACACCCCCTAACTTAGAACTTTGCGAGTCCCGAGCAATGTATATGAATCCTAACCAAAATTCTACTCTTGAAAATTCCTTTATTAAAATAAAATTCCACTTTCGCAGGCACGCGATTGCATTTAGCGTATGCAACAAGCCTTTAAACCTCTAGGTTACCCTAGTAGGACGAGTTTTGTCTCGTGAGGGTTTGCAGTGAATGCACCCACAAAATTATTTATTGACTCAAATAAATATCAAAATACTTAAAAATTGTACAATTTAAAATTTCCGAAAAAGTAATCACCATCAACTCATATTCAACTGTCTCAAACCATAGTGTGTGTGTGCAAAGCCATCAATTAAACCTCAAATTTCCACCGATTGAGCATTGCGTTACTTTCCGAAAATTCGTTTTGATTCAAATTCTTACGGATTGCACTCACAAACGAATCACTCGGATTGTGGCTATTTTCTCTCGGTATGCATGATATAAAGAGTAAATATAATGGACACAAATTCATGCATACAAAATTGAAAAGAAGGAAATTTATGGTGAAAAGATCTCATCACCGGATTACAGTTATTAGGAAATGGGAACATCGCCTCTAGTTCACACCATTTAATCTCTCATGTTATCTTTTCATGTCTTAGCTCTCCATGCGGTAATTAATTTCGCCCTTCGGACTCAGTTAGGACTTTTCGGGTTTAAAAGTGTAAAGGGTAAAAAATGGGAATGGAATGTTCGGAATTGGAAAATTTTCTTATGATGTCCATTTGTGCTTTTTCGGGCATTTGCTCATTTTTCTCTTTCTTTTTCTTTTTTTTTTTTCATTTTTTTTTTCTTGCTATTTTTTTTTCTTCTTCTTTTGCTGAGCATTTTTTCTGTTTTTCTCTTGCCCCTTTTTATTGCATAATTTGGACTTACTTGATGAATTTTCTCAATTTTCCCAATTCTGGGCTATTTGAGTTTTTCGGGTTGTCAAACGAAAGGGAAATATTTTATTAGGCTCAAAGTGGGTTGCAAAGGGATAATTTTATTTTTCACAACTTTTTATGGCTAATATTTTTGGGTTAAACAAAAGAGGGCCTACTTCATTGTCCAAATTGTTAATCACATTACCATATGCATCTCGAGATTAATTAAGTTTAGAGATATATTTAGCACGAATTTCGAGACAACATTTCACACATTTTCCATAACCGATCAAAACAAAGGATTGAGATCATCAACGACTTATTAAAACGCTGAAAAGAACTTTGAGTTAATCATAAACTCGGATTGATTTAAAAACTCTTAAAAAATTGAAAGGCTCTAAATCTCACCGGGTTTTATTAATCTCCACACTTATTCGTAAAGTCGTCAATTTTCTTTCAATTTCCATCTTCAGTCAATTTTGGCTTAGTGCATTATTGAATTTTACAATTTGAGACTTCAAACAGAATAAAGGTGATATTTTTGAAAAATTTAAATTCCAATTTTTATTTATTTTGAACAAAAATATTTTTGGTTTTTTTCAAAATTTTTCATTCATTTTTTTTTTAAAACACACTTGGAAAGAACATGTGATCGAATCAATGAATCTAAACAATAAATGGGAAGAATATCCCACATCACCCCCTAACTTAAATGTTGCATTGTCCTCAATGCAAATCAAGAACTCAACATAAAGAGAGGAAAAGAAAGATATTACCCAAATGGAGCGATCCCTGATGAGTGCGAGTCCATTGAATCTACAAAACATGTTAGAACCAAGCATAGCAAAAATAATAACAAAAACTTTAACTAATGACACTACACTATTAAAAACGGAAAGAAAAAGAAAAAAAAAACTAATTATGTACAACCTACAATTTGAACGGCTAATAAATCATACACTAGAAGTCGAAAAATTTGAGGGTCCACCCAAAATACAATTTGACTTTGAGGGATTAATGGTGTACCCTCATTAGGATGCATGCCTCCCGAAAAGTAAGAATTCCGTTTGAACAACGGAAGGCATGTGAAAAGTTTAAAAAATGAACCATCACCAATTACAAAATTTAGGGGGATAATGAGGGATTTGAGTGCACAGGGGGACAAGTACCATTGGGATCTAAGAAAAATAGAATCACCTCTAAAAGATTGTTCAAGTAGAATGGGAAGAGGGGCACACAAAAAGGAACATTCCATATTAGAAAACAATTTAAGCATACAGTGCTTGTCCTCATAAACCGGAAAATGATCCTCTTGTTGCGTAGCACGTGTGTTGGTCTCTAAGTCGGACGATATTTGAGTCGTATCTTCAAGTACCTCCGAAGACTCAAATGGTATGGGTGGAGGTTTGGGAAGGAGTAATGCATCAATTCTATTGTCCCACTCGCTTTCGTTCAAATGACAAATTGAGGCCCAGAAATATTGGACTTCATCATTTAGGCTTGCATCCACCTGTCCGAACTCGCGCTCAAACTCTTCTAGGCTCAACTCCTCTAGCTCTCTCTCTTTCTTGGTGTCCTCAAAATTTTCTCCCTCAAAATTTTCAATTGGATCTGGTGGAGTGACACGTCTAAGTGTATGGCCCATAAGATGAAGCATCTCAAAATAACATTCCCATACAAGAAGCGGATCAACATCCTTAAGACATTCATCCAATTCTTGTGATGGATTTAATGGTTCGATAATAGTGGGGACACAAGGAGACAAATGATCCTCAACCTCAGTAGATTTTGCAATATTTATAATAGCTTGAGATTCAAAAGAACTTGGATCGATTTCAATGATTTCATTCTCAAAAGTATTAGGTGAAGCGCAAGTCTCGACCTTTTCTAAGTTGTCCAAATTATCATTCAACTCCTTGCAAAGTGTTGCAATTTTCAACTCGAGAACAACACGGTCATCAGATTGCTTTTTTAGATCAAGTAAGAGTTCTTCCAAAGTAGGCTTCCTTGGTTCTAGCACCTCGAATTCCTCATTTGGTTGAAAACTTACTTCATCTTCAAAACTATCGGAAAAAAAAATCCTCATTGGGTTCAAATAATGCATCTAACTCTTGCTCCCAATAACGATTTTTTTCGCGATATTCTTTTTCAAGTCTTTCTTCTTCAAGCAATTGATTTTGATAAATTTGGAGTTTCTCAGCACTAGGCTTGTACTTAATATAATCATCTTTAGTGATATTGATCCAATGGTCATAAGTCTTGAGTGCCTCCTCCTCCTCACTATTAGCATAACAATTAAAGCCACCAAAAGAGTTAAAACAAGACATTTCAAATTGGGCAATTAAAAAACGTGACACACAATTTTTTTTTTTTTTTTCTCGAAATCACTTGTAGATAAAAATAACTTTCTTAAAAATTTAACAATTTCAATCCCCGGAAACGGCGCCAAAAACTTGACGCGACTAAGAATTTGTCTTAGAAATGCGTTCACTCTAGGCTCAAGTGCAAGCCTGTCGCTCAAGTAATAAACCCGGTAAGTCGGGATCGTATCCACAGGGATCGAGATTGCCAAATAGTAATAAGAAAAATTACTAAATCTTGAAATGATTTCGTAAAATAAATGAAAAGATGATTAATAATTGGGAAAATTTCTATTAAAAAATTACTTAAGAAAAACAAACTGAAAAGTGCAAAAGAAATTAGATCTGACAAATGGGAGAAAATAGGGTAGGGTACAATCCCTCAATCCTTAACAAATTAACATATAGAATACTAGAATTGTAAATTAAAATTATTGACTAGATCCGGTCTTTATAAATTCTAAGCTTTACATATATGAGGTTCAAGCCCGCATCATATGAAATCAAAGATAGATATAAAGCGGTGAATGAATCCAGTCTTTATAGATTCTAAGCATTACGTATATGAGGTTCAAGCCCGCACCATACGAAATCAAAGGGAAATATAAAGAGGAGCTTTCACGATTCAATCAATATTTTAATTTAACCTCTATTTTCTACATAAATAATTTGCCTTGGATTGAGTTCATGTACCCCAACCCTTGGGAATTTAGCTACTCATGATTGGATTAAAAAAAACAAATTCATACACAACATTAAGGATCTACAAGACATTATAAATAAATTGCAAATAATAAAACAAGAGAATGGAAATGATATTACTTGAATTCAGCAACAAGAACGGAATTGGGATTCAGAAATTCTTACAAAATAGGGTTCATGAAAACTCTTGAAGGAATAGAAAATTTGCTCTCAAAATCTAACCCTAAAATTCAATCTAGCACTTCTAACCTACTCCTAACCTAGCCTCTCTCTAGCAACTCTCCTTCAAATGATGTAGGTCATGGGATTTTATAGCACAAAGTCTCGAAATTGACAGCCAATAGTTCTTGTGGAACAAGTTTTCCAAGAGTTGCACTGCATTAAATGCATAATTAATGACAGAAATCCGCACATCCAGACTCTTCATTATCGCGCAACTTCAAAACATCGTAACTTCTTCACCGTAGCTCGGATTGAGGTGCCGTTTTTTCCAGTATTCTTGTAATTTAGAGATCTTCAACTTTCTAGTTGGCCCCACCTCCGGAATAAGGCTGAAAATTTATGAAAATTCCCTTCAACTCTCCATTTCTTGGTTTCTTTCACTGTTTTGAGCTCTCCTTCGCACTAACTTGCGTGAAATACCTGTAAAACACATGAGAAATACACAAAACACGAAATACTTGCCAAAAGGGGTTAGTAGAATACATTTGAGACAAATCCAAGCTACTTACACTGCACGGGATCATAAAAATACTGAAATTAAGGGGATAAATGTGAAGAATATGTGCCTAAACAGTCACGGTATTGGGAGAGTTTCCAGGAAGCCATTGGGACAAAATTACGGTTAAGTACCGCCTATCACCCATAGACAGATGGGGAGACTGAACAGACCAATCAGATGTTAGAAGACATGTTACGCATGTGTATCCTAGACTCTAGAGGTGGTTGGGGGCAGTATCTTCCACTAATGGAGTTTGCCTATAATAACTTCTACCACTTCACTATTTGTATGGATCCATTCGAGACGTTGTATGGTAGACCTTGTCGTTCCCCATTATGTTGGATAGAAGTGGGGGATAAGAAACTCCTTGGGCCAAAGATGATTCAGGATACCTAGACAAGAATAGAGATGATATAGAGCCGTATTAGAGTAGGTCAGGACCACCAGAAAAGCTATGCCGATGCCAAAAGGTTCTTTCGAGAGTTCAACGTGGGGGATCAGGTACTGCTCAGAGTATCTCCTATGAAGGGGATTATGCATTTTGGGAAGAAGGGAAAGTTGGCACCTAGATACGTGGGTCCATTCCCTATCATCGAGCGAATTGGGTCAGTCGCCTACAAATTTGGATTACCGGAACACTTGCATAAGGTCCATGATGTGTTCCACATTTCCTCACTGAGGAGATATCTTCGAGGCGAGTTGGCCCATACACACATTACTTTAGAAGATATTGGTCTTCAGCCCGATAGCTCCTATAAGGAAGGGTCGGTTGCTATTCTAGACCATAGCGAAAGGAAACTGCGGTCAAAGATAGTACCATTAGTACGTGTTCAGTGGCGGTATCATAATACGGAGGAGTCTACCTAGGAGCGTGAGGATGAGATGCGTGAGCTTTATCCGAATTATTTTTTCCAGGTATAATTAAATTCCGAATTTCGGGACGAAATTCAGTTATTGGAGGGGGAGTATGTAATACCCCGTAATTTTATAGATTTTATTTAATGGGATTAATTAAATTAAATGGAAATTAATCCGGATTTAAATACTAGCGAGATATGATTTGGTATTTGAATATGATGATAAGGATGAATATCATTGGGTAAATATAGTAATATATAATTATGTAAATGATTAAAATTATCGCAAGTCATAAATACGACAATTCGGGAAATTTAGTTGGGATGCGTGCATACGCGTCAAGAATCAATTTAATTGAACTTAAAATTAAAATATAATTTTATCATACATATGATCATTTTGAGTGCGCCAGTGTATCCGGAAGGGTCGAGATAGTCCGAAAACACTAGTCAGGGGTTTAGTTTAGGTCCCGGGGCATTTTTAGGCCACGCCGGCAACTCGGGAGGGTATTTTGGTAATTTTCATTTTTCGGGATTAACAAACCACGAAAATTGGGTCTTGCAATCAACATATAATAAGATCCTTTGGGGTCATTCATTGTCACACCAATCCTTGATCAAAGAGAGAAGAGATAAGAAGTTATAAGGGGTTTCCAAAGCCGCCACCACCACCCACCGCCGCGATCGGCGAAAATTATGACCGAAAAAGAAAAGGAAAATAAACCTAGATCATCATCAAAGGATCATAACTTCTAAAAAAGACAAGTGATTTAATCCATTAAGATTTAGCAAATAAATTATCCATGTTAGAGTAGGATTTGGTGATATCCTTGAAAATCTGAAAAAGTCATGAAATTTGGAGCTGAAACCTAAATTATGATTAGGTTGTTTATGAAATTTTGATTCTGGAAGAACCTCACATATTAGATCATGATCCATGTGTAATTAATTTCGTATTTATGAAGAGATTGTGATGATTCTTGAAGAAAATTGAAAAATAAGACTTTTTATGAAATTATGATGATTAATCCAAAAAAAGACCAATTGATGATGAATTGACAGTTATGGAACCTTTAGAATCATGTAGTTAGTTTGTGTAATGATACTAGACGTTTAATTTAGAATTTAGCACCTCGAAATGATGATTTGAGACAAGAATTGGACTTAAAATTAAGCAAACCCGTAGCCTGCACCTGCTTAATCGATTGATCGACATTCATAGGTCGATCGATCGATGGTGCTCGATCGATCGATGTTCATAGGTCAATCGATCGACCTCCCTAGAAACAGTAATCTTTTCCTCTTTTTGGATTCAACCGATTCCAGATATTTGAAAGATGAATGAGGGGATTATGTAAAGACGCTAGAACTTAGGAGAGACCAGTAGGGATGTAATTAAAACCCCGGAACATATTCGAATTGATTGGAAATATAGTAATTGAATTTATGAGGGTTCAACAAGTAATTTCCTATTTTACGATACAAGAACATGATTTATATTAATAGGAGTGATAAGTTTAGATATGAGACATAAATAAAGAGCTAAGGGTACTGAATTAATATTTAGGAAAGTTTGGAGACTTAGTAACCTCTTCGGTTAGGATTAAGTACTCGGAATTTACAACGCGAGAAGTATCGATAAAATATATTATATATCATCCGGAATAATCATAATGTATGAACTTTGACTAATGGTATAAGGCTGAAATATACCCTTAATAATATAACCAATTATTTAAGTTGTGTGAATGCTTAATATATGTATTATTATGTGTATGACATACCTAACATACTTGCTATCGCGGGAGGTTGGTTATTTATAAGGGCCATCAAATCTTTGTGTGCCTACGGGGGGATTTAGATTGGTACCTCAATAACATAGGACTCATAATGGCTTATTTGGAGTTAATAAGTTACCGTAGACCATGGGAGCGTAGGTATGTATGTGACCCGTGGGTATGAGAACTATGTTTGCAATATGTGTGATTTTGGCTTATTGAAATGATTCCTGAGATATTCAAAATACGTAGTCCTTATGTACATGATGTACCGAGATTCGATAGCAGAGTATGTGTGCACCACACCTTAGCTTGGGGGTGCCATATTTGTATATTTATACTGAAAATGATATACTTGCATTTATAACAGGCTCATCGTTAAATTGTAAAAAAAATGAATAATTGAGATACTTGAATGGGATGAATAATGTGATAATACATATAATAATTGATGTAATAATTCTGATAAATAAAAAGTTAAGTTACATACAGAATATATTAGAATAATGCGAATAGACCCTTATATTATAATGAGAAAACAGGAAGTGGTATAGACTAGTTAGTTAGCAACGTAACTAGGATGGGTTAAGGGTATACGATAAGCGTGCACATTAGTTGATGGGTTAAGCACTCATGTGAGAACACGTAACATACATGTATACAATATTTACTATTTAATGTAATTAAACACTTGATGTATTTTAAAACTATTTTCACCTCGGGCTCTGACCCGTTTGCTTTCAAATATACTTTTCCTGTAAAACCGTTTTAGGTGCCCCACCAGAGGGATGCCAAGCATAAGAGTTCCACTTCATAGACATGTTGTAGCAACTGTGGAAGTTATAGGATCTCGATAGTAGACGCCTCCACATTATTCATTTGATTTTATTCAGGGCCATCTATCAGTTAGGGCATGTCGTCCTTTTCCATTTAGAGATAATATTCTCAAACTACCAGTTTTATATCATCTTTGGTTTTTCTTTAGTTATTCAGTATTTGTATTATTCAGGGGAGTGTTACTCCAGACTCATGTTATCATTCTATTTTGTTTTAGATGTGGATGTGGTATAGTTAGCTTATAATTTGGTTGCATGATAATTTAATTTAATAAAATTTGATATCTCACTTTTTAAATATTAGGTGGCTAGTAATTGTTAAAAATATTTTTGACAGTGATGCTATGGACTGAACCAACTTGACATGTTGTATTAATTTGAATAAAGGAGTATCTACCAGGTATTTAATTGGAAGGGGTGTCACACCACGTAGGTATCTCCAACGGATGAAGTAATCCCTACGGTTTATGGTGGTCTACCTCTCAAGTAGAACACTTGGACACGAACTCGACAATGTCCTTCTTCATCCCACTCCACCAGTACTACCGTCTCATATCCTAGTACAACTTATCCCCTTTGGGATATACCGCGAATCTCGACCCGTGGGACTGTGTCATCACTGCATGATGTAAGTCTTCTCCTTCTGGGACCACCAATCTCCCATTAGACCTCTAACCTCCATCAAAATTTACTAAATAGGACTCAGCACCCTCAGCTAAAAGTCATAAAATCTGTTCCTGACAAAACGAATCCACTAACAATTCCTGCATCACACTCGTAATAATCTTTGGTGTGACTATCATGACAGATACAAAGGAACGGGCTACCGCGTCCTGGTGGCCCAACTCTTTCCACTTCACTTTCTAGACGTTCGCTACATCACCCACCGGTCTACGACTTAACGCATCAGCAACCATGTTAGCCTTTCCCGGGTGGTACTGTATCTCGAACTCGTAGTCTTTCACAAACTCCAACCATCTCCACTGACGCATATTCATCTCTCGCTGGGTTAACAAGTACTGCAGTGACTTGTGGTTTATGAACAAGAGAAACTTCTCCCCTAACAAGTAATGTCTCCAAATCCTCAATGCAAAAACGACCGTTGCTAGCTCTAGGTCGTGGGTGGGGTAATTCCTTTCGTGAGTCTTTAGCTTGCGGGAGGAAAAATCTATAGCCATTTCCTCCTACTGAATTACTCCTTTGAGTCCCCGCAAAGAAGCGTCAGTGTACATCAGATACTCTACTCCTGTCTTGGGCAAAGCAAGAACTGGCACCGAAGTCAACTTATCTTTCAGCTCATCAAAAGCCAATTGACAAGCATCATCCCAAATATACGGAATTCCCTTACGAGTCTGATTCGTTAATGGACCCGTTATCTTCAAAAAGCCTCGGATGAATCTCCTGTAGTACCCGGCTATTCCCAAGAAATTATGCACTTTCGTCGGTGTCGTGGGCTATCCCCACTCACTCACCGCTGACACTTTGCTCGGGTCAACCGATATTCCCAATTCCACACAACATGCCCCAAAAACTGTACCTCCCGTAACCAAAATCCTCACTTATCATACCTAGCATACAGTTGATGCTCTCGTAGAGTCTAAAGAACCTGCCTCAAGTGCTCGGTATGCTCCTCCTCAGTGTGTGAATATATCAGGATGTCATCTATGAAAATGATGACAAACTGATCTAAGAACTCTCTAAACACTCGGTTCATCAAGTCCATGAATACGGGTGGAGCATTTGTCAGCTCAAACAGCATGACTCTGAACTCATAGTTCTCATATCTCGTTAAGAAAGCAGTCTTCGACACATCCTGCTCCCTAATTCGTAGTTGATGATATCCCGATCTCAAATCTATCTTTGAAAAGAAGGTTACTCCCCTCAGCTGGTCGAACAAGTCATTAATTCAGGGAAACAAATATTTGTTTCGTATCGTGACCTTCTTCAACTCCCAGTAATCTATGCATAACCTCAGTGAACCATCTCTCTTTTTCACAAACAAAACTGGAGCACCCTAAGGTGAGGTGATCCTACGAATGAAGCCTTGACCTAACAGCTTGTCTATCTGATCTCATAACTCCCTCATTTATGCTGGAGCCATACGATACGGTGCACGTGCTATCGGTCAAATACCCAACATCAAGTCTATGATGAAATCTATCTCTCGACTGGGGGGTAGGCTCGGTATCTTCTGAAATACATCGGAATACTCATGAATGACTGGGATTAAATCTAAGGGAATCACGACCTCCTTAGAGGTATCCTCCTCTATATAGTACAAATGGGTGGAAGAGCCTCCCTCTGGGCGAGGCATCGCCACCAAAAACATCTCCTGCCCCAGAATGGCAAAGATGATACTCCCATCAAAACAATCAATCATGTCTCTATATGCAGTGAGCCAATTCATGCCAATAATAACATCATGCTCATGCATCTCTAAGACTAGCATGTCTTCTGGTAAAATAAAGCTACCAATCTCTACTTCCACATCCCGACATATAAAGAAAATCAAAGACCCATTCCCCAGTGGTGTCCCTGCTGGAGTCACCTAATCTGAACCGCTTGGCAGGATCCTCCTGATGAGAACTCTGCTCAATGTGACGGGTCTGCCCCTAGACTACTGGTGCCCCATGAGTACTATAACCCCCTGTCCTGCCCTGTTCGATGGACTCCCCTGCTCGTTTTCTCCCCTGCAGATGTAAGAGGTGATCCTGACAGTGTAACAAAGCAGCGTTGAGTACATCAATGTAGGTACTCAATGATAGATTGCGTATGAGGTGCTGACAGATCCTCTAGGCCAATCCATCTACAAACAACAGTATCTTATTCCCCTTTGTGGGTGCCTCATCTGGAACTATAGTGAGAAGCCTAGTAAACTCCTCCTCGTACTCAGCAACAATCATATTCTCCTGCTTCAGATTCAGTAATTTTCGCCTCATCTCAGCCTGCACGGCGGATGGGAAGTACTTGCAGTCAAATCGCACCCAGAATGACTGAATCATGATGGTATCCCTCTCCTCTAAGGTGATGGTGGACTCCCACCACTGCAAAGCGGCCCCCACTAGATTGAAGGAATCCAAAATCTGTCTCTGCATGTCAGTACACTCATACATGCGCAGATGCCTCTGGATATCTCTCTTCCATTGGCTGGCGACTACTATGTCTGAATTACCCGAGAACTTCGGGGAATGTGCCTTCTGAAAGGCATCCCTAACCCTCTCCCATGTACATGGAAGTTGTGCTGGTACTGGCACCACTGCCTGAATCTGGGGTGGAGCCTGCTGCACTACCGTTAATATGGCATTCACCTCCTGAGCACCAATAGCGGCTACCTCAGTTGTGTTCATCATTCCTTACGTCGGAGCTGCTGGCTGCTGAGCCTGGGCATTCCTGTCTCGGGGTGCGCATCTTGGAGGCATCTGAAACAAGAAGGAAGTTTATTAGTCTACAGTTATTATCAAATCTCGAATAGCTGAAGACATAAGCGTAAAAACAAGAATACAACAGTCATAAAAATAGGGCTCTATATCAAGGACGCTAAGGTAGAAGCAAAATAAGCCGTACAGATCCTAAAGGACACTATAATCTAATGCTCTGATACCACCTGTGACACCCTGCCTAATTAAATATCGAGTGATGAGTCCTTTATTAAATTAAAATCAAGGTGAACTGTTGGTTCATTCTTAGCATCACTGTCGCAAAATAAAGTTTCCAATTTAAACACCCTACATAATTAAGCTAAGTGTCAAAACAAAGTAAACCTTATTTTTATTTTATTTAATTCCATTAAGAAAACCTTTTCAATAATTAACAGTTTACGAATCGTATAAATGTTAAAGAGGGCAAGGAACACACAAGAATTTAACCATTAAGATAAACCAACACCAAGTCTAAACACTTCAAATGAAATCATCCTGACACAAATTACATCCCAAAGAGTACCAAATACTGAAAAATAAATGAATAAAAATCTCTTACAATCCAACTGAATAAGGAAATGGGCGACAGATGCCGTAACTAATCAGAACTATAATAAGAGTGGAGTCAATTAACGAAGTCGTCTAAGCAATGGCCTGCAACTCCCACCTAAGCTGGAGCGCGTTCGTTCTAAGGAATCTAAGCATGATGCTCCTGTGGCTGGGCACCTGTAATATATACATATATATACAAGAGAAGAGAAATAACAGGAAACGGGTCAGAGCCCGAGTGTAAAATAGTTTAAAAATAGTTTATAAAGTATTTAAAATGCTTACCGGCTAATCTAACAACCATATTAGTAAGCGACACTCTCTTGATAAATTTTCACCTCTCCTCTAGTGTTCACGCCTACCGTATTAGTAATCTCTGAAGTTTATTCTAGCTTAACTTTCCCATAAGATTTTACTCCGATGAATACTACGGCTAAGATATTTAATTTCTAAAAATTAATCTCTCTCATATATCTTATGTTATTTAAAATAACCCAATGATGTCACAAAATTCTCAAACACTGATAGGAAAGTTGGAGTATTTATTCATTACTTAACTAATTTTATGCACAGTAGAAAGTTCCCATACTTAAGTATATATATATACTAGGGTATGCCCGCGCCTGAAGGCACGACGATATTCGGGAAAGCTAACATACTCACAACAAAATAACGTTCGACCCGATTTAATTTCAATACAAATAAGTTAATTTTTTGAAAAAAATTGGCAACATTTCCTTTATTCATAGAACTACCCACATATTTAAGGTATAAAAAATACTCCAACAATCAAATAAATAGTCACTCATGGACCTTGTATAAACTACGTCGCACGACTGTAATTTTTTAATATAAAGAATGTGCTCATTACATTTGTGGTGAAACTAAGTCGCCAACCAAATTGTGTCAATAAACTATAAAACTTTATTTTCAAATATAAATCTAAAACACTAATTTAGTCTTTTAATATAAATCATTGTTTCATAAGATTCTTGGATACACCACACCATTCTTGTAAAATGCAGCGCTAATTTAGTCTTTAGAACCTTGTAAACTGAAATGAATTATAAATCATGAAAAAAGTAAAAGAGGTGATCAACTATGACAAAATAACATTTAAAGAACACATGTTTCTATATCTCATAAAACATAAAGAATAACAGTGGTAAAAATAAAGAAACCATAAAAAAATTTGAAGAAGAAATTCAGTCATTAAATTTTTCCTCTTCATCCTAGCTGCAGCTTTAAGCAAATATCTTCTGCTTTCTAGTCTTCATCAAATATATGTTACTTCTTTAAGCAGGCCTAGAACGGCTGCTGACAATTGGAGCAACTTGCCAATGGAAAAGTGTTGTGATCGAGATCAATATCTGCAAATGGAACCAAATGTTGAAGCAAAAGTATCAGTTATACTCATCGTAAAAGGCATAAAACAACTGGATTAATCCCAAGTAGAGTTGAGATTAATCAAAAGAGAGGAGGAATGAATACTTTTCCATTTTTAGCTAAGTCCCCCTTCTTATAAAGTTTCTCCCCCACATTCGCTGAAGCATGAAATAGCTCATCACTGCTTTGCCCAAAGTTTTTGGCATCTTCTTCAACCAGGATTCTATGAATATATTTGTCTACATTCTTTTCCATAAGCCACACTCCGTAATTACGGACCTCAACCACTGGCATATCCATCCCTGGTGGAGCAGTTTGCCATCAGAGCACTGCAGTTATATCAACCCTCTGTTTAACTGTGCCAATAAAGAAAAATGATTGAAAAAGTAATAAATAATGAACTCAACATTTTTGCTACTACTTCAAGCAGAATCCATCAACCCCTGTGAATTTAACCGCACTGAGGAAAGGAAAGGCAAAAAAAAGATAATAATTTGTTTCACACCTGTGAGTTTGTTGCCACTGCCAGCTGTCGGAGTTCACCAAAAGAAATAGGCCAGATCAAGTAAGAATATGATATGATGGAGAAAGATGGGAATCCCCTTTTGAGTTAACTGTACCAATAAATAATGAACTCAATTAAAATAATGTAAAAATACTCATTAGTAGCACTCATTGTTGTTTTAGTCTCCTTTTTGAGCATTCAATAGCATTTTATTGTCTCTGCCAAGCTTCAGAAGAGTATTTTGCAATTCAAACGTTCGATGCCGCACTGCATAGAAAATTTTACTTCCGATAAATGCAAAAGGCAAATATGTGAATAAATAAAGAGATAGAAGTTGAAAAATAAAAAAATTACCACAAATCATCTACTTAAGCTTCTTTATTCAGGGGAAAGAACGAAGAATTGCAATTCAAGCCTCCCCATATCCAACAGGATCTGTTCAGTGAAAGACATTATAATAGAACATAAAAGGTTAGTTAAAGGAAGAACATATCAAAAGGTTAGAAAATTAATTAAAGATTGTCAAGCATACCCCCATTTTCTGGAAGTATCTTGATAACCTCTCCAGATTTGTCATACTATGAAAATGAATGGTAAAAAAAATAAGTACCATCTTCAAAAATATGATTCACTAATGGGTGCGAAATACTCATTAGCATCACTCATTGTTGTTTCAAGCTCTTTTTTGTGCATTCGATATCACTCTCTTGTCTCTATTGCCACAGTTTTAGCCACAACAACATTGAATTACATCCATATTACTGTTTCATATAAAATTACATTTCCTGAATTGAAAAACAAATCAAGTTGAAAGATCCAGACATACCTATTAATTCTCGGTCCTCTGTGTAAACTGTTCTCAGAAGTTAGAATGTGTAACATCAGTTAGTGGCGTAGACATGTAATGTTTGAGACTCAAACATTAGTTTTGCTTCCTGTAATGACTCGGTGCTATTGTTGGTGGCATCAACTCATTTCAGACCTTCATTTCAGACCTGCTTCCTGTCATGACTTGGTGTAATACAACTATAACACATGAGGTCTACTATACCGGGGGCTTCGCCTCACTGTGAAAACAACCAAATAACACATTTTAAATCACTCGAAAGATTTTATTACGGGCATAAATATTGTAAATATTGTAAATCAAATATAGTGAGATAGAGATAATTAAAACAAAAATATACATAATAAGAATAGAGATCTAAAAATAATATTTCTGCAGTAGCAGATCCCTCATCATCTTTCTGCCATGCTGCGCATATGCCGATGCGATCCTAAAATCCTAACGTCAACCTTAATCAACCCCCAAGTATTTACATAATAGTACCACCACCACCGAGTATCTACACAACAGTACAACTGCACGGGAAATAGACGGATACTACCTTTAAAATAAGCAATACATCCCTGCAAGTTATAGCATATGATAGTTATAGAAGGTATGTCAAATACTCCACTCACTGAAATACCAGGTATGTCAAATAATCCACTCACCGTGAATCTATATAAAGGCAAAACTCTATTAAAAAACTATTAGGATAGTTTGAAGTTGCACAGTGGCAGGTACCATTGTGAATCTGCACAATGGATGGTACCTGCTACTGCTACTTACATACACTTCGGGATAATATAACCAAGGACTATAGTGATATGGGAATATGTGGATGCATAAAATATTCAGCTGCACAGTGGTTGTGGCTTAAAACCAAAAATGACAGATTACATTATTGCAAGTGTTCTCAATCTATTGCAGATTACATTCTTGTATGGGATATACCCTATTGTGGCTTGTGATTGTGGCTTAGAACCAAAAGTTGTGGTTGTGGCTTAAAAGCATCACTCATTGTTGTTTCAGGCTCTTTTTTGTGCATTCGATATCACTCTCTTGTCTCTATTGCCGCAGTTTTAGCCACAACAACATTGAATTACATCCATATTACTGTTTCATATAAAATTACATTTCCTGAATTGAAAAACAAATCAAGTTGAAAGATCCATGACATACCTATTAATTCTCGGTCCTCTGTGTAAACTGTTCTCAGAAGTTAGAATGTGTAACATTAGTTAGTGGCGTAGACATGTAATGTTTGAGACTTAAACATTAGTTTTGCTTCCTGTAATGACTCGGTGCTATTGTTGGTGGCATCAACTCATTTCAGACCTTCATTTCAGACCTGCTTCCTGTCATGACTTGGTGTAATACAACTATAACACATGAGGTCTATTATACTGGGGGCTTCGCCTCACTGTGAAAACAACCAAATAACACATTATCTCACTGTTCGGCTTCGACTCTACAACATCATCAGTAGAATGGAAAATTTTGGATAGAATTCCTCACCCCTGCCTTAATATTTTATTTTGTTTCTATGGGAATTTAACAACTTTTTCGCTTAAATTAAGACAACTTATTATTTAATCATTAACATCGTTATGCTTTACCCATAAGTTGTCTACGGAACGCCCAAATTGATAAGGATCTATATAGAACGCCCAAATTGATAAGCTTAAAAATCTAAGGAAAAAACTAAAGAATTAATATGAACAATGGTCCTGATAATGAAAGCACTCTTAAAACAGGGCTTGATAATGCATAAGATAAAATGTAAATGAATCATATGTCAAATTCCCATCTTTTGTAGTCATATTTGCATATTAATTTTGAAACCACGCAAAAGGGACCAATATATTAATTACCAACCTGCAAAAAGTCAAATGCATTAATTACCACCAAGGTAAAAGCCAAACAAAAATCAATACAATTCTAAAACCCCAACAACTGAGAAAAGCAAATCATCTTAAAACAAAAGCATACAAACTCAAACCCAAAGCCCAAATAGTTCATTTATTGATCTGAGATACTTACAAAGATACAGCTATGGATGATGTAAGGTTAAAGACAGCTTTAGCAGAATATATAATAAAAGCCTTAGCAGACTATACAAAAATAGCCTTAGCAATCATCCAATAGCGTATAGTAAGTCTAAGCCTAAGCTTTACAAAAAGTCGAAACGATCGACATCCCAAAAAATTATCCTCTAATAGTCAATCATGGAATCGCAGGAAACATCCTCATAATAACTCTACGAAATGTCAACGTATCCATCTCGACGTACTTGATATGAAGATTGGCACAATTTACAACCACCTATAAGAAATATTAATAGTTAAGACTAATTTTTAAAAATGAATGAAAAGAAAAAACATTTTAAAGACGAAGTACCTTGTTGTGGGAACCCCATGTAAGCAACCTACAGGTATTTATCCGCTCTTGATGCTTTACCATTGGCTCCCAATCCTAAGAATAATTAAAAAATTATCAAAAGATGATATAAAGGGGTCAAATGTGTAGTTTATTGGGAAAATAACACTAATTACTTTATAGGAGGACTTCCGGATACACAATATTTGTTGTCGAAAGCGAACAATCATCAGAAAGAAGGGTAATGCGATTTGCACTTGTGCATCGAGATAACGCTACATATAATTGGCCATGACTAAAAACTGGCGTGCGCAAGTCAATTCCCACAAACTTTACAGATTGACCCTGTGATTTGTTGATGGTCATTGCATATGCCAGTCGAATTGGGAATTGGCGTCTCGTCATTTTTATAGGGATCTCCGCAGATGAAGGAGATAGTGAGACTCTGGGAATGAATACTAAATTTCCACACTTATCACCCGTTAATATTTGGGCCTCAATTACATGCTCTCCACATTTTGTAACCACCAATCGCGTGCCATTGCAAAGACCATCCTTCGGAGCAATGTTTCTCAAAATCATAATCGGAGAACCCACCTTTAACTCCAACTTAAAAAGGGGTAAACCAGAAGGACTGAGAGAATTCAAAAACTCATTTGGGTACTGACTGTGTACGTCTCTACCGGACTCGTCGTCACACATTTTATCGGCACAAAAATAAGTTTTTGTATCACCCGAAAAGATATTCAATGCCAAATTATTTATAGTAGTCACATCGTCATTCCACGCTGAAAGAATTGTTCGTTCGGTGAGGAAGGTTGGTGTAACAGTACCGACCACATTCAACAATGGATACACCTTCGCAATTAGATCACGGACATTATTACACTTTTGTATTGAGGAAGGCAATGATACAACTTCAAGAGGATTGGACCCAATCTACAAAAAAAAAGTCAAATGCATGCATGTTGAATGAAGATTGTTAAAAAATAGAAAAGAGTAAATAGCAGTACCTGATCCAAGAACGTAGAGAAATGAATTGTCTCAGGCTCCAATGGGTTTAGTCGCATATTTAGATGTAATGTCAAAACATGGATGTGCCTCCAAAGCATAGACCGCCTTAATGAAGCGGAAACAATTTCTTCTCTAACTCCTCTAGGGATAACTGGTAAGATTTGTCGAAAATCAACGCCAAGAACTACTGTAATTCCTCCAAATGGCTTTTTAACATCACAAATATCTTGCAGTGTCCTATCTACAGCCTCAACACAATGCCTATGTTGCATAGAAACTTCATCCCATATTATAATTTTAACTGATTTGAATAGCTCTGCATGTATCGACTGCTTTGTAAATCCACAATTTGAGTTTTCAAGAATGTCCAAAGGTATGCAAAATGTTGAATGTGCAGTCCGACCACCAACTAACAACAAAGAAGCAATGCCAGACGAAGCAACAGTAATAACTGTATGACCCAAACTACGACAGAAGGTTGCAATTGTATTGTACACAAATGTCTTTCCAGTGCCAGCACCTCCATTAAAAAAATATGTATTCCCCTTATTCTCGAAAACAGATGATGTTATCGTTGAGTAAGCTATACGTTGTCCCTCATTAAGGCGATCAACATCTAATTGTGCATCACCTTGCATTGCTAACGATTGTAACTGATGATGTTCTGAGAGTAATCTGTTCCCACCCACAGTTGTCCAATTAAAAGTTGGCAGAGGCATTGGAGGGAAGTCACTTAAACTCTTACCAGACTCTTGAAGCACCTCATTTAGAAGATACAAACCATAATCCTCAATTTGGATGTCAGTTGGATTTGGGATAGAAAACAATGTGCGTAACTTATGAATCAGATCATCACATATATGAATGGAAAATTGATTCCATAATAACTCCGGATGCAAAGGAAAACATTGTGTAAGTATAACACCAAACAAACGCCGAAGTTGATATCCGGTGCGCATGATGGATGCCTCCTGTAAACATTGAACCCACTCATTATCGTCTTCAAGCAATCCCCTCGCTATACACGCCGATTTGAAAGTCTCGTGTAATACACAATTCACCTTGCGTAAGCACTCGAATGATGTGGGCCCTTTAACAACGGTCAAAAGCAATCGCAAATAAAACCTTTCTCTAGAATTCGGGCTAGCATAGTACATTCGCCCAATAGCAAACTCGGATGATTTCCGTGCAGTCCATAGTTTCGTTTTAGAGATCCAAACATAATGTTGGGGAAACTCTTGGTAGGTATACTCTCGTGCAGAAGGATTCAATGCGCAAAAAGCAAAAAACCCGGTTAACGAACTCATTTGACCGCTGGCTCTTTGAGCAATCGTAGCTGATGAATGTGAAGGATCAAACACAACATGATGCATGCCAGGTAAATGTAAATCTAATCGTGTAACAGGCGGTTTCTCCTGATGCATGTGATTACCATAAATTCGCCAAGCTGCTTCAGGAGGTCCAATGTACCTTGCATCTAAATATTGTTGGATTTCATCAACACCTCCCAAAACCATAGTTGTGCGATCATGACCCTTATATATGTACGTATTTATATATTTAACGCATCGTAACCCAGCACAAACCTCGACATTAATGTGACAATTGAAAAGTCTAGACAAATATGGATTATAGGGGACAACATCTTTGTTTGATACCTTTTTTCCACTGGCAGTAGTATATTCCTTACCATCATCACGACGACGATAGATTGGATATCCATTATTATCCATTGTTGTGGCTTCTGCAAATGCTCGAGGGTATTTTTTCGTGCATATACCGTTCTCCATGCAAGGGGAATTCGGATTCTGGGAGCCGCATGGGCCGTGTACCATGCAACTCAATATAGTTTGGAAAAGTGTAGGATCATAAGTGGGATCTGGAAACTCAGCAGAGACAAAATTATCTACTTGGGCGCATGTTTTAATCTTGCTTTGACAATCGAGGAAAAGAAGAGCATGCATGTGGGGCAACCCCCTTTTTTGAAATTCGATTGTAAACACATGGGCCACTTTCTTGCCAAAAATATTTTTATCCTTAATCTCCTTCATTAGGGCTTTTCTCTTTAGTTCAAAAACACGTGCAACCAAATCTGGACGGTCGAGAGCATTTTGACCCGGTAAAAGTTCCTTACTGATTTCAGGCCATTTAGGATTGGCGGTCATTGTGAGAAAAATATCAGGGTGTTGATTGTACCGAGTGATGGCCATCGAATCTTGGTAAATCTCAAACATATTTCGTGCACTACCAGTAAAAGAAGATGGCAAAATCATTCGCCTACCAATTTGCAATGGTTCAACACCCTCAGACATACAATCGCTAAGATCCTTGTATAATTCTACCCGAAGTTTGCTTTGATTAAGTCTGAAATAAGTCAAGCGATTTTGTTCCGTTGAAGCCCATGCATCCACAATAAACTCCTGCATAAGTTTACCTCCTCTCAAAATTGTAGAGTACTCAGTGCCATGTTGAAACAAACGATAACTATAATAATCTAGTTGAGTTAGTCGATGATCCTGATCAACACTGTTTGCCACGTCCCATAACTTCATCTCAGGGTCCCAACCAAGTTGACCATGAGGGTATAAAAGAACGTAGTGCAGAGGTAGGTAAGCTGGGTGACATTCATTAACTCGCATCAATTGATCCCCCCCTCGAAGGCGAACAATAATGTCTCTCATTGCAGACGAATTATGGCCATCGCCGGGTAAAATAACCGCAATCTCATCAGTCGAAGGCAAATTATACCTTCTACGATCTGCTGCAGAATTGTAATGTAAGTATGCTGGCAAGTTCAGGCCGGATCCAGAGGATTCATTTAAAATAGCAAACGCCTGACGATATTTGTGGATAAAAGGCTTGTTGACCTCCAAGCAACCTTGAATTATTTGCAGTACATCACTTCGTAATTGTGGATTCCTACGTTCCCTAACACTCATAGCCACACTGGGATCATAAATGTATAACTGGGCATATGAAGCTTCTTCCTCATGTCCCGGTTCCGGTAATAAGGATCCAGTATGATGACGTAGTTCGCCATGAATGGTGAAAGATGATGGACCCCTACCTCTGAGGACCCTATCATCCATTTGAACACCAAGACTTGTAAATGCGTTAGCAGCATTATACTCTCTAATATGACTCTGGAAAGACTTGCATTGAACATCATTACCATCGAACAGATGTTTAATTTCCGGTGGGGGTTCAAGTAGATGTGGTAATCGAACTTGTCCTTGTCTACAACACTTCCCAAATAGAGGGCGAATCTTTGATGAGGTCGATAATCTTTCACCCATCCAATGTAAAGCTGAACAATGACGGCAAGGGACATCCATGGGCCCAAGAAAATGTCTTTCTAAATGGGCATGTGGTTCTTGAGGTGCACTCGTGCTCGCAATATTTCCACGGCTTTGTATAGTGGATCTATATATGAAATAAGAAGGTGTGAAAAATAAAATGAAGGATAGTTCACAACGTAAAACAATATTAGATAATAGATAAAAAGAAATTATACCTATGACTATGTGCATTAGATGAATGGCAATTTTGAACATCTCGATTATTCTCTGTTTCAAGGTGGGGTATAATTTCTAACGTATTGGGGACCAATACATTTTGGAGAGAATTTGATGTCGGAGAGTGTTCTTGGAGGACTCCGACACACTGTTCTTCAGAATCAATTAGGTCGAAATCTTGGCAAAGGTTTCGAGGTGACATAGATGGGGGTATATTTGTCTCCGCGACTGGGATTGGTAAACTATTCGTCAAAGGACTAATTCTTCGAATAGAAATGTGTGAAGGATTTGGAGTACTAACTTCTATAAATTGCTTAGTTATTGACGACGGGACCTGAGCCACATCATTATCTGACGGTAAATGTGAAACCTTTGATCGCTTAGGAGAACCTTCAGTGCAAGCAAAAGCAGGTGGCCCCATAGAATTGTTAACATGGGGAGTATGACCAGAAATAGGTTGATGTAACTGAAATGCTCTTTCTCGATCACGTCTTTATCGTTGGGCAAGTGCGCGTTTTGAGATGAAGTTATGTTGTGGCGCAAGGGGGGCAGAAGTGACAGATGTAGCTTGTGGAGGATTGCATCTTTCTCTTTCTCGTTCTTGTCGTAATCGTTGTGCAAGGGAACTTTTGGAGACAAACGTTTGATCAATTGCCTAAAGAAAACAAAAAAATTATCTGCATTGCGTGATAATGGAAAGGGGTGCGCTCATAGTCTTAATAATATAGTGAAATTAAGTTTCCAGTATTGGTGTAAACTTTAGAGATTGTATAAAGCCTAATGGTACACATTAATCACTTAATTATTTAATAACACCACCAATAATGTAAAAGGTTAATGATAAAAACAAACCGCTTCTGGACAAACATTATACTTCCCCATCCATGCCGCCTACAAAAGAAATATAAGCATATAAAAATAATATTACATAATGCCATAAAGAATATTATCATAAAAGTTTCTGAGATGTGTTTTACCCTTTTACGTGTGGGAACTTCTTTCTCCTTTCCCTTGCCTTTCTCATTTGCATTATTGAGTATAGTTTGAGTCTGTTAATTGTAAGATTGATACTATAAATGGGGAGTGAAGAAGTTGTAAATATGAAGTTGAAACGATAAAAGCATTTAGTAGCTAGTATTTACCCCAATATGCATAACATTTGGTGGAACATCATCACGTATAACGATACCAATGTTATTTCCATGCGGCCTTTGATTCTATGAACAAAGAAAGAAATGTTGAAAAAAAAATTAGGTAGATTATAGAGAAATGAAGAACACTAAGTACAAAATGAGAAAATAGTAGATATAATCATAGTAAACCTATAATTAGTTAAACATACCACACTTAAAGTGGCACTTTTTTTCCCTTTTCCTTTTCGTATATCCTATATGAAAAGGTTAAGTGTATATAATTAGATAAAGAAATATGTTATATATATTCGAATAGATGAGAATAGAAAAAAATTCAACCTTAGTGGGTGCCAAATTCCCTTTTTCCTTCCCATGTCGTATTGAAGGTGTGCAAATGTTAACAGGCTGTAGCGGAGATAAGAAAAGAGGATATTGATTACGAATGGAGAAACTTCTTATAAGTACTATATGAAAACAAAAGTGCATTTTCTTACCACGGAACGAACACTATTTAGATCAAATTCATCGAGGACATCAACGCTGATATTATTTTGACGCAACCTTTGAATCTGTAATTAAAAAGGCAAAGGACGGAATCAATATATAAACATATAAGTGAGGAGAATAAATATTGATGAGAGGAGTTCGGTTGTTACAGCAATCGCTGCATCTTCATTCACCTATAAGTAAAGAATGAAAATGTATAAGAAAATTATTAGGAAGTAGGAATTGATCTCATTTAAGTGAAAGAGAGTATAATTAAAAGTAACATACGTTGCCAAACACGATAACGTTCTCCATGTGAACAAAGAAGTCAACTACAAAATGAATAAATGAGAAGTAATTATTAAATGTGACTAAAACACAACATGAACTATACCAAATGAAAACTTTCTTAATAAAAAGTACTAATGAATCGTCATACATTCTTCCCTATAAAAAGTAATAATGAATCGTCATACATTCTTCCCAATAAATGTTTATAGAGCTTGCAAACATAGTGATTGTTATACCGAATGCAACACAAATGAATACTAACATTCCAAAGAGTAATAAACCCATAAAACATTAGAAACATTATACGAACCGGCAATATACATTTTTTACATAAGATATTCAATCAAATAAGAAATCCCATTAAAACTCCCAGAAATGCAACCATTGCAACTCTCATAAACCGATAAGAAATCAAAACCGAATGCAACACAAATGTTTATAGAGCTTGCAAACATAGTGTTTGTTGTACCGAATGCAACACAAATGAATACTAACATTCCAAATAGTAATAAACCCATAAAACATTAGATGAACATTAGAGTAATACTCCAAAGAGTAATAAACCCATAAAAATAAGAAGTACTAATGAATCGTCATACATTCTTCCCAACATTCCAAAGAGTAATAAACCCATAAAACATTAGATGAACATTAGAGTAATACTCCAAAGAGTAATAAACCCATAAAAATAAAAAGTACTAATGAATCGTCATACATTCTTCCCAATAAAAAGTAATAATGAATCGTCATACATTCTTCCCAATAAATGTTTATAGAGCTTGAAAACATAGTGATTGTTGTACCGAATGCAACACAAATGAATACTAACATTCCAAAGAGTAATAAACCCATAAAACATTAGAAACATTATACGAATCGGCAATATACATTTTTTACATAAGATATTCAATCAAATAAGAAATCTCATTCAAACTCCCAGAAATGCAACCATTGCAACTCTCATAAACCGATAAGAAATCAAAACCGAATGCAACACAAATGTTTATAGAGCTTGCAAACATAGTGTTTGTTGTACCGAATGCAACACAAATGAATACTAACATTCCAAAGAGTAATAAACCCATAAAACATTAGATGAACATTAGAGTAATACTCCAAAGAGTAATAAACCCATAAAAATAAGAAGTACTAATGAATCGTCATACATTCTTCCCAACATTCCAAAGAGTAATAAACCCATAAAACATTAGATGAACATTAGAGTAATACTCCAAAGAGTAATAAACCCATAAAAATAAAAAGTACTAATGAATCGTCATACATTCTTCCCAATAAATACCTCCTATCTAGATTGCAAGGATAGAAGAACATTAGAGTAATCAAATAAAATTCCAAAAATGCAAAGAGTAATAAACCCATAAAACATTAGAGGAACATTAGAGTAATCAAATAAAATTCCAAAAATGCAGCCATTGAAACAGAGTTTTTGCAAACACAGTATATACTAAAGAGTGTAAACCCATTGTAAGAGAGTATTTGCTGTAACATTGATAACCCATTGTAAGAGAGTATTTTTTTTTTTGTGCACTTTCAAAACATTTCAGCCACCACTTTCGGCCAATAAAATCATTACCCATAAAACTATTGATATAAAATCGATACCCATAACCCATTGATGAGAGTGTTTGCTGTAATATTGATAAAATCATTATCAATGTTTGCTGTAACATTGATACCCGTAACCCGTTGCTGTAACATTGATAACATTGATAACAGAGCATAAAAAAACACAAATGTAAACCTATTGATAAACCCAATGATAAAACCTCTTCACAAACACCCATTGAAAAACCCAAAACCGTTACCTGCTGAAGAACGAAATGGAGAGAGGATGGAGAGCGGTGAAGAACAACAGAGCATAAAAAAACACAAATGTAAACCTATTGATAAACCCCAATGATAAAACCTCTTCACAAACACCCATTGAAAACCCTAAAACCGTTACCTGCTGAAGAACGAAATGGAGAGAGGATGGAGAGCGGTGAAGAACAAAATGGAGAGAGAGAGAGAGGAGTGTGTACTCGGTGAAGAACGAAATGGAGAGAGAGAGGTGGATTTCTCTAACCTGCGCTCGATAGAGACGGTGAAGGTAGTCTCGGTAGTGTGTAAAACTTTCTTAGTGTTAATTTCCAATTTTATCCTTGTATTTGAATTTTGGGTAAAAGGAGGAAAGGAAATGAAGGGTAAAAAAGAGGGGGAACTCAAATATGTAAAGGACAAACTTGTCTTCCAAATTTGTGAATAGTGAAAACACCATCCTACTTTATTATATATATATATATATATATATATATATATATATAAGTCACTCATATAATATATATACTATCTTCACCCCACATAAAATCTATGGTGCTGGCATACTCTGCTATCAAGTCCCCGTATTACTCATACTAAAGGAAATACTAGTTCGAAATCACTCTTGAACTATATTAACACAAAACACATATAATTGGAGGCGAAGTATAGTTCCAAGTCACTAAGAGGTCAGCACATACCTTCACGTCTCTTAGGACCATCTGACTATCACTCAAATAGCTTGTATCAAGGATACTATCTTCTAGGGTTCGATTCGTTATCCCCGATAAAGGCCCATTCGAGATAAGACTGTCCCGGTGCGGAAACCCCCGTGATAACAAGTAGCTCGGGTATGATTTTTACACAAGTATATAATATATGCACAATCATACGGTCATATATATATAGTCACATTTCTAAATTAGGTGCGCCCACGACCCATAATTATAATTATCCGGCCTTAGCACATTTCACTCGATTATTTCGCATAACGGACTCGTCACTTTTTATTCTCTAATATAAGTTACTCCATACTTACTTCACATCTCTCGAAGTATTCTATCACCCTAAGTATAATTTCAGTAGGCACTCTCACTTACCTTCTGGTCTAACTCCCTTACCGTCTCGATCTTTTATTAAACGCACGCATGATTTCTTCTACATATGAATAACCCCTCGTTAACCCATAATCTCATCCTACATTAAATTTCACTCAACGGGGTCTACCTAGACCCTACTGGTCTTCTATATATCCCATTATGTTCTAACAATAGAAATTAAGGGTTTCTACACATTTTAATCGGATTAAACCAACAGAAGAAAAATGTGCAGTTTTCCAGGAGGGGTCGATCGATCGATGTTCTTGATTGATCGATCGATCGATCAAGCAGTTATGACGAAACCTGCTCTTTTCCACTTACGTGTTTACCTCTACAACCTCAACCAAATCTCCATTAACGATTTCCAAATACCCAATTAATAATACTACAAGTACCATATACCTAACTACATGATTTTCTACGTAAAACGTGTCCGAATTCATCAAGTATCATGATTTAATGGGGTAAAATTCACATAAACTACAAGAACCCTAATTTTCTTTTAGTTTCAATTCTTTCCCAGATTTCTTGCTTCTAAACCCATACAAATTCGTGGCTTATCCTCTACATGTGATTTAGATGTCCAGAATACGTATACTTCCTTTACAACATATGATTTGAAATCTCCAAAAATATAATTTCTTTCATGAAACATGTTCTAAACAATCATAGACTAACATGATTGAAACATTAACTAAAAATAAAGCAAGATAGATACTTTCCTGGAATTCGATTTTCTGATTTGTGGACGAAATAGGTATAATTACGTTCCTCGTCGTGCGATCTACGCTTTGGTGGTGGTGGCGGTGTAAACAGTTGAGTCCTTGGCCTAGATTTGCTTGGAAAGCTCTCCAACTCCTTCTCTAATGGTCGTTCTTTGATTTTGTGTTTGTTAACCCTATAAGACAACTCCTAAAGGCTGATATATCCTTAGCAAATTCGTGGGTTTAATTACCCAAAAATGTAAAATGTCTGAAATACCCTCTCGAAATGCCAATTGGGCTTAAAAATGCTCCGAGACCTAAACTAAACCCCCGGGTACATTATATTGACTACCTCGACCCTTCCGGACACATTGGCGTACTCGAAATGACCATATGGGTAACTTATAATTTATTCACTTTTAATAATAATAATTTAGTCCTGACACGACACAGGCGCGTCCCGACTTAAATTTCTATAATTGCCATTTTATTCACTTGTGACAAGTTTTATAAAATCAGTCTTATATATTACTTTACTCTTTTAGTAATATTAGACAAATTCCCAATAATTACTACCTCTCGTCATGCTAGTAACTATTTAAATAAATTTTTGGATTAATATTAAATTAATATCTCAATTTAAATTTAATAAATTCCCAAATTTTAAAAGGCATAAAAATACGGGGTATTACATACGGTCCCAGCAACGTACTTAAATAAATGGGCTCCAATCCAACCAGAACATAAAAAAGGCCTACTCTAATGCCTTTGGGGAACTCTCGCATCATACTAGGTAAAGTTATAGGTTGTTCCAACACAATAACCCCAAAATATGAACCATGTATCATCATTACACCTTCACACCATTCAAATATCCATGTACCTAAGACATATGAAAGAGGACCTTTTTTAATCACTGCGGTATAAAAGTTGGTACATAATCTCATACCACTCGGAGTATAATCACTAGGGTAAAGCCCATATCTTCATAGTGTACCAGTCAATGTCACGCGTGCCCATTAAGGATATCCCCTAGTATGTAATACCATAAGTAATCAAAATGGGTATGTATTTCACATAAAATACAAGAATAATAAACCTACACATACCAAGTTTATTAATTATTAATTCGCATTATTAAATAGATTAACTTTCATAGAGTTAGTAATATCAATACAATACTAAAATATAAATATTCTAAATGATATTATCCCATTCCTTCTATATGTATAATTTACAACCAAATCCCTCCACTATTTTAACCTTGCGCACCTATTGGTAAATTATTCAAGATAAATTCAATAAAATACGAAACCAGTGCCCACTCGTTCGTAATTCAAATATCAAAAATTTCATGTCTTCAGAGTCATTCAAATGAGATTTCTATGGTCGCTATAACTAGATCGTTAAAATTGTTTGAACTATTTGCTGACACAGGTCTTCTTCTCAAACTCTCAAAATCCGCCATTAATAATCCCAAAACTTCACTTATGAGACTTTAATAATTTTTAAACCTAAATAACTTCACACCTACATATTTCAACATCAATTCCAATCTACACCTAATGTTTCTACGTGATATTAATATATTTTAAGAGGTTGACTTTATATTTAACTCAAGAATCCTAGTTCAATGTAATCAATCCAGTTAATCCAATTATACATCTATATGATTGATTATCAATGGTATTTTAATGGGTTAAAAATATAAGCTTAATAGCTAATCATTCTATAATAAAACCAATTCGAATTCATGGAAAATTGTTCAAATTTTATATTATATAATTAACCTATTTTATTTATATTAATTAATCAAATGACAATTTTAACTGATTAGCCTCCAAATTATATTATGATTAAATTATATTTATATTTTAATGGATAGTAATATAATAACCCAAAATCAGTTAAAATACTACTCTATTTAAACTTGCCTCGTGGATTTAGTGTTAAATGAATTCCTAAAATCCCCAAATTATATTCACCTCTCGGTACCTCTTACCTCATTAACTTTTTATGGCTCTCTATTCATAATGAGTGTTTCAGGTTTATCTTCTAACCTTATACGTTATCTTCCCACTAAATTGGCCCTAGTACCAATACAAACCTCTATCAAAAGTGTCTACCTGATACTCCAAATGTCCCAAAAGCCTACCCAAACCATATACTAACCCAATAGGTCTAAAACCCCTATTTGAATTCCAAACGGGCATTTTACACGTCTCAAAAGTCACTAAGAGATATAACAAATTATATTAAATGTACTTATCTCATTAAATTAATTTATAAATCAGTACAAGTCGAATTACTTTAAAATCTCATTATTTAATTATTTTTATTAATGCATTATCATGTAATATAGTGTTACTCCACAAAACATAATCACGATTATATATAAGAGTTGCATACCACATTCAAAAGATATAATGAGTGACATGCCACATGTCACATACAAATATAATCAATTTGAAAATTAATTAGTTATTACGAAAATACAGGGTATTACATTCTTCCCCCCTAAATAAGGAATTTTTCCTTGAAATTCGCATCTTTGTACTTCTACTCGAAAGTGTAAGAATATCTGACCCGTTGAGTACTCATAATTTATACTGAATCTATTAGCTCTTTGACCTGATGCCTACTATGGTTCTTCTCATCATAAATCACATTTGGTTAACACGCAACCAAACTAGCCTATTATTGCCAAGTCAACTTGTCCCTCCTGAACACCTTCTATCACATACTCGTGTAAACATAGTGTACACACTAGCGGTGATAATGTGAGGTCAAATGAAACCATCTCTCCCTATCCCAATTTGTGAAAAGGAGTAGGCATCAAAATCGAGCTTCCCCTTCGAATCCAAACTTCACAATTACCATCCTCAAAGATGTCTTGAAAAGAACTTGATCTTCCTCATGGGACCCCAAACCATACTTCTACTCTTCTCAAAATATGTTATTCCTATTATCACAAAATCCATATGCTATAACATGAACATTACTTCCTCTGAAGTGTTCGAATACATTCCCACACAACGGATTTCTAACTAGTACTCTTAATCAATTTGGTCAATTGAATTCAAATAAACCCAATCGGTTCCATCTTCTCTTTAGAATTCTTGAACCATATCATATAGTGAAACACTCACCTTGGCCAACTACTTTTTGTAGCTTGGAATACTTTATCATAAAAATATCCCTTGGAATTTTCACTTTCTCCATCCGTCGATGCAAAAATGTACTTCCCCCAATGACAACCTACATACCTTATCTCATTAAAGTTCCACACTTGAGTTTGAACTGACATTGACCTAGGGTGTAACGTCTACCACTCCTATAAATGCTTTTGATTCATCAAGAAGTCATCATTAAACCCTTTGAACTCTTCGTAATAAAACACTTCTCTTCAAATGATCCAACAGGTTATTGGCATGTGGCAATGATCTTTGTTCTATGTCAGACCTTATCAACTCCCTTTGAGGTCGAAAACACAAGTTTGAAACATATCTTACAAAATTTGGTTCCCACTGAGGATGAAATGTTATATTCAGTTTTAGATGTATTTCCATAACATCCTAAAAACTCCTTCAAAATTGAGATACACATGCGTATGTCGACATACACTCGGCAACGTCTTACTTATACTTAGGTTATCAACACGATTTATGCATAACAGGATGCATATTATCCCCATTTCTGATGTTTCGGGAACTGTGAACCGTATGCCTCGACTTTCACTATTATCCTCAATTCAGGACTCTCTGTCATAAATATCCTCTCTTAAAATATGTACTCTTCACCTAATAGGTAATGTCCCCAAATATGGATGGAAAAAAATTACCTCCACCACCTTTGAATCATAAGTAGTGTAATAGCCCTTATGAGGCTTAAGACTTCAGGAAGTATAAGTTATAGACATCTTTTCCAGCATTGACATGCCTTCTAGCCTCAGTAGTGATGCATTTGTACACCAAGTACTCCACATAGCCGTATGGTAATGTTAGGACGATCACAGTGGTGAGCTTCTTTATATGTTGCTCAAACGTTTGTCTGGTGATCTACGCTCCAACCAAATGGTACTTGAGTGAGGTCATTCAGAAGTCCAATAATTATCGAAAACCCCTGAATAAACCTCCTATAGTACCCCAACAACCTGAGAAACTCTTACCTTCTATAGTGGGTCATCCCCAATCCATAAATATAGGTACCTTACCAGGATCCACCGAGATACTAAGCATCAATATAACATGGTTTAATAATTTGTATCTCTTCAAACTAAAACCCACACTTAGAGAAATTAGTGTCTCGCTTATCTTCCTATTGTTTCTGCAAAACTACTAATAAATATTATGAATACTACTCCTTCATTCGATAATATACTAAGATGTCGTTAATGAACACAATGCAGAACCGATCCAGAAAGGGACGAAGTATTAAATTCATCATATCCATGAACACTGTTGGCGCGTTGCTCATCCCAACTAGCATATCCTAGAATTTTTATGCTCCATGTCGCATTAAGAAAGTTGTCTTCCAAATGTCCTCCTCCATAATACGTAGTTGGTGATACCTTAATCATAAATCAAACTTGTAAAAGAATGATATGCCACTTAAGTGGTTGAATAAATCATCAATATGTCACAACATATGGTTATTCCATATCGTGACCTCATCCAGCTCCCGATAATCCACCCATATTTGTATTGAACCATCCTTCTTCTTCAGCAGCAAAATTGGAGCTCACCATGGAGACGTGCTCCTCTATATGAACTCCTCGACCAATAACTATTGAATCTTATCACGTAGGTCTCGTATCTCTAATGGATCCATCAAGTATGGTGCACACACAATGGGTCCGGTGTTTAATGATAAATCAATACAAAAGTCTACCTATCTAGCTTATGGTCTCCCTGGTACCTCATAAAATACATTTGTAAACTCTTGTACAATCGATAATGAGTCTAATTATATGGTGACATCCTCGAACGAAGTCACGTCTATATAGTACAAGTGTGTACTAGACATTCCCTCAAGCCTAAGCATAACTATGGGAATATTCCCTTCCCAAAAACAACAATCATAAAAACCTACCATGATAGTCGATATAATTGTATTCCATATATCTTCTATGTAAGGATAAATAGTAAGATCATAAGACAACAAGTATAAATCAATATAACGACTGAATACCAAGGCGACCAACAAACTACCACGTCTTTACAACGTAAATGCATCCCCCTCCCGTTTGGGTATCCACATATAAATAAATGTTGATGATAAAATATCGATATACCAACATCGTAGGGAATGTATCAGTAATAAAATAATGTGAAGCCTTTTATGTTATCAAAAGACTCATGTTGTTAAGTCGGAAACATACGCATATCCATCCTCTAGTGGTACCCTAAAAGATTGGTTGCCACTAAGGAATCCAATAACTAAATGGCGTTACTTAAAAAATAAAATAAACACCTCTATTAAAAGGAACTATGGAAATATCATTCCTACTATCGTCCATGTTGAACTTTCCTCTATGGTCCTTTATAATAAAATTTATCCCATTAGGCCTTCGCTTATTGGTTGTGACCCCACCAGTCAAAATTTACTTGGCTTTACTAGCCATAACAAGTCATATTATCTACTCTCAAAAACCTTTTAGGGTCTACTTCACCCATAAAGCGGTTTCTTTTACTGGTTAGATCTTCTCTACTCGGGTTGATGTTATACCATCTCAATTCATTTGGGCTTACTTTTGCCTTGGTCTTCATAATCTTAGGAAATTTATTATTTAGGTAATTGTAAAGATTTTTGTAATGTATAAGGAAAAAATCCCAACACCCAGACACAAGTGGTATAGGACAGTCATCCCATAATGTTAATCTTAACCCTTTTAAATAAAAAATTTATAACACAATAAGTCTTCACAATAATTGCAAAATATGAGAAAATATGTCTTCTCTTTTGTATTTGTCTTTCTTGGTGCTGAAAGACATACTAGTAACCAAGTGGTCACAACACATGCAGGGTCTTCAAATTTACTTCAAATTCCATTGTGGATAGTGAGTGAAAGTATTTCCCCTTGAATCATATGCTAAGAACTTGCTAAAGTTCTCACACACAAAAGTCCATAAATCCCGACCAAAATCGACATCATGCATGGGACATATCACAAAGGAAATTTAAATAAGTAACTCTCTTGATACATTTGGTCTTATTTGAACCGTTCATTAAGTACAATGGTGTGAAACCCTCTAAATGGTCATTATTTATTAGGAGTACAAAAGCTAAATGGTAAATCTCTAATGTTAAATAGTGCAATGCAAAAAAGTGATGGTCACACTCAAGATACCTAGGGCACTAGAACTTGGAATGATCTAGTACTAAATCATAAATTTCATAAATAGATTGATTAGTTTACAAAAAAATAGTCACGAGAATAAAAAAAAAATTGAATATCATTCTAAGGATGACTTGAAATAAAATGTAATGCATACAATATTATCTACAAATAAGTAAGCGAAAATATCATGCACGTCTAATACCAAAACAAACAGTAATGAAGTATCGTATGAAATATGTAACTGTCCTAATAATGTAATACATTGTAATGATATTACAACATAAATCTAGCTCAACTAAAAGTAAAGAATAGTACACTTACATCCTATCTGAAGCCTAACAGATGAAGACATGAATAAGAGATCAACGTAAAGGCGACAACAGTGGCCTAGTTACTGAAAACTAAAGTCAACAACAACGTTAGCATAAAATCTAAGTAGAATAAGATTATAATTGAATTTTGGCTGCTATATAACTACCAATCTTCTTCTCATCTTTTTGTTGTTTTCATGTTTATCACAACCCAAACAACCCTAGATATCGTATATGTCTAAATTCAAACCCATGTGATCCCATGGTTGAGTATTATTCATCCCGATTAATATAACTAATGGATCAAATGTAACTCTACACTAACCATATCAAGTGTATAAGTATATAAATAAAGACATTCATAAAGTGTACATTCAACTAAAGTACGGTCCAAGCCACATACAAACATAAATGGGCTCAAATTCAACCTGCACATAATGAGGTCCTACTTTGATACCTTCAAGTAACTCTCGCTTCATACTAGCCAGATTTGTAGGTTGTCCCAACCCTATAACCCTAAATCATGATCCATGTGTCATCACTTCGCCATCACACCATTCATATATCCCCCATAACCATGCTATATGAAACCAGACCCCCATTTTATTGCAACGGTATGAAAACGGGTACATAATCTCGTAGTGTCTGGGGCATAATGACTAAGGTAAAGTGTGTCTACTCAATGGGTATCAGTCAACGTCACACGCATCCCATGAGGATATCCCTTCTAGTACGTAATAAAATGACAACTCAAACAGGGCATGTATTGCACATAAAATACAATAATAGTTAATTTACACTCACAAAGTTTACTAAGTCTTAGTTCACATTACTCAGTAGCTTAACTCTCATAGAGTTAGGGATCTCAATTCAATACTATAATAAAAATCTTCTAAATAATATTATCCCATTTTTTCAATATGTATAATTGACAACCGAATCCCTAAGTTCAGAATTTTAACCTTGTGCACGTATTGGTAAAATATTCATAAGAAGTTCAATAAAAATAAGAAAATACGAAACCAACATCCACTCGATTGTTAATTAAATCCTTACAATTTTATATTTTCAAAGTCTTTCGAACGAGATTACTATGGTTATTCTAACTAAATTCTTAATGTTGTTTGAACGAAATGTTCAAACGAGGTTGACACGGATCTTCTTATCAAACTCCCATGATCCACCATTAATAACCCAAAAACTTCACTTATGAGTCTCTAATCAATACTAAACCCAAATGCCTTCATACCTAATTCTATGAAGATCAATTAAAATCTACAACTAAGGTTTTTACATGATATTAACACGATTAACTCAAGAACCCTAGTTCTATGTAATCAATCCAATTTGATCCAATTATACATCCAAATGATATAAGATCAAGGGTATTTTAGTTGGTAAACAATTATGAAGAATGAACACTTCGTCTAAGGTGATGTACCTATGTCAGACAGTCTCACGGACATCACACTCATATGACACTCCTCGCACACTCACGTGGCATGTCAAACTGATTTGGAATTTTAAAAAGTCGGGCACTTCTGTGACACTACATAGACAATTCTAGGACACTTATGTGAGTGGTGATTAAGTTTTGGTCCTGTCGGATGTGGTGATAAATAAGGATCATTAAAGCACTTACTTAGCGCATTGAAATTATTAATATTTTTGTTTAGAAAGGGTTCTTTTTGTTTATTGATTGTTACTTGTTACTTTTCTAGCAATGGAGTTAGTTTTGATACAGGACTTTATGTGGATATATAACTATTGACTTATGGTTAAAATGATTTTATAACATATTTGACCACGTTATTTTAGATAATTAGATATTTAGTTGAATTACAACTTTTTTAGTGCAAATAGATGGAAGTATACATGGAATATTATTAAAAAGAATCTTTATGTGTATATGTGTTCCCCGACGTGTCGTGTCCATGTCGTGTCAGACATGACACCCGTATCCATGTTCGTGCTTCATAGGTAAAAAATACATGTTCAATCTCTAATCATTTTATAATAAAATCAATTTGAATTCATTAATGATAATTACTCTAATTTCATATTATATAATTAATTTAGTTTCTTTATATTAATTAATTAAATTACAACTTTAATTAATTAATCACCAATCAGATTAGGCTATATTTAGATTTCAATGGATAGGAATATAATAACATAAAAGCAATTAAAAACATACTCTAATTAAACTTGCTCATGGATTTATTGTTGAATAAATCCCCAGAATCCCAAATTCTCTTCTCGTATTGGTACATTATATTCCCACGAATGAGTGTTTTAGGTTTATCTTTTAACCTTATACATTATATCCCCACGAAATTGTCCTTGGGCACAATACAAACGTCTATCTAAAGTGTCCACGGAATACTCCAAATTGCCAAAATCCTACCCATACCATATACTAATGCAATCGGTCCAAAATCCAAAATTTTAATTCAAACGAACATTTTAAACATCTCAAAAGTCACTACGAGATATACCAAATTATATTAAATTTAGTTATCTCATTAACATAATTTATGAACCAGTACAAGTCGAATTGCTTAAAAATCTCTTTATTAATTAATTTCATTAATGTATTGTCATATGTTATAGTGTTACTCCATGAAACACAATTACAATCATATATAAGAGTTACACACCACATTCAACAGATATAATAAGTGACATATAGCATGTCACATGAATATAATCAATTTAACAATTAATTAATTATTATATAATACAGGGTATTACATAAAATTGCAATGTGTATAACCCAAAGACATCGATCAAAATTTATACGAGTTACATGAGGGGATACGTGGAAATCATGTTCGAGGAAGATCTTTGGCATTCTTGGCCATAAAATATGGTTATTGATGGCCTTACATGCAGAAGCATGCGGTCTCAGACACGAGGAAGTGCAAGAAACGCCAAGTGTCCTCCCTTAAGCTCCATCATCTGGTGAGCGACCTCAAGTATTTGACCAGCTCCTGGCCATTTGCGCAGTGGGGGTTGTACATAGTGTCCCCTACCTAGAGTGCCTAAAAACCTAAAGTATCTTCTGGTTAGTGAAAATTACTTCACCAAATGGATAGTGGGTGGATCTCTAATGAACATAAGGTACAACGATATGATTAGGTTTATTTGGAGGAATATAGTGACCCGTTTTGGCATCCCAAGAACACTCATAACTAATAATGGAATGAAATTTGATAGCGTACCATTCTAATACTTTTGCAACAGTCAAACTATCAAACATTACTAAAGTTCGGTGGCGTACCCCCATTGCAATAGGAGGACAGAGGCTTAAAATAAGACAACTCTTGATAGAATAAAGAAAAGGTTGGATAAAAAAATGTGATTGGGTGAATGTTCTTCCTTTTGTACTCTAGACATATGAAACAAATCCGAGGAGGTCTACCGAGGAAACTTCGTTCACCTTGACTTATGAAATAAACGCCATAATTTCATTAGAATGTGATTTACAGTCCATTAAGACACATATTAGCGATAAAAGATTGAACGAAGAAATCAAAATGATCGAGATCATTGTGGCCTAGAAAAGAATATAACAAGTCTTGATCAAATTAGAATCTTACCAACAACAAATGGCCAAGCAATACAATAAAAGCATCAATCTGAGGAAGTTTCAAGTGGGATATTATGTGCTAAGAAAGGTTATCGGCAACACGAAGAAATCAAGAAATAATAAATTAGGGCCTAACTAGGAGGTACCATTAAAATTTGTCCGAGATGACCTTTAAGGATCCTAACATTTGGAAATAATGGGAGTAAAGAGATACCCAGGGCCTGAAATGCGTCCAGTGTTAGAAAATTTTATTTTTGAAATTTTAACTTTATGTAAATTTTCTTTTCCTATTCCAACTACTTAGATGTTTTAAGTTCAATTAAAGTAGTCATATTTCTTATTATTCCAAGTGACATGATAACATCATAGAACGTTGCCCTACCAAATTATGATTGCCATTATGGCAAGGTCATTATTACTATAAATATATTGAAACTCATTCAAACTTTTTCGATTAGAGTTTAATCTCCATATTTTTGCCTTAGTAAGGTTACACTTAATATTATTTTAAGGCTAAATGTTTTCATTAATAACAAACACAGAAACATTAAGAATTACCCACGCAAGAAAAATACCTATTGTATATCCCAATGAACCACGTTCTTCGACTTTGGTCCATTAAAATCTTGAACATGTGGATGGACCCGCTACCAGGTGCATTTTCATCATAGTTTGTTCTAGGCCTGAGGAGGTGTGATGATAATATCCTAAAAGGTAGGGCAAACAATAAAAACAACCTCAACATAGAAAATGGTAAATTGAAAAACTTATGATTAACTAATAATTTCATTCATATAACATTTACTTAATTACAATTAGCAAGATTGACGAGATTACAAAGTGAATATACATGAAATTACAAAGTAATAAATCTATCAATCATCTTCAGCTAGTCACCAGCTCGGGTATAGTATCTCAATGACCATCATCATGATTAGTATGGAACTCATCATGGAACTCACCAGTTAATGGGAATGACATTATTAGGTATCCAACATTCATCACTTGCAAGGGTTGGGAGTCAAGTAAAAGGGCAGTATACCTGGTAACAGTACCAAAATTAGAATCCTCGGGAATCTTTCAAACTGCTAAATCATTCAGCCAACCATTCTTATAATCAACTTGTATGGTCTCATCCAAGTAGAGTTGGCATCCATCCAGCCTTAGTCGTATCCAATAACCCGAAATGCAGGGGGACCCTTTCTAAAACGATACATCAACTTTGTATATGGAGATGAAAACCTTGCTTGATTGCCTCATTTCTCCAAAATCCTCTTCGACTTTATTGAGCAGCTCCCTTAGACAATTGTTTTTATTCCATAGTAGATCGACAACATCCCTAATATCTTTATGCTCGAACCAAAGAGAAATAACCACACAAACTTGGTCTCCATGAGAATTTATCATATTTTAAAGTGTGTGCCTAATAGCGAAAAAGGCTTCTCGAGATTGACTAAAATCATTTTGGCCAAGAATAAAGTGTAGGTCTTCATCCTCTTAAACTATTCCCACCAGGGCCAAGTTGTCATTAGACTACTAGAATTAAAAAGACATGGCATTCAGAAAGGGAAAACAAAGAAGGTAATGTAAACAAACGATCAATAAAAGACAATGGAGTCAAATGACATGTCATTTCATTTAATTAAAAATTGAGTGAGCCCATATAAATAGAACATCAAAAGGACAAGAGATACAAAATAAAAGAATTCCTTTACTAATATAATTAGTTAGAAAATCCTTATTTATTGTCACATACTTTTGATTGATCACGGTATTATCTTGATTTATGGCCTCCTTCGCTTCCTCGGCACCCTCTTTATCTTGATTGGGACCCTCTAATTCACCCCATCTTCAAGATTTAGGGGACAACTTGGATCATGATCAATAAGGATCTCAGACTCAGAAGGAACTAGACCATGACCATGGCCTTATCCTAACATTTTTTAAAAAATACTTATGAATGAAGTCTAGTTATTTCTTAGCAAGATCAAAGTCCTCATCCTAAACTTATTCATAAGATTTGTGATTGACACATAGGGCAGTGGAGGACAATTGATCAGACTTCTTGACAACGCTCTTTAGCTGGTCAACCTTTGGCTTTTATATGTTAAGATCCAAGTCCTTGTCCCTCATGTTAGCATCAAATCCATTGGCCTTTTGATGAGTAGCATTCAAGACCTTCTAAGGCTTATTTAGGGCGTGGCCCAAATCAACATTCTTTTTTCCTACTCAGCCCTCCTATCAAGGAGGTTGACCAAATCCACCATAAATAACAAAGTGAAAGGTTGATCAAAATAATTAATAAAAAAAATGTATTTGAAGATGGTGGAATCTAAACAAAAATTATCAACACTTACTAAGGAAAGTGTCCTAGGAGTCATAAGAGACAAGTTTGTTAGTGGGAAAGTTTCTAACCACCTCTCAGTCATTTGGAAGAAAATAATCTTTTAGTATTATAGGGCCAGGTATGCATTGGAGGCCATTGGACAATTAGGAAGGCTCTTCCCCTCATTAGAGGCATCAAACTTCTTTTTGGAGGGTAAAGAAGCTACAATACTTCAGTTCGTATTACTCCTCTTTGTTAGTTGGTCCTACATCTTGTTGGAGGAATACTCTAGGGTAACCGATTCAGATGGACCCCTAACTCCTTCCTTTTGGAAGGTTGGGCACTCGAATAATTAGGAGTAAAGGTCCCCTCCAGTAAATTTGGGGTATTCTTCCTCGACAAGATCTCTTCTTCCCAAATAAAATAATTAGAGAATAGATAGTTGTGACATCCACAACATTGAATGATCCCGAACTTATTGTGGTTGAAGACACTTGTTCATCAGGCATAACATGAATTTCAAGTTCATTGTTTATTGTAAGGGAACAAAAGGTGTTGTTTTGTAGGTGTATTTTAACAATAATGAGGTCAACCTTATATACTCGACATGAGAAATCAAAGTTTACCTAGGCTTCCATACTTTTCTCAACTCATCAAAGTTAACGTGTGTTTGGTCGGGCTCTCTCTTCTTGGATTTTTTTGCATAGATAAAGGACAACAATGGTTGTAGAAATTAAGAAACTTTTGACTGAATAGAAAAATGAATAAGTTTATTGATAGACCTATCTCCTAACCCTTATATGGGAACCCATGTCCCCTATAGGGTTCACCACCCTCAGCAATGTATAAGCGCTCCCACTTCTTTAGAATGAAGGGTACGAGTAGTAATCCTTGTTAGAATTTGGTGGGTTCACTACAAAGACTCACTCAACTGTCCTCTCTTATAGATAGTAGATGTTTTCATTCGAACTCACCCATATATGGGAATAATGGATATCTAGGATCTCTAACCTATTCCAACATAACTAATTTATTCTAAAAACTCCGTTCAATATTCTCCAAGTGTTCGGGTAATAGTGGGGTTGAACCACGATCAAAAATTTGAAACATTTTAATAAATGTTAGTTTGGAGTAAAGGTTAAACCAGACTGAGTAATAAATTGGGAGAATGTCCAATGTCCTCCCTCATTATTGTCGTAGTCTTTGGGACTCTCCCCTAACTCTATAACTACCAAATATAGAATATAAAATCTTGTATGGAATTAACTAAGCCTTCACCAATCGGGTAAACCATCTTGTACAATAATAAAATTTAAGAAAGAAATAATAAAAGACGATGCTTAAAGAACAAATTACAAAGAAATGAAAGAAGGGGAATAAGTGAATTTACAAAGATAACAGAAGGAAAATGATTATGAAGTTGTTTTTGAAACACTATAGAAGTGACATGGAGCCTAAGTGATGACAATATGGTCATTAAATTAGATGGATCAACTTTTGAGGAAATCCCACCCTTACAGATAGTTCCCAATGGAAACTGGCCCATGCTACCCTCTCTTACTGTTATAAGTGTGTAAAAACCCCATTCTAGGATCCCCTAAGCACTTCGCTAGGTCCCTAGAACCTCTAAATTCAACACAAACCTTACCTCATACTACGAGTACCGATCTAAAGGCCATCAGGCGCTCTCGGGCCCCATTTGACTCCTACCAACTTCAACATCAGAGGTAAAGCTCAATGAATCTTCGAAAGGATCTAAATACACTTTCCAACATCCACCCCACGCATAAATTAGCATAACTGTTCAGACGAATGATCCATTTTACTTCCAAAAACCTATCTGGAGGTCATCGAGCGCTCTCAGGCCCCAATTTGACCCTAATCAAATCCATTATAAGAGAAAAAGATCAATGAATCTTTAAGGGCACTGAAAATCCTTTCGAACAGTCTACCCCATGCATGAAAAGACATAACTGTTGGAAGGAACGGTCCATCATCATTCAAATACTGGTTCGAATAACCCCAGACGCCCTCGAACTCCATTTGACCAAAGTCAACTCTTTAGCTCGGCTGAGACTGAAAGAATCTTTGAAGGTCAGAGAATACCCTTTCCAATGTTCATCCCGTGTACGAATTAGCCTTACGGTATGGATGAACGACATGTTTTACTCCGACAGGTCACTGCGTGCTTTTGAGCCCCGGTTGACAAACTCAACTCTCCAAACTAATAGAATATCTTTGGTATGTCTCATAACCTTTCCCATGGTCCACCCTGTGCATGTTTCGTAGTTATGGTTTCAGACAAACGGTATGTTGTTGTCCTATGATCTCCCATCCAAAGGATCGATGAAGGCTTTCGAGCCACATTTTGACCCATAGTCAACTTCTAGATCCGGGAGAAGTCTAAAGGAATTTTGAAGGTCTCTGGATTACCTTTATAACTATATGCCTCGTGAGCCATTCGGATCAATAGATTATGTTCTACAACTGTTTTTCTAGAAAAATCTACACGAGATTACTAATTGTTAGGTCCATTTCCTTGCCTATCGACAGTGTGTCCAGTGTTTCCTGTTGATAGGCATCAAAGGACAATATCGATCTGTAAGCCCCTCACCCTATAAAATGAGAGCATGACCTCACTCCCAAGGAACACCAGAGATCCATCAGCATCAGTGATCTCAAAATCATTCTCCTTCGATCAACAAATTTCCTTGTGTGGAAATTCTCTCCACATTTCATTCCCATACTTTTCAAATCTAGTATAAATCCTCCAACCTTCCATCATTTGCAAGGGATCTCCCCATCAATCAAAGATCTATCCTCTAAGTCTTCAAAAAAGGTATAACATTCTTCCCTCTCTTTGATTCTTTAGTTTTTGCATTAGTTACATAAATTTTCAAATTAGCCTTTTACTTTAGATCATCTCACATAATAATCCTCATCCTTTATTAGTATGTTGCACCCAAAGTTATTTTCTATAAAAAAAAAAAAAACTAACAAAAAGAGAGTTTTTCCCATTGATTTAGACGGGATCTTTCATCACACTTTTCCAAAACTAAACTCATATTTTTATACACACGTCTCACAAATTTTCATTTGAATCCATGGGATAAAACCCTACCCCTCATGCCACGTGCGAACTACTTGGACTTTGATGCCTTTATAGGCAATATAGGCATTTCAGAGTAAAACCCGAGGCTCGAGTCCTATTTTTTATTTATTCATATTTCTCATTTCTCGCGGTTCTGTATTCATATCTTTATTCATATATAATTCATATGTATCATATTTTGTCGTTCATATATTGCGTTTTATCCAATATATAGTATATTTCCGTCATAACGATTAATATCTTAATAAGCGCACACATCATATCTTTTAATTATAATTATTTTAGGAGGATTCCTTCAATAACCTCACTTCATATTTTCCAAGATGCGAGCTGAGCGATTCCAATCTCTATTTATATATACACGCACACACATTTCATGGAGAATTAAAGGGAAATAGTAACACAAGCCCATGAGAGATCGAAAGGGAGGAATGGGTGCCTAACACCTTCCTATTCTGAAACGTATCCCCCGAACCTCCGAACTATTGGTTTTGTAAGCATAGGTTAGTCTTAGGTGTCTTCTCTCGAGGTGGAGACATGTTTTTTTTGCCTATTTTGTGCAAAATAGGCTGGTGAATCCATCTCTTTACATAACCCCACATTGACGACGACCAAAGTGTTCCCTCTTTTGAATAAAAAGTGACGGGTCATTAGACCTTTGTTTTCCCTCCTCCCTCTCTCTGTCCCCCCCCCCCTCCCCCCCCCCCCCCCCCCCCCCCCCGAGAAGCGTCCCGCGGGAGAGGAACGAAAGGAGATGAACCTAGGGATGGCCACAGTGGCGACTTCGCCGAGGAAATTTATAGGGCTAAACTCTATTTGCATGGGTGTTATCATTTTCTTGTGTGCATATGCACCTACGTGCATTTTCCGTTATTCACCTCTATTATTTCTTTCACATATCTACCTCATGATCATATCACTCCTCACTCACACACTTGTAAATATTCTTCATGTGCACCTCACACTACTTACACATAGGATTTCTAATATCCATATGCTGCACACACCATTTAGAATATCCATGCTCAGGTGTCACTAGAACACACCTACACTTGTCACATATATCCATGCTTATCTATCACACACTACTTGTAGTTGATCCATGATTAGGTTCACTACCACATACTCACTCATAGATAATCACACATCACACGCTCTCACGTATCAATGCTTAATATAACCTCCATGCTTAGTGTAATATTCCTTCTTAATATAAAGATCATCATGAATAAAACATTATGTCCATAATATACTAATAAAAAATCATGCATTTTTTGCACACTACATCACCAAGAGCATGGCTATTGACCAAATGATTAACCCGTAGTGGGGGGTTCACTTTGTGATAGGATTTGGTCCGGAAGGTTGCAGTTAGCCTAAATAATATGACTCCCAGCTTCCATTGGCCAAGTACCGTCCACATATATCGAATGGTTCCCCCCCCCCCCCCCCATGTACCTCTTGATCGAAGTCATGACAGGAGGTATATATCAGGGAACCTATTCACGTACGTCGAGTATATTGAATTCTCTCTCACATGTACTGTCTCTACGAGGTATATAGTGAGGCAATTCACGTACACTCAGGCATATCAAATGGCTTGTCCACACGTACCGATTGCCCTCAAAATTAAGATGTATATCACGGAAGTCATGACAAAGGGGGAACCCTTTCCATTAACCCAACAATGGCATGCCCTCATATAGGCATCAAACCTAGGGCACTCAAATTTAGTTTGTCAGTTACTACCCGAAACACTGTCGGAATGATAGGTCAGTATGGCACCCAAAATTTTGTGCAATTTCATCTTTTTTACAAAACGGGACCCTGTCCTCGAGCCTGGTAACAATTCCAAACCATTATTTTTTATATTATTTAACATATTTTTCTCAAACCCAATTTTCCAGGATCGGGTCTCGTCCGGTAGTTTCCTTTTGCATTTAGTCTAACCTAATGCAAGTGGAAACATAATAAATAATAATAATCATGATGGGACCATTCCCTCTTCTTTTTCTCCTTCTTTATCATAAGTGTACAAAAATGTGTTTTCTCCTTCATTTATCGAAAATACTAAAAAAAAGTCGTCATCTTATCAAAAGTGTCCAAAAAATAATTTCCCTCCTTTGTCAAAATGTCAAAACATTTCCTCCCTTTTGTCATGGATGTACCAAAAATACTTTTTCCTCGTATTACTAAAAATACCAAAAATATTTTTCTCATTTTCAAATAATAGAAGTTTTACTTCTCTCTTTCAAAAATAAATTCGAATCAATTTCCCTCTTAGGACAATCGCATACCCGACCCTTGGCCTGGCTCCCTATTGTCTTCGGTCTTCCATCGAATCTCCTCAAGGCTCCTTCAGTTCTCCCGGTACTTCCTTCGAGTCTGGAATCAATCTTTACCAACTCACTTTGGATAATAAAGACCAAGCACTAGTTGTGCAGACTGTTTTGATGTTGTTCCTATTACAGCTAACTGCCAAGATTGACAACCTTCAAAATCGAGTTCCATAAGATGCACTGAAATAAGGTCCCTATTCCCGAAGATCCTGAGGTACTTATTCCCCGTGCTATGGGTATGATCGCACCTAAATCTATTTGGGTCCCCGAAGATTATCAGCACGCTCCACATGCCCCTCCTTCTAATGTCCCACCGTTATCTCATCTCCCTATGCCAAATCTTGCCCAACCAGGGTCTAAACTTCTAGTGTTTATCGGTTCTGAAAGATGAAAAGTTTAATAAAGTCAAAGAAGATCGATTTTGACCAAGAAGTTTGACCAAGTCTGAATGTATAGTAACTACATAGATTACACACATATGTCTCCCTACCCCCAGGAAAGGTTTCTAGAGAAATTCAAGATTCCTAACACTAAGAAGATCAGGGGTAGTGGTGGGACCCTAATTATTCATCTCTAAAGCTATTATCCAGACATGACTCTCTTAGGTGCCTCCGAGGAAATAATGGCCCAGATGTTCTAACAAACTCTCAAAGATAGTGATCTCCATTAGTTTTTATCCCTTGAATAATGCAGAATCCGCAGTTGAGAGAATGTGGCTCATGAGTTCATGTCACAGTACAAGTACAATGAGTAATTAGAGGTTACACATCATGATTTTGAACTCTTGAAGAAGCACTCGGGAGAAAATTTCAATAGTTTCATAGGAAGATGGAGGAAAAAAAATAGCCACCATGACCAACTGACCTTCCGAGGAAGAGTAGGTTAGCATTGTGAAGAAGACTTTCCAAAATAATGGGAGGATAGTATTACCCTCATTTCCAAGACATCCGGGAAGACGAGGTAAAGATTGAAGAATGTATCACTAAGACAAAATTTGAGCCAAAAAAAGTATTAGGGAAGTTCACTCCGAGGAAGTATGATAAGCCTTCCAGAACAGCAGTCTAAACTATCAACAACATCTCACAACCTGCTACCTCTTGAGCATGAGAAAGACGTCCTAATCCAGTCAGAAAAGAATACACCGAGATTCATGCTCCTCTCTCCAAAGTTTATCAAGCCTTATTAAACTGGTATCTCATCAAGCCAATGGACATTCATCCACTACCAAACCCAATTCCTAAAAACTTTAGGCATGACGTCCATTGTGACTTTCACCAAACTGCTGCCCATACTACCGATCAATGTTTCAATCTTCAAAATCTAATCTAAAGTCTAATTAACTGGGGCACCATATCCCCACCATCCAATCCAAAACTCAACACCACTAGAAGTCCACTTCTAAATCATACCAATACCATTTTCCTTGAAAATGATCCAAAAGTCAACCCATCCACCCAAATTGTATCGAGTAAATCACTCATCATATAATATACTCACCCAAACCCCTAAAGGTTTGCCTGTACTTTCTCCTACGCCCTACTGGTTTTTTCGATCAGGCCCTGTTACTCCTTACAAGGGCATGTATTTTCGTTCATACCCATTCCAAAGGAAAAGACATGGAATTACGCACAGTAGTAAATTAGTTGCTAGAGTTCGGGATGAAATTACCCTCTGAAATGACTCTAGACATCTAGAGATTTAGCATCCTATTCATGGTAGCCCAGAAGTGGGTACGAGAATCAGATGATGGGTAGTACCCATTGATGAAGTCAGTCTAGACGATGTAGTACATGTTATGGCAGAATTATTCCGACATACCGATAAAATATATCCTGTATCAAAACTTCTCGATGATTTAAAGCTACAAGATCAGTTGGTCCCTTCACTTATATATCTCCCCATTTAGTGGGAGGATCTATATGAAGAAGCTATGGAAGTTGTGGAATGCATCGACTTCTTCTTGAAAGACGACATCGTTGCCACCGAATAGGGGATGAGTTTGACGGCTCACATGAAGAATCAATTCAAGAGCAAGTCAGCCCGATACTTAGTGTATGTGGAATGATATCCTTCGAAGATTTGCTCAAAGAGATCAACAGCGTAACCTAAGAGACCAAAGTAGATGAGGAGATAGGGTTTTTGTTCTTCCCCTCCTCCAAAAAATACATGACCAGATCCGAAAGACACTATCAGGGGTCAAACCCTTAGTCAACAGTAATAGATAAAGGAAAAGGAGTCATCCAAAAACTACCTATGCCAAAAATAACCACCGAGGAGAGTAAGATCCTCAATCAGTTGAAGAAAACTCAAACTAACATCACCTTATGGGGACTCTTCATGTCTTCCCAGTTACACCGAAATACTCTGATTAAGTAACTCACTCAACTTACATTTCATATTTCTACCACACCAAAGGAAGCCATGAACTTAGTCGACTCCTTAACCTCACCAAGATTTCTCTCTTTCCCCTAAGAAGAAATACCGAAGATTGGTCATAACCCTAACTATTATATCAATATCTTTTTCTAACTGATGGGGAAGATAGTACTACTCTCTCTCGTCAATAATGGATTATCGTTGAATGTATAACCTGGGTATGACAATAAGTGACCTTATTCTGACTTCCGCCATAGTGTGTGCTTATGACAACACCCGACGAGAGGTGATGGGATCCATAAAGATGATAGTGGGAGCTGGCCCTATAAAACCAATTACTGAGTTCCAAGTTATTGACATACCGTCCTATTTTAACCTTTTGCTTGGACGGTCGTGGCTTCACAGAATCAAAGGAGTCTCTTACTCTATTCATCATAAACTAAAGTTCTTCCTAGAATGTCAAGTCATCACTATCTTAGGAGATGATGATAACACCGAAAATACAAGAACAAGCAACCCAGTGTTGGAAATACATCATGGAGCGAATGACATGCTTCTATCCGAATTTCGAGTCGAACCACTCCTATTCCCAGTAGGGGAATATTTCAAAGAATGGGTTTGTCCATAGCATAACCCTCATGGCAATACTAACGTAATGCAGATGTTTAAGAAAATGCACTTCATGCCCGAACTGGGGTTGGGACGATGACAACGAGGGATATTAGAACCTATAGTCTTGAAGAATGCTTTCCCTCCATACGGCCTAGACTATGAGCCAACACGAGAAGAACTTCGCTTGCTCCGCTAACCCTGATTGAAAAGGATTCTAGAAAATGTCGAGACCATATCAGTTGATTCCTTTAATGGAATCAGAGAAGGCGAAGACTTCCCTTTTGCTGGATTTCCCGAGTCATGGTACGTCCATATATATAAGAAGATGAAGACATGAATGGAGACCTTATTCCAAATAACTATTCATGGGTCGATAATTCTCATATCAAGTGTAACCACTCATTGAGAAGACTGCAACTACTTCCCAGAATTCTAAGGAAAACGAATTCGAGGTATCATTTGACCTACAAACACTAGGGCTGACACTCTATATGATCCATTCAGATCTTGCACCGTCAGATCCGTTTGTCCTGATCAAAGACGCTGATGCACCTCTCCTTAAATGTAATGCCATGCTAGTCTCTCCAGTTGAGATGCAATCCAACCTAGTTGTTTACCCTGTATCCTCATATGTTGTTCCTCCTTTCTTTGATATCAATGTAACCGATACCTCCTTTGACGAGGTTCTCAATGTTGTTTTTCCTAAGAATGAAATAAACGAGGATTTTGAGTATCTTGTTGTGCCTTACAGTAATTGTCTTGATTCCAATGAAACTTTTGACAATTATGATTTTACAAATAAATAATTCTCAACTGATCTTAATAGGGTTAATAAAAAACAACATAACAACAATCAAGTTAATGATGCTGAAACTATTGTTATTAATCTTGGTTCTAGTAGCCAACTGCGCGAGATTAGGATAGGTGATAAAGAGAACTTTTGCGTGTATAGTTTTCTTTTGTCGTTGATTGAAAAGCTCCTCTAATAAAAATCCTCAAATACCTACAAAATAATAACAATCTCAAGTGTAGAGGTAAGTAAGGGTATTAATCCACATCAAGCCGTAAGATAGAGACAACTGAAATATAGTTTAATTTTATTTTCTATTTGGGCATTTTCTTTTTCTATTCTTTTTTATCTTTTTCAATATTAAAATAATTGGCTGAGGTTTGGTGAAATAAGACTAAACTAAATTAAATGAGATATGATAACAACTAACTAGAAAGTGACTAAAAGTGAAATAAGGTCTAACACTAAAATAAGAGATAAAGTGAGGTAAATAATTGTGAGAACAATCAAGGAGTGGGATTACACCACAAATTTTAGCTATTCTAATTAATTAATTGAATTCTCCCAAATTAATATCAAACTTACAAATCAACTCTCGTTCCAAATGTAATTTTAATAGTGATCTTTTAGAAAATTAAGTTTAACACCCCACAACTCTAGAAAAATAGATCTACACTCCTTTTAATTAATCACCCGCTAGGATCGATCAATTAAAATTCATGTAAGTCTTAGAAAATAAAAATAGAGTTGAAATTCAGGTAATAATACCCCACTTAAGAAACCCCTATCTCTAGTTCGAATAAAAAATGAGTATTATAACTAGAATTTCGATTTTCTCTCGAAAATCATTTACCCTCTCTCGAGGCGTAAATTTAAGGGCGAGGGATCAAAATTAACATTCAAAGGGAATTTTCAAGTAATCAAACTAATTAAACTAAAATAACCTCAAATATGGGTTTCTCCCCACCCCTTGAAAGAGGATTTAGCCTAACAAGATATTAAACATGATGAACAAATAATCAAGGCTACTAAAATAAAATAGAAGGGAACAGAACAAGCAAACCAAATCTATTTGAGAAAGTTGAACTCTAATCTTCCAATTTGAAGCATACAATCCCTCTAATTGAGCATTCAAGTTATTTGAAATTAAATATCCACTCAATTAACTCTCTTACAAAATTTAACCTCACAAATATCTAACAAAAATAAAAAAATAAAACTATTTACAAATTTTTCTACCTAATTTATTCTAACCTAACTCTTTACTTTTCTCTAGAATTTTCTCTCTCTATTTGATGATCTCCTCTTTTTTCTCAAATGGGGTCTTCCATCCTTTAAATAGTAGATGAATGGAGCATGGGGGTAAAAATGGGAGGACACGAGTGTATGGAATATGGAAGGTATTGAGGTGAGGGAGTTTAGGGAATTATTAGAGAGTGCGTGTGGTTTGAGTGTGAGGTCATGATAGTGGGGAGAATCGGGGTATTATGGACATAAGGGGATAAGTTAGTTTTAAAACATGTGGGAGTTAATGAGATATGTTTTGTTGATTTGGCAGAAGGTGAGAAATCGTGACTTTGGTGGAACAAATGGGTAATGGGTTTTGGGGTATTGCCAGGTATGGGTTGAAATGGAGTTGGAATGGAGGTTGGCTGGTTGGAATTGACACCGGAGCAAAGGGCAGGTAGCCGCCGGGGTTGTAGGCGGTTTGGTGGTCCGAGCAGATCCGGTTTGAGCTCGCGAGAGAGGGGGTAAGGAGGGTCTGGCCGGATGTTGCTGGATCGGGTCTGTCCGCCCGCGGAGGGAGCTGATCTCGCGACTTGGCCGCCGAAGTTGGCTGCGGAATGGAACGTCGATTGGGGCTTCGAGTTTTCGAGTCGGAGGTGGCAGCGGGGTCGGGTTTGGCTAAGAAGGGGGTTGCGCCGGAGATGGGGGGTTCCAGAGTGATAAGGTATAGAGGCTTGGGTTGTGGATGTATAAGGTTGGATTGTGGGTGGTGTTGGTGGTGTATGTAGCTATGGAGGAGAGAGAGAGACATAGATTTGGTGTTTGGGGAAGAAGATGAAGGTGGGGGTGTTTAGTGAGGGTGAGGGTGTATGGGATAAGGGTGTCTGTGAGTGAGAGTGTTTGGGTGCATTGGTGTGTGTAGGATAGGTGGGTGTGAGTGTGTATTGGGTATGTGTGTATGTTTAATTTGTGACCCTAAATAAATAATACTAAATAATAAAAATAAAACTATTAAAACTAAAAATCTAAACATTAAGTTCCTACTCTAAAAGTAAAATAAAAACTCAATTAAAAGTGAAACTAAAAAGAAATAAAAAGAAATAAAAATAAAATCTAATAAAACTAAAACTAAAACTAAAACTAAAATCCTAAATAAATGTAAAATCAAATAAAACTAAAAAATGAAATCCTAAAAAAAATCTAATCCTAATAAAAACTAAAAACTAATAATTAATAAAGATAAAATAGAAAAATAGAAAACAAACCCTAGAAAATGCTAAATAAATCAAAAATGAATACTAAAAATCAAGCAACTCAAATTAAAAATCTAAAAAATAATAAAAAGGGACAAACAAAACTCACTCAGGGTTTGGGGTAGGTTTAGGCTCGGGTAAGGTTACGGGGGAGGAAATTTAGCCCGTTTTAACTGCAAATTGCTTGCAAATATAGCTTTTGATACCGCAACTGCAATTAAGCTTGCACAATGAATATTTACGCGCATAAGACCCATATTGTCAAGAATTAGAAACTAAAGTACGTCTGTTCGGGGTATAAAATGTACAGTTTTGGGTGTTTATCACACCACCCCCAAACAGAGCATTGCTAGTCCTCGAGCAATAAGATAAAGAGAAAGAGAAAGATAAGAAACCAAAAGTGTACCACTTTAGCGGGCACTTGCGATTGAACTTAGAATGTGCAACAAGCCTTTAAACCTATAGGTTTCCCTACAGGACGAGTTGTGTCTCATGAGGGTTTGCAGGGAATATACCCACAAAATTCTTATTTGCAAAAGGCAGTCAATCTCTTATTAGACATAGAATAATTGCACAATCCATCACATGTGAAATATTTTGAGAAATACAAGCTAGAATGTAGAAAATGTTAGCTAAGTAAATACACAAGGCATATCCTCCCTAGAACTCAACGTGTGTGGTGTGAATCAGTCAAAACGGGTCGAGTATCACGAGAGTAATTCCTAGATAGCCTTTTCGGAATCAACGCTTCAACTTCAAAATCTCACGGATATCACTCTCTCAAACGAACTCTCGAGATTAGGGTAAGTGTATCGCTCTTGTGTGTGAGGAGGTGGGTAAATGTAATCAAGTTCCAACGCCTCACACACACATAAGAAAGAACGAAAAATTAGAAAGAAAAATTATCTCATGAAAGAATGCTAATCACTATAGTGAGAACGTCGAGTTATTCACCACGTTGACTTTTATTTTCCCGAACACCTAGGGGAACATGGATAATAATGGGTGAGGGGGAAGTGAAATGAGAATGAATATGATATGAGGTAGGATGGTGATGGATGTATGAATGCTGAGTGATGGATATGCGATGGGTAAAAGATGGATGCGAAATGGATGCGAAAGAAGAGTGTATACACTTTAGGCACAAATGTCTTTATTACACAAGAACTAACTACAAACTCTCTTTCTTTTCTTCTCTCTCTTTTTTTGTTTTTCCTCTCTTTTTTTCGATTTTTCTTTCCTTTTTCTCCATTTTTTCTTCTATTTTTGCAATTTTTATGTTTTCTCTTCTTTTTTTTTTCTTTTCAAACCAACAATGAAGACATTTACATTTGAAATCACACTCTTTTTCTAAAAAATAATGATGGATGATATATGAATGGAGTGAGGAATAAATGGGAATATGGGTGAAGTAAATGGTAAATGGTAAATGGTAGGTGTATGGATGAAAATCTAGTATTCGGAACAAATTTTGAGACACTTGTTTCTTACAACTCGAAAGAGATGTCATTCTCAGTGATCAAGCCAAATTTTAATGAAGGATAATGAGATCATACAACAATTAAAGTGCGGACCCAAAAGAAGTTGAATCAACTTGTGACCCGGAGATTGCGTAAAACACTCTGAAAGGGTGAAAGGTACAAATCTCACAAGCTAAAGTCGCTACTAGTGATCCTTAAGGTTCTCTTTAGAATTGTAGTATTCCTCAACTCTAAACGTAATGACGTGAAAAGTACGCAAATTTTGTTGAGTTTAGGAATTCACGGTGCAAAATGCCTTAATACATATTACATAAGCTATTTAGAAAAAAATATTCTCTAGCTTGATTCCTAGACTTAAAAAGATGGATGATTGAAAATTCACATCAATGAGTGAGATGAAAGAAACTGCACAAAATTTTAAAAAATCAGGTTCAAAAATCAAAAAAATTCATAAGAGGTTCGATTTTGATAAAATTCCCCACCCCAAACAAAAAGGAACATCGTCCTCGATATTAAGTAAAATGATTTTTAAAATTGAGAGCATAAGGTAGGAAAGATAGTACTAGAATCAACCGCTAATGAAATGGACATGTGAGGCGAAGATGAAACCTGTATAAATGAGTGAGATAGCAAAATATGTAGAAGTCTATAATCATGATAGAACATTGGGTGGTGTGAAATACCACCCCCAAACAGGATGAAACTAGTACAAGAAACGACGGGCTGCCTCCCGGTAGCGCTAAGTTTAATGTCGTCAGCCAAACCGAATGAATCTCACCCTAAGGATAGGATCTATGAAAGCGCAGAACGGCAAAAAAATGGGTGATGAGAATCACCCCCAAACAAGACTGAAGCGTCAGTCTTGTTAGATAAAGGCTAAAATGGTCAATTCATCTGTATAGAAAAATGCATCACGTGATGCAAAGCATCGGTGGACCATGGGCGGGTGGGTATTAGGGTAAAGGTGAGGGTGGAAAGGGTAAAGAGGTATAAGTCACAGGTCTTATTGAGCTTAAAGGTGAGGGAAACTAGGGCCCTGTAAGCATGATGCTCTAATTGGTGAGGGAGGCAAAATGGTGTGGAAATAGTGATGGGTTGGGCCTCAGAGAAATCATACGACCGTTCTATGAATGGGCAATGATAATGGTCGCGTCGTGACACGCTAGGGAGCTATTGAGAAGAAAAATCAACACCACAGGAAGCGGTGTGCATGGAGGAACAAGCTCGGTGTCACAGAAGTGGAGAGTATAAACACAAATACTCTCATGGGTGGGGGATGGTTTTAGGTTAGGATATAAAAATGTGGTTGGGAACATGCAAGGTATAATATCTAGATCCAAACAAGGTGATGGGACAATGGGTGGGGTAAAGGGTGTATCGGGTGGGATAAATGGTGGAGGAAGATGATCCAACTCAAGCATGGGAGACACACACTCATTGGGAGGAGTAAAGGAATACTCACAAGGGAGTGTGGTTTTTAAAGATGGAGTTGTCAACTTCTCCATAAGAGTAGCATCGGTGAATGTGGTGGATTGGTAAGATGAGGCACCAAGATCTAAGATAGAGGAATCACTAGAAATATCGGGCTCAAAGGGAGTCGGGCAAGGTGGAACATGATCCATATCCGGATAGTTAGGAACTATCACGAATTACATCTCGGGAAAATGGTGAACACTCATAGTCGGAGCTAACCTAGGATAAATTGGTTCCTCGGGAACACAAAGGGTGAAGCTCGATAGGTGTAGACTCGGGCATTTTTTTGGATTCAGCGGGAGTGGAAAGGTGAACCGCAATGATGGGTTCAAGTGGACATGGTGGGGTTGGATCAGTCTCACTAATGGAAGGTAAGTCAACACATTTGTCGACTTGGGGCCCGGACTATCGAATGGTCTCAACTTTAAGATTCTCGGGGTGGTAGGGATGGTCACACTCAAAATCCGTGTCACAAGAGGACACATCATTATCACACTCGGGTGAAACAATGGGTGGAGCCATGGGAATGACTGACTCTCTTGCACACTCCAATTCATTTAATCATTGTTCAAGCCTTTGGAGAGCTTGAGTTTGAATTTGAGTGGCTTGATCTTTCTCGAGTATGAACTTTTGCAAGAGGCTTTCGAGAGCGTAGGTGGATGATGGTGGTGGTGGATTGACGGGTGGTGGCGATGAGTGAGGTGGACATAACTCGCTACTATCATGAGTGTATGGAGAATACTCAAAGGAAGTGTGGGGGGTGGGTCCAAGTTCATCATACACGAAAGGATCACTTTCGTGATGGACAAATGGTTGATACTCATGGGGTGCGTAGTGAGGAAACTGATCGTGAATGGGCGCACAAGATTGCCATGACGACTGTTGGAACGTGTGAGGATCCACAACATCGGGTTGGGATTCATATTGCGTGAAAGGGTGATCAGGCCTCCACGAATAGCTCGGGTACTCACACAACTCGGGGTTAGGTATATCGGGATAGTAGGCCGAGGTGGGTTCCGGAACAGTGTCATATGGATACACATGTTCCATGGTGGATTCGGATATATATGACAAGTACGGATACTCATGGGACATGTGATCAGCATAATAACAGTGGGTGCACAACAAAGGATGAGACACGTCGACACTTGACACCGAGGGTGATGGAATAGGAGGTGCGTGCATAGATGGGTCAAGAGTAACAAAGGCACTCGTGAGAGAGGTGAAACCACTAAAATATCATAAAGAGACGACTCGGGATCACTCTCACACGTGTCACGTGTCAATGGAAAATGAAAAAAGTAATCCCGTAAAGGACGCTCTTCGGCCATGAGGAGAGAAAATATTTTTTTGGATTTGTAAATTTTTTCAAAAGGAAAGAAAATATTTCTGGATTTTCTAAAAATAATGAAAGAAAATATTTTTGGATTTTTTTCTAAAATAAAAGAAAGAAAATATTTTTGGAAGAAAAATTGGGGAAAAATATGGACTCTCTGAATTTGGACGAACCAACTAAAACCGATCACCGAAAAATGAATTGAACACACACACAAGTCGAGAAAATTTCCTAAGTAGCACATAGCCAATTTTTATCTTTAAATTAAGTGAAAGGGTAGTCAAATTTTAATTAAGTCTGTGGGCGATAAAAAATTACGAAATTCTTTGTGATCGCCTTAGCAAAAATATTCTCCTATTGGGCTACCTAGTTGATTGATTTTAAATTTAGTGATGGCTAGGGTGGCACACAATTGGTAAGCGAGTGATTCGGGTGATGAAATCCCTTCCCGTGAGTGACCGGGTGTAGTCTTAATTAATTAATTCATCACACCATTCGAAAATAAATGCAAGAATAAAATCAAGTAAGAGCACACAAAGCACACACAATAATTGACTCGCTAACAGGAGAGGCGTGAGGGTTTAGAAATGTACCTCCCACGGTTTTTACGTTGTGGGGTGCCGAAAAATTTGAGTCGACCGGGGGGAGATCACGCCTATCTCAGTTGGCCCCAGGAGTCCTACCGACCCAAAGTAGAGAGGCTTCATTTCCTCACCTTTATACGCCCTCTCTCTACCTTGTTCGGTTTCCCTATCACGCTTGTCTTCGATTTATTACAAATGTTTAAAATGAAAAATAAAATAAAGGTGTCTCTAAGCACCGCAATACAAGCCAAGGATAAAATCCTAATACAAGCCTTCTAAAATAAAAATAAAAATGGTACAAAAAAAAAATAAAGTGCAAAAAATGAAAATGAACTACAAGTTGAAATCAGCTCCGAGTGCTTCACGCTCCCAAGAATGGCAATGGCGCCATTTGATAAAGAGAACTTTTGCGTGTATATTTTTCTTTTGTCGTTGCTTGAAAAGCTCCTCTAATCAAAATCCTCAAATACCTACAAAATAACAACAATCTCAAGTGTAGAGGTAAGTAAGGGTATCAATCCACATCAAGAGGGTAAGCTAGAGACAAACTCAAATGTAGTTCAATTTTATTTTATTTTTGGGAATTTGCTTTTTCTATTCTTTTTTAGCTTTTTCAATATTAAAATAATTGGGTGAGGTGTGGTGAAATAAGACTAAACTAAATTAAATGAGATATGATAACAACTAACTAGAAAGTGACTAAAAGTGAAAAATAAGGTCTAACACTAAAATAAGAGATAAAGTGAGGTAAATAATTGTGAGAACAATCAAGGAGTGGGATTACACCACAAATTTTAGCGATTCTAATTAATTAATTGAATTCTCCCAAATTAATATCAAACTTGTAAATAAACTCTCGTTGAAAATATAATTTTAATAGTGATCTTTTAGAAAATTAAGTTTAACACCCCACAACTCTAGAAAAATAGATCTACACTCCTTTTAATTAATCACCCGCTAGGATCGATCAATTAAAATTCATGTAAATCTTAGAAAATAAAAATAGAGTTGAAATTCAAGTAATAATACCCCACTTAAGAAACCCCTATCTCTAGTTCGAATATAAAATGAGTATTATAACTAGAATTTCGATTTTCTCTCGAAAATCATTTATCCTCTCTCGAGGCGTAAATTTAAGGGTGAGGGATCAAAATTAACATTCAAAGGGAATTTTCAAGTAATCAAACTAATTAAACTAAAATAACATCAAGTAAGGGTTTCCCCCCACCCTTTGAAAGGGGATTTAGCCTAACATGACATTAAACATGATGAACAAATAATCAAGGCTACTAAAATAAAATAGAAGGGAATAGAACAAGCAAACCAAATCTCTTTAAGAAAGTTGAACTCTAATCTTCCAATTTGAAGCATACAATCCCTCTAATTGAGCATCCAAGTGATTTGAAATTAAATATCCACTCAATTAACTCTCTTACAAAATTTAACCTCACAAATATCTAACAAAAATAAAAAAATAAAACTATTTACAAATTTTTCTACCTAATTTATTCTAACTTAACTCTCCACTTTTCTATAGAATTTTCTCTCTCTATTTGATGATCTCCTCTTTTTTCTCAAATGGCGTCTTCCATCCTTTAAATAGTACATGCATGGAGCATGGGGGTAAAAATGGGAGGACAAGAGTGTATGGAATATAGAAGGTATTGAGGTGAGGGTGTTTAGGAAATTATTAGAGGGTGCATGTGGTTTGGGTGTGCGGTCATGATAGTGGGGAGAATGAGGGTATTTTGGACATAAGGAGATAAGTTGGTTTTAAAACATGTGGGAGTTAATGAGATATGTTTTGTTGATTTGGCAGAAGGTGAGAAATCGTGACTTTGGTGGAACAAATGGGTAATGGGTCTTGGGGTATTGTCGGGTATGGGTTGAAATGGAGTTGGAATGGAGGTTGGCTGGTCGGAATTGACACCGGAGCAGAGGGCAAGAGGTCGCCGGGGTTGTAGGCGGTTTGGTGGTCCGGGCAGCCCCGGTTTGAGCTCGCCGGAGAGGGGGTAAAGGGGGTCTAGTTGGATGTTGCTGGATCGGGTCTAGTTGGATCTCGTGACTTGGCTGCCGGAGTTGGCTGCGGAATGCAACGCCGGTTAGGGCTCCGGGTTTTCTGGCCAGAGGTGGCAGCGGGGTCGGGTTCGACTGAAAAGGTGGTTGCGCCGGAGATGGAGGGGACTAAGTGATAAGGTATAGAGGCTTGGGTTGTGAATGTATAAGGTTGGATTGTTGGTGGTGTATGTAGCTATGGAGGAGAGATAGAGACATAAATTTGGTGTTTAGGGAAGAAGATGAAGGTGGGGGTGTTTAGTGTGGGTGAGGGTGTATGGGATAAGGATGTGTATGAGTGAGACTGTTTGGGTGTATTGGTGTGTGTAGGATATGTGGGTGTGAGTGTGTATTGGGTATATGTGTATGTTTAATTTGTGACCCTAAATAAATAATACTAACTAATAAAAATAAAACTATTAAAAATAAAAATCTAAACATTAAATTCCTACTCTAAAAATAAAATAAAAACTCAATTAAAAATGAAACTAAAAAGAAATAAAAAATAAAGTAAAAAATAAAAATAAAATCTAAAAAAACTAAAACTAAAATCCTAAATAAATGTAAAATCAAATAAAACTAAAAAATGAAATCCTAAAAAAATCTAATCCTAATAAAAACTAATAATTAATAAAGATAAAATAGAAAAATGGAAAACAAACCCTGGAAAATACTAAATAAATCAAAAATAAATACTGAAAATAAAGTAACTCAAATTAAAAATCTAAAAAATAATAAAAAGGGACAAACAAAACACACACGGGGTTTGGGGGTAGGTTTAGTCTAGGTTTAGGCTCGGGTAAGGTTACGGGGAAGGGAATTTAACCTGTTTTAACTGCAAATTGCCTGAAAATATAGATTTTGACACCACAACTGCAATTAAGCCTGCACAATAAATATTTAAGCGCGTAAGACCCATATTGTCAAGAATTAGCAACTAAAGTACCTCTATTAGGCGTATAAAATGTACAGTTTTGGGTGCTTATCAATAAGGTTCACCCTTGACGAGCATGAGCGCACACAACTCGAAGAACTACTGAAGGAATTCGTGGACGTCTTCACATGGTCATAAGACGATATGCCTGACATTGATCCCTAGATTGCTAATCATGAGATTCCAACTCTCCCAGAATGCAATCCGATCAAGCAGAAACTGCGGAAGCTCTACACCGAATGGTTGCTGAAGGTTAAGGAAGAAGTGGTCAAATAGTTTAACATAGGCTTCATTGGGATGATCGAATATCCTACATGGCTAGCCAATATTTTACCCGTGCCGAAATTCGGAGGGAAATTTTTCTTGTGCATTGTTTACCAAGACTTGAACAAAGCATCTTTGAAAGATAATTGCCCACTGCCCAATATCGACATGATCGTGGATAACATGGTCAGTTATGCTCTCAAGTCTTTCGTTGATGGGTTTGATGGATATACTCAGATTAATATGAGACCGGATAATCAAGAAAAATCACATTCATCACCCCATAGGGGACCTTTTGCTACACAGTCATGCCATTTGGGCTCAAGAAAGTAGGGGCTACATACCAAGGTTACCGCAACTATCTTGCATGATCTGATACACAAAGAAGTTTAGGTCTATATAGATGATACGATCATCAAGTCCAAGACTTGAGAAGATCATGTTCCCGCTATTTGAAAGTTCTTTAAACATCTACAAAAATACTAAATGCAGTTAAACCCACATAAATGTGGCTTCAGCATCACCAAAGGAAAGTGATAATACGCAAATATCGCATATTTCATTCGTCGAACCTACGCATTTTAGCCCCCTCGGGTGCCTTAATGTCCATATTTAAGCTCGTTAACCAGACAACCTCTGTTTATATTGTTAACATGCTATATGAGGTATAATTAGGCTTTTGTAGGTATTTAGGTACCAAGTATGGGATTCGGATGCATTCCGCGCAATTTCTGTACATAATTGCACGTTCAAGGGCAATCCGATCATTTCACAGCTTGGGCACCTGGCCCGACATCTACACGGAAATTGTAGTTCTCCTCGCTAGCTTCGCGTGGACGCGAACGGTGCGCGATTTTGAGTCCATATGACAAAGTTACGGCGATTTGGCATGCCAAAACAGGGGATTATGCAGGTTGCCCTACTTGATCGATCGATCGATTCTGGGGGTCGATCGATCGACCCTTCATATTTTTTCCACGAATTTAACAGTCGATCGATCGACCACAGGGGTCGATCGATCGATCCTTTGTTTTTTCCTGCAGATATTTTCATTTCATTTTCTTTCTTCTTTTCTTTTATTCTAACTTACTACTTAAACCAATTGTGTTGTAAAAAGAAAATTATTCAGTGGTGAACGTTTTTAAAGAGTTTTAGAAGATATAATAGGTTAGGGTTTGGGTGATTTGCTTAGTTATTCTTCATTTCTTCTTGGATTGACACACTTTTGGGCTTGAATGTTGACTATTCATCATCCTCTCCATTAATATAATTTGTATTTCTTCATTTCTTGCTTTCTAGTTAATTTACAAGCTTTCTAATTTAGGTTTACATGCTTTATTTACATGCTTTGATTTACACGCTTTCTAGTATAGATTTACCGCGTTTATTTACGCTTTCCATTTACCGCGTTTTTAACATGCTTTCTATGTAATTTAAATTAGGTTGTGCTTGAATTGAACTCACTCGAGTTAACGTGTTGCTTTGCTTTGGTGATGGTGTTTACGGGTCTACTTCGGGTGCTTTGTCCTAGTTATTACGCCTAGGAGATTTGACGGGGCATATCATGTATGTCCCGTGCTTACGACCTTTCGCGCGTAATTTTTGGGATATTTTTTGACGCCAAAATCTTATTAGGCTTGTATGATGATTTAGGGCGTAACAAACCTTGATTTAATTAACTGTCAAAACGAGACACACTTGTAATAACCCGTCGACCCATGTAACCATTTTATACTAATTAATTCGGGTGAGGGATATTCGACGCAACCTATAGTTTTACTCGCTTTGTTAATCTATAGTTTTACACCCGCCTAGATTAATATTTTCTTTTATGCATCTTTTCCTTTTTAGTTTCTAATCACGTTTTACACTTTTATTCCTGGATTAATAATCTGTTGTGATCTATCGAACATTCCTTGTGGATTCGATAACCGACTTACCGTTGTACTCACCAGTTGAGTGTAGTCGTAAATTAGTTTTTTTGTATAGTTCAGGTGAGCCGAATATAAAACAACCGGCGCGTAGGTGACTCTCGCGCCGCGGCAAAACCCAGTCTATCAAATGGCGCCGTTGCCGGGGACTTATTTTGTTATAGATTGTAATTGACTTATTAGTTCGTAGTATTTTTTTCTTTATATTTGTATTCTTTCTTTTAACCCTTTTTTGCAGGACTTCTACATTTGAGCGCCTAGGAACGCTTGAATTCACCGTCGCACATCTTCTTTGTGGAAGTCGTCCTCTCGAGCCTTTGTTGGGGTAAGCATGTCTTATTCTAACTTTTCTGGGAATCGTAACGATAATTCTCAAAATTCCGATAAACCTTTGACTTTTGGTCAATACTTGCAATCCCAAAAAGTTGCAACATCTAAAATGACATTGGGTGAGTATTACGAAAGTCAAAGTTTGGATTACAGCAATTTTGTGCATGATCATTCTGATTTTGGGTCGCAAGATCCTTATGATAAGAATTTTAAAACCAATTGTAATAATTTTTAAAATTCCTATGTTAATGATTTTGAGTTTAGTCCCGACAATAATTTCCAAACCTCCAATTTCCAAGCATCCGCTCCTCGCCCTATGACTTTCGGTGAGGGATTGTGTATGCTTGAAAATGAGAGGATAGAAGAACATTATCGGGAAGAAAATCGTTGTTGGGAACACGAGTTTGATTTACTATTTGAATCCGACGATGACTTTTCTTCGGAGACTGCCGAAGTCGAGGACTGTTTTGAACGAAATGAGGACTTTGTTCCTACTTTGGAACAAATCATCCTTGACTTGACCCACGGTATAGTAGAGAATGAAAATGAGGATGAAAAGAGCGTAGTATCTATTTGCAATGAATTTGTTTCTTCTTTGATTTTCAAAGAAGAAAGTTTCATTGTAAACGATCCTATTTCTTCCGAAATTCAATTTTCAAGCGATGATCACTCATCGCCTGAGATTGAATTTCTTTCATCCCCGTCTTTATTATATACTGTCACACCAATTCGAGTACCCGATGAATCGGTTCAAAACTTTTTAGTTCCAAACCTTTTCACCGACGAGGAGTACTCGCTCGAGCCGCTTTCCATAATGGCATTTTCGCCCTCATGTGCGCCGCCTCCCGTTCCAACTTTAAAATACTCGGGAGTTGATTCATGTTTTCTCGGCCCGCATGTGTATTTGTTTCCCGTCCCATCCAAATCCCCCATCCTCCCTCCCAAAGTTTCAATTGGGGATGGTTCACTTTTACCGCCTTACACATGCCTTTCGTCGTTCGAACGAAATTCCTATTTTCCGGGAGGCATGCATGTTCGGGAGGGTCCACCGTTGATCCGCCAAATTCAAATTGTGTTTTGGATGGACCCTCAAAAGTTTCAACTTTTAGTATATAGCTAATTAGAGTTCTAAATGTAGTTGTATATATCTAACTTCTTCATTTTTATTTTTCTTAATATTAGCCTAGTGTAATTAGTTAATCTCTTTTTATTTCTTTTTGTGTGCTTGGTTTTAACTCTTTTGTAGGTTCAACGCACTTGAATTTGTGGAGACTATGCGCCCCGGCACACATTTGTTACGAAAATAATCAAAGAAGTCCCAAAAACATTTTTCTTTATTTTTCACACACTCATTCTCACGCATTTGCATTTGTTTTTCTTATTTTTTTATTTTATTATTCATTTTGTCGTGATCATGCGTGTGTGTTGCTCGTTGTACATATTTTTTAAATTTTTGGTAAGCATAGGCCAATTTGTGTGTATATTTTAGCCTATGTCTATTTAATTTTATTTTTATTTTTATTTTTATATTTTTATTTCATATTTTTATATATTTATACTTATATATATATATACTTAAACCCCCTTAATTCCCCATAATTGCAAATTCCCCCACTTTTAAAACAGAAAGCAGTGTGCCTTTTGCTGCTTGATCGATCGATCGAAGGCCCTGGCTCGATCGATCGATCGAGCAGTATTAGGCCGAGTCTGCAATTTTTTTCCCTCTTTCTCCTTATTCTCTTTTCTCCTCTCTAAACTATTTTGTGCCCTAGTTTTTTTCCCCCAACACATTTCCTTGATTTGAACCCTTTTTCTACACTTACAAGGTATAATTCTTCCTACTTTATTATTGTTTTGTACATTTGGGTTGATTTTTCTTATGTATTCCATGTTTTATACCATTTCTTGACATTTCTTGTATGTGTTGGTTTTTCCCCTGATTTGTGTTGTTCCAACCCTTGTTTCTTGTGATTACTGATAAATATCCAGTCATGAACACTTGTATATTGCTGCATTGTTGTTTTGTTCATGACTGGGGCGATTTGGTTGGTTCAAAACGGTGTTTTTCAACCTTGACGCACATTGAGCACGTCAAGTGTTCGCTAAAATGCCCCAAACTGTTTTCAATCCCATTTTTGCGCACACTTGGGGTGATTTTCACTTCTTGTTGCATTCCGATTTTTTTTATCACAATGTTGCATTTTGTTACCTCAATTTTGCGCACTTGCACCTCCATTTCAACTTGTACACTAACTAACCATTAATTGTGCTTACAATCTTTTTTGTATTGCTTAATTCTTGTTTTGTAGGTTGAAATAGCACAGTTAAAGAAATACAAGTATACCAGGTGCTTGCCCGCCGGGGGTGTTGATGGGTTTCGCTTCGATCAAGAGCGAGATTGGTTCCGCGCCCACTTTCACACATTCGAGAGTCCACTTGGGTTTCATTTTGCATGGACCATTGAGCATATACCGAGGGAGGCGCGTGTTCTTTTGCGCCGTCAGGGATGGGAGCCATTTCTAGCTACTAACGGGCACATCAACGAAGAGCTAGTCCGGATATTTTATGCGACGTTGGTAGAGGTAAAGGGGGATGGACCGACTACTTATGAGGCTATGGTCCGTGGGGTGAAGATACCTTTCAGCATTTCAGACTTGGCTGACTACATGGGTGTGCCAAACCCCGGGGACTCGATCAGTTTTATGGATGGGAACATCTTCGGCCGTGGGACATTGATAGAGGCCCTTGCACCGGGAGAGGCATGGAAAAAGGGTGCTTTTTGCTTGGCTGCAATGGAGGACTTACCGAGGTTACTTCACTACATTAATGTCCACTCTTTTATGGTGACGAACAACCGGTCAGAGGTTTGTCACAAGCACGCCGCATTCATCTACGCACTGATTAATGATTTGGGCAATATTAGCTTGCCCAATATATTTTTGGACATGATGTGTGCGACTGCAAAGGAGATTTCTTGGAGGTATTCTCTTCCGTTTCCTGCCTGTAAGGACAAATTTATCATGTCTAAAATGTTTAATTTGTGTATGTCGTACGCCGCTACAAAAGGCTCGTCTATTCACGATCACATTTGACGACCTCAATTCGAATTCCGGGAATCATGCATTTATCAAGTGTGCTATTATGCCTCAACGATTTCACGTTCCACAATTTTAGGGGATTTACGCAAGTTGTTCGTAAAAGAAATCAAATCTGTGAAAAAGGGCTTGATAGGGATGTTCAAGGGTATTTTGGTAATTTTACAGCCATCGTATGTAGGACCGGTCAACTAGAAAGTTGAAGATCTTGCCGCAATAAAGATACTGGAAGAAACGGCACCTCATTCCGAACTACGGTGAAGAAGTTATGGCCTTTTGAATTTAGAGAAAAACACTTTAAAAATCGAGAATAAATTTTTAAGTGTTTAAACCTTTGGGCCAGAACTTGTCCCCGAACCTAGCTCGAACCGGTTCGGGGGGTGAACCGGTTTGCAGGGGTACCCAAACCGGTTCGGGGTCCCTGTAGGGCTAGCAGATTCTTGTGATAATGTTATCACCACTTGAATCTCTTTTTGACCCACTTTTGGAACATGTTGAGTGTATTCCGGCCCTTATTCCTCCTTGGTTCCCTAAAGATGTTTTGAGAGCTTTTTATCCTCCCTATAAATGATCTCTTCCTCTCCCATTTGATACTCACAACATAGATACAACATACACACATATAGAACCTTGATGAGGTATTTTCTGCAGATGTTGTAAACCTTCAAAAATTCATTTTACTTATTGAGGAGTATTTTGTGGAGAAGCCGGTATCTTCTCCATTGCCGACCATCTGGAATTCTTGCTGCAGATTCCAGCCAACGACATCGGAACCGACACCTGCGGGTATTTTCGTATGTCACATTTATTTTCGTTATAATCCGTGTAACGTTCTTTACAAATTATACTGAAAATAATATGGTTTTGCCCTGCGGGGATTTTTCTTGATATGTTGTGTCACATGCGTTTGTTATTTATTTGATATATCATCTAGATGCATGTTTTTAGGATTTAATTGAAATACCATGTTCAATTAAATATTTGTTTTTGTGTTTATGGGATATATTTATTTTGTTCCAAAATAGACTCAAATTAAATATGGTTTAATTGGAATCTTGCGAATAATTATTTTTATTTCGATATCGCACACGCCCCGCGCTCAATCGCGCCTTTTCACTTCCCTCATTACGAAGATATGTTTATCATACGGTTGCCCAGAGTTTGACACTGACCGTAAGCACGAGCCACTCGGGCTTCTCTCCAACGACAATATATCAAAGATGCTAAAACACGAGTGGGGGCAACTGGGCAGCAAAAGACAGAGGGCAGAGGTGGATGATGAGCCCGATGCTGAGGAGGACGAGATTCGGGAGATAGAGATGGGTGAGGGTTCTCACACGCCGCACACAGATTACGATGCCCGCTTTGAGGCATTCCAGGCCGTGCAGGACCAGCGCTGGGAGGAGACCCAGCTCAGGTGGGCTACATGGGAGCCCCGCCTGGACCAGTTTCAGGCCGAGCAGCGGCAGGAGTGGGCCCTGTAGAGGCAGGCTAGAGCGCAGCACAGACATGAGTACAGGATGATGCAGCAAATGATGAGAGATCTTTATTTTCAGTGGTATGATTCCGACACAGCGCTATCTCCTCATTTTCAGGACCCTTTTGATCCTAGTGGTTCTGGCCACTAGGCTGCTATTGTACTGGGTCGTTTTTGGCATTCTGGGATCGGATATTATATTGTACTTTTTATTTTTATTTTTATTTGTATTTCTTTCATTTCACTAGTTGTAATGTATTAAGTGATTTTGTATTGAACTTATGAAATGGGAAATGAAAATGTAGCTTGTGGTTGTTTATTGGATTTTGATGTGTGTGACCTTTCATTTTATAAAATCAAAAAGTTCACCATCAATTTATCTAGTATTTGCACTTCAACCCCTCTATATTATTGTGACTTGTAACATAGATTCTCTTAACTTAATACATCAGTACATATTCTTCCTATGCTTTGTACTACCTTGTTTTGCAGCTTCATTTGGACTTGTACTTATGGAGATCGCTCCAAATTTGGGTAATATCATTCTTTTCCTATCTTTGTGTTGTGTTCTTTAATGGACGCATTGGGGACAATGCAACATTTAAGTTTGGGGGATATTCTATCCATTTTGCTGATTAGTCCTCAAATTTGATTACAATTTAGTTACGAAACATGTTTTTGTTAAAAATTTGAAAATTTTCAAAAATATTTTCTTTCGTTTTCTCCTTTATTGGGCGTTTTGCCCTTGTTTTCGATGATAAATTTTAATAATTTCCCAATCAAATAGACAATTCAACGATGCATGTTCTCGATTTTAGAAGTTATTAGACTTTAGTCCTAAATCATTAATATTATGAATAACTTCATGAATTAAACTTTAATCCGTGAGCACATGCACCATTCTTGTTATATTGATTTGGTTTAAGATTTTTATAACTCGGTATGATTTTGTTGCATTGTATATACTTACACCGAGTGAGATTAGAGACTTATCTTCATTTGTGAGTGTATACACTTTTCTTTCCTCTTTGAAAACGTTACAGTCATTGGTAATCTCTTTATTCTTTCATTGACCGTTCATTAATTGAGTTCATACTTGAAATGTGTTACTTGAGCATGATTTTCATATGTTGTTTGACTCGAGAATTGTGTATACTTTTTAAAATGATCATAGGCCATCTTTGATATATCACCCATATGACCTTGACCTCACCCTTTATATGTTCCCTAGTCAACCCACTTGAGCCTAAATACTAGCCTTTCTTTTCATTACCCAAAATCCCATATCCAACTCCAAATTGGAGTTTTATACCATACATATTACCTTACATACCCTTGTTTGGATTGCTGCTTGGGATTGAATGATATTGTTGTGTATTGTGGTTGCAATTTGAGCATGAAAAGAGTAAGAAGTGAAAAGAAAAAGAGTGAAAACAGAAAGTTAAAAACAAAAGAAAACAAAAGAAAAAAGTAATAAAAAGAAGAAAAGAAAAAGAAAGAGAAAGTTTTTTATAGTGTTTGTATGTGATTCAATAATCATTGTTACTCTCTCGATTGTTATATCTGATGCTCGTTTGGAAATCATTTGTCCAATTTTGAAATTTCTCGCATTTTTCCATTATCCCGAGTTTTCATCCCGAACACTTTGAATCCGTACATACATTTCTTTCATTTCGTACCCGAGCCTAGCATACATTACAACCCTATAAGGTCCTATGTGATCTTAAAGTGTATTTAATTTAAAAATTATAATAGTTTTGATAATCTGTGAAAATGCATTTCACCTCCTTTAATGCGCGGTATCCTTTCATTGAGATTACAATTTTTCATTTTATATATAGCATTCTTCGTTTGTGACATGTGCGCGGCCTAGTTTCCCTTTACATTTACTCCTTATGCCCGCATGTCCTGTGTGTTACCTCCCTGTTTCAAGTGAATTCATTTGATGAGTGTAATGCCCGTGAGGATTGACTTTTATGCATGCTTCGATATTTAGTATCCGAGGTATTTAAGTTTTTCGCCAAATCATACTTTGCATATGCTCACTCCCCTCCCACTTGTTAGAGTTTCCATTCATTGAGGTGTATTCGATAATGTTAATAACTACGGACTTTTCACGCGAATTCGTTTGCTATGCTAATAACATGTTGAAATCTTGTTCGCATTGATGAGTTTGTCATATGCTTGATTGGGCATATTTTGAGGAAACTTTATGATGTTTGTGGGTACCATCTCTGAAAACCCTCACGAGACGACACTCGTCCACTAGGGTAACCTAGGGATTTAACGGCTTATTGCATACGCTAAATGCAATCGAATCGCCCGCGAAAGTGGCTTTATGCTTTTATACCATATTTTTGTACTTATCCTGCTTTTGGTGCTTGTTGTTCTTGTTGCATCCTATTTCATTGCTAGGGACTAGCAATGTGTAAGTTAGGGGGTGCGATAATACGCAAACATCGCGTATTTCATCCGTCGAACCTACGCATTTTAGCCCCCTCGGGTGCCTTAATCTCTATATTTAAGGACGTTAACCAGACAACCTCTGTTTATATTGTTAACATGCTATATGAGGTATAATTGGGCTTTTGTAGGTATTTAGGTACCAAGTATGGGATTCGGATGCATTCCTCGCAATTTCCGTGCACAATCGCACGTTCAAGGGTAATCCGGTCATTTCACAGCTTGGGAACCTGGCCCGACATCTCCACGGAAGTTGTATCTCTCCTCGTTAGCTTCGCGTGGCCGTGATCGGTGCACGATTCCAAGTCTGTATGACAAAGTTACGGTGATTTGAACGGAGATGAATTGCATGCCAAAACAGGGGATTCTGCAGGCTGCCCTGATTGATCGATCGATCGAGCCTGGGGGTCGATCGATCGACCCTTCATATTTTTGCCACGAATTTAACAGTTGATCGATCGACCATAGGGGTCGATCGATCGATCCCCTATTTTTTCGTGCGGATATTTTCTTTTCATTTTCTTTCTTCTTTTCTTTTATTCTAACTTACTACTTAAACCAATTGTGTTATAATAAGAAAATTATTCAGTGGTGAACGTTTTTAGAGAGTTTTAGAAGATAGAATAGGTTAGGGTTTGGGTGATTTGCTTAGTTCTTCTTCATTTCTTCTTGGATTGACACACTTTTGGGCTTGAATGTTGACTATTCATCATCCTCTCCATTAATATAATTTGTATTTCTTCATTTCTTACTTTCTAGTTAATTTACAAGCTTTCTAATTTAGGTTTACATGCTTTGATTTACACGCTTTCTAGTATAGATTTATCGCGTTTATTTATGCTTTCCATTTACCGCGTTTTTAACATGCTTTCTAGGTAATTTAAATTAGGTTGTGCTTGAATTGAACTCACTCGAGTTGACGCGTTGCTTTGCTTTGGTGATGGTGTTTACGGGTCTATTTTGGGTGCGTTGTCCTAGTTAATACGCCTAGGAGATTTGACGGGGCATATCATGTATGTCCCGTGCTTACGACCTTTCGCGCGTAATTTTCGGGATATTTGTTGACGCCAAAATCTTATTAGGCTTTTATGATGATTTAGGGCGTAACAACCCTTGATTTAATTAACTGTCGAAACGAGATGCACTTGTAATAACCCGTTGACCCATGTAAACATTTTATACTAATTAATTTGGGTGAGGGATGTTCGACGCAACCTATAGTTTTACTCGCTTTGTTAATCTATAGTTTTACACTCGCCTAGATTGATATTTTCTTTTATGCATCTTTTCCTTTTTAGTTTCTAATCACCTTTTACATTTTTATTCCTGGATTAATAATCTGTTGCGATCTATTGAACATTCCTTGTGGATTCGATACCCGACTTACTGATGTACTCACTAGTTGAGTGTAGTCGTAATTTAGGTTTTTTGTATAGTTTAGGTGATCCGAATATAAAACGACCGGCACGTAGGTGACTCTCGTGCTGCGACGAAACCCAGTCTATCAGAAAGCTTTTGGGATTCATGGTTAGCGAGAAGGGAATCAAAGAACCCTCCCAAACTGAAAGCCATACTCGAAATACCACATCCTAGAGTGAAGAAGGAAGTGCGGAATTTTTGGGAAAATTATAGTACATTAATTAGTTCATCATCCAGTTGACTTCTATTTATGAACCCATTTTAAAACTCCTCCGAAAGGATTCCACCAAAGTTTGGAACGAATCTTGTCAACAAGCCTTCGTCCAAATTAAGAAATATCTACCCCAACCTCGGTACTCATACCACCATAGATTGGTCTCCCTCTACTTCTCTACTTAACTGTAACATACACTGCAGCTGGTGCTTTGCTAGCCTAATACCTTAAAGAATTGCACAAAGATAGGGCTATCTACTACGCCAATAGAAAATTGGTCGGATACAAGGTCAACTAAACCGTCTTGGAAAAAACATATGTCGCAATCGTCTGGGTTACTAAAAAATTATGCCACCACATGATCGCCTTTCCCATTATACCTGTGTCCTGAATGGATCCTATCAAGTACCTGCTTGATAAGCCTTCCCTATATAGCCAAATGGCCCGATGGTTAATATTGCTGGCTGAATTTAATATTGTGTATTGCACAAAGAAATCCATAAAAGGGAAATCCATCTCCGACTACCTTATCTACTACCCTATGGAAGAAGTCGACGTAAGGATTTCCAAATTCCCAGGCGAAGATATTCTTTGCACCTCTCAAGAAGACCTCAGGTGGAAAATGTTCTTTGATGTTCTTGGCAATAAGAAAGGTTACAGAAATGGGATACTCATAATCGCCCCTAATGATTCTCACACTCCCATTGTCATCAAGCTAGATTTCCCTCTCACCAATAACATGAACGAATACAAAGAATGCACCATATGTCTCAAAGTTTCCCTCAAAAAAGGAATCCAGTACCTAGACATCTACAAAGACTCTGACCTCATCATTATCTAGGTCCTAAGAAAATGGGAAGTTAAGGATGAAAAGCTCTTACCCTTCCATGCTCACCTTGAGGAGATTGCCTCTCAGTTTCGAGATATCACCTTACATTACCTACCCCGAGCAAAGAATAACTTAGTCGATGCCTTGGCTACCTTGTCCTCCATGGTCGAAATGCCTGAAGGAATAACAATGGCCCCTTTCCTAGTCTAAAAACAAGATAAACCAACCCAATGTACCATACTGAGCTCATCACAAATGAAGATTCCGATATAGCCAAGTGTTGGTAGTATGATATTTGGCATCTCCTCAAGCACGATAGGTACCCTCAGGATGCCAATAAGAAAGAACGTGCAACCCTTCGCAAACTGGTTGCCCAGTATATTGTCTGTGATAAAGTATTATTTAAGAGAAACTTTGATGGAACCCACCTACACTACATCGCAAGGGCTGACATTGAAGAAATGATGCAGAAAATCCACAGCAGGGAGTGCGAATCCCATATGAATGGCCATATGCTCGCCAAGAAGATCATACGATAAGGTTACTATTGGACCACCATGGTTCAAGATTGTACCACCTATGTTCGAAGATGCCTTAAATGCTAATAATTTTCCAACCTCCAACACCTACCTATGCAGGAATTACATAACATGACCTCTCCATGGCAATTCTTCACCTGGGAGATTGACATCATTAGGAAAGTCACACCCAAAGCCTCTAAAGGGCATGAGTTCATTCTGGTTGACATTGATTACTTCACCAAATGGGTCAAAGTTGAGTCATGTGAAGAATGTAAAAAAGGTAGCCAAGTTTATTCTAAAGAATATAAATTAATGATACGTGGTCCCTCATGAACTGATATCTGATAATGAGTTACATTTTAAGGCGAAATTCACGAAACTGGTTGACGAGTATGGTATCCAGAGACTCAAATCTTCTTCCCATTGACCATAAACCAACAGTGCACTTAAAGCTGCTAATAAGAACCTCCAATAGGTCATCAGAAAGATGACCTAGAGCTATCGAGATTTGGCAAACCGGATCCCTTACGCCCTCTAGGGATACCATACTTCAGTCTGAGCATCTACTAGGGCTACCCCTTACTCTCTGGTATATGATATAGAACCAGTCCTACCTGTTGAACTATAGACATCTTCACTAAACGTCATACTTGAAAGCAAAGTCAGTGAAGAAGACTAGCATCAGAGGCTTCTTGATGAGATATCACTCTTAGAGAAAGGAGGCTAAAGGCTCTATACCATATACAAGGGTACCATCGCCAAATAGCACGATCATTCAATCAGATATTCAAGGACCATGGTGGCTAGGAAGGGGATTTAGCACTTAAAGAAATCATAGAACCCGCCTGAGACCCCAGAAGGAAATTCAAGACGAACTGGAGTGGCCCCTATATTTTGAAGAAGATCCTGTTCGATGGCATCAATATGCTCACTGACCTCGACAGAGAAGAAATGGGATGTCTAGTCAACATGTACCATCTCAAGAAATTCTACCCCTAGTCTGAAATCTCGGCATGCTACGACTCCTCTTATCCCCATTCCATTCTAAATATATATATTCTTTATTTCCCTCTAACCAGAACTACATGGATCCTGATCCTCTAAAAAAATTGTTTTAAAAAAATGAAACTAAAAGAAAATTCAAAATCCCTAGAGGTACGTAGGAAGCTCATATGCCTTACATGGTCCCGATCCGCTTCTTTTTCATAAAATGCTATTCTTTTTGACCTCCGATAATGATAGTTCATTTTACCATTTGCATGAACAAAAGGACTATGTATGCCTTAGCTATTAGTATAGATAATTCAAACATAAAACTCATCAAGAGTCATACAATGTAATTAAAATCTTTTTTATTTCCATCTCAGGAAAATTCGGTACAAATTACATGAAGTATCAGCATAGCGAGTCAAACAACTTCCCTCTCCAATGAAATTACTCCTAAAAAACAAAGATCCCCAAACTTTCTCATTTTATTCCAAGCACAAATAAAACAACCGACCACACAACTTCACAAATAAAACTCCACAGAAGATCCTACCCAAAGCTACCCGAAGACCCAACTCCATCATCATTCCCTTCATCTTGAGCACTCCAAGCTTCCCCTGCCGACATGGTATACTAGAGGCTTTCCATGGAGCGATAAGCCTGGACTAGACTAGGGAAAACCACCACACCTCCCTCCATGGTCTTAAATATGGCAAACCACATTTGCCCAGTCTCCTCAATGAAAATCTTGTCCACTACTCTCCTCTATAACCACTTCATATTGTCCCCTAAAATATGCCCAGCTATGCCAGCATATTGAGAAGGACGAGTCAACGGTCAATAATTCTCCCACAGAGAGCCCAGTCGCATGCACAAGCCCTCAATCAAATCCTCCACTAGAAAGAAGTCTAGGGTACGGGAAGGCATAATTTCTTCCCACCTGACCTGACGTGAGAGTCCCCAAGGGAAGTAGAAAGAAGTCTGGAAAAGTTTGACTAGCCTAACATATCAGTATTCCCTATCTCCCAAATAGGCTCCAATTCCCCCCACAAAGGCACCAACCAATGCAAATATCGAGCCCCGTGCTCCACAAACCAGTTGACCCAATTCTCTATAGAATGGCCAAAACTGATGAAATAATGGTTGAAGAACTTTGGAATAAATGATAAGGGGTACTCAAGAGGTACCACAAAACGGAATCTTTTAGATAACCACATGAATAGCATCACATGGCTCCCTCTTAGAAAGTTGAAATGACCTTCCCACTAAGCATTCACACCATTCGGGGTCTCTGGTAGTATCACTTCCATAGGATTGGGATAGTATGACATCAATGCAGCGATAGCAGCAAGCTTAGGGTCCACTGTTAGATCTCCAGTCACAGGCAGTAACCTCGAAGTTAGGCCTAAGGCAACAGCTTTGGCGTAGCTCACAGCACTAACCTCCCGAAGACGCACCGAATGCAGCACAACCGGGAGATAAATCTTTTCACCAGTGACTAGACGTCGAGATGCCGAGGGAGAAATATGAAGAAGCCCTGATAATAATTCCCAAGGAGATCGAGAAAATTTGGGTAAGGCTGCCACCACGCTGGGATTAATCTCCAGCATAGCCAAAACTTATTCATAAGTCAGGTAGACCTCATCCAATCCAAAATAAAAAACATGGTCTTGGGGGTACCAAATCACCGTTGTCAACATACCCAGTCAAGAGGTCGGTTGCTCCATAGAGAAACTCAACACAGGTTATAAGCATCATATTCTACATTATACGAGAACATGGCCTCTAAATTCTCGAGGTGTGCAGCAAACTCAGCACTTACGAGAAAAGACAAGATGGAAATAACAAAGACACAAGGCAAGAGATAAATAAGGGAAAGGAAAGTTAAATAAAAGCACTCCATATTACCCTCGTATTATACTTGAAAACCTTGGCTAAATACAAAGGCTTGCAAAATCTGGATGAAACCCTACCCCATCAAGGACAAAGTAGATGAAAAAGTGCAATCAAGCATTGGGATAACTTGACTGGACCGACCTGCTGAGAGGCAAGACAAGGGGCATGTCGATCGGTAACCCTCCTTTTTAACAAAATTCCTTTCTTCATTTTTTTCCAAAATAAAAAACTCCAAAAAAAATCTAAATATCAAGAAAAAATTTCTTCCTTACTCGATTCCCATTCTCTTAAAGGGCATATTTACTCACCCTTTCTAAAAATAAAGTTCATTTTTAAAGTTTTTTTACTGTCTCAGCAGCAAAATAAAAAGTGTATATAGATTAAGACATCTAAATAGACAAACAAAATCAATTTCCTTTCATATAGTTTTCCATTACATAAATCTATTTTGAAGAAAAACATAAAAACAACGGGACTTAGCCCGAACCCCTTTTTCTTTCTTTCTTTCTCTCTCTCTCTCTCTCTCTCTCTCTCTCTCTCTCTCTCAAGATGCCTCATCTTTGCGGTGTACACGTTTTCCCCAACGTCAAATCGGGGAACCCCCACTACCGAATCTAAACCCCTCCTCGAACGAAGTAGACAGAACCAAGCAGGAAAGAATCAGGATCGAATCTTGAATCTGAGAAATCGTGAAAGACACCCAGTCTCGGATATCCCTCAGCCAGTTGGTCGACACCCATATATGTTGCAAGACAAGACAAAGATAAATATATCAGTATAAATCAAAGGAATAAACTCAAAACAGAAAGGCTAAGGACAAAGATATACCTCCGATCGAAGGACATCCTTCGTCAACCCCAACGCTGTCGGATCCATTGCATTAGGATGATGCAGCATGTTCATCGTCCCCCCTTCAGACAATCTGATATTATAGGATGGAGGTTCAAGCCAAGGAATAGGAACCTCTGTGTCTGATGCTGTCGAATACGATATGCCACCTTTATTGTGGGAAAACCCCATCGGCTAGCTCGAGCCCCTACCCGGAACTACAGGAGGAGAAGGCACATTCCCCGTGTCATATACGCTGGGCAGCATCAACCAGCTCGTCTCAAAATCCATATAATCAGACATTGCCACCGTGTCAGTACAGGACGAGTAGGGCTCGTCGACCATTGCCGCCACCCTCACCTCCTTTGACATCTCCCTCATTCGCCTCATGTACATTGGGGGTACCATTACCTCATCCTCCACCACCTGTCGAAGTACTCTCTCTTCCAAATACCAGGAAAAGTCGAACTCATACCTAAAAAGCCGTCGCAACTGTGCATTCCCCCCAGTCACCCCCGTGTGTTGGATGGCTATCCTCCAAGGATAGAAGGTCAACTATAAATCTCCGGTAAAGAATTAGTATTCAAAAACATCAAAGAGATAGGATGCTCAAAAAGAGAAAAGAAGAATTTAAACTTGAGCGCTCGTTAGGCCATCCTGGACCTGACACACCGCTGCCAGAGAAAGAGATTGTCTGGACTGTTGATTGGACTTTTGCCACCGGTACATCCTACAATAGTCCCCCATGGACTCATCCTTCAGAGCTATTAAATGGGCGTTATGCCCAATCACCTCATAAAACCACGTCTACAAAGGACAAGGGCCAACGATAAAAAAATAAAGGAAAATACTTAAAGGAAAATGCAGAAAAGAAAAATACCTCCAACAAATACGTGGCCCCAGTAAACGTTTGCCGATAGCACTGGCTAAAATCATCCATAGAAGCATAAAGGGTTTCTAAAGTCAGGCTCCCTCAGTTGAAGAGAGGGATATTCAAAAATACCCTCAAATATGGCAAAACTCATAAGTGGACGACCTCGCCACTCGTCACCATAAAAAACCCTCCCAGTAATAGAAGAAAATATAAAGGGGACACATGCCGCACTTGCATCCCGTCAGTCTTATCAATCTTCCAGCTCAGTAAAGCCTCCCACAGAGCTGAAAGACGGATAGAGTCCCCATAGACTATATGCCCAACATCACCCAACTCTGCCTCCACCGCCACTGGCGTCACTCGCAGAGAACAGTTAACCTCATTCTGCGTACCATCATAATCAATCCCCAGTAACTGTTGAACATCAATGGGAGTCATAGTCATCTCCCCAACACCCAAATGTATAGTGTGGGTGGTGTCCCACCACCTCTCCCCCAATGCTTAGAGAACATACATAGATTGGGTCCTCTCATCCAAAGTAAATGCCAAATAACTAAAACCCACTGAAGTAACCATCCAATGCATCACAACCAAAAGGTATTCCCACACCTCCTTCAACCCTGTCGTCCCTTGGGAGCGCTTGCTCGATACGGATATGTCAGTTTGTAAAAAAAACTTGTCAAAATTTAGAAAAAATTAGGGAATACACAACAAGAATACCAAAAGTCATTTTTACTTATATAACCAGTAGGGTTCACCACCCTAGAAGACCTATGGGGTTCCCGCTCACATCAAAGAGTTCGATCATCCATAATCGGCTCGAACAACTCAAAGGCATTCTCATTGCCCAGCACTAGGGATAACCTGTTCTTCCACTGCAAGTGCGCCCAGTCATCAACTCCCAGCCACACTATATGGACCGCACTACTAAAAAGTATTTCATTTCTTAATGTCAGAAGGGGGAAGAATGCTAGAGTAATTTGTAGAGGAGAAAAATAGAAGATAGCAAAACAGGAAGCTGTGAAAAATGAAGGAGGTTTTCCCCCTTTTATAAGAAGCTATCGGCAGTCCTCTGATATGTATTGATCGGCACTGTCGGTTCACTTACCCGAGGTATTATAAAATACCATGTGCATATCGATTGACACCCCTTATACCATGCCGGTCGGCACTCCCCCTGAAATTTCTTACAAAAAATGCAAATGCTAAAAATTTCCCAGACAATTCCTAAAATTGGCAAAAACATATTGGAACATTTCTCCTCCAAGAAAAAAGCTTTTTAAAAATCCTAAATCCTCATTCAAATTGAATACCACATACTTTATCCCTAGCTTAAACCCTAACCAGGACCCATGAAACATTTCCCCCTTAAAATTTTTCCAAAACTCCCCCAATGGGACTTCAAGCCAATCAGATGTCTTCAAGAAATGCACTCCCTAGAGTAATCCCAAAATCCTCAGTAGAATTAAAAAAATACTTACAGCAAGATTTCCTTTCCAGATATCACTTTCCTAGTGGAGTCTAAAAAATTCCCCAGGAGAGTTATACACCACATCTCTGCGCTTCGACCCACAAAAATGGTCATCTCAACATTAAGCCTACAAAATTGGCATCTACCTGCAGAATTGGGCATCTTAACTTAAGCCTGCAAAATTGGATTCGACTCGCAGAATCGATCGCTACAACTTAAGCCCGCAGAATTGGTTATCTCAGCTTAACCACGCAGAATTGGGTTCGACCCACATAATTGATCATCTCAAATTTAAGCTCGCAAAATTGGCTTCGACTTGTAAAATTGGTCATCCCAAATTAAGCCCACAGAATTGGTCCTCTCAACTTAAAACCTCAGAATTGGCTTCGACCCGCGGAAATGGTCAAATCAACTTTAGCCCGCAGAATTGGCTTCGACCCGCAGAATTAGTCACTACAAATTAAGCCCATGGAATTTGCTTCGACCCGTAGAACTGGTTATCTCAACTTAAGCCCGCCGAATTGGTTTGACCCGCAGAATTGGTCATCCCAACTTAAGCCCACAGAATTGGCTTCGACCCACAGAACTGGTCATCTCAACTTAAGCCCGCAGAATTGGTCATCTCAACTTTAAGCCTATAGAATTGGCTTTGATCCGCAGAATCAGTCGCTACAACTTCAGCCCACAGAATCGGCTTTGACCCTCAGAATCGGTCGCTTTAACTTTAGGGCCTCTAAATGGACCTTGACCCGCAAAAATGGTCATCTCAACTTTAGGTTCTCAGAATTGACCTCAACCAACAGAATTGGTCGCTTTAACTTTGGGTCTTCTAAGTTGAACTCAACCCGCAGAATTGGTTACCCCAACCTTAGGTCATCAGAAAACAGTCATCCCTAACATTATATTAGGTCCTCATAATTGACCTCATTCCCTGAAAATCATATGGTGTTTATTCGATGGCTTTCACTTGTTCTAACTTCACCCGTCAAGGGGATATGTAGACACCCCATTCTATGACGCCCCCAGAGTCCTTCCCTAGCACCCCTCCATTCAACGCAAACCCTAGGTCATACTCTGAGTACAAGTCTAGAGGCTATCGGGAACTCTCAAACCCCGTTTGACTCTAGTTAACTTCAACATCAAAGAGAAATCCTAATGAATCTTCGAAGGACTCTAAATCCTCTTTCTAATGGTCTGCCCCATGCACGACTCGGCATAATTGTTCAGGCGAATGATCCATTTTACTATTGAAACCTATTTGGAGGACACCTGGTGCTCTCGGGCCCCGATTTGACCCTAATCGAATCCATCGTCAGAGAAAAATCTCATGAATCCTCAAAGGGCACTAAAACACTTTTACAATGGTTCGCAACATTCATGAAACAGCATAACGGTTTGCACAAACCGACCATCGTCATTAAAAAATTTGTCCAGAGATGCTCAGACGCTCTCGGACTACATTTGACCAAAGTCAACTCTTCATCTCGGCCAAGATTGAATGAATATTTGAAGGGAACAAATACCGTTTCCAAGGGTCCATCACATGCGTGAATTATCCTTATAGTACAGATGATCGACCCATTTACTCCAACAGGTCACTAAGTGATTCCGGGTCCCATTGACCAAATTCAATGCTCCAAACCAACTGAAGCTCTTTAGAACATGAAAGTACATCTCATAACCTTTCCAACGGTCCACCCCGTGCATGTTCGGACTTGGTCCATCTTCATCTGATGATCTCCCGTCCAAAGGACCCACGAGGACTTCTGAGCCACATTTTGACCCAAAGTCAACTCCCAAACCCGGGAGAAGTACCAGTGACTTTTGAATGTCTCTAAATTACCTTTCTAACAGTGTTCCCCATGCGCAAATTGGATCAACGGATTACGTTCTGCGACCATTTTTCCAGGAAAATATGCACGAAACTGCCTATTAACAAGTCCATTTCCCTGTCTATCGGCAGTGTGTCTAGGGTTTCCTGCCGATAGGCAGGTCGACAATAATGCTGATCGGGAATCCCCTCAACCTATAAAAGGAGAGCATGATCTCACTCCCAAGGCACACCAAAGATCCATTAGCATCAGTGATCTCTGCATCATTCTCCTTCGATCACCAAGTTTCCTTGTTTGGAAATTCTCTCCACCTTTCATTCCCATCCTATTCCAATGTAGTAAAAATCCTCCAACATTCCATCATATTCAAGGGAGATCCCCACCAATCAAAGATCTATCCTCCAAGTCTTCAAAAAAGGTAAAATATTCTTCATTCTCTTTTAATTTCTTTACTTTTTGCATTAGTTACCTAAATTTTCAAATTAGTCTTTTACTTTAGATCATCATACAAAATAATCCTCTCATTTTATTAGTATATCATACGTAAAGTAATTTTCTACAAAAAAAAACTAACAAAAATAGGGGTTTTCCAATAGATTCTGATGGGAACTTTCATCACACTTTTCCAAAATTAAACTTATATTTTTATGCACACACATCTCATAAATTCCCATTCGAATCTATGGGCTAGAACACCATCCCTCATGCCTCCTGCGAACTACGTGGACTTTGATGCCTTTATAGGCTACGTAGGCATCTCGGGATAAAACCCGAGGCCTCGAGTCCTATTTCTCATTCCTCATGTTTTTATATTCATATATAATTCACACACACACACACACACACACACACACACACACACACACACACACACATATATATATATATATATATATATATATATATATATATATATATATATATATATATATATATTATCATATTTTATCATATTATCATATTTTATCATTCGTATATCGCGTCTTATCCAACAAATATTATCATTTCGTCATAACAATTAATATCTCAATAAGCGCACACATCATATCTTTGAATTATAATTATTTGGGAACATTCTTCACTAACCTCACACCATATTTTTTATGATGTAAGTCGAGCAATTCCAATCTCCATTTATATATACATGCACACACATTTCACGGAGAGATTAAGGAAAATGATAACACAAGCCCATGAGAGACCAAATGGGCGGAATGGGTGCCTAATACCTTCTTATTCCGTAACATATCCCCCGAACCTCGGAACTATAGGTTTCATATGCATCAGTTAGTCTTAGATGTCATCTCTCGAGGCGATGATATATCTCGACAAATCTTGAGTTGAAGGTTGTTTAAAATGGTGCTAGGGTTTTGTAGATGGAAGAAGATGAAAATAGAGGAGGCTGCTAATTTTTTAGAAGGCTAAAATGTGTCTTAAAAGTGCTAAACCCATCACTTTATGTTGAGTTTGAGTCATAATCAAACACAAACACTTAAAAATTTATTACGGATGATCGGGTCGCCAGAATTGTCTGAAATGTAAGCATGCTGTAGCGAACGATGAGACGGAGCTGCTGTGAAAAATTTAGCTCGATCAAATGGTCGAATTTTTAATATTTTTTTTATTTTAATCCTCCTTAGGTCGGATCCTCCTCCGATTTTTTTTACAAAAAGTTATAATTTCAAAATTTTAATCCTGACTTAAATTCCACTTAAAACCTTATTTTTATGTATAAAAACCAACATTTTTACATACCAAAATTAAATAGACTCCGATAATTTTATTTTTCCAAAGTTTTAAAATTAATTTAAATTATTACTGAATTAAGATTACGGGGTGTTCCATACTTTTTGAAAGTTCCAAAATTAATTTAAATTATTACCGAATTAAAATTACGAGGTGTTACATTTCCATAAAAAATCATCATCCGATTATATAATTGATCCATTGGAAAAATTACAAATTTTCAAAAATAAAATTTTTCAGAAAATTCGATATCACAAAATCTTTTGAAAAATAGGAATACTTAATAAGTTAGAGTAACCTACTCTGATACTAATTTGACAATTCAATTTCGATTCAAATATATTTAATTTCATAAATTTCCAATTTTAAATTAAATGAACACTTATTTAATTAGAGTCAATCTTAAAACCAAATTTTTTTAACCCAATTAAACAAAATTTAGTTCATCCCTAAAACATGCATCTATGTGGATTAAATTAAGTCATGCATAAATTCAACACACCAAGATTCAGGAAAAAAACTTCCGGGTAAAACCTTTTATTTCAATATGAATGTTAAATCACAACTTACATACATAGAGAAATCACCAATGAATCTCACGCAGTAGACTCACATAGACACACAGTCCAATCATCAATGAATTATGCACAGTAATCCAGAAGAACACTCAGCCCTTTGTTCAGCAGTGAATACCCTCAAGCATCCCTAATTATCGCAGTCTTTAGCAACATAGATCTTCTTTACAAGTGAAACAATGACAAAAGTGTATTTTTATGTTCTAAAACAACCCACATAAACTATTGGGATCTTTGTGAATTTAAAACAAAAGGTTAAACCCCTCAAAATTGAGGAGACAAAGTATTCTACCAAAGCATTTCGTGTATGGAAAATAATCAGGTCTTCTAATGAAAAATGGAGTTGAACAAATCAATTTATAGAAATTCTAAGGCGGCAGGTCGCTCGAAAGAAATGAGTCTGTCGTTCGAACGAGATTGATATGTCGTTCGAACGACATATCATCTCATTTGACGTTTTTTCCCGTGACATTGCATTGTCATTTGAACAACATGCAGATGTCGTTTGAACGACAGTGCGAAAAAAATTTATTTCTAAAAACTTTGTCTACAGGCCTTGGATAAATTATTTTTACAAAAAATAACGCCCTAACACTTGGAAAATATTTTAGAAAAATATCCCGACACTCTAAGTGAACCATTAAGGGACTAAAAACACAACCTTTCCAAAGTTCAGCTTGTAAAGGCTTGTTGTTGAAGAATGTTGATATTTTGGATCGTCTTGATGCATAAATGAGCTTGAGCACCTTCTTCGATTCGTGTAGTGGTATACAATATACTCTAAATGTGACGGACTATATAAAATATGTCCTTATAACTACCAATATATGCATAGTGTAGGTCATCTCCCCTTCAAAGAGTTGGGATACCCCAAGGCATCCAAGACTTAGTCCCATAACATGAGTATATAATCTCCAAGTATTTCTACCACTTTTTCAATGTGGGACAAATCCACTTGATTTAATTACACCAACTAACTTAAACTCAAGTGGGTCACTTTAAGTCCAAATTTATCATTCATTACTTCACTAACAAATGAGGATATTAGAGTAATATCCTTGAGACAAGGAACACACTGAGTTGAATATTTATCAAAATATCCAATAATAACTCACATGAATGAAATTTGGAAGAATCAAATGAATATAGATGCAAACAAAGAGCTTTACTAGTAAAAACATTGAATCAGAAAAAATAGCATATGGCTTTGAATCTTTCCTAGTGAGATACTATCGAGCTTACTAACCAATCAATGAACGTGATGCCTTGAGTTGATCAACCGTTTGTAAACTGAGAAAATAGTATTCACAGAACGTCTTTCCAACCTTAATGGTTCTCATTGTTATGTCCATTTTGGCCTTGAACACCCCATGGCTTCATGAGTGTTCTAGAAAAATAGCCTTCGTTATTCTAATAGAAACCGTCCCTTCTCACTCACATAAGTGATTTTATAAAGAGTATCATGTTTATATGCCGCTTAACCTATATATTCAAGATATAGAAATTATTAAAAACATGGTTTATCATCATACACGCGGTAGTTTGTGCATTGATTCATCTTTGGAATGCGAGGAAGAAATTAAAGTAGTACTTCTTAGTGATAACTGATTCATCATAATTAGGTTGTCCCTTTCAACATATTTCTTGGAATCTCGAGTCAATTAGGTTGGGTTTCCATTAATACGACTCTCTGGAACTTTACAGGCTTTAGGCCCATTCCACGTGATGAAGTCCAAATGAATTTATTACTTTAACTATCTATTTAGATATTCCTATATGACAGGTATCACGGGCTTTGTCCATATTAGAATATCCTCTAAGAAGTTTCTAAGCCATTCATCTTCTTCCCCATATTTGTATAAAGTAATAAATTCAGATTTCATAGTGGATCTTGCAATACACATTTTCTTCGAGGATTTCTAAGACACGGATGCACCTCTAAGAGTAAATACTTATCCACTTGTGGATTTTGAATCATTTGAATCGGATATCCAATTTGCATAACTATAGCCTTTAAGTACAACTAGATATCATTCGTAGTGAAATGAATTCTTAAAAGAGTATCGAAGATATCGAAGAACTCTTATCAAGGCCTTCTAATGATATTTTTCGGGATTACTCATATTTCGACTAAGCTTACTAAATGAGTAAGTTATATCGGGTCAAGTACAGTTTGATAAATACATCAAACTTCCAATAATATGAGAATACTATAATTGAGATATACCTTCACCTTTATTTTTAAAGAGGTGATGACTTAGATCTATAGGCGCCCTCACTAGAGTATGATCATATTTATTATAATTTTGAAGTATCTTCTCAATGTAATGTCATTGAGATAAGCTAATTCCTTGAGGGGTTATAGTGATTTTAATTCCTAGAATTATATCAACTAGTCCCAAGTCCTTCATTTCAAATTTACTAATCCACATTTGTTTAGTATAATTAATAATGTTATTATTATTATTACCAATTATTAACATATCATCTACATATAGACAAGCAATCACATGTCCCTCTTGGTGATCTTGACATAGACACATTTGTTATACTCATTTATTTTGAAGCTATTTGACTTCATGACATTGTCAAATTTTTCGTGCCAATGTTTAGCTACTTGTTTCAAGACATATAGTGACTTCACAAGTTTACATACTTTCCTTTCATTTCCAAGATATTTAAAACCTTCAGTTCTTCCATATAAATTTCTTCATCTAATTGACCATTTATAAATGTCGTTTTGAAATCCACATGGTGTATTTAAAATTTATGTATTGTTGCGATTGTAATTAACATTCTAATGAATTTAATCATTATAACTAGTGAATAGGTGTTAAAATAATCTATTCCTTCCTTTTGCTTGTAGCCTTTAGCTACAAGTCTAGATTTATACTTATTAATGGTTCTATCAACTTTTATATTTCATTTGAATATCCATTTACACCCTAATAGGTTTGTCCCATGTGGTAGGCCCACTAGTTCCTATGTATGATTTTGCATAATGGATTCAATTTCACTATTAATAGCTTCTTTCCAATATGAAGCTTTCAGAGTGGATAGAGCTTCTTTTACCTTTTGAGGTTCACTTTCTAACATATAGGTTACAAAATTAGGACCGAAAGATTTTGAAATCTCTCTTTTTCTTCATCCTTTTGCTTCGTCTCAGTTCCTCCTCAATAACTTATTCAGGTTCACCATTTGTAATTTCAAGCATTCTATTGTTAGAAATTGTTTCTAGTGCATTCTTACAGGGAAAAATATTTTCAAATAATTATGCATTCCTAGATTTTATAACTGTATTTTCATGAATTTTTGGAATGTCAGACTTATGCATAAGAAACCGATATGCACTACTATTATGTGCATAGCTAATGATTATGCATTCAATAGTCTTCGGACCAATTTTTACCTTTTTAGATTCATGAACTAGTACTTTTGCAAGACACCCCCACACTTTTAAGTATTTGTAGGAAGGCTTGCGCCCTTTCCATAATTCATAGGGTATCTTATCATTTTCTTATGAATCATCTTATCAAGAACATAGTTATCCAAAAGAAATTGTTCCCCCACTTATTTTGGTGTAAACTCGAACTTATTAACATCGCACTCCTCTTTTCTTTTAAAGTTCTATTTTTTTGTTCCGCAATTCCATTGGATTGAGGAGGGTAAGGAACGATAGTTTAGTGAATAATGTCATTCTCTAAGCATATTTACATAAAAGGAGACTCATATTCACCACGTCTATCACTTCTTAATTCTCTAATCTTTTTACCAAGTTGATTCTCAACTTCTATCTTGTATTGCTTAAAAGCCAACTCCTTCATATTTGCTTCTTAATAGGTGGACATAGAGTATTTTTCTTACCTTTAGTTTAAACAAATTGCAAATCACATATATCGGTGTGAACTAATTCTAATGGTTTACTATTTCAATCAATAGAATGTAATGTCGACTTAGTTAATTTAGCTTCTACTTATGCTTCACAATTATGATTTGAGATGATGTTAAATTTTGTAAGTAACTCCAAATGAATTAATTTAATCAAAGTATAATAATTAACATATCCTAATCTACCATGCCACATATCCATAGACTCGAGCATATAAGCAAAAGATATCATATTATTATCATAGTTACTTTTAGGTACAACACTAATGATGTTCAATTTGAACATCCCATCACACATATAACCTTTCCCGACTAACATTCCATCCTTACTTAGTAAAAAACTGTTTGCAATAAAGTCTAGCTCAAACCCTTTCTTGCTTAGCACGGAATCAAAGACAAGGTTCTTCTTAATGTCCATATGGAATACATTGTTGTGCGCAAGATTCTTCCCTGAACTCATTTTCAACACGACTTTGCCTTGACCTTTAACCTTCGAGGTTGAGGATTTTCCCATAAATAGTTGTTCTACATTTGAAATTGGTTGGTAGGTTGTGAATATACTTTTATCGGAACACACATAATGTGTAGCTCTGGTATCAACCCACCAGTCTTTGGTGTAACCTAAAAAATTTAGTTCAGATACAACTGGAAGAGAGGTACGTTGGAAACATGATCAGACAATGCATCAACCTTTTTCATGTTGGCTTGTGGTGCTTTCTTCTTAAAGTTCTCTTACTTTTTTGGCTTGCGACAATCATTGACCCTATAACGTTCTTTATTGCAATTAAAATATTTTCCTTCGAACTTCTTAGCATCGCCTTGTTGATTTGTGCCTTCACTTTTGTGCTTCCTCTTTTTTTTTTTTAAATTTGTCTCCATCCTCAATAATATTTTCTTTTGCAGACATAGCATGGTTACTGTTTTCTTTTTAGATTTACGCTTATCTTCTTCTATCCTTAACCATATAATTAAATCTTTAAGTCCCATTTCTCTTCGTTTATGCTTTAAATAATTTTTTAAACCTTTCCAAAAAGGGGAAAATTTTTCAATTACTGTGACAACTTGAAAATTTTCACTTATGACTATAATTTTGGTAATTATTTCATGAAAATTTAATTGAAACTTTTGGACTTGTCTTATGACAGTCTTTGAATCAACCATTTCATACTTAAGACATCTACCGACCACAAATTGTTTCATGCTGGCATTCTCAAATTTATATTTTTCATCCAAATACTCCCATAACAATTTAGCAGTTTTGATTGGACTATACACATTATAAAGTGTATTTTCCAATCCGCTAAGGATATCATTTTTGCAAATAGAATCCAAATGCTTCCTTGCTTCTATAGCTAGCAAAGATGTCTTGTCCATTTCATTTTCATTAACCACGAAAACATCCTCATTGATAAACCTTGCAAGATTAATGATAGTTAAATATAACGACATCTTTTGTTTTAAACATTTGAAATCAATACCATTAAACTTTTGGGGTTTTGTTAATGGGTTAAATGACTAGGAACGGTAGTAGGAACACTAACCGACACATCGGTTTGAGGAACGGACATCTCATTTTGAAATAATTCAATAGCCATTTTCTGTTATAAAATAACACAAAACCAACTTATGAAATGTAGAGAACTTTTCAAATTAAAGAAATAAGATTATAGATGGAAATAGAAAAAGTAAACATGTTTTTGTATGTATTAAAGCAGGTAAATACTACCAAAGTTGATTACAATTTTAGAAATTTCTAGATTTGAAAAGCAATTTATTTAGTGAGAAACAACACGGAAAAAAAATATTATGTCTTAAGATTGTTGTTTTTTAGGTAAAGAAAATAATATTTCACTAAATAAATAAATAGTAATTAAAATTAACTAATTAATCAGAATTATAATAAGTATAAAGAAAGCAAAGAACATACAGTTCGCGATTGAAACAATCACTTGAAGAAATTTGACTAAGATAAAAGTTTAACTATCTCTCCTTAAGACAGAATGCGCCCCCCTACGGTGCTGCCAGTAAATTCATTGGGTGTCTGCCACCCAGGATGAAACAGTCACCGACTGTTGCAAGAAGCACTTCAGTGCAACAGTCCCACGAACCAACATTGGAGAATTTCTCTCAAGTAGGATGAAGGGAGCAAAGACAAAAGTAGGGAATTCATCGAAATTTTTTGCTGTTTAAAATGGACTGCTTATGGTCCATTATATAGGTGGTGAAGGGATGCAAGTTGGTGACTATTGGCTTTTCCTAGAAAAGGATGTGACTATTTGAACAATTACATCTCTTATTAATAACGTTTTTACAAACAACATTTTAATTAATTAATTAAAATGACAATGTTTCTAATTAATATGAAAATAATTAAATAATTAATTAATTCATTTTGGAAAAACAATTTTTGGGTTCTAAAATAACTTTTAAAGCCCAGAGGTCAATTAAAATTTCGTCCAAAAAATTTAATACTTGCTATAGAAAGACCCACGATCTAGAGTCGGACACGGGTACGGGTCGAGCTGGATGGACGGACGACTGTGGCGGCGTGCATGGGCCTAAAGCCCATGCCCAATACATGCATAGTGTAGGTCATCTCCCCTTTAAAAGAGTTGGGATACCCCAAGGCATCCAAGACTTAGTCCCATAACTTGAGTATATCAACTCTAATTATTTCTAATACTTTTGCAATGTAGGACAAATCCGCTTAACTAAATTACACCAACTAGCTTAAACTCAAATGGGTCACTTTAAATCAACATTTCTCACTCCTTATTTCATTATTTTGAACAAATTAGTATACCAAATTAATCTCCTTGCGACAATGAACTCATTGGTACTAAGGCACGTCACTTTTAATATATGTGCCTCATATAAAATTGACTCCAAAGTTTGACTAAATTAACTGAATGTTTATCTAAATCTCCAACAATAACCACCATCACTATTACTACACTATTCCATCTATAACCTAAATTACTCTCTCTTTCCCCCATCCCATTATGAATATCATATTTAAACTATTTTTTTATAATTTTGAAACAATGATATGCAAACACGATGAATATATAAATTTTTTACCACTAAAACTATTGATGATCATCTTAACCATTACTGGATTAAATTTTTTTATGAAACTTTTAAATGATCTCTTCACAATGATACCATAAAAAAAATCATCAAAAACTTAATTATTTTTACTATTTAACAAAATGGTCCCACGGGGGTCGGCTCTGTTTCCGGTACGCACCTCAGACTATCTATCTATCTCTTTATCTCTCATTTTTTTCTCTCTGAGAGAGAGAGAGAGAGAGAGAGAGAGAGAGACAGATCTTGTACATACCAGTATGAGGTCTTGGTATGTGGATCATTTTTTAAAAATAGTAAAAAAATCTTTTGGGCCTGATTTTTTTATGGTATTTAAACATTTCAGGGAACCCATAAAAAAACAACTAAAATGATTGTTTTTTGTTATTTTAAAAAAAAATGGTCAAACTATGTCCGTTTTTAAGTTATTAAAAAGTTATATAGTTTGGTCAATTTTTATAAAATAGCAAAAGAGTATCACTACACTTACACACTTTCATACCCACTTTCATACCCGTCTAATAAGACAAGGCAATAAAAATTTGTATCTTATGCCCTAACGGGACCCACAACAGCAAAGTATAAAGTTTTAATACACCGGATAAGAAAATAAATACAAAAAAAGGGTACACCAAACATTATCAAAATAGATTATTTTGAGTAGCTTTTTTTATGAGCCTCTAAAATATTTAAATATCATAAAAAATCATCCCAACAATATTTTTTTAACTATTTTACAACAAATGGTCAGAATGGGGGTAGGCACAGTTTTCCAAAACTACTTGGAGATAATATTCTTGAAAGCTCCGAAGAGAAACCCTACCCTCGTCAACCTCACCCATCCTCATCCCATTATCCCATCCTCTTGACAACACAACCCCTCATCACAAAAATCTACCTTCAACTCCACGTATGCATTTTTAAAATGTATTGGAATTATTCTCTTAGAGTTTTGTATGCTTATTTCCATGTATTATCAATGTGTGGAAATTATGTGCTTTCCATGTATTTGTGAAAATGCCCAAATTTATGTTTACATTCTTTTGTGAAATTGTATCTACACTGTCATCGTTTCCATCGTTGATTTAATTATCCATCACTAATATACCTTTACATATCTATTAAGTTACCCACCACAAAGAACGTGAGGACCGTACAATCCATCTCCTTCAAATTTATATTTTTGGTGTTAGTTCCTTGGATTAAATGGACGTCACTTTATTTTTTTTGTTCAAATTAGTTTCCAGATCAACGTGGCTTGGCTTATTCGAATTAGGGTTTGCAATTAATTTTAATGCTTGATTTTTAGTCCTATGACCCTTGATCCGTGGCGAATTGAATGCATTTCTCCCATGAGGGTCTCTTTAGATCTAAATTATAGTTGGTTGGGTTCTAAATAAGGGGCTTAGGTGTTTAATTTCTATTTTCTACTATTTTTTCCGTTACTCATATTATATATATATATATATATATATATATATATATATATATATATATATATATATATATATATATATATATATATATATATGTGTGTGTGTGTGTGTGTGTGTGTGTGTGTGTGTGTGTGTGTGTGTGTGTGTGTGTGTGTGTGTTATTCTATTTTATTTCCCCATTTTAGTGTGTAATGTACTAGAGTGGATCTTTCATATAAATGTTCTAAAAATGATAAAATGCCCATCGTGGCCTACACGAGGCATGTCGTAGGATCAAGACATGTCGTGGACCTCAAGTAGATAAAGAGACGCATAATTATTTTGGTGCTTATTTTTATTTTATTCAAAGATGATAGTTTACTTGGTCCATCAAAAATGCACTTTGGAATTGATTTTTTTTATTTTTTATCAATTCATTGCAATCTCAATCATTCTGTTATCTGTAGATGAAATGGAAGAGGTTGCACAAGGGATAGTTTGGAATGTCAATGATACTGGTTCACGAGGTTTAGTTGATTTTATTAGTGGGCTCTGTCAGGTTGTCACGATAGCAAAGTAGAAGGTCGATATACCCCACGACAGATAGGTTGGTCTCATTACCTTTTATATTGTTGTCAATAAGTACCGATAGTGGTTATTTAATGGACAAAATTGGTGTTCATTCCAAAATTTTAGTAACTTTTTTAGGTTCAAATATATTGTCATGGGCCCACGGCCATGATATTGCATTTAATAATTTATGTTTTGGTTTATATTAAAAGTATAATTTTATGCTCACTTCTTTGTTTATTTTGCTTTTTATATGTGAAGATAATGGAATCCATCAACCATGCATTATTTATTATCATAATCAGGTTTACTAAAGTTTATTTTAAGTTTTTGTTTTGATGTTTTGTTTGTATTTTTTCCAAGTTTTCGATAGGTTTATGAGAAATTTGAATCTACCCTCGCCTTTCACATCCGCACATGTACTTCCTCAACCTCTTACACACGCACACGCAGATAACTACATATCTAAAATTGTCACACTCACACATACACACCCACTAGCGTGCACAACCCTCAACACATAACTAGAGATCAATGATTTTGAAATTGCTATGATTTTGTTTGTTTTTTGAAATGGTTCCTATTTTTTTCAAATGGTTCTGATTTTGTGGGGTTTTTAAATAGCCTCTCAGGTGTTGATCCAATAATAAGAATACAAACATTTTCTATCTAATTATTACTTTTTGTTTCTCTTGGAATATAGTGTGTAATCTCCATATGTGCAATGTCACATTGTTATGCTGTTTTTTCACCTTTGTAAATATCTCATCTGAATATATCATTTTTAGGGGTCTTTGGGTTTGGAATTTGGATTTTAAATCTGTTATAAGTATTATTTGTGATTATTGTCTATGATTTTTAAATTGTATGTTTAATTTGAACTTTTTGTTTCAACGCATCAACTCATAAAGATATATATATAGGGTTTTGTGTTCCTCATATTTGGTTGTAATCAATTTGTTTGATATGAATTTGTTACGTTGTTGAAACCTTTAGCAGAGAGTAATACAACATAATAGACCCAACTGATCCACTGCTAGCTAAGAAAATGTCCATGTATCTCATACACGGATGCAATTTTGTAACTGTAATAGATGATCATAGTCATGGAATCATAATTGAGTCTGATCTTGACTGCATAAGAATGCTGATGCAAAGCTATTTAGGACTGATTTTAGGGGTGATAACTATTTGGGATTGTAATTGGCAACATTTATCAGTCCAATTATCAATAATTGTTTGGGTCATAACTTTGCATTTCAATTTTGTTTCTTACTTTTTATTTTAGTTTCAAATATGAGTTATTTTTCAAGTTGAAGGGTCTTAATGTTTATTTTGGGTCTAGTTTTAGATTGTGCTTCTATATAGGTTCTCTTCACAGAAAAAAGTCTTCAATTTTTTAAGAGACAATCTTTTGTTCAAAATCTTCTCAAATAGAAGTTTTATAAACCTAAGATGATTACTTTCTTCCTCTATCATTCATACCAAGTTGTTTCAATAAAATGTCAGATCATTAGGTGTATCATTTGGTTTGGTAATACTAAGGTATAACACTTCAGAATTCTTAACATTTACGTTATTTTTGCATTGACCTGAACATCTTTGCTTTGGTGCAGTATTTGAAAGGTCATGTGGTTAAAGAAGAAGATTATATATATATATATATGGAGGGATGAATTTGTGAACATGATGTTCATAATCCAGGAATGGGAACTGTAGCTTTCCCTATAAGGTTCTAGGACGTCGATTGGCTATGGCATAAGCTTACAACTGGAGTAGAACTTCCATGTTAGTTCCTGGCAATATGTAATGTGTGCCATCATTAGTTAACTATGAAACATGTTGATTAGTTAACTTTAAAACATGTCAAACACTAATGATGGCACGGACTAAATATTTTGTATATTTAATTCATATAGTTTTTACTTTAGTTGTTACAGTAAGAATATAATTTTCTCTCAATCTCTATCGCACCATCTCCATTGATATTATCAACTACTTTATTGCCGAAAATTTAACTCATAATGTCGAGTGCACGCTTTTTTTTAATATTTTCTGTCCAAATTTTCCATGTAACAAAACTCCACATTTGTGGAGCTTAACTAAGCTCAGACAAGGGAGTTCAACATCAACCACATCCAGGTGAGCTCTGCAGGGGTGGGAGCAACCCAAACATCATTAATGAAACACCTAAAAGAACCTTAAATCTCCCAATACCTCACAAGACCTTTGCTCATCGAAATTATCCTCTTGCAATCAAATAGGTTTGTGGAAAGGACAATCACGATGAGATTAACGCCCACTTGCTACTGATTGACCCTTAAAATATTAAATCATGTTTAATGTTCTCACTAACTATCACTCTTAGTAGTTTGACATTAAGGTAAGGTAAACCAAGCTTTTTCATAACTTTGCACTCACTCAATAGTACTAATTATATTAGGATAACAGAGACTAAGGTATAAGGTATCAAATCAATTATGTTTATCAAGCATTATACTATCATACTAGAGCAAAAGAGATTAGAGTTAATTCATATAAGGTAAGGATTAGTTCCTCTATCTATGCATACTTGATTAGACATAAATAGTATCATAGGAACTGGCATTATTTAGGTGTGCCAAAGATAAATGACGCACGCCTTATTATTTTGTTGTTAACTTCTCATTTTAAAGATCAATTATTAGTCTTTTTGGTTATTGCTAATCTCATTTATGTCACTTTATTTACAATGGCTTATTACCATTTTTATTTTAAAAATAAATTAAGAGTGTTCTTCTACATTCCAGATAAAATAGAAGGCACCCCAGTGTCATTAATAGATGCCATATCTACCCTATGGTCATGTACTAGATGAAATACCACGGAAATGCAGTGCTTGAAATCATCACAAGATGGAAATCTAGCCGTAGTAAACTTATGTTTTCAGCCTTAGATGATTTGGCTATGCCGTTTTGCGTAGGTGGAAACTCAACAAGCCTTTTCCCTCATCCCCTCTAGAACCCGAACCTGGACTTAATGTGAAACTACCCCCTCACTGGCCCATGGTGAGATAAATGTAGGAATGAATATGGAATGGGAGGATAAGAAAAAGTTTGATTGGAATGAGGACTATCTCCATTAATGTCAGTCGACCCCAAAACACTAGTTCTAATGTATAAATATATCTCCTCTCAATAAACAATGCATGGGATCATGCATGGTTCTATATGTGTGGTTGTGGTGAGATTTTTCTTGGTTTTTATATTGTTGTTGGCTATAAAATTTCACTAATGCCATATGTAATGTTGGTATCAATTGTTTTATTTAGGTTATTCTGACCTTTAATGTTCTAAGTTAGTCTTATTATTATGGCGGGATCATTAGCGTGCGTGTGACCAAAAATATAAAAGAGAAGAAATTTTTCTTGTAATTTTTTTACTTTAAGCATTTTCCAACTCAAAGATTTTAATAGCATAAATTTATCTGTTTTTTTAATGGTAACCAAGCTGAATGTTACTGGAGGAATTGACATTATAGTAACATGGTAACATAGTATGTGTAATGGGGTTGTAATGTTACTGACTAATGGAGGAAAAATCTCCCATTTTTTAGTTTTCAGTGATGATCTTTTCTTCATTTATCTAGTTCCACTAGTCATATTTAATGTTGGGTATGTTGTACATTTGCTCCATTAAATGTCTTTGATGTCCAATCACTATCTAACACGTGGATTAAATTATTCATTAGACTTCCATATACAAATGTACGTGCAATTTTGGATTGGGGTTTTAATTTTGAATAACATGGGGTATTTTATAGGTTAAAGGGTCTTTTCTCAATTAATATGGGGAATGTCGGTGCCACCGATGGGGAGAATTGTGAGAACCTCTAACTCAAGACACATCTAACCAAGATTCAATGGAGTCAATGCCATCTTTAATCCACCACTAAAAATCCTTAGAATGGTAAGAATGACAAGTTTATATTTCGTTCACATTTTTCAATTCACAAGTGCACATTTTTTTCTTTTCGTATAAAATTGTTTTTATCTCGGCTAATTATTTGATGTTTTGTTTTGACACCACATTTGAACTAATTACGCACTTTCTTAATATCACGTTAGCATAATTCTTCTCGACTATTTGATAATTCTTCATTGTTCTTGGTCGTTTCATGTTAGAGGACCATTGAATTTCAAGAAGAGAAATGGTGATGAAGAGATTGAAATTTTCGTAATGAAATTAAGTACTTGATTGTGTCTATGTTTAGTATCGAAAATTTTGTATACTAAATAAGATTTAGTATAATTTATTATGTTGCTTATACGAGGTCCAGGAAGGACTATTATTATTGTAGTGAATTATTTTTTTTTATTTCTTAAATTTGGTGGATAGTCCTATGAATAAATGAATTCTATCCAAATTTTCTAAAATTTTTACACTTATTTGTGTTGTAAAAAAACTATTACTTAAATTATTCATGATTCAATACTTTAGAAACTTTTTAACATAGATCGCATTTTGATTTGTCGATGGATGAATAAGGGCGGTGCATAACTTTTTAAATTGTTTACAATTTGTGTTGCCAAATAATCTTCAACTTAAATATTGTACATTAATTTTTACTACCATTTTTTTTGGAATTTTACATAAACAAGTATTGTTGTCATGGATTTTGGTTGCTAATGAGTATAGTGCCAACCAAATATGCTATGGTGGTTGTTTTAGACTATTACTATTTTTATTAGTTTTAAGTGTGTGGTTTAATGTAGTCAATATGTCTTCGTGTCTTTAGTTTAATCGACGTTGTTTATACTAGGTTCAGGGCGAACTGTTAGTGTTGTTAGAGCATTTTTTTTCTTTAACAAGGTGGATAGTTCTACAAACAAAGAAAAGTATGCCTAAATTTTCTAAATTGTTTATCCTAATTGTTAGGAAACAAAATCTTTCGACGGTGTGTGCAGCCAACTAAGTATAGTATAAGTGTTGTGGATTTTTTGGTGCTTAATTTTTGACACTATATTTGGTATCAATTAAAGTGTATTTTCATAATTTCAATTTTTGTCTTACAATATAAGTTTATGCGTCTGAATTAATAAACACGATAGAAGACATTATTGGAGCATTATTGAATAATTCAATTTATAGACCTTGTTGGATGATTTATTAATGTTGTGGTATATGGAAGCGATCGTACACTTGAATTAGTATGTGAGCGTCATGATTCGCATTAAGGGTTTATTTAATTTAGGTGTTTATAAAAAATAATTTAAGGATGACTCAAAGATTGTTGCGCACCTTCTGATAATAATGGACGAAGTAGGAGAATATTATAATTGTGTTAAACAATAATTCTCCATAATCATATTAATACTAGGTCACTTTAATTAATGAAAGGGTACTCCAAATACTAAGAGTCAAAAGGACTCTTGAGCATCTACATTGATGGACGATTGAGATTAAGTGACTATTGAAGATTTCATTTATGTCCTCGCCTATAAATAAGTGATTGATTTTCCATCATTCAGGCACACGAAAAGACAACATAATGAAGTCATTGGATGAAGTAGAGAAATCCAAAGGCTCAGTTATTGTTAATTTTCAAAATAATAGTTTGGCAATAAAAGAAGATTTGACCTTGGGAATGTGCTGAAATTGGAATATGTGCTTACCGTATACAAGATGCACTCAAATGAGTTTTCCATTTGTGAATAATTGCGATATTTATCACAAGATTGTAAATTTTACGGAGGAATAAGAAAATATTCAATTTTCCACAAGTTTTAAAAGTTATAATTCCATTAATTTACCAAAATAAAGTTTTGCATCGTGTTGAATTATCTAATTGACACACTAGAGTCGAGTGCAAATACATCTTAAGACTATAAAACTACCCTGGTGATAATCAACGACATAAAGCTAGATTATGGTCAAATTTTCATTACGAATAGAGAAAGGGGTGTAAATAAACATTTTCACCTATATCTTAAAATGTGCAATACTTAGGTCTTTACTAACTTTCGTTTATTAAGAGTTAAATTTAGTGTGAAAACTTATGAGACTTTAAGAAAAGAACTATATAGATTGAGAAATTATCGTATATAACTAAAATTGACAGCGGAACCATGTGACGACATTTTTCGCTTCTATAGAGCGTCACATGAACAATTTTAATTAATGTAATTATTTAACAAAACTATTCATCTTCTTATCTTTTAAATGAATGGAGGGGAGTGGGTATGTTAAAAATATTAAAAGTGAGGGGAGGAAGTTAAAGGGGATCTTTCATATGATTTTTAAAATGTCTTTTGATTTACTCATAATTAACGTTTTCACCCATTATATCTTCCAACCATTTGTTTCTAGAGCTTCTGCATTCTTATTCCCTTTTTAGTCTCATTGTGTATCGATTCCATCTGTGCCCGTCTGATTTCTCATGACTATCGTAATACAGATCCTCTCGGATATGAAACTCATTTTCGTCTCCGTATTTCTCTTTATGTTCATATATAAATATTTTACTTCTTTCACGATTTTTCTCTTCCATTGACTTCAATTCAGGTCTCTCTCTCTCTCTCCCCCCCCCCCCCCCCCCTCACATTTCCTATTAAGCTTGTGTTTTTTATGTTTATTTTTCTCAAGTGAATTCTTTCTAATTTTTAGAAACGTATTGCTCAACATCGTATTTTTTATTGTCAAGAACTACTTATTTATTTGCGTATCATGTGTTTGTTAATATATTCCAATGATTCTAATTAGGTCTTCAAATTGAATCATTGCGTCTTCAGCAATGTGAAGATCTATTTTAGATCGAAATTATATTTTGTATGTGCTTCTCGGTCCTCTTACTTCCTTTTTATCTTTGTTCTTAGGATTTGTCCTATAACTTTTTTTGCATTTGTTTGCTTTGGTAAAAAAATAAGTTTGGTGTGGAACGTCAAAGGTTCGTTCATGTTGATTGTATGTTCAATTGAATCAAGATGAACTTTATTTTTTCTTTAATATTATTTTTTAATTTTGTTGTCCATGTGTTGCATTGTGTTGTTGATTTTGGTTGCAAAACAAATTATATACTTTATGTCCCAAATTTTTAGTTTTGACAAAATTTTGAGTGGAATATAAATTTATTTATATTAAAGAATTGAATTGCGCCCACGCATCGCATGGGTTGCATGCTAGTCACTATATAAATTTATGTGAGTTTCCCACCAGTAGTATTTTTAAGAAACTTTATGTATTTTTTATTAGAATGTGTGTGTGTGTGTGTGTATATATATATATATATATATATATATTCGCTCTTAATTAAGTAGGTTTGTTTTGGCCTCGTGGCCAATATTATGAAAAAGTGAGAAACAATTATATATTTTATGTAGCATGCTTTAAGGCTACAATTTATGGAATATGGCTGTGAAAATTTATTTTGGGAATTGGAGTTGTCAATACTATTTACCAAGTCGCTGAAATATTATGAAAATATCATTTCCATCTTTGTTATGAAAAACTAGTAGATATTTTAAAGAACCTAGGCCCAATAAGATATAATGCATATATGTGAACGAAGAAGTTCAGAAACAACAACTGTCAGTTGAACACATTAGTACAAGTGTTAACATATCATATCCACTAATAAATGGACTATCACCAAAGGAAATTCATGAAGCATGCTTAATATATGGTATTGCGTATAGACAATTAAGTGTAAGTATTGTGGATTGTTTGGTGCAAAATTTTTTACACTATATTTTATGTCAATTAAAGTGTATTCTGAGAATTTCAATTTATGTCTTGGAATACAAGTTTACATGTATGTGAATTGATGAATGTGATAGAAATAGTCATTTATGTAAGACATTATTGAACCATTATTGAATAACCCAATTTATAGACCTTTTTGAATGAGTTATTAGCATAATGGTAAATGGAAGTGATCATACTCTTGAATTAGTATCTGAGCACCATGACTCGCATTAATGGTTTGTTTGATTAAGATGTTTATGAAAAAATATTTAAGGATAACTCAAAGATTATTGTGCGCCTTCTGATAATTATGCACCAAGTGACAGAATGTTGTAATTATATTAAATAATAATTCTCCATAATGTGCTTCATAATTATATTAATTCTAAGAGTCACTTTGGTCAATGAAGGGGTAATCAAAATACCAAGAGTCAAAAGGACTATTCGGTATCTACCTTGATGGATAGTTGATATTAAGTGATTATTGGAGATTTGGTTAATGTCCCTACCTATAAATAAGTGACTGATTTTCCATCATTCAGACACACGAAAAGACAAAATAACAAAATCATAGCATGAGGGAGAGAAATCTAAAAACTCAATTTCTGTTAATTTTCGAATAATATTTTGGACATAAAATAAGATATAATCGTTGGAATGTGCTAAAATTGGAATATGTTCTTATGGAAACCCATTTATTACGATCCATGAGAGTAGTCGACCAACCCATAAAGCTGACCGTCCCAAATCAAGGATCGTATTTGATCACGCGTGTTTTATACACACTAGGAGACTTGTGGATATGTTCAAGTCGGTTGCTAACAATTTCGGAGGCAGATATTCAGCACACCACGAATTATCTACAGGCCAAAGGAGTTACTTCAATAACTCAACCTCTACTTTTATGCATCTATAAATTGTAAACCTTGACTCGGAGCAAAGGTAATGTAATCGTTAATATTGAGAGACACTATAATAAAAACAGTAATCTCTCTGTGGACGTAGGGAAGTTGCCGAACCGTGTATATAGTTGTTATGTGTGATCTTTTATTTTCTGCTCTTTTGTGATTATTTTCGTGTAATTATTTATTGTCATATTTCTTGTACTCACAATTGGCGTCGTCAATGGGAATCAATTTTTATTCCGATGAACACCTTTACAAACAGAAAGCTCGTGATGTCTTGCCACATCAGTAACATTAGTCAAGTTGGCAATGTGCAAGAAAACCCAGCTCCTCCAAGGGTTTGGTCGAAGATTCACTAACAGACAAACCCCAAGTTTTGCCAAGAAAGGCAATATCTGAAGAAATCCAAGGGCCACCTAGGTCTACTCAGATCTCCAGATTGTTCGACGCTTACAAAGCCAGGCTTCTAGAATAAGTGGAGGCTACGCGCCACCTGGTAAAAGAGAATGCTCGCTTTAAGAGGAAACTTGAAAGAATGGAGAAAGATTTCCATAGAAGTAAAAGGCGTCAACATGATAGGACTCCTAGTCCTAAGGTGAGTCATACTTACAGTCGATGAAGGAGCACCAAGCGTGACCAAGAAAGAGTTGAACGCGACAAGTTCGAGCATGGTCGATCAAAATATCCCCAGTTAGAGAGACACCACAGGGGACACGATGGACATAACGATGAGATTAGGAATCTTGTCCCTACAGAGATGAACCAACATCCAGTGCACCGTGGAGCCAAATCCACTCGTAAGTTAGTATGAGGTCTCTCAATACTCAGATGAATTCCCCTTTCTCAAGGGGGTCGAAGAATAAGAACCCCAGAAGAAATTTATTATCCCCAAGTTCAATATTTATGATGGAAATGCTGATCTCATCGGCCATGTTCGAGAGTACAAGCATGCCATGACTTTGTGGATCAATAACTATGCATTGATGTGATGAATTTTCCCTTTTAGCCTACATAACGTAGCACAGAAATGGTTCGAAAAGTTCCCACACAGGTCTATCAGGAACTTCAAGGCCCTAGAAAAACTTTTCACCACTCGCTTCATAACCAGTAGCTCCCACCCTAAGCAGATGGATGCACTGCTTGTAATGAAGAAAAATCTATAGGAGAACCTACGGGAGTATGCTAAAGGGTATAGGGAAATTTTAAATAAAATCGAGTATTGCTCGGAGCAAGTTATCGTAATATCCTTCAAAATTGGTCTGTCGACCACCTCTTTGATGCACCAGTCCCTAATTAAGAAAGAGAACAACTCAATTGATGATATTATGGCCCGTATTGAGAAATACACCAAGGTGGAGAATGTGGTTCACTCTAATGCAGGGGATAATGGTCAAGCGAAGTGAACAAGGGAACAAAGAAGAGTGATAATCCGAAGAAGGGGAATAAGAATGGGGGAAAGAATGTCTCCAAGAATGGGAACAAGGCTGACCCATCCAAGGCGTTCCAGGCTATTAACACAGTCCTTAAATAACCCATTTACAAGATCTTAAGAAAGATTAAAGACCAACCATACATCAAATGGCCCAAAAATATGGGTGGCAATCCAACAAAAGGAAATAATGCACTGTGATGTATAATACATAAGGAGGAGGACACAAGAGTGAAAACTACAAAGCTCTGATGTCACATTTGGAGGAGCTAGCGCTAGTAGGGCACCTCAATGAGTATATCGAGAAAAAAACATATAAGATTACAGCCAATGGCGACAAAAAATCGGATAACGCCCTTGACGAGGATGTAGTACATGAGTTTGCATTAATCTACGGGGACTCGGATCTCAAACAAATCCAAGGAAATGTTGTTCGGATGGATTTGAAGAAGGTTATTGCTGTCATGGAAGCATTCCTAATTGACTCTTCCAAAACCCAGATTGGAAAGTGTCGATGACCAGACGAGATCGAATATATGAGGCATATTATTTTTACCAAGGAAGATTTGGTTGGGTTCAGAACCCCCCATCATGACACATTGGTGATCACATTCAAAATAGCCAATTGGGACGCTAATATGTTATTTTTGGACTAGAGGAGTTCATCAGAAGTGATGTACCTGGAGTTATTCCATAAGCTGAAGTTGAATATTTCCGACCTCTAGGAAGCCACAGTTTTGTTAGTCGTCTTTGTAGAAAGGATCACGATGCCGATAGGGAAGATAATCCTACCGGTTAGGAAGGAAACATATCAAAGCTAATTGAGTTCTTAGTGGTGAACATCGAGTCCCCATATCATGCCATCTTGGGCAGAGTCTATCTTCATGCCATGAAGGTCGTACCATCCACCTACCACCAAAAACTGAAGTGTGTTACTGATTAGGGTGTAGTCAAAATCCTTGGAGATCAGACTACAGCTGAGAAGCGCTTTATCGTAGCCATTCGCCCTAAGAAGGAAAAGAAGAAAGAGGTAAAGGATGCTCAGGAGGAAGCTCGGTAGGGGAACCAACCTTCCAAATAGTAATTATAGTACGATCGACCAGGGGTGAAGGAAACAAGGATCCACCCCAATGATAAGGTCGTCGAAAGCTTGGATGAAGTTATAGTTGATGATATACAGCCAGAGAAGAAATTTTTGATCAGATCCACCCTCACCGATCGAGAAAAGAGAGAATTAGTTGCCATCCTCAGAAGAAACCTAAATGTTTTTACTTGGGAACCATACAAATTTCCAGGGATTGATCCCAGTATAGCATGTCATCACCTGCACATTAACCTAATTTTTAAGCTAATCGCCTAGAAGGCTCGCTGAATAGCCCCCAAGAAGGACAATGTAGTAGAAAATAAAATACGGAAGCTACTGGATGCAGGATCCATCAGGGAGGTTCAGTTCCCCAAATGGTTGTTCAAGCAAGTGGTGGTATGCAAGAGAAATGGCAGTTGGAGGGTCTATATCGAATTCACATACCTCAATAAGGCATGTCCCAAGGAAAGATTCCTATTACCTAAAATAGATCAATTGGTTGATGATATGGCGATGCACGAAATGATGAGCTTTCTGGATACTTACTCTGGCTACCATCAAATTCCCTTATATAGGCTCAATCAAGATAAAACATCCTTTATAACCCCCATTGGGTTGTACTGTTACAAAGTTATGCCATTCGGATTGAAGAACGTGGGGGAAACTTATCAGAGGTTGGTCAGCAAGATGTTCAAGGGACATATGGGAGATACGATGGAAGTCTACATCGACGATATTCTGGTAAAAAGAAAAAACAAGGGAGACCACCTCACAGACATAGCCAGAACATTTAAGATCTTCAGGGAGTACCAGATGAAGCTTAATGAGAGTAAGTGTTTGTATGTTGTCCAGTCGAGAAATTTCTTAGGCTACCTAGTAAGCAAGAGAATAATTGAGGCCAACTCGGATCAGATCGATGCTATCACAAGAGTTTGGCCTCCTCAGACGTTGCAAGAAGTTAAAAATCTCACTAAAATTATTGCGGCACTCAACCGATTCATCTCCAAGTCTTCAAAACACTGCCGACCGTTCTTTAAGCTCCTAAAGAATGATAAAGCCCTCATATAGGATGGTGATTATTCTAAAGCTTTGGAAGAACTCAAGTATTACCTTATCAAACCACACCGGCTAGTGATTCCAAATGATGGATACCCACTGTCTCTTTACCTTGCAGTATTAGACCACATTGTAAGCTCCGTTCTATTATGCGAAAAGGAAGGACATCAGCACCCAGTTTGCTACGTCACAAAAACACTACTGGATACAGAGCAGCGCTACCTGCCTCTTTAGAAACTTGCCTATGTGTTGGTTGTCACTATTAGGAAACTAAAGCATTACTTCGAAGCACATTCAATAGTAGTAGTCACCTCCTACCCCCATCCAAGTTGTCCTGAGGAAAGTCGACCTCTCCAGCCGACTTTCAAAGTAGTCGGTCGACCTAGGAAGATTTGACATATTTTTTAACTAAGGATGAAGATTAAGGGACAATTCTTAACAGACTTTATTACGGAATTTATAGGAGATAAGTCAATCAAAGAATTGGAAGCTGAACATTCCATAAATGAGGAAGAACAGTCTAAGCACTGGACCCTATATGTTGATGGAGCCTCTAATTCCAAGGGGGAAGTAGTAGGGATTGTCCTTGTCACTCTAGAAAATGTCATCATCGAGCAAGGAATCATATTGGGATTTGAAGCCTCCAATATGGAAGCTAAGTACGAAGCTATGATCGTTGGATTGTGCAAGGCCCAGTTGATGGGGGCAAAGCGCCTTCTTATATTCAGAGATTCAAGCTGGTCTCTAAACAAGTAAGTGGGGACTTCAACGCCAAAGATGATAGGATGGAAGCCTACCTCACGGCGGTAAGAGGACTTATGGGAGGGTTTAAAAAATTAGACAATCAATAGTTCTCTTGAGGATAGAACAGTCACGCCGACGCCTTAGGGGCCCTGAGTTCAGCAATTGACTTTGACTCGAGGAGAACCATCCAAATTTAATTTCTCACGCAACCAATTATTGACCAAATAGTCATAAACGAGCAAGTCCTCCTCATAGAAAAGGCACCCATTTGGATGGATCCCATCATATCCTATCTACAGAGAGATATACTGCCAGATGATAAGAGGTTATCCCATCAAGTAAGAGCCAAGGCTGCTCATTTTTACCTCGCCCTTAAGGGAGAGCTTTACAATAAGTCGTTCACAAGTCCCTATCACCATTGCATTCACCCACAGGACGTCAAGCAAATACTTAGTGATCTTCACGAGGGCATATGCGGGAGTCACATAGGTGGTAGATCATTGGACTTTCGAGCAATTAAGTAAGGTTATTCGTGGACTCATATGAAAAAGGATGCAGGCGCTTACGTTCACAATTGTGAAAAGTCTCATAAGCATTCTCATATGGTTCACAAGCAATCCATCGACTTGAAATCCCTAAAAAGCCCATGGTCATTCACACAATGGGGGAAATATATAGTGGGACCACTACCTACTACATCCAAAAACTACAAGTATCTACTGATTGGCACTGATTACTACACCAAGTGGGTAGAGTCATAACCACTGGCAAACAATCGCAATTTGATATGACCAGGTTTATCTGGAGGAATAATGTATTGTGCTTTAGGATGCCAAATACCATCATCACCAATAATAACACATAACTTGAGAGTGGTTTCTTTCGGGGGTTTTACGATGATCACAAAGTCAAGCACCACTTCAGCTCTGTAGCGTATCCCTAAAACAATGGGTAGGCATAGGCTTCCAATAAAATAATGCTCGACATACTGAAGAAATGGCCAGAAAGAGCCAAGGGTGCCTGGGTGGATGAGCTCCCCCACGTTTTATGGGCTTACCGTACCACTCCCGAAAGACTAACTAGGAAAACCCCATTGCGCTCACCTATGGAATGGAAGTCATCATCCCTCTAGAAGCAGGTCTCCCTACTGTGAGAACCGCCTTAGTCGACCAAGGACTTAATGATGATGCATTATGCACTGAACTTGACTTAGTAGATGAGATGTCCACCTACTAACAGCAACTAGCCAAGCAATACAACAAGAAATTCAATCCGAGGAAGTTTTTGATAGGGGACTATGTCCTAAATAAAGTCCTCGGTTGTGCGGTGAAACCATCAGATGGAAAGCTGGGACCAAATTGGGAAGGACCTTTTAGAGTGACAAGGTTCAACCTTCAAGCAGCATATAACTTGGAAACACTGGAGGGTAGGGAGATACCAAGATCCTGGAACGCAACGAATATCAAGAAGTTCTACTTTTAGCACATTTAGTTTATGCAAATTTTCATTTCAAACTTATATCGCTTACTAGTAATTGTTCATCGAATAAGAGGTCCGTTGGCCCTCAATTTTAATAATATATTTGTTGCTTTAGTGTTTCTTGGTTATAAATGATAGCTATCTTGCATACAACAAGACCCTAAAAGATTACAATGGGATATTTAATTTTTTGTAGTCAATAGACCTTATGTACCGGGCATGACTCCTGATGATTATAACAAGTTATTAAACTTATTTCAATCAAAGTATCCTCGCGCGTCGAGTGGGGCCTGTGGTAATTACAATAAGTTATTACAAATGTTACAATTATCATAACCATTGGGTCCTTATCACAAACACAACAGACCTCACGAGTTGCCCCAGCAACAAAAAATCCCTAGAGGGGCTTGCCCATCATCCAGGTGCATTGTCACCATCATCTTACTTAGGCCTAAGAAAGTGTGACAACACTACCTAAAAGGTAAATAGATGGAATGATATAGCTTAGACACATTGGACTGGGAGGATGTTCTAATGTGAAATAAGTGTTGGCCTAACACTTTCAATCAATATTATTTAGTCGACTCGAAAGGACAAATTGATTAAACGTAAGTACTATCCTAACACCTATCAATAATGTCATTCAGTCGGTTAAAAGCCCATAATGATTTCTCAACAAAAACATTGGTAATTAGCAAGCATGGATAACTCTTGCGTTCAATACCATTTAGTCTGTTAAAGAACCGAAATGATTAGACTTAAGCCCTAGCCTAAGGTGATCAAGTAATATTCATTGATCGGCATAAATTTTATTAATTATTGGGCTGCAACTCTCTACAAATCAAATGCAAATAAAAATTATTAACTCATACTTAGTTAGCTCAAGCTCAATGTATGGATAAAAGTTAGTGAGGCACACTTTGCATTGATAAAAATGGGAATTTTGATTACATCAGGACTAGAATACACTACGACCTATCAAAGACTTATAGAGACTCATGATGGTGAGCAAGATATTCTGCAATGTGCGCTCTCTGACCATTATTTGGGTGTGGGGAGAACTCCTCAGCTTCATCCCTTAGGTAATCTCTCAAGAGTTAAAAAAGGATGACATTGAAAGGAATCCACTTGTCATTCTTCAAGAAAGGATTCTGGCTGTAAGATGGGTACTCAACTTGGTACTTGTACTATAGACCTGACTCCTTAGGTGTTTTGACCTCTCTAAGGTCACTGAGCCACCGCTGACCAAAGGTAAGATTCTCAGCCTCCATCATGCACGTTGGGGAATCAGTCCAACATTGGTTATAGACATCCTCACAAGAATCCTGGGGTCCCATTCTGAATAGATGCCTCAGCCTGGTGACATCTCTTTGAAGTCCTGTAGTAATTACGTACGCTCTCTAAACATCCCCTTTAAGCTCAGTGACCTCTTTCTGCAAAGTTTGGTCTTCATCTCAGATTGGCCCAACAGGTGATGAAGACCCTGACGGAACCTTCCCTTTCAGCCTTCTCAGAGCATCATTTTCTCTTTGGATCAGCTCGCCCACTTGGGTCACATCATCTTTCTTAATCAATTGAGCATTGAGATGACTCATCTCTTCTTGCATTAAAGCCACAACATTTTCCATGACTTGAAGGTCGTCCTTTAACTTGGCAACCAACTCAGATTAAGGCTTAAACTGCTCATTTATAGTAAATTTTTATAAATGCCTTGCGAGCTTGTGCGCTGATATTGGGCCCAAGGATCACCCCCAACCTTGAGCTGGAGGGAATGATATTCTCATCAGACTACAAATAAACACAAGGCAAGGAACAAACGTATACATCAGTGTATAAACAGAGAAGTGGAAAAAAGCTTCTTTTATTAATATAAAAAGGGCCAGAGGCTGGTACAATTGCCTTTTCTTCTTCATTAAAGGGGTCAGTCCCGAAAGAGTGAAGGCCGAATAGTTCTAAATCAGTTAGGGGGACATAACATTTAAGGACTGGTCCCAACCCTTTTTGAAGGCCACCTTGATCCCATACGTGAGTTGTTCCTTGGCATCATCATAGACCTTGTGAAGCCCTCGAGGTAGCTAATATCGACCTTTTGAGGAAGATCCTCCTCCAGCTTCTGCACTTTGGAAGAAAGATTCTTATTCTCCTCGGCCAGCTCCACCTTTTGAGCAACCACCTTCTTCTGAGCCACCTCCAAGTCTGAGATATTTTTTAGCCGATCTCTCTTTCTCCCCCCCCCCCCCCCCCCCCCCCATGCTAGGCGAGCATCGGAGAAAGCCTTATTCTCTTTCTCCAGGGCATCTTTCAGCTCCTGGTTGCTTCTGAATTGATCGGCATGATGATCCAGAAGGGTGGTAAAGTTTGATAGAAACTACATCAAAGAAGAGAACAATAATTTAGCCCAAGATATAGGAAATGTGAAAGAGAAAATTAAACAAAGGAACGAGGAAGCTTACTAGAGAAATGCCTTGAGCAGATTTGTGGGCGAGATGGGACGAGCCCAACTTAGATAAAACCTTTCGATCAGTTGCGAGAACTACCCCTTCAGCAGATTGGGGGCAAGAGAAGGGTCATCGTCCATGCTAGCCCCCTCAATAGTAGAACCATTGGAGGAGAGCACAAAGGACTTCAGAACTAGTCTTTTTTTTTCTCCGTCCTCTCTTTCTCTCTCTTTTTTCTTCTTCCCCTCTTCTCTCTTTCTCTTTCTTTTTCTCTTCTTCTTCTCTCCTCTTCATCTTCGCCTTTTCTAATGGGATAGAACCGTCAGCATTTGGAGAACCCACCTCGGGCACATTTAAAAGCTTGAGCCGATCAAACAAGACTATCTGATCATCATCTTCATGGAGTCTCGGTTTCCTCCTCTTGATTGGGGGGGACATGAATTCTTCTTCTTCCCCCTCTCTTTTCTGACCTGCCTTAATTATCTAGTGTGGAACTTAGTCAACGAGGCGAGTAGTAAAATTGGTGGTGGTATTCTTGTATTCCAACAAGTAAAGCAGTGATCTCGGATGCTCGCCATCAGGCAACCTCTCCTTAAAGTTCCATGCCTTTAAAACTTCATCGGCTTTGACTTCATTAAGGGATGGCTCAAGATTCTTATCACGAGTTGCAAAACACAGGAAGAAGCATAGATATCATGAAACAATAAAGAAGAAGAAAAAATCAAGAAGAATATGAGATAAATAGAAGATGTATAGCAGCGACCTATGCGCTTATCCCCAAAGTCCGAGATGATTGAGCTTCTCTGCCTCTTGCCCTCACATGCAGGAGGTCATTGTTAGTTCCTAGCAATAAACCCATAACTCCAGTAGTCTTTATGGGAATCAGGGAGGTTTATTGATAAACACCGAAAAGTTTCTAATTTAAGCCCTGAATAGATGCATTTTAGTCACTCTTTTTAATTAAAATTGATCTTATGTTTGTTTTTTATCATTTTACAAGTCAATACACAGTGGCGGTACAAATAATACTAAATCAGTATAATTGCGACACAATAGCGGTAAAAAACATGCATCGAAGAAATCAAAGAGACCGCGAAGTCAAAAGTCCCATTGAGCTTGCTTAGAAGAATTTCGATGTTCTGAACCCCGTCCCGAACCAAATCTAAGCCTAAACCGAGTCTCTGTGTGTGAGTTTGTACCTTTATTATTTTTCTAATTTTTTTATTTTGAGTTGTTTTATTTTTAGGATTTATTTAGAATTTTCTAGAATTTATTTTATATTTCTTTTTCTTTTTTATTTCTATTAGTTTTTAATTGTAATCTTTATCTTTAGTTTTGCTAGATTTTATATTTTTAGGACTTTATATTTTACTTTTACTTATTTTGTAGTTTATATTTTTATTTTATTTTTAGAGAATTTACTTTAGTGCGTCGAGGATTTGTTTTCCTTTATTTTTGTTTGTTTTTAGTTTTTAATTAGTTTATTATTATTTTTGTTTTTTATTTTATGGTATTAGTTTTTATTTGAGTCGTGTTTAGTTTCTAGAGTTTGTATTGTGTGTCATGTTATTTTTATTTTTTTTAGTGTGTTTTATTTTTAGTTGATTTTTATTTTTAGTTTAGTTTAGTTTTTATTTTTATTTTTATTTTATTAGATGTATTTTTATTATTTTCTTATTTTATTTTAATGGGGTCACAAGTTTAACACAAACAACACCCAAACAACACACTCACTCACACAAATCCTACATACACACTCACATACACATAACTAACCCCTCACCCACACACCAATATCATACACCTCTACCACACCCTATAACTCCCACACTCATCTTCTTCCTCTCACCCATCCCTACTCTCTCTCCTTCATTAACAACATCATCTTCTCCAACAACCTCATCACATCATAACAAACCAAATCAAACCAAACCAAACACTCCTTACCCCCAAGTTCGGCTCAACCCGCGACCTAAAAAACCCCATAACCCGATTCGAATCGCGACCCCTAGTCGACCTCCTACTACCTCTGGTTCCAACCCCTGCCTCTGGCCGGTTCGACCCTTATACCGTCGGAGACCCAGCTGGTCATGTTCACCCCATCCCAGCCCCTTGACCCGCCATTTCCCTCCTCAACTCCGGCGTCCAGAATCAACTCGGGTTTTCCCATTCAAAACCAAACCCTTTAACCCAACAACCCACTACCCAATTCAAAACCCATTTCAAAGCCACGATTTTTCACCTGCCAAATCCCTTTAAAATAGGAACAAAAATTCAAGCCAAATAAAATCCCAAAAAAATCTTCAACAAAACAAACAATCGTGGGACTCTAAAACAAAAACAAGGCATCTCATATAAGAGGGAAATAGAGGACCCTCACAGAGAAGAAGAACACAGACGCAACAGGGAGGGACTGCAAAATAGAGAAGTTCTGTGTATATTATGTAGATAAAAAAAATTCCAAATAAATACAAAAAAATAGTTTAGTTTTAGAATAAATTTTAGGTTTATTTTTATTTTTTTATTTTTGTAATCAAGTGATGAAAATTGTGAAGAAGTTGGACGAATGTCAAGGCGCATTTTAAGACATACTTGTGGAAAAAATTGTGTATTATATTTCTTTCTTCTCTTTTCAATTTATATCCTTCTTGACATATTTTTTTATTGCTGTTTATATACACATGAGAATGTTTGGCTGAACACCATGTTCAAGGGATGGGATGCACTGCGTAGGATATTAATTTAATTAATTGGTTTCATTAATTTTATATTTCTAGGTTTATTAATTTAAAATTCTCACAAATTAATTTATGTATCGAGAGATAGTAAATTAATTTTATAAATTAATGTTTGATTTTAGGAATCGAACTAGAGATAGGTTTTTCCTAAATCTAAATATTAATTCGGTCTTGAAATTAGAAAACTCATACTGTTTTTATTAAATTGATCCTAGCGGGTAATTTTCTTGAAAATAGTAAAATTCTTAATTTTTCATCGTGTGACAATTTTTAAATTAGTTTTTTGAAAAAATATTATTAAATTTATAATTGTAACGAGAGTTAGATTATCGATTTAATATTCTCTCGAAATATTTCAAATTAATAAATTAAGAAATTAAAATAACTGAACACCCGGTGTAATCTCATCTCTTGACATTCTCACATTTTTAACACTCGATTGCACATTATTTTTCGTTATTTAGTCATTTCATAATTTGTAGCATTTATTAGTTAATTCTCCCTTGATTTTTTTTTTAAAAATAAAAAAAAAATATTTCTTAATAAAAAAATTAAAATTGCAAGTTTTCGCAATAATTGTTTCACCTTGGAAGTTGGATTGATACCCGTACTTATCGCAATACGAGTTATTTTAGACAAGTTTTGTAGGTAGTTCAAGGGATTTTGAGATTGGCTTTTAAAGACAACGACCATACGCAAAAAGCCTTTTATCAAATGGCGTCATTGTCGCTTTCTTGATGTGTAGACAACGTTGAAGACTTGTAATTTTTTTTTTTTTTTTTTTTTTTTTTTTAGTTGTAGCATTTCTTCTCCCTCCTCCTTAGACTGGTTGTACCGGATTTTTTTTAAAGATTTTTATTTATTCGGGTGCATTGTGACAGTGATTTATTTGTAATAATTATTCCATAAAAAAAAGGCGAAAAAGGGAAACTGGACAAGGTAGAGAGAGGGAGTCCAAAGGCGAGGATTTTGAAGCCTCTCTACTTTGGGTCAGTAGGACTCCCGGGGCCGACTGAGATTGGCATAATCTCCCCCGATCAACTCAACTCGGTCTTCACCCCACGTGTGTAAAAACCATGGGAGGTACATTTTTTATTCCTCGTTATTCTCCTGCAAGCGAGTTCAATTTTTGTGTGCTTATTTTCTCATGGGTGCTTTTAATTTCTGCATCGCATTTAAATTGAATGGTTTGATGAATTAATTTACCTAAGACCTAGACCTGGTCATTGAAACAAGAAGGGATTTCATCATCCGACTCACTCGCTTATCCACTGTGTGCTACCCTAGCTATCTTTAAATTTAAGATTAATCAACTAGCTAGTCCCGTAAGAACACATTTTTACAACAGACGATCATAAAGATAAATTCTGTGATTTTTGTCACCCGCGGACTTAATTAAAATTTGACTATCCCTTTCACTAATTTTGAAGATAATAATTGGCTACATGCTCGTTAGGATTTTTTTCTTGACTCATGTGTGTCCAATTCAATTCTTTGGGTAGTCGATTTTAGTTTGTTCGTCCAAATCAAGCATTCGTTTTCTCTCCTTTTCCCAAAAATCCCAAAAATATTTTCCTTCTTTTTTTATAAAATATTTTCATAAAACCCAAAAAGATTTTTTTTCCATATTTAAAATGCCAAAAAAAAATTCCTTTTCTTATTTTCAAAAATCATAAAAATATTCTCTTTTATTTTGAAAAATATTTAAAACTCCAAAAATATTCCTCTCGTCATGGCTGAAGAACGTCCTTTACGGGAATACTTTAGCCATTTTCCATTCTCTCAAAGCTTGTTTGAGGATGAGCCTGAATCGAATCTCCATACATTAATTCATGGCTTTACCTCTCACACACCCACCGTTGATACTCATGAGTTATCCATGCACATATCTCATCTTCCACCACCTCCGGTGCTGAGTGTCAACAGATCCCATGCTTCACCGTGCACACACTACTTTCTTGTCGGTCACTTGTTCCACGAGTGTCCATTTATTTTCTCTCCATCTGAACCCACCATGGAACATGTGTATCCTTATAACACTGTTTTGGACCCACCCTCGGCATATTGTCCTGACATATCTAATGTCGAGGGGTGTGAGTACCCAAGATATTCATGGAGGCCTGATCACCCTTCCATGCAATATGAATCCTAACACCATGTTGTGGATCCTTACGATTTTCAATAGTCATCATCGCCACCTCATGCACCTCATACCTACCAGTCCCCTTACTATGCTCCTCATGCTGATCAACCTTTTGTCTCTCATGGAGATGCTTCTCCCGTGTATGACCAACTTGTCCCCAGTCACCACACTTCATATGAGTATTCTACATATCCTAGTGTTTCTAGCGAGTTGTGTCCACATCCACCACCACCTTGCACATACCCTCTTAAGAGCCTCTCTCAAAAGTTTGTGCACACTTCAATCTCAAAATGAAGCCCTTCAACGGCTTCAACAATGATGAAATGACTTTGAGTGTGCGCATGAGTCAGATTTCACCCCAAATCCACCCATTTTTCCCCCGTATGGGACTATGATCTGTCGTGTTGTGCCACTGGTTTTGAGTGTGACCAACCCTATCTTCCTGAGAATCTCGACGTTGAGACCACCCAGTGGTCTGGGACCCAAGTTGACAATAATGTTGACATATCCATTGACTGTGCGACTGATCCCACACCACCCTATCCTCTCTAACCCACGAGTGAGGTTTGTCTTTCCCCTTCCACCGAATCCATATTTATGCCCGAGTTTACACCTATCGAGCCAACCCCGTGTGTTCCCGAGGCACAAATTCCTTATAAGTTAGCTCTGGCTACAAGTGTTCCTCGATATCCTGCAATTGAATTAGAGATGGTGTCTACCTCTCTAGATATGGATCATGTCCCACCATGCTTGGCTCCCGTGGAGTCAGATATTAACGTTGATTCATCTATCTCGTATTTGGATTCCTCATTAGATTTTTCATCCTCTTCAGATGGTGCCGTTCGGGCGGATAAGTTGATCACTCCATTCTTTACTTTCACACCTCCTCCTACGAGTGTCCATGAGGATCACTCTGAGCCTCATGAGGAGTGTGTCTATACTGCTCTCAAGTTTGATCAACTTCCCCAACCCTTTGTCCCTCTCGACCCACATACTATCCCTACCACACCACCACTTGATTCGGACCTTGCTATTATAATTTCCCTATTCGCATCTAAGAATTTAGGTCCTCACCTACACCCACCCTTCACCCTAATTCTCCATGATCCCATTTGTGCACTTTTCATCGACCCCACCATTCGTGTGAGTATGCATACTAATCTCTCCATACGTGACATCGATCTTGTTACTCTATGCACACCACTTCCTTGTGGTGTTGACTTTTTCCATCAACAACTCCCTGTTGTGTCACGGCACGAACATTATCGTCGTCCATTTATAGAATGGTCATGCACTTTATCTGAGTCGCACCACATTACTATTGTAAAAATATTTTGCCTCCTTGTCCAATTAGATCATCATGCTTATAGGGGCCTTGTTTCCCCCACCTTTCGGCTCAATAAGGTCCGTGATCGATGCTTATTCTCCCCTGCCTTTCTCATCCTTACCCCAATCCCCACCCACCCATGGTCCACTGATGCTTTGCATCATGTGAAGCATTTTTCTATACAAGTGCATTGACCTTTTTTAGCCTTTATCCAACAAGATTGATACTTCAATCTTGTTTGGGGGTGATTCTCATCACCCAATAATTCTTCCACCCCGTACTTTCATAGTTCTTATCTTTAGGGTGAGATTGGTTCGGTCTGGCTGAAGATGTTAAACTTAATGCTACCGGGAGGCAACCCATCATTTATTGTTTCTGAGTGTGAGTCTTATCCTGTTTGGGGGTGGTATTTCACATCACCCAATGATTTTTACATGCTTTATAGACTTGTGTGTATTTGTGTCGCATTTGTTCTTCAGGTTTTATCTCTGCTCCATCATGCAGTACATTTTAATTAGTGGTTCTTTATGGTAATATCTTTACTCCCTTGTGCTTTCCATTTTTTTATATATAGTTTTAAACATCGGGGACGATGTTATCTTTTGTTTGGGGGTGGGAAATTTATCAAAATCATACCCCTTTTGAAAAAAATTCAGAAACAAGTGATTTTAAACATTTGCGCACTTAAAAATAAATTTGTATGACATGAATTGTCTATCTTCCCTCTTTTAGAAATCTAGGAATACTCGTGTCGACCCTAAAATTACTCTTTTAACCTTAAATTAATTAATACCTCTTAAAGCGTACTTGCACCATGAATTCCTAAACTCGACAATTTGCACTATCACGTTGACAATCAAAAGTTGAAGAGTAACTATATTCTCAAGAGAGCCTCAAAAGATCACTAGTGGTGACTTAAACCCGTGAGATTTGAGATTTTCACCTTTTTGAGGATTTTTACATATCTCTGAGTCACAAGTTGACTCAACTTTCTTTGGATACCACACTTAGTCATTGCATGATCTCATTATTTTTTTCAAATTTGGATTAATCACTGAGAATGACATCATCTTCGAGTTATAAGAAACATGTGTCTTGTAGTTTGTCCCGAGCACTAAACCGATTTTATCACACACTTACCATTTTTACCCTTCACTTCACCTATTATCATTCCATGTTTTCCTTACCCATATATGTCTCAGATACCATCCATATCATTACCATTGTTTTTTATAAAAAGAGTGTTTGAAATTATCAATGTAAATTGTTTTCATTTTCGTTATGAAAAGAAAAAATGCATCGTAATAAGAAAAAAAAGTAGAAAAAGAAGCAGAAAAAGAAAGAAAGAAAAAATAGAAAAGGTAAAAAAGAAAGCATGCGATCATAAACTCAAAAAATGAAGACATTAGTTATTCCACACTCTTCTCAAAAACCCTACCATTCATCTTCTTCATTTCATTATCCCCTCATACCTTTCATAAATCACATTTTTCACCCTTGGTAAAGAGTTTGGGAAAATGAGAAGACTATATGGTAAATAACTCGACATTCTCGACATAGTGATTAGCATTCCTTCATGAGATCTGATTTTTTTTTCAATTATCCGTCATTTTCTATAAAGTGTGTGAGACGTTTGAACTTGTTTACATTTACTCACATCCTCACACACTAAAGAGATACACTTACCCAATTCTCAGAGAGTTCGATTCAAAGAGATATATCCAGTGATAATTGAAGTCAAAGCACTGATTCTAAAAAAAAGCAATCTAAGAATTACTCTAATGATACTTAAAATTATTTCAAACTAACACATGCTGAGTTTTAGAAAAGATTACGCTTTTGGTATTAAGTAATTTTATATCTCATTTTGATAGTTGAATACGGTGTTCCTTGAAGTCCTTTTTAGTTGGGTTGTATAGCGTTTCATCGTCAAAATAAGAAACTGCATTTTAATAAATTTTGAATTTTGTGGGTATATTCACTGCAAACCCACACGAGACATCACTGTGAATTTTAATAAGTTATGTCTGTATTATGTACATAGAAAAATTCCAAAAAAATTAAAAACAAAATCAGTTTGGATTTAGAATAAATTTGAGGTTTATTTTTATTTTTATTTTTGTGATCAAGTGCTGAAAATTATGAAGAAGTTAGACGCATGTCAAGGCACATTTCAAGACATATTTGTGAACAAAATTGCGTATCGTATTTCTTACTTCTCTTTTCAATTTATATCCTTCTTGACGTATTCTTTATTGTTGTTTATGCACATATGAGAATGTTTGGCTAAACACCTTGTTCAAGGGGTGGGATGCACTGCGTAGGATATTAATTTAATTAATTGCTTTCATTAATTTTATATTTCTAGTTTTTTTAATTTAGAATTCTCACAAATTAATTTATGTATCGAGAGATAGTAAATTAATTTTACAAATTAATGTTTGATTTTAGGAATCGAACTAGAGATAGGTTTTTCTTAAATCTAAATATTGATTCTGTGTTGAAACTAGCGAACTCATACTGTTTTTATTAAATTGATCATAGCGGGTAATTTTCTTAAAAATAGTATAATTCTTAATTTTTCATCATGTGACAATTTTTAAATTAGTTTTCTGAAAAAGATATTATTAAATTTATAATTATAACGAGAGTTAGATTATTGATTTAATATTATCTCGAAATATTTCAAATTAATAAATTCAGAAATTAAAATAACTGAACACGCAATGTAATGCCGTCTCTTGACATTCTCACATTTTTCACGCTCGATGGCACATTATTTTTTGTTATTTAGTCATTTCATAATTTTTAGCATTTATTAGTTAATTCTCCCTTGAAATTGTTTTTAAAAAAAAATTAATAAAAAATTTGAAATTGCAAGTTTTCGCAATAATTGTTTCACCTTGGAAGTTGGATTAATACCCGTACTTACCACAATATGAGTTGTTTTAGACAAGTTTTGTAGGTAATTCAAGGAATTTTGAGATTGGCTTTTAAAGACAAAAAGCCTCTTATCATTTACCACCAGGACCCTATCTACCTTCTTGGCCTTCAAGTACAAGATACCCTTATTCATACGCGACTAGACATAACAATAGAAGATATCAGAAAGATCAAGCCTCATCACATGTAGGGTATTTATTCGGTGCACCCCATTTATAATTTTCCACACATTGGGGGAACATTGTGCAGGAACTACTTCAAAATACCTAAAAAACTGAGGAAAAGACGATTTGGGGGAAATGTCAAACCCCTTTGTGACAAAAGAAAGGTTTGAATCCAGTGCCCCCCTTTAATGTCTCTGATGTCCTTGGGGATGGGGGCACAATATATCTCAACCCAATTAGGGATATTATAAGCCCTTGTGAATTCAACGACTAACTTAATATCTAAAATCACCATGAATACAGAAGTAAGAAAAGCCCTAACTACAGTCGCAGAGTAGTAGTGAGAAGAGGAAAGCTAAATAGTAAAATGAACTGGACTTGCAGAGATCAATGAAGCTCTGAAGACACAGAATACACTGAGAAAGATAAAATCTTAAGACGTAGCAAGCACGAATGGAATGAACTGAACATACAGAGTGTATCTCCGATGCAAATGATGAACATAGTACCCCAAAATGATCTTTGGCGGTTCAAATGGTCGATCAAGACTACATTACCCTCACCCAGTCGAGTAAATTATGAGTATGCCATAGTAATTTACCTAGGACGAGCGTACCCTCAAAGAAGTTATCAGAAAGACAAAAATGTCATTCCAAGTTACAAAGTCAAAAATTTGAATGTACATGCTTCTAATTAAATTAAAAATTATTGTCCCAGATTCACAAGCCCAAAATTTTTAAGAGAAAATATGGAAACCCATTTATTACGATCCATGAGAGTAACCGATTAGCCCAAAAATTTGTCGGTCCAAAATCAAGGATCTTATTTGATCACGTGTGTTTTATACACACTAGGAGACTCATGGATATATTAAAGTCAATTGACAACAATCTTGAAGTCAGGTATTCAGCACCCCATGAATTATCTACAAGTCAAAGGAGTTACTTCAACAACTCAATCTCTACTTTTATGCATCTATAAATTGTAAACCCTGACCTAGGGCAAAGGGAATATAATAAAAAATATTGAGAGACGCTATAATAAAAATAGTAACCTCTCTGTGGACATAGGAAAGTTTCCAAACCACGTATATCGTTGTTGTGTGTGATCTTTTACTTTCTATTCTTTTATGATTGTTTTCGTGGAATTCCTTATTGTGATATTTCTTGTACTCACGGTTCTTACTGTATAAAAGATAAATTCGTGATCTAAAATTCAGTCTGATCGGACATCGTTAAGGTCGATTGCTTTGTGAATCTTTCTAGCAGTGACATAATGGAGGTACAAGAACAAATTTTAAATTCATAGTTATGAATTGAGGTATGTGATTATAATATCATTTTATGTTCTTCATAATGATTATATGTGATAATCATGTTGATATAAGATTCTAACGTTAAATATATAATACATAACGTTTTGTATTATTAAAGAACAAATGACATGTATAATTAGATATATTTATGCGTTAGATTTATAGATCAATATAAAATTGTTAATTATGCGTTGTTTTGAATATCTTTACTATGTGAATGCGATTGTAATAGTAATTCAATGATAAATGATATGCAATTGAGTGTTTAAGGAATTATTGTGATAACATTTTCTCTTTAAATTTGTAAATCTCCCATTATGATTTAAATATATAAAAAAATATGGTTATGACAAACCTTACACATTAATAAAAAAAACTATATCTCATTTAAAAAAAATATTGTTAGATTAATACTTAAAGAAAATTACATAATTAAACGATTAAATGACTATTGGGAAAACAAGGATTAACATTTAAAATGCGGCTAAAATTCCTGCCGTATAATCTTTGATTAATATGCATTGAAAATAAGTCAAGAACTGAACTAAAATACTAAACCTGGGTGTTAGAATAAAATACTACAGCGAATCATGCGGTGATTTGTATGAGTAGTAATAGGTTGAAGATTATGTAGTTCTTGTTGCACTCCAAAATTTCTGAAAAACTTGTTCGAATACTTCAAACATCTCAAATCTTCTAGTAAATGATCAACCCAAAGTAATCCTTATGTATGGATGTGTCCGTCCCGAGGTTTATCTACTTCCCTTTCCTCTCCTGGGGCGCTTCTCGGGTGGATAACGAATAGAGGGAGGAGGACAAACAAAAGCTCCCGCAACCCAACACTTTTATTTAAAAGACGGAATGCTTTGGTCGTCGTCAATGTGGGTTTATGTAAATACATGGAGTCGCCGGCCTATTTTGCACAAAATAGGCAAAAGAACATGTCGTCACCTCGAGAGATAGCATCTAAGACTAACTGATGCTTACGAAACAAATAGTTCAGAGGTTCGGGGGCTAGGCTACAGAATGGGAACGTGTTAGGCACCCATTCCTCCCTTTCGATCTCTCTTGGGATTGTGTTACTACTTTCCTTGATTTCTTCGTGAAATGTGCATGTGTTTATATATAAATGAAGATTAGAATCGCTCAACTTGCATCATGAAAAAGATAGAGTGATGTCATTGAACGAATGTTCCTATAATAATTAAAATTATGAGAAATGATGTGTGCGCTTATCGAGACATCCATCGTCATGATGAAAGAATAATATATGTTGGAAAATATGCGATAAATGAATGATAAAATATGGTATATATGAATAAAGAAACATGAGAAATCAGAAATATGAATAAATAAGAAATAAGACTCGAGTCTTGGGTTTTACCTTGAGATGCCTACGTAGCCTATAAAGGCATCAAAGTCCACTTAGTTCACATGCAGCATAAGGGTGGGGTTTATCGCATAGATTCGAATAGGTTTTTATGAGACATGTGTGTATAAAAAGATGTGTTTAGTTTGGAAAAGTGTGATGAAAATTCCCGTCGAAATTTATGAATATAACCCTCTTTTTATTTGTTTTTAAGTTTTATTGTAGAAAATAACTTTATGTGCAATATACTAACAAAGGGTGAATATTATTATGTGTGATTATTTAAAACAAAAGACTACTTTGAAAATTTATGTAGCAAATGCAAAAAGTAAATAAATTCAAAGAGAGGGAAGAATGTTATACCTTCTCTGAAGACTAGGAGGATATATATTAGATTGATGGAGAACTCCCTTAAAATAGATGGAATGTTGGGGAATTTCTAGTAGATTTCAAAAGGATGGGAATGAAAGGTGGAGAGATTTTACACACGAGGAAACTTGTTGATCAAAGGGGAATGATGCGGAGATCACTAATGTTGATGGATCTTTGGTGTATTGGGAGTGAGATCATGCTCTCCTTTTATAGGGTTAGGGGGATAGCCGATCGACCATGTCCATGCAATACCTATCGGCATGTAATCCTAGGCACACTACCGATAGGTAGGCAAATGGACCTGTCAATTTGTAGTCTCGTGAAGATTTTTTAGGAAAAATGGTCATAGAACGTAGTCCATTGATCCAAATCATGCACGGGGAATACCGTTGGAAAGGTAATGTATAGACCTTCAAAAGTCCTTTGGGCTGCTCTTGGGTTCGGGAGTAGACTTTAGGTCAAATGTGGCTTGGAAGCCCTCGTCGGTCCTTTGGACGGGAGATCGTTGGACAACGACGAACCGTTTTTCCGTAGCGTATGTCCAAATCATGCACGAGGTAGATCATTGGAAAGTTTATGAGATGTACTTTGATTTTCCAAAGCATTTTAGTCGGTTTGAAGAGTTGACTTTGGTCAACCGAGGCTCGAAAGCACCCGATGACCTGTTGGAGTAAAATGAGTTGTTCGTCGGTACTGTAAGGTTGATTCTATCATGGGATGGATATTTGGAAAGGGTATTATTTGCCCTTCAGAGATTCATTAAGTCTCGGTCGAGCTGAAGAGATGACTTTGGTCAAATGGAGTCTAAGAGTTCCCAGAGGTCTTCGGACCATTTTTGGATAATGGCAGACCTTTCGTCCAAACCGTTATGCTATTTCACGTATGGGGTAGACAATTGGAAAGGGGTTTTAGTTCCCTTCAAGTACTCATTGAGATTTTTCTCTGATGATGGATTCGATTAGGGTGAAGTCGGGGCTCGTGAGCTCCTGATGGCCTCCACATAGTTTTTTAGTGGTAAAATGGTTCATTTGGTTGAACGGTGATGTCGATTCATGCACGGGGTGAACCATTGGAAAGGAAATTTAGAGCCCTTTGAAGATTCATTGAGTTTATGATCTGATGTTAAAGTTTACCGGAGTCAAACGGGGCACGATAGCGCCCGATGGCCACTAGATCGGTACTCAAAGTATGACCTAGGGTTTCTGTTGAATGGAGAGGTGCTAAGAACCTAGGGAAGGACTCAGGGGGTCCTAGAATCGGGTGTCTATAGAACCCTTTAGCGAGTGAGGTTGTAATAAGTGAAATTCGTCGAATAGACACCTCATGATTTTTTGGGGAATCAGATCGATTCTGAGGACCTAGGATAAATGTTGGGGATGGTCGTTTCTGCGGGTTGAAGCCAATTCTGAGGGCTTAAAGTAGAGATGACCAATTCTATGTGTTGAAGATAACTATAAGGGATTTAAGGTAGATATGACCAATTCTACAGGTTGAGGTTAATTTGACCTAAAAGAGGTGACGACCGAGATCAGAGGTACATTCTAACCTAATAGAGGTAAAGAATCGGGGATGAGTTCAATTCTAACCTAAAAAGAGGTGATGATTGAGAGCCGAGGTCAATTATTTCCTAATAGAGGTGACGACTCAGGGCCGAGGTCAATTCTAACATAAAAGAGGTGACGACTGAGAGCCAAGGTCAATTATGTCCTAATAGGGGTGACGACTCGGGGATGAGTTCAATTCTGACCTAAAAAGGTTAGGATCAAGAGTCGAGGTCAATTCTGACCTAATAGAGGTGACGACTTGGGGACGAGGTAAATTTTGACCTAAAAGAGGTGACGACCTAGAGTCGAGATCAATTCTAACCTAATAGAGGTGACGAGTCAGGGTCGAGTTCAATTCTGACCTAAAAAGAGGTGACAATCAAGAGCCAAGATCAATTCTGACCTAATAGAGGTGACGACTTGGGACCGAGGTCAATTCTAACCTAAAAGAGGTGATGACTCGGGGACGAGGTCAATTCTGACCTAAAAGAGGTTACGAATAAGAGTCAAGGTCAGTTCTAACCTAATAGAGGTGACGACTCATTGTCGAGGTCAATTCTGACCTAAAAAGAGGTGACGGGCGAGAGTCGATGTTAATTCTAACCTAATAGAGGTGACGACTTGGGGCCAAGATCAATTTTAACCTAAAAGAGGTGATGACTCAGGGCCGAGGTCAATTCTTACCAAAAAGAGGTGACGACCGAGAGCCTAGGTCAATTCTAACCTAAAAGAGGTGATGATCAAGAGCTGAGGTCAACTCTGACCTAATAGAGGTGACGACTAAGAGATGAGGTTAATTCTGAACTAATAGAGGTGACTACTTGGGGACAAGGTTAATTCTGACCTAAAGGGAGGTGAAGACCAAGAGCCGCGGTTAATTCTAACCTAATAGAGGTAATGTCTGAGAACCGAGGTCAATTCTAACCTAATAGAGGTGACGACTCGAGGCCGAGGTCAATTCTGACCTAAAAGAGGTGACGACCAAGAGCCAATGTCAATTCTAACCTAATAGAGGTGATGACTCGGGGTCGAGGTCAATTCTGACCTAATAGAGGGTGTGACCAATACTGTAGGGCTAGCGCGGAGACGTAGTGTATAGATTTACTGGGGAATTTTTGACACTCCACTGGAGAAGAGATATCTGGAAAGGATTCCTTGCTAGAAGTATTTTTGAATTCTGCCGAGGATTTTGGGGTTTCTTTAGGGAGTGTGTTTTTTTGAAGACATATGGTTGGATTTAAGTCCCATTGGGGGATTTTAATTTGTATTTTTCGCTGGGGAGAAATCGGGATTCTGCTGGGGAATGAATATGTTTCTGAGGAGACATCTGATTTGCTTATACTGGGGAAAACTGGATTTGGGAATTCCGTTGGGGAAATGGTTATAGGATCCTTTTAAGGGATTTTGTAGAGTTTAAGCTGGGGATAAAAATTTAATTTTAATCATGTTAGGAATTTTGGGAGTTTGAAAAATGGTTTTCCTGGTTCCAATATGAATTTGGAAATTTTAAGAATTCTCTGGGAAATGTCTGGGATTTTCTGGGATTTTTTGTATGAAATTTTAGGAGGGTGCTGATCGACATGGTCTAGGGGTGCCAATTGGTAGTGACACGGTCTTTTGGACTACCTCGGGCAGGTGAAGGTATAGTGTCGATCGATATATGTCAGGGGACAGTCGATCGGCATGCCCCTTAGCCATAAAAAAAGGTGAACCTCCTTTATTTTGCATAGCCTCTAACCTTCCTATCTTCTATTTTTCTCTTTTGCGAATTGTTTTAGCGTTCTTCCCTCTTTCGAGATTAAGAAATTGCAGACTTTTCTAGCAGTGCGACCCACATGACGTGGTTAGAAGTTGATGATTGGGCACTTTTGGAGTGGCAGGCTAGGGTGTTGGTCAATAAGAATGCCTTTGAGTTGTTCAAGCTAGTTATAGGTGACTAAGATCTTCTTCGTGAGGGGCACACCATCGATCTTCTGGATATGTAAGTGAAAATGACTTTTGGTATTCCTTTTGTGCATTTCCTTATTTTTTCAGAATTTTGACAAGGTTTTTTTTTGTTTTATTTTTTTTAACAGACTGGCATATCCGCATCGAGATGTGCTCCTGGGGGACGATGGGATCCAAGGAGGTCTAGGAATAACTATCGGTTGCAGTGCATTAAATGGTTACTTTCGCAAGCTTGGGCCGTCTGGTGGATGTTTTGGATGAGACGACCCGATCTATGGTTATACTCTACGCATTGCGGGAGAGGGGGTGGGACACTACACGTACAATTCATCTGGGTTTTAGGGAGATGATCGTGACTCCCATTAATGTTCAACAACTTTTGGGCATTGATTGATATGGCACACAGAATGAGGTAGACTAGACTCTGCGGGTGACGTCGACGTTGGTGGAGACGGCGTTGGGGGATGGCAGACGTATAGTCTTTGAGGACTCCATCTGTCTTTCTTCTCTGAAGAAAACTTTACTGAGTCAGCAGATTGATGAGACCGACGGGTTGTGGGTACGGCAGATGGCCCACTTATTTTTTCCTCCGTTGTTGGGAGGGTTCTTGGTGGCGACGAGTGGAGACATCGTCCACTTATGGTTTTTTCCATATCTGAGGGTGTTTTCGAACATCCCTCTGTATGACAGGAGCTAACTTTAGTGACCCTTTATTCTTCATTTCATGCATGCAGTCGGTGTTGCCGACAGACCTTTAGTAGGGTCACGTACTTACTGCAGGTATTTTTCATTTTTCGCGCTTATCCTCCTTTATTTTGAAAAAAATATGACTGTGGTGTGTGATACTTGATTAAAGAAGCATTGAGTACATCTATAAAGGTACTCAGAGACAGATTTCTTATAAGGTGCTGACGGATCCTCCAAGCTAACCCGTTCACAAACAACATTATCTTCTTACCCTCAGTGGGTGCCTCATCTGGAACTACAGTGAGAAGTCTCGTGAACTCCTCCTCATACTCAGCAACAGTAGAATTCTCCTGCTTCAAGTTCAGTAATTTTCGCCTCATCTCAGTTTGCAGGGCAGGTGGAAAATACTTGCGGTCAAACCGCTCCCAGAATGATTGAATCGAAATAGTATCCCTCTCCTCCAAGGTGGTGGTGGAGTCCCACCACTGCAAAGCGTCCCCCACTAGCTTAAAGGAAGCCAACAACTGTTTCTGCACGTTCGTGCACTCATACATACGCAGATGCCGCTGGATATCTTTCTTCCATTGGCTGACGATGATGATATCTGCACTACCCGAGAACTCAGGGGGTACGCCTTCTGAAAGGCATCCCTAACCCGCTCCCATGCTGATGGAAGTTGTGCAGGTACTGGTGCCACTGCCTGAATCTGGGGTGGAGCCTGCTGTCCTACCGCCAACGTGGCATTCACCACCTGAGCAACAATAGCGGCTACCTCATTAGCATTCATCGTTCCCTGAGCCAGAGCTGCTGACTGCTCGGCTTGGGCACGCCTATCCTTTGGTGCACGTCTCGGAGGCATCTGAAACGTGAAGAAATTTATTAGTCTACAGTTATTATCAAATCTCAAATAGCTGAAGACGTAATCGTAAAAGTAAGAATACAACAGTCCTAAAATAGGGCTCTATAACAAAAATGTTAAGCTGAAAGTGAAATAAGCCGTACAGATCCTATGGACACTAGAACCTGATGCTCTGATACCACCTGTGACACCCCGCCTAATTAAATACCGGGTGATCACTCCTTTATTAAATTAAAAATCAAGGTGAACAGTTGGTTTATTCTTAGCATCACTGTCGAAAAATAACTTTTCCAATTTAAACACCCTAATTAATTAAGCTAAGTGTCAAAACCATTTTAGACATTACTTTCCATATTTTATTTTATATAAACCAACATTTACTTGCATAATTCACAATTAAATAGTCACACCACAACTATTGTGGAACATACAATCCAATTAATTAAACATTCAACTATTTGAATCCAACATTTAATACTTAAATGAAAACATCCTGACAATAATAAATCCCAAAGAGTAAAATATTGGAAATGAATGAATCACAATGTCCAATAAAACAACTAAATAATGGAAAGGGCGACACATGCCCAACTGTAATAAATACTGCTAAGAGTAGAATCAAATGAATGAGGTCATCTAAGCAAGAGGCCTGCAACTCCCACCTAAGCTGCAGCGTGTTCCTTCCAAAGGATCCTATGCAAGACGTCCCTGTGGCTGGGCACCTGTAACATATACATATATATACAAGAGAGAAAAGAAAATGGAAACGGGTCAGAGCCCGATTGTGAAAATGATTTAAAATTTGTTTAGCAAGTATTTAAAAATGTTTACAGGCCAATGCAACAACATATTAGTGCGACACTCCCTTGAGAAATTCTCACCTCTCTTCTAATGTGCACACCTATCGCACTAACCTTCCCAACGGTTTAACTCATCTTATCTTAGGTTACTCGTACGATGTAAATTGAACAATTCAGCTATTAAAGAAGTAATTTCCATTTAATACCAAAGCTCTCATTTTAGCTTTATTTGTTAATAAAGTTTCCGTGTAATATACCATACTTTCAAAACACGTATTTCTCAATTGAAATCATTATTCATTTCTTACTTACCATAAACACAGGAGGTAATTCACATATTTCAGAATTTAATATATATATTAAATACCCATGTAATATATATATTCTAACAGCACCCCACATAAAAATTATGGTGCGGGCATACTCTGCTATCCAATCCCCGTATCACTCGTACTAATGGAAATACAAGTTCGGAATCACTCTGAATTGTATTAACACAAACACAAACAATATTGATGCGAAGCATAGTTTCCAAGTCCAAGAGGCAGCACACACCCTCACGTCTCTTAGGACCATGACTATCGATTTGATAGCCTGTACCTAGGATTCCTATCTTCTAGGGTACGAGTCAATATCCCCCATAAATGTCCCATCGAGATAAGACTGTCCCAACGCGGTAACCTCAGGGATAGCAAGTAGCGCGGGTATGATTTTTACACGTATATAGTATAGGCATAAACACAGACATATAGATATACTACTATTACCACATCAAAATTTGGTACATCTCATAACCCGTAATTATGATTTTTATCCTTATCTCTCATTATTTGGTTCTCACGTATAACATTTCTTTTCTTACTTTAATTTGTGGAATTATCCCAACTTATTAAGTGACACTCGTGGATTCCTATCCCCCCAAGTGTAATTTCAGTAGGTACTCATTTATTTTCCAACGTAACTATCCTACTCGTCTCCTTCTTTAATGCATAGTCCCATCGTCCCTTATATGTAAACATCCCCGAAAATGTAAATCTCGTTCTACATTAAAGGTTTCATATTTTTAATAAGTCCTACTGGTCTTCTACACCTCCCAAAATATTTTAATAAGGATGTCCAAAGATTATTTCTTATTTACATTGAATTTAACTATTTAGAGGGAAAAATATGAGACTGCCAGGGGGGGTCGATCGATCGATGGCAGGGGCTCGATCTATCGATTCGTCGATCGATCGACACTCCTAGTTCAAGCGATCGATCAAATAGGTATGGCGAATTCTGCAGATTAACAGTTAGGGGTTCTATCATCTAACATCAACCAAATCTATATTTTTAACACCCAAACTCCCAAAATTCGTACTAAAAACATTATTAACCCAAATTAAACATCTTCTACGTAAAGCATGCGAATTTTCATCAATATCCATGGATTTATAGGCCAAAACTTATATCAATCTCAAGAACCCTAGAAATTTCTATAACTTTGTTCAAATAAGTTCTTTTCCAGAATTTCTACTTCTAATCCATCATAAATCCGTGGTTAAACCTCTACATATGAAGGGGATTTCCAGATTATCATTCATATCATTACTACATGCAATTTTCCTATCTCCAATATGGGTTTTCTTCTATGGAACTCATCCTAATCGACCCTAGACTAACATGAATGAAGCATTAACGAAATTAAGAAAGATAAATACTTGCCTGTAGATTTCAAGGTTCTTATTTGTGGACGAATTTGGTGTGGTTGTGTTCCCCGTCGCGTGATCTACGCGTTGGTGGTGGTGGCGGTGGAACCGGATGAATCTTTGGCCTTGGATTGCTTGTAATGCTTTCTACCTTCCTCTCTAATGGCCGTTCTAAGGTTGTGAGTCTGCTAACCCTAAAAGACCATTCCAAATGGCTTATATAACCTAATAAATTTCGTAGGTTTAATTACCCAAAAATGCAAAATGTCAAAAATGCCCTCCTGGGGTACTAATTAAGCCTAAAAACGCCCCGAGACCCAAACTAAACCCCCGGGTACACTTTTATGACTATCTCGACCCTTCCGGACACTTTGGCGCACTCAAAATGACCATACGAGCGACTTATAATTTATTCACTTTTATTAGTCAATATTTAGTCCCGACGCGACACGGGCGCGTCCCGACTCAAATTTTCAAAATTGTCATTTTATTCACTAGTGACATTTAATAGTACCAATATTATATTACTTTACTCATTAGTAATATTCAACAAGTTTCCAATGATTACTAACTCTCGTCACATTAGTAATTAAAAATAATTAATTTTCGGATTTATATTAAGTTAATAACTCACATTAAATTTAATAAATCCCCAAATTTAGAAAGCATAAAAATGCGGGGTATTACATACTTCCCCTCTAATAACGGAATTTCGTCTCGAAATTCGGAAAATAAGGCATACCTGGTAAGAATAAATCTGGGTATCTCTCGCGCATATCTGCCTCGCGCTCCCAAGTGGATTCCTCCACATTATGATGCTCCCACTGGACCCGTACAAGTGGAACTACCTTCGACCTCAATTTCCTCTCGCTATGGTCTAGGATAGCCACTGGTCTCTCCTCATAAGAGATGTCAGGATGTAAGTCTATCTCATCTATCCCGATGTGGGTGTGAGCCATGTCATCCCAAAGGTATCGTCTCAACGACGAGATGTGGAATACATCGTGAATGCGATGTAAATGCTCTGGCAGTCCTAATCTATATGCCACCGGCCCAATCCTCTCGATAATGGGAAATGGTCCCACGTACCTCGGGGATAATTTCCCTTTCTTCCCGAACCTCATCACTCCCTTCATAGGAGATACACGTAGTAACACTTGGTCCTCCACGTTAAACTCTCGGAAGAATCATTTCGCATCGGCATAGCTTTTCTGCCTGTCCTGTGCTACTCGAATGCAACTCCTGATAATCTCAATCCTCGCAGAGGTTTCCTGAATCACCTCTGGTCCTAGCAACTTGTTATCCCCCACCTATAGCCAACAAGTTGGGGAATGACAAGGCCTGCCATACAAAGCCTCGAATGGAGCCATGTCAATCGTGAACTGATAAGAGTTATTATAAGCGAACTCTACCAGTGGAAGATGTGGCTCCCAACCTCCTCCAAAATCAAGAACACACATGCGTAGCATATCCTCCAACATCTGATTAGTACGCTCTGTCTGTCCATCTGTCTGTGGGTGATAAGCTGAACTCAACCTCAACTCTGTACCCATAGCCTCCTAAAAACTCTCCCAGAAGCGCGAAATGAAAATTTTGTCTCTATCTGACACAATATTCAGGGGCACCCCATGCAATCTGACAATCTCAGCAATGAACAACTGAGCATACTGACCCGTGGTATAGTCTGTTCGCACCGACAGAAAGTGAGCTACCTTGGTCAAACGGTCCACAATCACCCAGATGGAGTCGTGGCCCCGCTGTGATGTAGGCAACCCTGTAATAAAATTCATGGAAATACTCTCCTACTTCCACGCGGGTATTTCCAATGGCTGAAGCAACACTGACGGTTTCTGATGGTCCACCTTTACTAGATGGCAGGTAGAACACTTGGATATGAACTCAGTAATATCCTTTTTCATCCCACTCCACCAGTATTGCCGCCTCATATCCTGGTACATCTTATCTTCCCCAGGATGTACTGCGAATCGGGACCCGTGGGACTGGGTCATCACTGCATGACGTAAGCCTGCTCCTTCCGGAACCACTAATCTCCCATTAAACCTCAAACCCCCATCAGAACTAACAGAATAGGACTCAGCACCCTCGGCTAAAAGTCGTACAATCTGCTCCTGGCAAAATGGGTCTGCGGTCGGTGCCTGTATCACCCTCGTAACAATCTCGAGTGTCACTGTCATGACAGATATGAAGGAACGGGCTACTGCGGCCTGGTGACCCAACTCTTTCCACTTTGCTTTCCAGACATCCGCTAGATCATCTACCGGTCTACGGCTCAACACATCAGCAACTACGTTGGCCTTCCCCGGATGGTATTGTATGTCGAACTGATAGTCCCTCACAAACTCTAACCACATGAGCTGATGCATATTCAGTTCTTGCTGAGTGAACAGGTACTGCAGTGATTTTTGGTCTTTGAACAAGCGGAATTTCTCTCCCAATAAATAGTGCCTCCAAATCCTCAATGCAAAAATGACCGCTGCCAACTCTAGGTCGTGAGTAGGGTAATTCTTCTCATGCGGCTTAAGCTTGTGGGAGGCAAAAGCTATAGCCTTATCCTTCTGCTGAAGTACTCCCCTAAGTCCCCGTAAAGAGGCATCGGTGTAAACCAGGTACTCCACGCCCGGCTTAGGTAAAGAAAGGACCGGTGCTGAAGTAAGCTTGTCTTTCAGCTCGTCGAAAGCCAATTGACAGGCTTCATCCCAAATACATGGTACCCCCTTGCGTGTCAGGTTCGTCAATGGACCCTCTATTTTGGAGAATCCCCGAATGAATCTCTTGTAGTATCCGACTAATCCCAAGAAACTATGCACTTCCGTCGGTGTCGTGGGTTGTCCCCACTCCTTCACCGCTGACACTTTACTCGGCTCAACTGCTATCCCCTGTTTAGAAAAAACATGCCCCAAGAACTGTACTTCCCGCAACCAGAATTCTCACTTCTCGTACTTAGCATATAACTGATGCTGTCGTAGAGTCTGCAGAACCTGCCTCAAGTGCTCGGCATGCTCCTCCTCGGAGTGTGAATATATCAAAATGTCATCTATGAAGACGATGGAAAACTGATCCAAGAACTCTCTGAAAACTCGGTTCATCAAGTCCATGAATACAGCGGGAGCATTTGTGAGGCCAAATGGCATCACTCGAAACTTATAGGACCCATATCTCGTTAAGAAAGCAGTCTTTGAAACATCCTGCTCCCTAATACGTAGCTGATGGTACCCCGACCTCAGATCTATCTTCGAAAAGAAAGTTGCTCCCCTCAGCTGGTCGAACAGATCATTAATTCGAGGCAACGGATATTTGTTCCGTATCGTGACCTTATTCAGCTCCCGGTAGTCCACACATAGCCTCAGTGAACCATCTCTCTTTTTCACAAAGAAAACTGGAGCACCCTGATGATGCTGGGATTTAGCACCACCAGATAAGTGATAGTGAGCTCAAACAGTAGTAGTCATGGCAGTTATAGAGATGTAAGTATATAAGTATGTGTGTAGAAGGGGATGAGTATAAGAAGAAATAAGACAATGATGTATAGTGGTTCAGCCAATTTGTCCTACATCCACTGTGAGTGTGTGATCCACTAAGTATGGGCACTAATGGCCTTGCATACAATGCACATAAGCTCTCTCTCTCTACTGTGTGTACAAGCAGAGTTTTAGCTAGGGTTGCAATAATCTCCTCCACTGTAGGGTTGTAGGTGACAAGTATATATAGGTCTTGGGGGGTGTAGTGTACCCCCAAGTATGCATGGTGCATGTGAATGATGATCTATCCAACCCCCTGTTGACACCTGTAGATGCCCAATGATGACATAATATTCCCTCACGTGAGGGTGTGATTTGGTTATAACGGTCTGCCACGTGCCATGGGAGCCTCACGCGCACTGTTCCACGCGTCTCCCAAACCACGCGCTGTGATGATGTCACCCTCGGCCTATGAGACGAGGCCGAGGGAAAAGTTCCTTCCGGTAGTGAGCCTGGCTTGATTCTGGCCTCGTACTGTCGTACCCTTGTAGGGTCGTTCGGAGCCTGGGGAAGGGTCGGCCCCTCGTAGGGTCGTCTGGAGCCTGGTGGAGGGTCGGCCCCTCATAGGGTCATCTGAAGTCTGGTGGAGAGTCGGCCCCTCGTAGGGTCATCTGGGCCTGGTAGAGGCCAGCTGGGGCCTGGTGAAGGGTCGGCCCCTCGTAGGGTCATCCATTTTGGAGATAATCTTCGGTCAAACCAAGGATATAAACGGGTATATCAATCACCCCCCAGCCCTTAGCCATAGGGGCCATTGAGATGGCTGAGGGATAATGTTGAAATTGAGATGCGTGTATGATGAGTTAGGTGAGTGACACATGGGCAGGTACTCATTGCTATTCAAGTTTCCAAGGCACGGCGGCTGCACACTTGCATGGGGCTTTGTGCCCTAATTATACCCTTCTTGGCAAATGTGCCCATTTATTACCAAGGTATTTAAGAGTTTTTCAAACTCTCTCTCCACAGCTTCTTCTTCTTCGCGCCCAAGTCTACTCTCTCTCTAGAACCAGTAACCTTTGCCACCTGCAGCCTTCGTTTCATCAGGTCTCAGCAGCGTTACTCACCCTCGTCGTCAGGTACTCTCCCTCATTAAGCGCTTTCCTTTGTATTCAATTATGTTTATGTTTTAAGGTCATAGGGTTACATTTTCTTCGAGTTCCCCATAGCTTTTTCTAGTGTCTTCTCCGGTTAAAGGTTCTTCAACATTCTTGACGAAAAACCTTTTAGTTCTTTGGTTTAATCCAAAAGTCAAACGTGGTCAATCCCCCAAGTGTTTGTAGTTGAATTAGCCAAGTCTAGCGTAATTTCTCCAAGTGTAGGATCTTCCCCTTAATGCTTAGGAGGATTTACAGCTTAGTGTCTGAATTCCCACCCTTAAGAGAGAAACTCTTCGCTAAGATCAGACGAATAGAGGAAGAGGAAGAGAGGAGACGAGGGGACGACCCTAATTGGGTACGACCCATCTTTCCCATTCCTCTTGCCACCATAAGGCCCTCTGAACCGTCTGAGTCTTATGGGTCGTCGCCTCGTCCGGACGATACTCCCAAACTAAATGATATGGACGAGAGAGCCTCCTCGCCAACTGGTGCTGGAACGTCTGGTAGAAGGGACACGTCTGACCTTAGCCCTCCCCGAGAGGCCGAGGGTACGATCCCCTCTGAGGTTGTCCCTGTGACAACCCTATCCCCCAATGCCTTCCAAGTGTATTTTCCTCAGGGTCCTCCTGCAGGTGATGAGGGGGAAGGGGATGAGGACGAGGGCGACGATACAGATGACGAGGTTGATACCTCCCATGCCTCGTCTTTTATCTCCTCCGTTAGGGATAGGGACCTTCTGATATGGAGGCATATTTACGGAGTGCCCTCTGGGGTAACTATGAGGGTTCCCTCTGAGACTGAGAGGGTTTTTGACTGTCAAGAGGGAGAGGTTGCAGTTTATGAGCAAATGTTCAAGGTTGGAGTCAGGCTCCCACGGCATCCTGCCATTGCAGATATCCTATTTGCCCTCGGCGTTTCCCCCTCTCAACTTCCTCCCAACTCTTGGAGGACGATCTTGGGCTATATTTCCTTGTGGAAGAATGCCTTTGCCGACGAGCCCTCGGCTGACCTATTTCTGGGCTGCTACAACATCACCTCCTCGTCCAAGCAGCCTGGATATTATCACCTGGGGGCAAGGAGGTCTGAGAAGAAACTCCTCCATGTGGCACAAACTTCCAACCATGATGGAAAGAAGAGGTTTTTCTTTATCTACGGGGAGTGGGAGCCCGTTGCCGATTGTCCGAGGGTCCCCAGGAAGTGGTCCAACCCCTCCATGAAGGCCAGATCAGACCCTGGACTTAGCCTGGAGGAGAAGGACATTGTTGAATATCTTAGAGGACGAGGGCGAGAGGGTGAGCTCGCAAAATTGTAAGACATGATGACCCCTCGGTTTCTCAAAGAAGCTGGTCTGAGGGTCGGCCCCCTGACTGAACTATGTGAGTTATACTGAACATTTTCCATTCTTTGCTTTTCTTTTTCAAGTGTTTCCTCTTTAGATCTGCATTTTTCTAACATATCGTCCTCTTATCAGATCGTCCCGCAGGTACACCAGACTACCTTTGGGAAATAACTGCTCCCAGCTTGCTATCTGGATTGGCCAAGAAGAAAGGGAAGGAGCCCCAGCAGGGTCCGAGGAAGACAAAGGCCGCTGGGCCGACAGTGGTGGAGCCGACCGCTGATAGTCACAAAAGGAAGGAGCCTGAGGCCCCTGTTGAGCATCGGCCTGATCCTAGGACAAGGGCCCGGGTCGAAGCCTCTGAGGGGACGACCTCTTCGTCGAGCATGGGGGCCTTCTGGTCTCAGAATCTGGCACACTTGAGGGCCGACCCCTCGTCACTGATCACCAACTTAAGGGTAGCCAAGGCCTCGATGTTCTCTGCACCGTCGGCCTCTGACTTCGAGTTCTTGGCGAAGATGCCTCCTGCCAAAGTGTACGACTATGTTCTGCACTCCCTTGCTCAGGTATTGGTCTTGATCTTCTTCTTTAATTTCATTCTTACTAACTGTTCCTTCGGCCCCTCTTGATATTTGTTCATTTTCTCTTGCAGTCTGTTTGTGCCTTCACCTCAGCCACCAAGTGGATGGCCGAGAATAAGGTGAAGTTTCATGAGGCTGAAAGGGCTATTCAGCATGAGGCTGATCTCCAGTCTGAGCTTGACACTGCAAGGGCCGAGTTGGAAAGTTCCAGGACTGATCATGTAAGGATCTTGGACGAGCTGACGAGGCAGCACGACGAGGACATTAAGACCAGGGATGAGGACATTAAGGCCAAGGACCTGCTTCTCAAGGAAAAGGACGAGGCATTGACCAACATGGAGGCCAAGCACAAAGCTGACCTTGAAGCAGTCATTACGAAAGCCGAGGTCGATGCTGTTGAGGCTTACAAAGCTTCTGATGAGTTTCAGGGTTTTGGACTTGAGTACCTGGAGAGGGGAATCAGGATGGCCTGCCGATGGGTCGTCCTCAAATTCGGTGATGCCGTCTCCTCGGTTTGTCCTTCACTGGAGGCAGTCGGATTGGACGACCCTCTAATCGCTGAGGCCCTATCCCAGGTGGAATCCCAAGTGCAGGTTGAGGGGGTCGGCACATCTGAAGATCAGCCGGTCGTGATTGTTGAAGAGACCCCCTTGGTTGATGTTGAGGCTCTGCCTTCTGATATCGCCCCTTAGGGTGGCCGTCTGTGGCCCATACCCTCATTTTTGTATTTTTGTTCTATGGCCTTGTGAAACACTTGATATTTGTATAACATTGATATTTGTATAACATTGGCATTTTACTAATACCATCGTCTTTTCTTTTACTGTCTTCCATAATTTTAACTCTTTTATGGTTTGCTTTGTTGGTTTGCTGTCTTTGCTAATGCTACTAACCCCTCCCTCGTCTTTTTTGAGGACCAATGTGGGGTCGTCCCCTCATATGGTCTCATCATAGTCGAGGATCATAATAACCAAAATGGTTTTTTAAATTTAATCTACCCTCGTCTTTTTTGAGGACCAATGTGGGGTCGTCCCCTCATATGGTCTCATCATAGTCGAGGATCATAATAACCAAAATGGTTTTTTAAATTTAATCTACCCTCGTCTTTTTTTTTAGAACAGTGGTGGGGTCGTCTCCTCCACTGATCCTCATTATAGCCGAGGGTTCAACTTACCAACTTAATGGTTTTAAATGAAGTCTACCCTCGTATTTCTTGAGAACAGTGGTTGGTTCGTCCCCTCCACTGGTCCTCATTATAGCCGAGGGTTCAACTTACCAACTTAATGGTTCCAAATGAAGTCTACCCTCGTCTTGCTTGAGAACAGTGGTGGGGTCGTCCCCTCCACTGGTCCTCATAGCCGAGGGTTCAACTTACCCAATTTAATCTACCCTCGTCTTTTTTGAGAACAGTGGTGGGGTCGTCCCCTCCACTGGTCCTCATTATAGCCGAGGGTTCAACTTACCAACTTAATGGTTTAAATAAAGTCTACCCTCATCTTTTTTGAGAACAGTGGTGGGGTCGTCCCCTCCACTGGTCCTCATTATAGCCGAGGGTTCAACTTACCAACTTAATGGTTCCAAATGAAGTCTACCCTCATCTTGCTTGAGAACAGTGGTGGGGTCGTCCCCTCCACTGGTCCTCATTATAGCCGAGGGTTCAACTTACCCAATTTAATCTACCCTCGTCTTTTTTTAGAACAGTGGTGGGGTCGTCCCCTCCACTGGTCCTCATTATAGCCGAGGGTTCAACTTACGAACTTAATGGTTTTAAATAAAGTCTACCCTCGTCTTTTTTTAGAACAGTGGTGGGGTCGTCCCCTCCACTGGTCCTCATTATAGCCGAGGGTTCAACTTACCAACTTAATGGTTTTAATGAGAGTCTACCCTCGTCTTTTTTTAGAACAGTGGTGGGGTCGTCCCCTCCACTGGTCCTCATTATAGCCGAGGGTTCAACTTACCAACTTAATGGTTTTAAATAAAGTCTACCCTCGTCTTTTTTGAGAACAGTGGTGGGGTAGTCCCCTCCACTGGTCCTCATTATAGCCGAGGGTTCAACTTACCAACTTAATGGTTTTAATGAGAGTCTACCCTCGTCTTTTTTTAGAACAGTGGTGGGGTCGTCCCCTCCACTGGTCCTCATTATAGCCGAGGGTTCAACTTACCCAATTTAATCTACCCTCGTCTTTTTTGAGAACAGTGGTGGGGTCGTCCCCTCCACTGGTCCTCATTATAGCCGAGGGCTCAAGTAGCCAAATTAATGGTTTTTTGTAGATGTTTCCATGCATACTGGAACTGATAACTGTAGGGTGAGGTCAATCATATTTTTCATTAATTTTCCAAAGTGTCCTGTTGGAACAACTCCTATTACAACTATGGTCTATCAAGACCTTACAACACTACTGGTAGTATTTCTTCAAATGATCTGCGTTCCAGGGGTTGGAAGAAGGTTCCCCTTCTAGGTTTTCTAGTCTATAGGTCCCAGGGACAACTTCGTCGGTGACCCTATAGGGGCCGTGCTAATTAGGATGGAGTTTATTGGGCTTTTGCCATGTCTTTTTGAGAACCAGGTCTCCTACTGCGATAGGCCTCTGTTTCACCCTCTGATTGTAAAACCTTGCGGTCCTCTGCTGGTAGGAAGCCTGCCTTAACTCAGCATCCTCCCTTCTTTCCTCAATCAAGTCCAAGTCAAGTATCCTCTCTTCCGTATTTCCCTGGGGGTCGTACATTTGGACCCTATGAGTGGGAAAATCGACTTCGGTGGGGATGACTGCTTCTGATCCATAAGCTAACATGAATGGGGTTTCCCCAGTAGAGGTCCTTACTGTCGTCCTGTATGCCCACAACACTGCATATAACTCCTCGACCCATCTTCCTTTTGCTTCCTCAAGCCTCTTCTTAATCCCATCTAGGATTGTCCTGTTCATAACTTCGGTTTGACCATTGGCCTGAGGTCGGCCTGGGGTGGAAAAAAATTGTTTGATACTTACCCTCTCACAGTACTTCTGCAGAGAGGCATTCTTGAACTGGGTCCCGTTATCCGAGATGAGGTTGTTGGGTAGACCGTATCTGCATATCACATTCTTCCAGATGAACTGGAAGGTCTTCTGCTCCGTAATCGTGACCATTGGTTCGACCTCTACCCACTTTGAAAAGTAGTCAATTGCTACGATGAGGAACCGATAGTTATTGACTGCCCTTGGTAAGGGTCCTACCAGGTCAATCCCCCATACTGCAAACGGCCATAGGGATGTAATGGAGGTAAGAGGCTGATGAGGTTGGTGAGGGATGGTAGCAAATCTTTGGCATTTATCACACTTTTTAACATATGCGGCAGCATCTTTCCCCAAGGTCGGCCACCAGTAGCCTTGGGTGATCACCCTCTTTGACAAGGATCTACCCCCAATGTGGCTTGAGCACGACCCTTCATGCACATCTTGCAGAATAGAAGGGACTTCTGAGGGATGCACACACCTAAGTAAGGGGAGAAAAAACCCTTTTTTATACAGCGTGTCTCCGATGACAGTGAATTTTGCAGCCCTCTATCTCATCTTCTTCCTTTCTTGCCTTGCTTCTGGCATCTCTCCCTCTTTAATGTATCTGATCAAAGGATCCATCCATGAAGATTCTTGAGAAACATTCATGCAAATGCCAAGTGTTCCCTCGACGTCTTCAATAGTTGGTCGAAGCAAGATTTCTACCGGGACTGTCCTCCTTATGTCTGTCCTAGTAGCTGAGGCCAACCTTGCAAGGGCGTCAGCACGGCCATTGTCGAGCCTAGGTATCCTCTTGAATTTCACTTCTTTAAAGTTCTTCAGCAATGACCTCACCTTCTCAAGATACCTAGCCATCCTCTCGTCTTTGGCCTCATAGGCTCCTAGTATCTGATTCACCACCAGCCTCGAATCACTGTGAACCAAAATTTGGCCGACACTAAGAGATTTGGCCAAGGAAAGGCCAGCTATCAAGGCCTCATACTCAGCCTCATTGTTGGAGGCTTTGAAATTGAACCTCAGGGCGTACTCGATGTCTGTGTCGTCGGGTGCTGATACTATCAATCCAGCTCCGCTCCCTCTTTCGCAAGAGGACCCGTCGACGAAGAGACTCCACATGGCCTGTTCTTTTGAGAAACTTCCCTCGGAGAGGGACCCCTGTCTAAATATGTATCTTCCCTCTTCGTTTTCGGTTGCTTTCCTCTTAGCTGTGCTTGTTTCAGCCCTGGCTGCAGGCGTGTCGGTGATCCTGTCTTGTTTACCTGTCTCCCCGAGGGTCTCACCCTCGGCTTCATCGCTCTCCCAAGTAAACTCAGCCACGAAGTCTACCAGCGCCTGCCCCTTAATGGCTGTCTTAGGCTGATACACAATATCGAACTCCCCCAGCTCTATAGCCCAGGTCATTAGCCTTCCTGATTTTTCAGGCTTGTGTAGGACCTGCCTAAGAGGAGAGTCAGTAAGGATGACCATAGTATGAGACTGGAAGTACGGTTTCATCTTCCTTGATGCATGAATCAAGGCGTAGGCCAACTTCTCCATCCTCGGGTATCTTTGCTCTGCCCCCTGGAGTGCCTTGCTGTTAAAATACACAGGCTTTTGTATACCATCCTCGTCTCTCACAATGGCTGCGCTGATGGCAGACTCTGAGACGGCGAGGTACACGTAAAGTCGTTCACCCTGTACGGGTCGTGAGAGCAGCAAGGGAGACCCTAGGTATGATTTTAGATCCTTGAAAGCCTCATCACACTCTTTACTCCATTCAAAGGCCTTCCTGAGGATCTTGAAGAATGGTAGACACCTGTCTGTGGCCCTTGACACAAATCTGTTCAAGGCATCCACTCTCCCTGTGAGCCTCTGAACGTCTTTAATGGACTTGGGGGTCTTCATTTCAGTAAGGGCCTTTATCTTTTCAGGATTGGCCTCGATGCCTCTTTGGTTGACAATGAACCCCAAGAACTTCCCTGCTCCGACCCCGAAGACACACTTGGATGGATTAAGCTTCATCTGGTATTTGTCCATCGTATTAAAGGTCCTCTCCAGGTCCGCCACATGATCCTCTGCCTTCAGACTCTTAGTCAGCATGTCATCTACATAGACCTCCATAGACTTCCCAATTTGGTCTTCGAACATTTTATTTACGAGGCGCTGGTACGTTGGCCCCGCATTTTTAAGACCAAAGGGCATGACCCTATAGCAGTATGTACCCTTGTCAGTGATGAAGGCAGTCCTCTCCGAGTCTTCAGGGTTCATGAAGATCTGGTTGTACCCTGAGTAGGCATCCATAAAACTCATGAGCTCGTGGCCTGCAGTAGCGTCTACCATCTGGTCAATGCGGGGGAGAGGGAAGCTGTCTTTGGGGCAGTGCTTGTTGAGGTCTGTGAAGTCCACACACATCCGCCACTTCCCGTTGGCCTTTGGGACAATGACTGCGTTGGACAGCCATTCAGGGTAGATGACCTCTCTGATAAATTCAGCGTCCTCTAAATTTTTGACCTCATCCCTGATGACCTCGTACTTCTCTCTAGAGTAAATCCTCCTATTCTGCTTTACCGGTTTCACTCCCTCTACCACATTGAGCTTGTGGCACATGATTTCAGGGTCGACCCCCGGCATATCTACATGACTCCACGCAAAGACACTTCGTCTTCTCCTCAACAGTTTGATGAGGTCTTCCTTGATATCGGGCTTCAGAGACTTGCCAACTTGGACGGTTTTTCCCGGGTCATCCTCATCGAGGATGACGGGTTCTACCTCCTCAGCGGCCTCCCCTTTCTTGAGCTTTGTCTCATCCATGGGGTCTAGGGTATCAATATTGTAAGTGGCCGTATCCCTCTTGTGTGCCTCCCTTTCTTCAGCAAAGTTGTAGTAGCACTCCCGCGCTGTCGTCTGGTCTCCCTGAACCTCCCCCACCCCATATGGGGTAGGGAATTTAATCATCTGGTGGACCGTAGACGGCACGGCTTCAAACCCCTTGAGGGCCACGCGTCCCAATATGATGTTGTATGCCGAAAACACATGCTCATCCATCACAAAGAAACTGACCTTCCTAGTGAGCCATCTCGGCCACTCGTCCACCATCCTAACATCGGCCTCATACACTCCAAGGGGGTGAACTTTCTCCCCACTGAATCCAATCAACGGATGATGGTACGGGACGAGTCTAGCACGGCTGAGACCTAAGGCCTTGAAGCATGGCCAAAACATTACATCCGCATATGAGCCCCCATCCACCAGGATCCTCGGCACCTCACACTCATGCACCCTAGTCGTGATGACGAGAGGGTCATCATGCGGGGCCAAGAGGCCTTTGAAGTCCATTCTTGAGAACCCTACTATCAGTGTGTCCATGTCCACCTTCTTCCTCTTTTCTGGCTTGGCCTCCAGAGATGTCGAGTGTACAGTCTTCGTCACTGCCCTGGCTTCTGCCACGTGGGCCTTCCTATCTGCGACTTCCGACCCTCCCCCTGCCAGACCCCCAGAGATCATTCCCACTCCGAGCGAGATCATATTAAGCCTTTTGACGGGGCCCTGATCGTCTCTCAGCGGGAGGTCAGGGTCGTCCTCATCATCAGAAGGGTCGTCCCCTCTTTTCTGAGGACCTTCTCTACATGCATCGACTCGCTTCTTTCTGGGGTCGTCCCCTCGGCCCCTCTTGAAGGTGCCTCTATCGACGTACTTTCTGAGCTTCCCTTCTTTCAGCATCTTCTCAATCTCATCTTTCAGGGCAAAGCATTTTTCTGTCACGTGGCCGTGGTCTTGATGAAATTCACACCACAGGTTCTTATTTCTCTTGCCAGGAGCTGCCCTAAGCTTCTCAGGCCACTTCAGGGATCGGTCACTCTTTATCTCATTGAGAATCTGTTCACAGCTGACCGTCAGAGGGGTGTAACCAGCGAACTTGTCATCTGTGGACCTCTTCTTCCCCTCTTTGTTCTTCTTAGGGTACTTACCCCCACTAGTACCTCCCTTTTCGTCTTCATATTTTGCGGCCATCGCCTCTTCGGCGTTCATCACCTTTCCTGCTGTCGACAGCAATTCGGCCATCGTCCTCGGAGGGTCTTCAGCAAGCTTCCATAACAGCTTCCCCTTTTGGAGTCCTCCAATCAGGGCTGTCATAGCTATGCTTTCCTCGTAGTCTTCCACCTCCAGCTTCTCTTTATTGAATCTGGCTATGTAGTCCCTCAGACTCTCATTCTTCCCCTGCTTAACATAGAGCAGGTGGGTGGTCTTCTTCTGTGGCCTCACCCCAAAGCAAAAATTATGGATGAACCGGTCTTCCAACTGCTTAAAGTTTTCAATGGAATTTTTTGGAAGAGACGTGTACCAAACATGTGCATCCCCCGTCAGGGTTCCGGAGAAGGCACGACACCTCATCTCATCTGAGATCGAGTATATGTCTGTTGCTGATTGATACATCTCAACATGGTGGACCGGGTTGGTGCTCCCATCGTATCTTGGGGTGACCACAGGTGGCTTGAACCTTACTGGCGTAGGGAAGTCGACTATCTTCGCCATAAAGGGTGAGCCTATGGTGTATCCCTTCTGAATGGGGTCCCGGCTCTTCAATATATCACCTATCTTATCCTCTAGCCGCTGGATTGAGTCATTCCAGGGCCTCACAGGGTCGGCGCGGCCTATGTTATCCCCCGCCGCCTCTTGAAGGTGGACGGAGGGTTCCGCTGCAGCAAGCCTGTGTCGGCTGTTTACTTCCCTTTGGTCGTCATCCCGTCCCTGGGGTCGGCCATCTGCTGCCTCCTTCCTGGATCTCGCAGCACTTCTCGACCTGGACAACTTATCCCGCAGGTCATTTACTAGGCCTAGCCTCTCAAAGGCCGACCCCCTGCTCAGGCGATCAAAAGCAGAGCCTCTCGGGCGATCATCAGGGTTTGGTCTCACGCACTTTCCTCTGCTATCCTGGAGAGGTCGCACAGTGTTGTTGGAGACCTCATACGGTTCCCAGCATTCTATTGGGTCCTCCTTTCCCTCCAGATCATCATACCTGTCCTCAGGGCAAGGGTTCCCTTGCCACCCCAGGCGGAGACGCCGGGGGTCAGCAACATCCCTACGCCGCTGAGGGGGTGGCAGGTCTTTGCGTGGTGCCTGGGATGGTCCCCTGGCCTCATGCTGTCCTGGAGCTGCTGCCGGAGTGATCATCTCAGGTGAGACCCCTGGTGGTCTCAGTATGTTCTGGCTTAGAGCTGTGAACTGCTCCTGCATCATCCGCTGGCTTGCTGCCAGAGACTTTAGGGCTGCCGCCACATCAGCCATTTCAGACTGAGGCGGCGGCTGGCTGGAACTGGGTCTTCCCCCCTCATCCGGCAGGGGAAGTGGTGGTGGTGGCATCTCAGGTGCCATGTGCTTGAGCTAGAACAGCTGAACAATGGTGAGCTTGGGAACCTTATGGGTCTCTTTCAATGGTGAAACACCTCCTCTCAGGGGGAGGGTTGGTTCACCACCAGAGTGCCCAGTGAGGTCAAGCTGTGCAAAGGAAGAGATGTCTTCTCGTTCCCACAAACGGTGCCAAACTGATGATACTGGGATTTAGCACCACCAGATAAGTGATAGTGAGCTCAAACAGTAGTAGTCATGGCAGTTATAGAGATGTAAGTATATAAGTATGTGTGTAGAAGGGGATGAGTATAAGAAGAAATAAGACAATGATGTATAGTGGTTCAGCCAATTTGGCCTACATCCACTGTGAGTGTGTGATCCACTAAGTATGGGCACTAATGGCCTTGGATACAATGCACATAAGCTCTCTCTCTCTCTACTGTGTGTACAAGCAGAGTTTTAGCTAAGGTTGCAATAATCTCCTCCACTGTAGGGTTGTAGGTGACAAGTATATATAGGTCTTGGGGGGTGTAGTGTACCCCCCAAGTATGCATGGTGCATGTGAATGATGATCTAGCCAACCCCCTTTTGACACCTGTAGATGCCCAATGATGACATAATATTCCCTCACGTGAGGGTGTGATTTGGTTATAACGGTCTGCCACGTGCCATGGGAGCCTCACGCGCACTGTTCCACGCGTCTCCCAAACCACGCGCTGTGATGATGTCACCCTCGGCCTATGAGATGATGCCGAGGGCAAAGTTCCTTCCGATAGTGAGCCTGGCTTGATTCTGGCCTCGTACTGTCGTACCCTCGTAGGGTCGTTCGGAGCCTGGGGAAGGGTCGGCCCCTCGTAGGGTCGTCTGGAGTCTGGTGGAGGGTCGGCCCCTCGTAGGGTCGTCTGGGCCTGGTAGAGGCCAGCTGGGGCCTGGTGAAGGGTCGGCCCCTCGTAGGGTCGTCCGTTTTGGAGATAATCTTCGGTCAAACCAAGGATATAAACGGGTATATCACACCCCAAGGTGAGGTACTCCTTTGAATGAAGCCCTGACCTAACATCTGCTTTATCTGATCTCGTAACTCTCGCATCTCTGTCGGAGCCATACGGTATGGAGCACGCGCTATAGGTTGAGTATTCGATAATAAATCTATGATAAAGTCTATCTCTCGACCGGGGGGTAGGCCTGGTATCTCCTGAAATACATCGGAATACTCACGTACAACTGGGATCGAGTCTAAGGGAATCACAACCTCCTTAGAGGTATCCTCCTCTATGTAATACAAATGAGCGGTCGAGCCTCCCTCTGGGTGAGGCATCGCCACTACAAACATCTCTTGCCCCGAAATGGCAAAGACAATACTCCCACCAAAACAATCTATCATGGCTCTGTAAGCTGCGAGCCAATCCATACCGATAATAACGTCGTGCTCATGCATATCTAAGACTAACATGTCTGCTGCTAATACCAAGCTACCAATCTCTACCCCCACTCCCCGACATATAAAGAAAATTAACGATCCATTTCCCAATGGTGAGTCTACACACGTCACAGTGCTCTATGCTGTGGCTAATAACCCTAAGGCCTTCGCAAAATGAGTAGCTATAAAATAGTACGTCGCCCCAGTATCAAATAAAACCCGACCCATAGTACTATGGATAGAAAACATACCCTCAATCGTGAGTGGTACCTGTGGAGTTGTTTCCTGGTGGACGTTATAGACAGGTTCGTACTGTAACTGCCTTTGCTGCACCGGAGCGGCTGGAATGGCTGGTAAGGTTGGTACCTGAGCTGGGTCTGAGAGGGAGGCTGGAAAAAGTGGCCTCTGCGGCTCATTAAGGGAACCCTGCTGCTGTGGGGTCCTATCACCCTCTGGACAATCCTGGCACTTATGGCCATTATTGCCGCACATAAAACATCGGCCTCTAAAATTTCCTCCCCTCTGACCCAGCTGACCACGGCCCTGATGGCTGTTACCGCCCCGCCACTGGCCCTATTGGCCCTGATGAAAATGTTGTTGGCCCTGTTGGCCCTGCTGCTGGCGGTGTTGGCCTTGTTGGCCATGCTGACCATTCCTATATCCCCCAAATCCCTGTCTGGAATCACCTGATCGGAACCGCTTGGCAGGGTCCCCCTGATGGGAACTCTGCTCATGCTAACGAGTCTGCCCCTGAGCTGTCGGTGTTCCACTAGCACCACTACCCCCTGTCCTGCCCTGCTGGTGGGACTCTCCTGCTCGCTTGCTTCCCTACAGATGGAAGCGATGATCCTGGCAGTGTAGTAAAGCAGCATTGAGTACATCTATAAAGGTACTCAGAGACAGATTCCCTATAAGGTGCTGACGGATCCTCCAAGCTAACCCGTCCACAAACAACATTATCTTCATACCCTCAGTGGGTGCCTCATCTAGCACTGTAGTGAGAAGTCTCGTGAACTCCTCCTCATACTCAGCAACAGTAGAATTCTCCTGCTTCAAGTTCAATAATTTCTGCCTCATCTCAGTTTGCGCGGCAGGTGGAAAATACTTGCGGACAAACCGCTCCCAGAATGATTGAATCGGAATAGTATCCCTCTCCTCCAAGGTGGTGGTGGATTCCCACCACTGCAAAGTGGCCCCCACTAGCTTAAAGGAAGCCAACAACTGTTTCTGCACGTTCGTGCACTCATACATACGCAGATTCCGCTGGATATCTTCCTTCCATTGGCTGACGATGATGATATCAGCACTACCCGAGAACTCAGGGGGGGTGCGCCTTCTGAAAGGCATCCCTAACCCGCTCACATGCTGATGGAAGCTGTGCAGGTACTGGTGCCACTGCCTGAATCTGGGGTGGAGCCTGCGGTACTACCGCCAACGCGGCATTCACCCCCTGAGCAACAATAGCGGCTACCTCATTAGCATTCATCGTTCCCTGAGCCAGAGCTGCTGACTGCTCGGCTTGGGCACGCCTATCCTTTAGTGCACGTCTCGGAGGCATCTGAAACGTGAAGAAATTTATTAGTCTACAGTTATTATCAAATCTCAAATAGCTGAAGACATAATCGTAAAAGTAAGAATACAACAGTCCTAAAATAGGGCTCTATAACAAAAATGTTAAGCTGAAAGCGAAATAAGCCGTACAAATCCTATGGACACTAGAACCTGATGCTCTGATACCACCTGTGACACCCCGCCTAATTAAATACAGGGTGATCACTCCTTTATTAAATTAAAAATCAAGGTGAACAATTGGTTCATTCTTAGCATCACTGTCGAAAAATAACTTTTCCAATTTAAACACCCTAATTAATTAAGCTAAGAGTCAAAACCATTTTAGACATTACTTTCCATATTTTATTTTTTATAAACCAACATTTACTTGCATAATTCACAATTAAATAGTCACACCACTACTATTGTGGAACATACAATCCAATTAATCAAACATTCAACTATTTGAATCCAACATTTAATACTTAAATGAAAACATCCTGACAATAATAAATCCCAAAGAGTAAAATATTGGAAATGAATGAATCACAATGTCCAATAAAATAACTAAATAATGGAAAGGGCGACACATGCCCAACTGTAATAAATACTGCTAAGAGTAGAATCAAATGAATGAGGTCATCAAAGCAAGAGGCCTGCAACTCCCACCTAAGCTACAGTGCGTTCCTTCCAAAGGATCCTATGCAAGACGCCCCTGTGGCTGGGCACCTGTAACATATACATATATATACAAGAGAGAAAAGAAAATGGAAACGGGTCAGAGCCCGATTGTGAAAATGATTTAAAATTTGTTTAGCAAGTATTTAAAAATGTTTACAGACCAATGCAACAACATATTAGTGCGACACTCCCTTGAGAAATTCTCACCTCTCTTCTAATGTGCACACCTATCGCACTAACCTTCCCAACGGTTTAACTCATCTTATCTTAGGTTACTCGTACGATGTAAATTGAACAATTCAGCTATTAAAGAAGTAATTTCCATTTAATACCAAAGCTCTCATTTTAGCTTTATTTGTTAATAAAGTTTCCGTGTAATATACCATACTTTCAAAACACGTATTTCTCAATTGAAATCATTATTCATTTCTTACTTACCATAAACACAGGAGGTAATTCACATATTTCAGAATTTAATATATATATTAAATACCCATGTAATATATATATTCTAACAGCACCCCACATAAAAATTATGGTGCGGGCATACTCTGCTATCCAATCCCCGTATCACTCGTACTAATGGAAATACAAGTTCGGAATCACTCTGAATTGTATTAACACAAACACAAACAATATTGATGCGAAGCATAGTTTCCAAGTCCAAGAGGCAGCACACACCCTCACGTCTCTTAGGACCATGACTATCGATTTGATAGCCTGTACCTAGGATTCCTATCTTCTAGGGTACGAGTCAATATCCCCCATAAATGTCCCATCGAGATAAGACTGTCCCAACGCGGTAACCTCAGGGATAGCAAGTAGCGCGGGTATGATTTTTACACGTATATAGTATAGGCATAAACACAGACATATAGATATACTACTATTACCACATCAAAATTTGGTACATCTCATAACCCGTAATTATGATTTTTATCCTTATCTCTCATTATTTGGTTCTCACGTATAACATTTCTTTTCTTACTTTAATTTGTGGAATTATCCCAACTTATTAAGTGACACTCGTGGATTCCTATCCCCCCAAGTGTAATTTCAGTAGGTACTCATTTATTTTCCAACGTAACTATCCTACTCGTCTCCTTCTTTAATGCATAGTCCCATTGTCCCTTATATGTAAACATCCCCGAAAATGTAAATCTCGTTCTACATTAAAGGTTTCATATTTTTAATAAGTCCTACTGGTCTTCTACACCTCCCAAAATATTTTAATAAGGATGTCCAAAGATTATTTCTTATTTACATTGAATTTAACTATTTAGAGGGAAAAATATGAGACTGCCAGGGGGGGTCGATCGATCGATGGCAGGGGCTCGATCTATCGATTCGTCGATCGATCGACACTCCTAGTTCAAGCGATCGATCAAATAGGTATGGCGAATTCTGCAGATTAACAGTTAGGGGTTCTATCATCTAACATCAACCAAATCTATATTTTTAACACCCAAACTCCCAAAATTCGTACTAAAAACATTATTAACCCAAATTAAACATCTTCTACGTAAAGCATGCGAATTTTCATCAATATCCATGGATTTATAGGCCAAAACTTATATCAATCTCAAGAACCCTAGAAATTTCTATAACTTTGTTCAAATCAGTTCTTTTCCAGAATTTCTACTTCTAATCCATCATAAATCCATTGTTAAACCTCTACATATGAAGGGGATTTCCAGATTATCATTCATATCATTACTACATGCAATTTTCCTATCTCCAACATGGGTTTTCTTCTATGGAACTCATCCTAATCAACCCTAGACTAACATGAATGATGCATTAACGAAATTGAGCAAGATAAATACTTTCCTGTAGATTTCAAGGTTCTGATTTGTGGATGAATTTGGTGTGGTTGCGTTCCCCGTCGCGCGATCTACGCGTTGGTGGTGGTGGCGGTGCAACCGGATGAATCTTTGGCCTTGGATTGCTTGTAATGCTTTCTACCTTCCTCTCTATTGGCCGTTCTAAGGTTGTGAGTCTGCTAACCCTAAAAGACTATTCCAAATGGCTGATATAACCTAATAAATTTCGTGGGTTTAATTACCCAAAAATGCAAAATGTCCAAAATGTCCTCCTGGGGTACTAATTAAGCCTAAAAACGCCCCGAGACCCAAACTAAACCCCCGGGTACACTTTTCTGACTATCTCAACCCTTCCGGACACTTTGGCGCACTCAAAACGACCATACGAGCGACTTATAATTTATTCACTTTTATTAATCAATATTTAGTCCCGACGCGACACGGACGCGTCCCGACTCAAATTTCCAAAATTGTCATTTTCTTTACTAGTGACATTTAATAGTACCAATATTATATTACTTTACTCATTAGTAATATTCAACAAGTTTCCAATGATTACTAACTCTTGTCACGTTAGTAATTAAAAATAATTAATTTCTGGATCTATATTAAATTAGTAACTCACATTAAATTTAATAAATCCCCAAATTTAGAAAGCATAAAAATACGGGGTATTACAGTGATGAATATGCCTCCTCCTCCTATGATTCCTTATAGGGGCTCGAGTCAGTCGGTGGGGTCTTCTCACCGTGCTGGTGGTGCCTTATTTTCAGCGGAAGCAGTGGAAGAGGCTCCCATTCCTTGGCTTTCACATATATCTTATAACATCAAATTGGCTGGAGGGGGTTGGTGAACATACTGTATCGTCTTAATGCAACGAATCCGATGGTGTTAGGGCTGACGGAGGACGTCCTTCGGGCGGAGGTATATCATTGTCTTTTGACTTTGTTTTTGTGGTTTCTTCCTTTTCTTTAGACTGATATATTTGTCTTTGTCTTGTCTTGTAGCATATCCAAGTGTCGATCAACTGGCAGAGGGATATCCGAGACTAGGTGTCCTTCCCGACTGCTCATATTCGGGAATCGATCCTGGTGTCTTCCTGCTTGGTGTCGTCTACTTCTTCCAAGGAGGGGTCTAGATCCGGTAGTAGGGGTTCCTAAGCTTGTCTCCAGGAAAAGCATGTACACCGCAAGGACGGGGGGTCTTAGTAGGCAGAGAGAGAAAGATATGGGGGTTCGGGCTAAGTCCCGTTATTTTTATGTTTTTTTAGATTTATGTAATGGAAGCACAAAATATATGAAATTAAATGGATTTTATTTGTCTATTTGTATGTCTTAATCTATATGCACTTTTTACTTTGATGCTGAGACCGTAAAAAGTACTTAAAAGTAAGTTTTATCTTAAGAATGAGTGAGTAAGTATGTTTTTAAAGAGAAATGGGATTCGAATGAAGAAGGAAAATTTTCTTGATTTTTAGAATATTTTTGGAGTTTTTGATTTTGGTAAAAAGGCAAGAAAGGAATTTTTTCCAAAAAGGTGAGGTTTACCGATCGGCATACCCCTTGCCCTGATTGCAGTTTTTCATCTACTTTGTCCTTTGATGGGGTCTGGTTTCATCTAGATTCTGCAGGGTGTTCTGTCTTTAGCCAATGGTTTCACGTATAAAAGGAGGGTAATGTGGAGTGCTTTTATTTCACTTTCCTTTCTCCTGCCTTGTGTCTTTGTTATTACTACCATGGATTTTCTCATAAGTGCTGGATTTACCACGTACCTTGAGAATTTAGAGGTTATGTGCTCATATAATATGGACTACAACGCCTTTAACCTATGTTCTGTGGTGCAATCGGCCTCGTGACTGGGACATGTTGGCAATGGCGGCCCAACTTAAGTACCCCAAAAACTATGTTTTACGTTTACACTTAGACGAGGTCTGCCCGGCTTGTGAAGAATTTTTATTATGCTGGCGATCAATTCCAGTGTGGCAGCGACCTTTACTGAATTTTCCCGGTCTCCTCGAGAACTATTGGCGGGGTTTCTTCATATTTCTTCCTATTTTTCTCGGCCTCTAGTCATTGGCACGATGATTTCTCTCCCGGTTGTACTTCATTCGGTGCGACTCCAGGATATTACTGATGCGGGCTATGCAAGAGCTACTGCCTTAGGCCTAACTTTGAGGCTACTAATTGTGACAAGGGATTTAATGATGGACCTTTAGCATGAAACTATTACTGAATAGATGTCATACCATCGCAATCCTACTGCGGTGATATTGGTAGAGACCTGAATGGTCTGGATGCTTGGAGGGAAGGTCGTTCTGACTTTCTGAGGGCTATTCATGTGGCTATCTGAAATATTCTTCTTTATAATCCCTCCTGAATACCCATTGCCAAATTTCTTTAACCGTTATTTCATTAGTTTTGAACCTTTTGTAGAGAACTGGGTTCATCGGTTTATGGAGCATGGGGTTCGATGCTTGCAGTGGTCCGTACCCTGGTAGGGGGATTGGAGCCTATTCTAGAAATAGGGGAGTATCGGTAGGTGCGGCTAGTCGAACTTCACCAGACTTCTTTTTACTTACCTTGGATACTTCTGCGTCAGGTCGGGTGGGAGCAAATTATGCCTTCCATTACCCTAGATTTCTTTCCTATGAAGGATTTGACTGAGGGCTTGCTCATGCGACGGACTATCTATCAGAGAATCATCGACCATCATCCTATCCTTCTCAACTTACTAGCATAGCTTTTCATGTTTCAGGGGACTATATGAAGTGGTTATCGAGGAGAGTAGTGGACAAGATTTTGTCTAAAGAGACTAAGCAAATGTGGTGTGCCATGTTCAACACTATGGAGGGAGGTGTGGTGGTTTTCCCTATGATGGTCCGGGTTTATCGCTCTATGGAGAACCTTCGATATACCATGCAGTCAGGGGAGGCTTGGGATCCTCAAGATGGAGGAGATGATCATGGATTTGCGTTCTCCAGTATCTGCGGTTAGGATTTTCCCAGGAGTTTTGTTTGTGAAGTTGTGTGTTTGGTTTGTCTCTCAAGGATGATACTTTATGTAATTTGTACCAAATTTTTCGAGATGGAAAATAAAAAATATTTTTATAACAGTATTGTACCTCTTGATGAGTTTTACTTTTGAATTATCTGTATCGATAGCTAAGGCATATATAGTCCTTTTGTTCATGTAAATGATATAGATGAATTATCGTTCACAGATGTAAGAAAAGAAGGGTACCAGGCCCATGTAAGGTGTATGAGCTGCCTACGTACCTCTGGGGGTTTCAAAAAAAAATTTAGTTTCATTTTTTGAAAACAAAAGTTTTTAGAGGATCAGGCCCCACGTAGTTCTTGGTTGAGGGAAATGGAGATTTTTTTTAGAATCGAAAGGGGATGAGATGAGTCGTAGCGCGCCGAGATTAGGTATATAATTTCTAGAGATGATCCAGGTTGACTGGGCATATTGTCTCTTCTCCATTGAGGTTGGTGAGCATGGCGACACCACCAGACAGTATTTTCTTCACGGTGTAGGGGACACTCTAATTCGGCTTAAATTTCCCTCTCGGGTCCTATAAGGGTTCTATGATTTCCTTGAGGGATAAGTCCCATTCCCGAACACCACAGTTCTTGACTCTCTAGTTGAATGATTATGTTATCCGGTGATGGTACCCCTGTATATGTTATAGAGCCTTCAACCTCTTTTCGTATAAGAGTGAAAAGTCATCAAGACGACTCTGATGCCAGTCTTCTTCGCTGACTTTTGTCTCAAGCATGATGCGTAGTGAAGGTATTTTTAGTTCAACGGGTAGGACTTCTTCCATGACATATACTAGAGAGCAAGGATTAGCCCCAGTAGATGCTCGGATCGAAGTATGGTAGCCCCAGAGGGCATAAGGGATCCAGTCGGCCCAATCTCGGTAGCTTTTGGTCATCTTGATGATGATTTCTTTGTGTTTCTTATTAGTTTCAAGTGAACCATTGGTTTGAGGTTGGTATGGAGAAGATTCATGTCTCTTAATTCCGTACTCGTCAACTAATTCTGTAACTTCTTCCATGAAATGTAACCCATTATCTGATATCACTTCACGGGGGACCCCGTATCGACAAATGATATTCTTTCAAATTGGCTACCTTTTTAGAATTCAGTACTGCATATGACTCTGCTTCAACCCATTTGGGGAAGTAATCAATGGGAACTAGGATAAGTTCGTGCCCATTGGAGGCTTTAGGTGTGTGACTTTCCTAATGATGTTGATGCCCTAGGTGGATAATGGCCATGGAGAGGTCATGTTATATAATTCTTATGGAGGCAGGTGCTGAAGATTGGAGAGTTGTTGGCATTTCAGGCATCTTCGGACATGGGCGGTGCATTCCTGAACCATGGTGGTCCTGTAATAATCCTATAGGATAATCTTCTTAGCAAGAATATGGACATTCATGTGGGGTCCGTGCTCCTCGTTGTGAATTTTCTGTATCATTTCTTAATTGTCAGTCCCTGTGATGCAGTATAGGTGGGTTCCAATTAAGTTTCTCCTGAACAGCGCTTTATCATAAACGATATACTAAACAACCAGGTTTTGGAGGGTTGCTCGGTCTTTCTTGTTGGCATCTTGAGGGTACCTACCATGATTGAGGAGGCGTCAGATTTCATAATATCAGCACTCAGTTATATCAAAGTCTTCTTCTGGGATGAGCTCGATGTGGTAGCAATGGTTCAGTTTATCTTGTTTCTAGACTAGTTGGGGCTTTGTTATTCCCTCGGGTATGTCGACCATGGAGGCTAGGGTAGCCAAGGCATTGGCTAAGTTGTTCTTTGCTCGGGGTAGGTAATGAAAGGTGATATCCCCAAATTAGGAAGCCAGCTCTTCTAAGTGTGCATGTAAGGTTAAGAGCTTTTCCTCCTCGACCTTCCATTTTCTTATGACCTAGTCGATAATGATGATGGTAGAGTCTCCATAGACATCGAGGCATTGAATACCTTTCTTGAGTGCAACTTTGAGACCGACAGTGCATGCTTCGTATTCGGTCATGTTGTTAGTGGGAGAAATCTAACTTGATGGCTGTGGGGTGTGAGAGTCATCTGGGGAAATTCGGAGTATCCTAATGTCGTAACCTTTCTTGTTGGCTGCACCGTCAAAAAACATTTTCCACCAAAGGTCTTCTTGAGAGGTGCAAAGGATATATTCATCTAGGAACTCAGAGATCCATATGTCGGCTTCTTCCATGGGGTAGTCAGCAAGGTAGTCGAGATGGATCTCCCTTTCATGTCCTTCTTGCGTGACATATATGATATCAAATTTGGATAGCAGCATCATCCATCAGGCCATTAGGCTAGACAGGGCGGGTTTCTCAAGCAGGTATTTCATAGGATCCATTTGGGACACGAGTCTGATAGGAAAGACGAGCATATAGTGCCATAATTTCTGAGTGACCCAAATAAGAGCGACACATTCTCTCTAAAGTAGTGTAGTTGACTTTGTACCCTATTAATTTTTAACTGATGTAGTAGATGGCCCTTTCTTTGCAGGTTTATTAAAGGTATTGGGCTAGCAAAGCCCCAACTCGAGTATATGTTATGGTTAAGTCGATAAGTAGAGGGAGATGAGGCTAAGTTGGCATGAGTATCGGAGGTCGGGTTAGATATTGATTGATTCGATTAAAGGCTATCTGACAAGCTTCGTTCCAAATATTGGTGGATTCTTCCAAAGGATTTTGAAGATGGGTTCACAAATAGAAGTCAACTGGTTATTGAATTGACTGATGTAATGTAACTTTCCTAAGAATACCTGTACATATTTTTCGATTCGGGGTAGTGGAATTTAGAGTATGGATTTCAGTTTGGTCAGTTCTGCTTCGATACCTGTCTCGCTAACCATGAATCCCCAAATTTTTCCTTTGGTGGCGTCAAAGGCACACTTCTGTGGGTTTAACCACATCGGGATTACTGTAGCCGTTCAACGAACTTTTGAATAGAGAGAACATGACCATATTGAGTCTTAAACTTGATGATCATATTATCTACGTAGACCTCAACTTCTTTGTGTATCAAATCGTGCAATATGGTTGTAGTAGCCCCTGTGTAGGTAGCCCCAACGTTCTTAATCCCAAATGGCATGCATGTGTAACAAAAGGTCCCCCCAAAGGGTGATGAATATGGTCTTTTCTTGATGATATAGGGGCATCTTAATCTGATTATATCCGGTAAATCCATCAATGAATGACTTGAGAGCGTGATTGGCTATGTTGTCGATAATCATGTCGATGTTGGAGAGTGGGTAATCATCTTTCATAGATGCTTTATTCAAGTCTCGGTAATCAATGCACATGTGGACTTTCCCTCCAAATTTCAGCATGAGTACAATGTTGGCTAGCCATATAGGATATTCGATCACCCTAATGAAGCCTACATTCAACTGTTTGACCACTTCCTCCTTAACCTTGAGTGACCATTTGGTGTCGAGCGTTTACAGTTTCTACTTGATCGATTTTCATTCTGAGAGAGTTAGTATCTCATGCTGAGCAATCTCAGGATTAATGCTAGGCATATCATCGTCAGACCATGCAAAGACGTCTATAAATTCCTTCAGTAGTTCTTCGGGTTGCGTGGGCTCAAGATCGTCAAGGGTGGACCCTATCCTAATCTCGTGCAGTTGGCTACTAGAACCCACATTAATAACAATAATTTCACCATCATTAATTTGAATGTTGTTATGATATTTGTTATTAACCATATTAAGATCTGTCAAGAATTGTTCATTTGCAAAAGCATCATCATCAAGAGTTTGGTTATAATCAAGATAGTTAATGTAAGTTACAGCAAGATACTCAAAATCCTCATTTATTTCATTCTCAGGAAAAACAGCATTGAGAACCTCGTCAAATGAGGTCTTGGTTACATTAATATCAGAGAGATGGGAAACAACTAGATAAGAAAAGATAAGATGAACGTTTGTGCTGTATTTCAGTAGGAGAGACTAGCGTGGCATTCCGATTAAGGAGAGGTGTATTATCACCTTTGATTAGGATGGATGGATATGACGGTGCGACGTTTGAATAGAACATTTAGAGTGTCAGTCCCAGTGTTTGCAGGTCAAATGAGCCCTCGAAGTCCCTTTCCTCATAATCCTGGGTAGTAGTTGTTGTCTTTTTGATGAGTGGTGGAACATGATGCTGGATTTATTTTCTTATCCACATGGTCATACCATGGCTCGGGAAAACCGCAGAAGGGGAAGTGTTTGCCATCTATGATGAACCTCCCATTTAAGGAGTCTCTTGAAATAGTCTCAACATTTTCTAGCCTTCTCTTCAACCAGGGTTGGAGGAATAAGCGAAGTTCTTTTGGTGTTGGTTGATAGCCTAGGCGGTATGGGGGGGAAAGCCTTCTTCAAGACAATGGGCTCCAATATCCCATGTTGGCATTGCCCTAGCCCCAGTTCGGTATAAATTTCATGATCTTAAACATATGTATCACGTTAGCATTTCCATGGGAGTTGTGCTCTAGACAAACCCATTCCTTAAAATCTTCCCCTGTTAGGAGTAGGAGTGGTTTAACTAGGAAGCCGAACAGAAGCATGCCATTCACGCTGTGTTGTATTTCCAAAACTGGGTTGCTGGTACTTGCATTTTCGATGTCATTATCATCACCCAAGATGTTGATGACCTTCCCTTTGGCGAAGAATTTTAGTTTCTGATGAAGAGAGGAAGAGACCCCTTTGATGCTATGAAGTACATTTGTCCAAGCAAAAGATTGAAGCTGGATGGTATGCCAATGACTTAGAACTCAGTGACTGGGTTTATAGGGCTAGCCCCTACTGTAAGCTTTAGGGATCCCATCACCTATCGATGGGTGTTGTGATAAGTATGGACTATGATGGAAGTCGGAGCAAGGTCACTCACTTTTAATCCCAGGCAATTGAGGATTCTTAATGGATAAACATTCAGGGTTAACCTATTATCGACGAGCGAGAGTGGGAATGTCTTCCCCATCACTTCGATAGAGATATTGAGAGGATAGTTGTGGTTACGATCAATCTTAGTGATTTCTTCTTCAGATAAAGAGAGAAATCTTGTAGAGGTAAGGGATCCGACTAGGTTCATAGCTTATTCTGGTGTGGTATAAGGATGAACTGTAGGTCCAGAGAGTAACTTGATCAGAGCATTTCGGTGTAACTGGGAAGACATGAAAAGTCCCTATAAGGTGATGTTATCTTGAGTTTTCTTTATCTTATCAAGGATCTTACTCTCCTCGATGGTCATTTCTGGCATAGGTAGCTCTTGGATGACTCCTTTTCCTTTATCTATTACTGTTGACTAATAGTGTCTTTTGGATCTGGTCATGTGGTTCATGGAGGAGGGAAAGAACAAAAATTATGTCTCCTCATATACTTCGGGCTCTCCAACTATTCTATTAACTTCACATAGTAGGTCTTCTAAAGATATCATTCCCAAGGAATTAAGTATCGGGCTGAATATTTCTTGAATCAGTTCTTTATCTAAACTATCAAACTTGTCCCCCTATCCGGTGGAAATAATGTCTTCTTTCCAGAAGAAGTCGATGCATTCAACAACTTCCATATCTTACTCATATAGATCATCCCACTCAATGGGGATATGTGTAGGTGAAGGGACCAACTGCCTTTGTAGCTTCAAGGCACTGAGAAGTACAGACGTATTACAAATTTCACCAGTCTATCAAAATAAGTCTTCCATAACATGTATTGCATCGTCTTGACTGACTTCATCAATGAATACCACCCATTTATCTGACTCTCGAGCGCACTTTTGGGTTTCCATGAATAGGATACTTAATATCTAGCATTCCATGGTCATTTCAGAGAGCAATTTTTGCCCAAACTCTAACAATTGATTTAGTACTGCGGGTAATTCCTTATCGTTTCCTTTGGAATGGGTACAAATGGCAATACATCCCCATGTAAGGAGTGGAAGGGCCTGATAAAAAAATTTGGTAGGGTATAGGAAAAAGTACGGGCAAAACTTTAGGGGTTTAGGTGAGTATATGGATACGATGGATGATTTATTGGGTACAGGAAAAAGTATAGACAAATGGCAATAGCATTGGCATGATTTGGAAGTGGATTGAAAGTGGTGTTGTGTTTTGGATTGGCTAGTGGAGCGATGGTACCCCGATCAATTAGACTTTGGATTACATTTCAAAGTTGGAAACACTGATCGGTAGTATGGTCAGCAGTTTGGTGAAAGTTACAATGGGCATCATGTCTGAAATTTTTGGGAAGTGGGTTTGGTGGTGGACGAGGTCCATTGGATTTATGAGATTTAGGTTTAATAAGGCTTGATAGACTTTAGAGAGAGGATCATGAAGCTCGGTGTATTCTTTTCTGACGGGTTATAACGACTTTTCGGTGCTCAGGAGGTATCAGGTTGTTAAATGTTGTTGTTGGTTGAGACTGCAATACTGACAGGCTTATCATACTTCCTCAAAGTGAATTACTTGGATGCTTTCTTTGGCTAATTTTTTGTCTTAATGATACCTTCTTTAATCTCTACCCCAGCATCTTGGAGGGCTCGAAAATGCGGGTAATATTGTCCTCCCATTATTGCTCAGATATGGGTAGAAAATTCTTCTTCACAATGCCAACATGTTCATCCTCGGAAGGTTGGTTGGTCATGGTGGCTGTTTTTCCCTCCATCTTTCTATGAAACTACTAACATTTTCTCCCGAGTTCTGCTTCAGGAGTTCCAAATCACAATGTGTAACCTCCAATTCCTCGTTATATTTGTACTGTGACATGAACTCACGGGCCACATCCTCCCAACTGTGGATTCTGGATTCCTCAAGGGATAGAAACCAACAGAGAGCATTGTCTTTTAGAGTCTGTTGGAACATCTGGTCCATTATTTGCTCGGAGGAACCTAGAAGAGTCATGGCTCTATGATAACTTCAGATATGAATAATTGGGTCCCGTTGGCCCCGAACTTCTCAATGTTGGGCATCTTGAATTTTTTCGGCAACCTAGCTGTGGGATAGGGAGACATGTGGGTGTAGTCCATGTAGTTCCTGTAGATTCGAACTTGGTCAAACTTCTTGGTCAAGATCCTAACGTCTTCCTTGACTTTGTTCAACTCCTCCTCTCTCGGATCGATAAGCACTGGTAGGTTAGCCCCTGGCTGGGTAAGATTTGGCATGGGGAGCTGAGCTAGAGGTGGTCCATTAGCAAGAGGGCCACGTGGAGCATGTTGATACTCTTTGGGGATCCATAGCATGAGGGAAAAGGATCTCGGGCCCTTTGGGAATAGGCACCCAGTTTTTTTTGCATCTCATGGACCTCGGTTCGAAGGTTGTCAATCTTGGCGGTTAACTGGACTAGGACCGACATCAAATCAGGTTGCATGACTTATTCTTAGTCTGTATTCTCCATGGGGAGTTGGTGAATATGGATTCCGAAATAGATGTTAGTATCGAAAGGACTGAGGGAGCCTCGGGGACTTTCGATGGAAGACTGAAACCAATAGGGAGCCAGGCCAAGAGTCGGGTATACGATCGACCTGAGAGGAAAAAGATTCGAATTTATTTTTGAAAGAGAGAAGAAAGACTTTTATTATTTGAAAAAAAAGGAGGAAAATACTTTTGATATTTTTTTGGATAATGTAAGGGGAAAAGTTTTTTGACTCTTAAGATTAAAAGATGAACAATGTTTTTGGTATTTTTATAAAATAAGAGAAAATGCTTTTGACACTTACGATGAAGAGGGGGAGAAAGATGAGGTAACGGTCCCAGCATGATTATTATTATTTATTATGTTTCCACTTGTATTAGATTAGACTAAATAACAAAAGAAAATTCTGGACGGGACCCGAGCCTGGGAAAATTGGGTTTGAGAAAAATATGTAAAGTAAAATAAAAAATAACAGTTTGGACTTGTTACCAGGCTCGTGGACAGGGTCCCATTTTATAAAAAAGATGAAATCGTGAAAATTTTTGGGGGGGCATGCTCAGCATTTCGGTAGAGTTTCGAGTAGTAGCTAGCAAACTAAATATGAGTGCCCTAGGTTTGACACCTATATGAGGGTATGCAGTTATTGGGTTAATTGGAAAGGGTTCCCCCCTTTGGCATGACTTCCACGATATACGTTTTTCTTTTGAGAGCAATCGGTATGTGTAGAAAATCCATTCGATATACCTGAGTGTATATGAATTGCCTCACTATATACCTCGTAGAGACAGTACGTGTGGGATCTAATTTGATATACTCAGTGTACGTGAATGAGTTCCTTGTTATATACCTCTCGTCATGACTTCGGTCAAGTGGTACATTGCGGGGAGAACCGTTGGATATACTTCGAAAATACTTGACCAATGGAAGGTGGGATTTATATTGCTTAGGCTAACTGAGACCTTCCAGACCAGCGCCCATCACAAAGTGACCCCCCAGTACGGGTTAATCATTTGGTCAATAGCCATACTCTTGGTGATGTAGTGTGCAAAAAAGCAGGATTCTTATTGAGTATATTATGGAGAGAATGCTTTATTCATGCTGAGCTTTATACTAAGAACAATGTACAAGTAAATATATCATGGAGATTATGCTAAGAATGGATATCTGAGAGTGTGTGATGTGTGATTATTTACAAATGAGTGTGTGGTAGTGAACCTAATCATGGATCAACTACAAGTGGTGTGTGAATATGGATATATGTGACAAGTGAACGTGTGTGTTAGTGACACTTAAGCATGGATATTCTATATGGTGTGTGCAATATATGGATGTTAGTAATCTTATGTGTAAGTGGTGTCAGGTGTATATGAAGAATTATTTAAAAGTGTGTGAGTGGGGAGTGACATAAGCATGAGGTATATATACAATAAATAATAAAGGAGAAAAAAGGAAACTTACATGCAGGTGCATACGCACACAAGAAAAATGATTACACCCATGTAAACATAGTCTAGCCCTCTAAATCAAATCAATAGCAAAGTCTCCACCGTGGCCATCCCTAGGTTTGTCGCCATCCCTTTCCTCTCCTTGGGTGCTTCCTGGGTGGATAATAGAGAGACAGAGGAGGACAAACAATAGGTCCCGTGCACTGGCACTTTTATTCAAAAGAGGGAACACTTTGGTCATCGTTAATGTGAGGTTATGTAAAGAGATGGAGTCGCCAGCCTATTTTGCACAAAATAGGCAAAAGAACATGTCGCTGCCTCGAGAGACGGCATCTAATACTAACTGATGCTTATGAAACCAATAGTTTGGAGGTTCAGGGGCTAAGTTACGGAATGGGAAGGTGTTAGTAACCCATTCCTCCCTTTCGATCTCTGATGGGCTTGTGTTACTAGTTTCCTTGATTTCTCCGTGAAATGTGTGCGCGTGTATATATAAATGAAGATTACAATCGCTCAACTCGCATCATGGAAAAGATGGAGTGAGGTCATCGAAGGAATGTTCCCAAAATAATTATAATTAAAATATATGATGTGTGCGCTTATCGACAGATCAATCGTTATGACGGAATGATAATATATGTTGGATATGAAACGATATGTGAATGATAAAATATGGTATATATGAATTATATATGAATAAAGATATGAATAAAAAACGTGAGAAATTAGAAATATGAATAAATGAGAAATACGACTCAGGTCTGGAGTTTTACCCCGAGATGCCTACTTAGCCTATAAAGGCATTAAAGTCCACATAGTTCACATGCAGCATAAGGGTGGGGTTTAAGCCATAGATTCGAACAATTTTTTATGATACATGTGTGTATAAAAAGATTTGTTTAGTTTTGAAAAGTGTGATGAAAATCCCTGCCAAAATTTATGAATAATACCCTCTTTTTATTTTTTTCCATGTTTTTTGTAGAAAATAACTTTATGTGCAATATACTAATAAAGGATGAAGATTATTATGTGTGATGATCTTAAAAAAAGACTACTTTGAAAATTTATGTAACTAATGCAAAAAGTAAAGAAATTCAAGGATAGGGAAGAATGTTAAACCTTTTTTGAAGACTAGGAGGATAGATCTTTGATTGATGGATAACTCCCTTGCAAGTGATGGAATGTTGGGGGATTTATACTAGATTTGAAAAGGAGGGGACTGAAAGGTGGAGAGAATTTCCACATGAGGAAACTTTCTGATCGATGGGAAATGATGTTGAGATCACTAATGCTGATGGATCTCTGGTGTTTGGGGAGTGAGCTCATGCTCTCCTTTTATCGGGTGAGGGGGATTATTCATCAGGCATGTCCTTGCATTGCCTATCGATAGGTAACCCTCGGCACACTGTCGATAGACAGGGAAATGGACCGATCAATTGATAGTCTCATTCAAAGTTTTCTAGAAAAATGGTCGTAGAATGCAGTCCATTGATCCCAATCACGTACGAGGCACCGTTGGAAAGGTAATGCAAAGACCTTCGAAAGTCCTTTGGACTACTCCCGGGTTAGGGAGTTGACTTTGGGTCAAATATGTCTCGAAATCCCTCATCGGATCTTTAGACGGGAGATCAATGGATGGTGACGAATCGTTCGTTCATACCATAAGTCCGAATCACGTATGGGGTGAATCGTTGGAAATATTACGATACGTACTTTGACATTATAAAGAGTTTTTCTCGGTTAGAAGAGTTGATTTTGGTCAACTAGGGCTCGAAAGTGCCCGATGACCTGTCAGAATCAAACGGGTCATTCATCTATACCGTAAGGTTGATTCGCACATGGGATGGATCGTTGGAAAGGGTATTATATGCCCTTCAGAGGTTGATTCAGTCTCGATAAAGATAAAGAGTTAACTTTGTTCAAATGGAATTTGAGTGTCCAGGGGTGTCCGGACTACTTTTCGGATAATAACAGACCGTTCATCCGAACCGTTATGCCATTTCACTCAAGGGGTGCCCTTAGGGGATTCATTGAGCTTTTGCTCTAACAGTGGACGAACGGTCAGACTCCGGGAGCGCTAGGTGGCCTCCAGATAGGTTTTTCGTGGTAAAATGGTGTGTTCATCCGAACGATTATTTCGATTCATGCATGAGGTAGACCGTTGGAAAGGAGATTCAGAGCCCTTAGAAGATTCATTGAGCTTTTTCTTTAATGTTGAAGTTGATCGGAGTCAAATAGGGACCAAGAGCGCCCGATGGCCTCTAAATCGATACTCGGAGTATGACCTAGGGTTTTTGTTGAATGAAGATGTGCTAGGAAACTAGGGAAGGACTTATGGGGTCCAATAATGGGGTGTCTACAATAGGCACTCTTAGAAATGACACCATGGTGAAACGTGATAAAATTGGACTTATCTCCCCTCACCCCTTCACAAAAATGTGAAATAGTGTTTTTTCTCTCCCTCTTTAACCCTCTATAATGGATAATTAACCTAAAATCCTAGCTTACACTTATAGAAATAGGTATAAGTCATGGGTTTTAGCCAAACTGGACTTCTAGAGAGTTTCGTGCCTACTACTTGGGCAATGGACTATACCAGATACCCAGGACAAATAATTAAACCGGTTTCCAAATAAATACTCAAAAATCCTAATTACATTTTCCATAATTATTTTCTTTCTTTGTTCAATTGCGATTAACTCCACTAAATAATCACGATTGCACTCTAATTCGATTATTTCTAAATCCCTCATAATAAAGAGTATTATTTAACAATTTGATTATGGTACATAATGTGATTCCACACGTTAAGTGTCTGATACCCATTTGTTCAAATCAATTTATCGCTAATCTATTTTAACTAACATCTAATCAGTTTCTTGATTATCAGACTTATATTATTTACTACTCCATGAGGATTATAAAACAATTTGTAGAGGGTTACCCCCCCCCCCCCCCAACCTCACATAAAAAGGTAAATTTGAGCATGAGTGAGAGCCAAGTGAGGACGGGCCAAGCGAGGATGGGCAAAGTTAGTGGGTGCTAAGTGAAGGAATATCAAAAGATAAGTCAAAACAAGGGGAATTCAAACAACCCGTCACTCACACACTTATACAGTCCACTCTTAGTAAAATAAGTGAGAAGCAAAGGCTCTGCTCAGAAAGTATTTTTAGGTAATACGAATTAGCGTGTACCCTAAAGTCCGCTCGCAAGTTTCAAAAAGTTTATTTACTAAAGTAACTGTTTGAAAATATTTACATAATTTTACTTTTTGGCAATACGCCTAACATATTTTCTTTTAGACTTTGGGCTTCACTAAATGTCATCTGTCTTAGTGGGAATATGACAAACAATAAAATATAATAAAAAGTACAACTCAAATATTTTCGTCAAGAATATCCTTTTGGTGCACACACACGAAATCAGCCATGGTATTTACCTATAAATAGAGCACTTGTCCAAGGTCAAAGAATATAATATAAATGAATCACTGTTACTCTACAAAACTTGACACTAAAAGTATTCTCTCCCTACTATCTCCTTGGTACTTGAAGTTCTTGTCTCTTCACTCCTAAGAATCATCACTTCCAAGCGATCCCTTTTCCCTTTTGTTCTTACTGAAAAACTGATATTCAATCATTGTCTTCCTCATTCAGCAATCATAAAATTGCCATTTTATCACAAAAGTTAGCTCTCAACCCCTCGATGATCTTGAAGCTTTGAATAGCTTGAGGGAAACTTCCATTCGAGAAGGTCACATCTCACAAAATTCAGTATATTCATTAACCCCAATACCATTACCCTATTATATTTGGTGACTATATTAGGGAGGTATTCTCTCTACCATGGATAAAGAAGGTTACAATGTTACAAAGTAGCTAGTTTTTAAAGATACTCTAACTGGTAAGCAAGTTCAAAGTGACGAGGCGATCAAACAGAAGGTCATGGTTACAGAAATAAGCGCTCATGCCCCTCAAAGGGCGAACAAGTGCAAAAACGACTTTACCGTTGAGTGGAATGAAGTTGATGAACTTTTTTTAAGGTTTTGAAATAGCCCAATGTGGATATGACCGGTTTGGTTTAAGCTTGTGTGACATCTATAATGGTGCACATTGGAGGAGCATGTGCAGCAGAGACGGCTCTGTCCAGAAGAACGAAAACGGATCAAGTGTTGACGCCAATGAGTTTACTAGTTGTGAAAAAGGTGTATATGGAGGAATCACTCTACAAAGATGTAACTATATAAGAAGTTAAAAAGTTCCTCTCCTCCAAAAAAGATCCACCTCTCATGTATGAGGAGTTACAGAACCCATACCCAGACATTATTAATGAAAAACCATACCCTGGGGGGCATGTTCCTCCCAAGTTCATAAAGTTCAATGGAAGGGGTGAGAATCCAAGTGAACATGTCAAAAGGTTTGTGGAGTACCTCGATGTTCACGATAATTGTAACACCTCGTATTTCTGTGCATTTAATATTTAATTAATATTTAATTAATTCGAAAAATTTTAAATTACTTGTGTGTCGTAATTTAATTGAATTAATTATGGTAATATTTATTTAAATATTAATCGAAGAGTGAATGGATTATATTTAGGGAAATTTAATTACTAAGTCAATAGTAATAATTTATTTACGTCATAACGTGTATTAGTGACGTGGCATTTATTTATCTCAGATAGGAGTCGGTATAAACTAATTTGGGTGTGAGATAGAGATTTTCATAAATTAATTCGAATGTCTATTCTGAGTACACGGTTGAGTCCGTATGGGTCGAGATAGTCAGAAAAGTGTACCGGGGGTAGTAAACGGGTCACGGGGAATTTTTAGGCATAACGGGGCCAACACGGGGCTATTTGGGTCACTTGGGCTTGGCCCAATAGGCTAAAACTGGGATTTGTGTTTTATGACCTAAATCTAAGAGTGGGGAATTATAGAGAAATGAAAACCAAAATCTAAGAATTTGGGGAGAAAGTGAGGGAGCAGTTGGAGCCAATTTGGGGATCTTTTGGAGATAAAGCAAGGAACGGATTGGGTGCTCATCATCAAGCTTGCCTCTACACCAATGGATCAGACCCTACGAACCCCAAAAGGCAAGTGGTTAAATTTTTGTGATATTTATTTATGATATCCAATTCATATTTTTGTGATGTGTACATCAAAATTCGTTTTGGGTGTAAAAGGGTACGCAAAGTTTTTTATTTTATTTTTTATATAGAACACTTGAATGAAATTAATGGGAAATTAATGTGGGAATTCATTGTGTTACATAGTTCTAAAATAATCCATTCAGATGTGAAAACCAACTAGAAATTTATGAACGAATTTGGGATAAACAGACGAAATTGGGACTGAACGAGTAAGACCCGAAAATTCCCCAAATTCGGAAAAGTAGAGATTTGCGAAATTTAATTTGTGTTAAAGGTTCTAGGGGAGGTCCTGATCACGTTCCAATATAGTTATAATGTTGTGTGTTCTTGAGATGAACCAAAGACAATCTTAGAGAATGGAGGTTTTCGTTAATGGTTGAAACAGGAGGTCGGTGAAGAGGAGGACATGTTCGATCGATCGATCGATGGTAGGGAATCGATCGATCGATGGCTGGGGATTTTTGGCAGTTCGGCCTTGGGATATTTAGGTGGAATTTCTTTTTTAGTTTAATTTACACCAAGTCTAATTATGGGAGAAAATTAATAAGGAAAATTTATATCCCCGCAATTATTAGGGAATAATAATTGGGAGGGGTGGGGGAAAATTTAGTGCGACACACTAATGTAAATTTGGAAAATAAATTATGAATAGTAATGTAACGGATTAAGTGAATAATTTTGGGTATAGTAGTAGGGCGACACTACTCCCTCAAATTAATTATGGATGAAAAATAATTAATTCGAAGTGGGGGATTAGACTCGGGTATTATATTTATTTCGGACCACGAGAGCGAGTCCGAGTATATTGGTTGGGCGACACCAAAACTCGAGATGCTAAGTATAGGCTAGTGTTACGAACTCGGTACAAGGTAAAGTAGGGATATATATACGGTGTGTGATAGTATATATATGGTGTGTGCTTATAAATATCAGTGGTCAGATATTATTAACACATATACTCTAGTGCTATCAAGGGAGGTTGCGCATAGTGGGTGAATCCCCTAGATTGAGGGGTAGGACGAGTATATCCCCTGGTCATAGCGTACTTTATATGGGTGAGGGGTTTATCTCAGTTTCAAGGAAGGAATATGAACGCCTCCATTATGTTTATATTTTTGGACAAGTTAGTGAGCGATTCTGACTTGGGGAAACGCGGTTATGCGAGTACACCTAGTGTGATAGCACTTTAGAGAATACATCGGGTTAGTTATTACTCGGGAGTATGGGTTATATTTATATTCAATATATGTGTGAACGTTGTAATATGATTCTACGTATATAATGGGATAACGGGTCATTAAATACATGAAGTGAATTTAATTAATTATATATGGGTTATATTCACATTCAACATGTGTGATTGTTATAAGATAAATGTACGTACATAATGAGGTGAATAATTATATACGGGAAATTTAAATGCATGGAGAAAAGTATATTATTCATATAACTAGTGAATGTTATATGTCTTTTAAGGAAAGATGATTAACTAAGTTAAGGCGATAAATAGCTTATAAGTCATGCATTAAAAATACTCGGGATTGAGTAGGGCAGTTGACAAGAGTTATATCAAGTATCTAGTTTCGGGGTAGAGGACTAGGTGGGATATAAAGAAGGCATTAGGTGTGAACATTAGTTGAGGGGTGAGTCTGTCCTCAAGGGAGTGCGACACTAACTAAAATATGAAGCGCATTCATGCATATTTTGTTACTACAAGTTAATCATTTGCTAAATGTTTTCAAAATGTTTTGGGTTCTAACCCTTGCTATAAATTATTTGTAAAACTTTTTAGGTGTCCAGCTACAGGGACGCCAGGCTTCATTCATTCCAAGGATTCGCTGATGCAGCATATGTGGATGTTGCATGATTTGGATAGGCACCTATATTCCTTATATTCCTAGTATAGGGATTTTCTATCAAATATTCGAGCATGTTGCTCACAGTTTTATTTAGTATTTATTTCAGATAGTTTAAGATTTACTATTATCTATCTTTACTTTCGTGTTGGATTTTAGCCGATTGTTTATTCAGCCAGATTCTTATTTACTATGTGATGGATGAATTCAGTTAGCTTGTGATTGTTAATTATTTATTTATGCATGAGTATTTCATTGAGTTAATGAAAGATAAAACGTGGCACTAGTTTTATTTCACTTAGATGGTTAGTAATTAAAAAGTTTCAGCGGTGATGCTAAGAATGAACCAACTGAAAAACCTGTTCTAATTTAATTTAGGACTGATCACCCGGGGTTTAATTAGGTTGGGTGTTACAGCTGGTATCAGAGAATCAGGTTCTAGTGTCCTTTGGATCTGTGCGGCTTTTCACGTTTCAGCTTAGCGTCCTTTGATGTAGAACGTTATGATAAGATTGTTGTATTCCTCTACGTATGTGACTCCTGATATCAAGCATAGTTGATGTGATTCATATATGAGTTCGATTGGGCATTGTACATCGAACAATTTTGGACGACCAGCGAGGGCCGTTAGAAGTACTGCAAGAGGAGAGGGGAGGCATAAAATGTAGACTATTCGTGGAATAGGATAATCACTCGGGGAAGTAAATTTCCCTAAGCATTGTTGTAGAGAATGGTGATATAATTTTGGACTCACTCAGCATTTTTGGAAGGGAGAGAAAGTCGGGGAGGATTATTTTCGAGAGTAACCTGAAGGAGTCCTAGAAAGAGAGGAAGTGTGATGGATCCATGGATGATGGTAATCCAAGGCAAATGTGTGGGGTAGAGTGCAGCGGCACCATAATTCAATTGGGGACAAATTGTTAACTCATGGGAGAAGCGTTGGGGGACGAGAGTCAGTCACCACGTATGAAAGAGAATATATGGAGTCAAAGGAGAAATTTTTGGTACAGTGTGACCGTAAGGTCGTCCATCCACTATTTAGATAGGGATGCGAGTGAAATTTTAGAGTTCATGGAGTGGGTAAGATAGTGACTGATAATGAGAGAGACGATAAATTGTATAACCGAAATTCATAACCGATGAAGGAGATACAGAGAAGGATAAAGGAACCCGCAAGTGGAAAATGAACCGTGTGAGAATGCACAAGGATGGATGGGAAATCCGACTAGGATGACTAGTGTTGAGGTTGTCAATATATTTTGTTTTCCATCTTACATTAACGCTTCTAAGATATAGGATCCAATAAGGTTAAAGAGTTTAACCTAAGAACGGATTGAGATTTAATGGTGCTAGTGAAGCACGACGAAAGGGTATACCTACTAAGGGACACATCTTGACATTTTAAATTAAGTAAATTTCTACCTATTGACGGTGGATTTGATCCGGGTTTTCAAGGCCAATAACGAGTCCCAGAGGGCTAGGGAAGCCAAAGGGACAACGGGGATAGCACTTAGGGTCAAGACTACCAAGTACGAGAGAAAGGACAACCACAACATGGACATTTGGGTCAGAGGCAGGGGATTAACACAGAGAGGTGTCTTATGTGTGGAAGTAGAACCACAATAATTGATTATGTCCACAGTGAGTTAGGGGATAGAAATGGGATGCCCAGTTGGGACAACAATTGCGAAGTTTTGGTTTGATCGGATGAGAATATTATGTTCAGGAACCATTTGGGCCATCGATGGATAGGCGAGTGGAAGTATGAGTTTTATCCTCGGATGGATGGGGTGAATTTTGTGACATGGGTGGTCACATTATTCTTGTTACTATTAAGTATATGTTTACCATGGAGTAATAAGATCTCTTTTGTTTTATCTGTAGGGAAGCAGGCGTGAAAACGAAGAGGGTATACTTTATGAGATTTACTCATTTTGAGGAGTGTTATGAAAGCATGATTTTTCTTGGGTATGGATTGGTTAGCGATGGGTGTGAACTATTACGGATAGTGACAGTAGGTTTTGGTGTTCATGACACTAGGTTATGAATGACTCCTGTTAGGTGTCACCTGAGAGGGAGCCTAGCCTATATATATATATATATGTGTGTGTATATATATATATATATATATATCTATGTGTGTGTGTGTGTGTGTGTGTGTGTATAGCTTGTATTGTGTGGTACGATAGACATATAAGAATGTCTTGTATTATTATATTTTTCACGGTAAGAAGGGATGTATACTGAAGCGATTCAGGGCGGTTAGAATTATTTTTGAGCATGGAGAGATAGCTCGGGATTTATTTGGTGCAAGAACTAGTGATAGTAAGGGCGCGATATTTTATGTTGTCTTTTGTAGCATAAGAGTAGGCGTGTAAGCTTTTGTGTTAAGAGATAGGTATTTAGGGGTATGTGCCATGGACTGAGGATCTAATAGATCTCTACGACCGACAATGTTAGGTATTGTTAGTGTATTGGGGGGGCTACTTATTTGGATTTCACTTAGTGAGATGTCCCACACATGAAACTTAACGCAACGTTGGAAGTGGGGAGATGTTTGGTTGTTAGTACATAGGTTGGGTACCCCGGTTATTATTCATGTATGTGATATGACAACGGATTGGAAGTTATACTACGGGTTACGGATAGCATAGTCGGGTAAATTGCGTGCGATTGAGCACGAGGACAGGGTGTATGGGCACCCTGGTTAATTAGGGTAACCTTTGTGTGATAAAGCACGGGATATAGGGCGTATAGACGCCCTGGATAGTGTGATTTCAGAGTCGTCTTAAATAAAAGGGGTGTGTAAATAAACATATTGAATGTACGCTTGCGGGGCAGTCAAAAAATAAGTGGAAACTATAGTTAACTGAAATCCATTTGAGAAAGAAAACGATCTGACTATATGTATATCAAGGATTACTACGTCCACCATATGGAGTGGAAATGTAATAAGATGTACCTAGGCAAGGGAGAAACCCACATTTTTGGAAAAATAGAAAAGAGTTTCACTTAGTCTTATGCCTAGAGTGGTTTTTTTTGCATAGGCATGGCGTAGAGTCCTACCTGACGAAGACTACACAAGGGTTAGAATTCTTGAGCAAGGAAATTGGTGATGAATGAGGCATAGTGAATTTGTCTCCGGGTAGACCATTTAAGGATGGAAAAAGGTTGATTGGAAGGTATAAGCTAGGAAATTTTTAAATTTTATGGTTCCAGTGAAAGGATTTATGCTCAGGTTGGTAAATTCGTGGAGGGTTCCATGCTTCCATTATGTTGCTGAATGGATTGACATGAAAACGAATTGTTATCTTGGAATGCGCTATACTATTGACTAGTATCCCCAACTTTACTATTAACGGGAAGGGGTAAAATAGAAAAATGTGTCATCCAGTATTGTTGGAAATTGGGGTGAGACCTTCAGTCCCACCTCTGGTAAAAAGTGTTAGGAGGTTATCAGGACAAAGTTACATATTGGGTTGAATGTGTCGCCCATAAGTCGATGGGTAGATGGGAAGCGAGGATTGTACATTCTAGATTTTTGGGTAATTCGGGAGTAGTCACAAGTAGAATTACGTGTGATGCCTTGTAACGGTTTAGTCTGCGTGACACCTTAGGAGGCTTTATGGGAAAAGTTTCATTATGCACCTTTGATAGATAAGAGCTGGGTAAATAACAAGCTACTAGGACCCGAGATGGGTTATGGTCCATCAGTGGGAATTGAGTAAGTTGTATCCTTTCGTATAGTTCAGGGACATAAGGAGGGGTACATCGTCGTGGGTTAAAGGTTCAAGTTTGACATCATTAGTCATAGATGATGCAGGTAATTATCCAGAAGATAACCACTCGTTTGACAATAAGGAAATTGACACCCATACAGGATGGGAGTTTCCTAACATGGAGATAGTGGAGCCGGTGGAGAATAGGCTCATCTTCTGGGACATAATATTGTTAGGGGCCATCGAGTTAAAGATTTGTGACCAGGCATTGGTTCGGGTATCTCCTATGAAAGGAGTGATAAAGTTTGATAAGAAAGGGGAGCAAACATCGAGGTATGTGGGGCCATTCCCTATCTTTGAGAGGGTAGGATCGATAGCTTATCGACTGGGTTTGCCAGAACATCTTCAGCGAATACGAAATGTGTTCCACGTGGCATAGCTGGAGGGATACAGGAGGATCAATTAAGCTTTTTGGGCACGTTCCACTAGAGGATAATGACTTGCAATAAGACACCTTATATGAGGGGAGACTGGCAGCTACTTGAGCGCAAGCTGCAGTCTAAGATAGTACCACCAGTTAGAGTGTAGTAGAGTGGGGTCATCACAGTATTGATGAGTATACGTGGGACCGGGACAAGGATATGTGAGAGCAGTATCCAGTTATTCTCCGCAATAATGACCAAATTTTGGGGACAAAATTCCTTTATAAGGGGGGAGTATGTAACACCCCATATTTCTGTGCGTTTAATATTTAATTAATTCAAGAAATTTTAAATTACTTGTGTGTCATAATTTAATTGAATTAATTATGGTAATATTTATCGGAGAGTAAATGGTTAATATTTAGGGAAATTTAATTACTAAGTCAATAGTAATAATTTATTTACGTCATAACATGTATTAGTCACGTGGCATTTATTTATCTCAGCCGAGAGTCGATATAGATTAATTTGGGTGTGAGATAAGGATTTTTATAATTTAATTCGGATGTCTATTCTAAGTATACTGTTAAGTCCGGATGGGCCGAGATAGTCGGAAAAGTGCACTCGGGGGTAGTAAACGGGTAATGGGGCGTTTTTAAGCATAATCGGGCCCACATGGGCTATTTGGGTCACTTGGGCTTGGCCCACTAGGATAAAAATGGGATTTGTATTTTAAGAACTAAATCTAATAGTGGGGAATGACAGAGAAATGAAAACCTAAATCTAAGAATTTGGGGAGAAAGTGAGAAGGAGCAGTTGGAGCCAATTTGGAGGATCTTTTGGAGATAAAGCAAGGAACGGATTGGGTGCTCATCACCAAGCTTGCCTCTACACCAATGGATCAAACCTAAGAACCCCAACAGGCAAGTGGTTAACTTTCTGTGATTTTTATTTATGATATCCAATTCATATTTTTGTGATGTGTAAATCAAAATTCGTTTTGGGTGTAAAAGGGTACAAAAGGGGAGTTTTTTTGTATATAAACATCAGTGAAATTAATGGGAAATTAATGTGGGAATTCATTGTGCTACATAGTTCTGAAATAATTTATTCAGATGTGAAAACCAAGTAGAAATTTATGATTGAATTTGGGATAAACAGATGAAATTGGGACTGAACGAGTAAAGACCCGAAAATTCCCCAAATTCGAAAAAGTAGAGATTTGTGAAATTTAATTTGTGTTGAACGTTCTAGGGGAGGTCCTGATTACCTTACCATATAGTTATAATGTTGTGTGTGATTGAGATGAACCAAGGACAAGCTTAGACAATGGAGGTTTTCATTAATGGGAAAAACCAGGAGGACGGAGAAGAGGAGGACCTGTTCGATCGATCGATCGATAGTTGGGAACCGATCGATAGTTGGGAATCGATCGATCGATGGCTGGGGATTTTTAGCAGTTAGGTATTGGAATTTTTAGGTGGAATTTCCTTTTTAGTTTAATTTCCACAAAGTCTAATTAAGGGAGAAAATTAATTAGGAAAATTTATATCCCCGCAAATATTAGGAAATAATAAATGGAAGTGGTGGGGGGAAATTTAATGCGACACACGAATGTAAATTTGGAGAATAAATTATGAAAAGCAATGCAACGGATTGAGTGAATAAGTTCGCGTATAGTAGTAGGGTGACACTACTCCCTTAAATTAATTATGGATGAAAATAATAAATTCGGAGTCGGGGATTAGACTCGGGTATTATATTTATTTCGGACCACGAGAGCGAGTCCGAGTATATTGGTTGGGCGACACCAAAAGTAATTTAATTAATTAGTGTGAAAATTAATTAATAATCAGAGTTGGACCATAAACTCGAGATACTAAGTATAGGCTAGTGTTAAGGACTCAGTACACGGTAAAGTCGGGATATTTTATATTTATATATATATATACGATGTGTGATTGTATATATATGATGTGTGCTTATAAATATCAGTGGTTAGATATTATTAATACAGATATTCTAGTGCTATCAAGGGAGGTTGCGCGTAGTGGGTGAATCCCCTAGCTTGAGGAGAAGGGCGAGTATATCCCCAGGTCATATCATTCGTTATGTGGGTGAGGGGCTTATCTCACTTTCAGGGAAGGAATATGATCGCCTCCCATTATGTTTATATTTTTGGCCAAGTTAGTGAGCGATTCTGACTTGGGGAAACTAGGTTATGCGAGTACACCTAGTGTGATAGCACTTTATAGAATACATATGGAGAGTTATTACTCAAGAGGATGGGTTATATTTATATTCAACATATGTGTGAATGTTGTAATATGGTTCTATGTATATAATGGGATAAATAGTTATATACAGGTCATTAAATACATGAAGTGAATTGTATTAATTATATATGGCTTATATTCACATTCAACATGTGTGATTGTTGTAAGATAACTGTACGTACATAATGGGGTGAATAATCATATACAGGAAATTTAAATACATGGAGAAAAGTATATTATTTATATAACTAGTGAATGTTATATGTCTTTTAAGGAAAGATGATTAACTAAGTTAAGGCGACAAATAGCTTATAAGTCATGCATTAAAAATACTCGGGATTGAGTAGGGCAGTTGACAAGAGTTATATCAAGTATCTAGTTTCGGGGTAGAGGACTAGGAGGGATATAAAGAAGGCGTTAGGTGTAAACATTAGTTGAGCGGTGAGTCTGTCCTCAAGGGAGTGCGACACTAACTAAAATATGAAGCGCATTCATGCATATTTTTTTACTACAAGTTAATCATTTGTTACATATTTTCAAAATGTTTTGGGTTCTAACCCTTGCTATAAAATATTTTCAAAACCTTTTAGGTGTCCAGCCACAGGGACGTCAGGATTCATTCATTCTGAGGATTCGCTGCTGCAGCATATGTGGATGTTGCAGGATTTTGATAGGCGTCTCTATTCCTTTTATTCCTAGTATGGGTATTTTCTATCAGATATTCGAGCACGTTGCTCACGATTTTATTTAGTATTTATTTCAAATACTTTGATATTTACTGTTACCTGTCTTTACTTTCGTGTTGGATATTAGCTAATTGTTTATTCGGCTAGATTCTTATTTATTATGTGATGGTTGAATTCAATTAGCTTGTGATTGTTAAATATTTTTTCTACATGAGTATTTCATTGAGTTAATGAAATATAAAACTTGGCACCAGTCTAATTTCACTTAGGTGGTTAGTTATTAAAAAGTTTCGACAGTGATGCTAAGAATGAACGAACTGGGAAACCTATTCTAATTTAATTTAGGACTGACCAACCAGGGTTTAATTAGGCGAGTTGTCACAATAATGACAAGGAGATGAAGTTGCGGCAGTTTTAAAAAACCCTCACGAGAAAGGTGTACACATTGTATTTCCATAATTTGCCAAACAGCATCCCTACTTGGGAGGAGATGCATAGGAAATTCTTATGTAAATGTTTATTAGCATATGATGAGTTCTTATTGACACACTTGGCTCAGGATCTACAGAGGTCAGGTGATTAATTGATGCAATTCATCAAGCACTTTAGAGAAAGAGCACTAGATGTACACTAAGACGTTGTGGAGTCAAGGCTACTGCAGATTTATGTAAAGGGGATACTAGAGGAGTATAAAATTCCTCTGATTAATGAGATTCGAGAGGGTACTTTTATAGAATTTACTAGGGAATCCAATAACATAGCCATAATCATCAAACTAAGGCCTCGAAATGGAGGGTAGGGATTTTATTGCTAGTGGTCAGGTTTTAAGTGTCCCAAAGGCAAATAGTTAATTATGTTAAGGGGAGACCTAAAGGAAATAAAGGGGTCAAGGGTCTAAAAACAACAATGTTTCTAGGAAAAGGAAGTTTGGAAATGATGTCCAACCACCATTTCTTTGCTGAGTGGAAGAGTCTACTGATTTTTATCGGATGCTAGTGTGTGAAGGGTTGGCAGGTACCCCTTATTTGAATGGTCAAGTGACCATTGCGAAAGAAAAGGCAAATGAAAATTTTTGTAAACAGCACCAGAGGTTGTAACATGCCACTAACGATTGTTACTACTTCAACATGAAAATTGGGGAGCATGTCACTAATGTCACCCTACAGATCTCACTAATGGATGTTAATAAAAACCCTTACAAGCTCATCACAATGGAATACCAAATGTGGTGGTGGCATATGATGAGGAAGGAATCATCAAGTATGAAGAATTGTCAAGTAATGATAAGGCATGCAAAAAATGGGTGTCTAGTTTAGCCAAAGAAGAACACCAACATGAATGGGTAAGCATATGAGCCCTCAAGAAAGAAGTGTGGACGTGGTTCTTGACATAGATAAGGTAGATACCTCAGAAGTTGAGTATAAATGTAATGTATAGGTGTATAAAATCGAGATACACTCATAATGTGCGGTTATTGCCAGAATCCCCAAATTCAAGTGGTTCTTTAACCAAATTGGGGTGAAGCACGATACGTAAACGTTGATCACCAAGAAGATTTTGGAAGTGATCCAGGAGAGAGGGGATCCATCTCTTAACTTGCATGGTCCCACTGGGAGGTTAATAAAAAGATACACATTTGAGGTGGTATTTCAAGAAGCAGACATGCAGGTACCCTTCTTTCATAACATATCTCTATATGTTATAGCCTTGGTAAATGGAATTAGTTTTTTAAGGGAACTTCAAGATGAGGGGCACCAATAAATATTATGATTATCAGTACTTTGTAGGAAACTAGAATTTCTTATGAAAAGATTGTGCCGGTAACATTTGTGATCTCTGGCTTCGATAGAGCAGGAATGCAGTAACTTAGTTATGTCAATGTGGGGATTAAGTTGGGAAACTTCACATCCCACATAAAATTTCATATTATCAATGTCAATACAATCTACCAACTTCTGATAGGTTGAGTGTGGATGCACATGCACAAAATTATGTCATCAACATTCTACTTGTGTGCAAAAGCCAATATTCAAGGGACAAAAATTGTGTTTAAAGCCACGAAAAAACAATTTTTGATAGATGATGCCTACTTAGTTAATGTGGCCTTTTACACATAATTGGATAAGGAAAGGAGATGTTTGACCAAAGGAACGGGATAACCCCACACGGTTAAAGAAAATGCTAAATCCAAAACATCAGTGCATGAGAGGCTAGTCTAGCAAATGGCCCCCTCTCAAAGTAAAGGAAAAGAAAAAAAATGAAATTTAAAAGAGAGGCAAGGCCAACACTAACCTTCAATAAGATAATGGTGTCCAATGGTAAAGACATTAGCGCTTATAACAGTCTTTGCGAGAGAAAATTTAGGATGAAAGCGTTGACCTCACACTAGAATATTTTATGGTTGATGAGTCCCACATTGTTGAACACGCAGAAGAACTAGAGGAAGCACCAAGAATTCATGCAGGGTAGGCCACGTGAGAAGTTATAAGAGCTTGAGGAGATAAATCTTATAATGGAATGGAGTAGTGATCAATACATCTTAATTTCTAAATGCATGAGTCCAAAGTAACGATAGGAGAATATTGGTTTTCACAACAAATTTGCAAATGTTTTTTAATAGACATATACATAAATTCCAATGATAAACTTGGAAGTGAGTTCTCACGAGATAAATATCTTCCCAGTGCTTTGTATGTGAGGCAGGGCACGTGTACCTATAAGACCAAGTTAGATCAGAAGATTAAGGCGGAGGTGGAGAAGTTGCTAGCAGATGGGTTTATTAAGCCCATCCAATACCCAGTATGGTTATCAAGAATTATACATGTGACGAAGAAAGATAAAATATAGATATGAGTCTATGTGGACTTGAGAGATTTGAAATGTTCTTGCTTGAAGGATGATCTTACATTACCCAACAATGATAGTTTAGTGGATGCCACTGTCGGCTATGAGTTGTATAGTTTCATGGATGGGTAAGTTAGCTACAATCAAATCCAAATGGATCTAGTAGATGCAGAGAAGACAGATTTTTGAACTTGTTCGGGTAGTTTTCATTACACAGTCATGCCTTTTAGGTTTAAGAATGCAGAAGTAACCTATCAACGAACTATGATGGCCATATTTCATGATTTATTTCATTATATATTGGAGTTTTATATAGATAATCCGGCGCTGAAGAGAAAAAAGAAATAAAGCATGTCTAAAACCTCAAAAGAGTCTTTGAACGGTGCCGAAAGTGCACAATGAGGATGAACCCCTATAAATGTGCTTTTGGAGTGACTTTGGGGGGGTAGAATTTTTGGTGAATAGAGGGGTGCAAATTGATGCAGAAAACCAGAAGTCTATTTTAATAATCCCACCAATAAAGAGTTACAAGAAACTCAAGATATTCTTAGGAAAAGTTTCATACCTGAGGAGGTTTATACTATCTCTAGTGGCGTTCACCCACCCCTTATCCCCCTCGTGAAGGATAAGGCCAAGTGGGTCTAGGAAGAAGAGCAAAAGAAAACATTTGAGAGGGTGAAGACAATTCTGACTTCCCCTTCAATGATGATCCCACCAAAAGTAGGTGAACCTTTACTGTTATATCTCACCTCAATTGAGAGGTTCATAGGAGCTCTTCTTGCTCAAGACAAAGTGGAGTGGAGCAGCCAGTATATTACCTATCTACGGGAATCTCAAGAATGAAATCCAGGTATACGAACATAGAGAGACATTATTTCATCTTAGTCTTTGAATAAAAGAAGTTGAGTCATTACCTGCTCGTATTCATAATGCATATCGTTACAAAGTGTGACCCTATCAAATACCTATTGGCACGAATAATCCTCGTGGGGAGAGCGGACAAGTGGTTCCTAATACTCTCTGATTATGGTCTAAAGTGAGTTGTTTCAAAAGCCATCAAGATTCAAGCAGTGGTTTATCTGTTAGCCAATTTTACAAGACAAAACCACAAACCTCTAAATGTTCTAACGGATAGGGGGACAAGTATTATCCTTTCTAATGGCAAAGAAAATATCACCTTATCCTACAAGTAAGATTTCAAATGTTCTAACAATGAGGCAGAGTATAAGGCTCTCATACTTGGCATATTATAGGCATTACGGAGGGGAATCAGAGTGCTTTGCAGAAAAGGAGACTCTGACTTGGTACTTAAACAATTCAGCGGAGAGTTTTCACTTAATCACCCTAATCTTGTCTCATACAATTTAATCATCCAGAGGCTATTGGGACAATTCTTAGAAGTGAAAATAGAGAGGCACTCGAGGGTAATGCACAGTCACCCAGACGCCCTGTAGACAATCGCATAGAAGTTAGAGATTGAAGAAATAGAGGCCACCATCACTGTCCGTCAGAGAATAGTGTCGATGATAGTATGATCATTATTCCCAAGTGAGGATTCGTAGAATTGGAGGTGCCCAATCATGAAGAAGTTAGAAACAAAAAAAGGGGAAATGAAGTTATCAGATTTAGTTAACTACCACCAGCTATAAGGCACACTTTATTTCAAAAGTCCTGGTGGATTTTTGGTGAGGTGTGTAGGAGAGAAAAACACTAAGGAAAAGTTATTCGTAATGCATGATAAAAACTGTGGAGTTACTGGCATCCCACTTTATCGACGGTTACAGTGAGGATGTTACTATTAGCCTACTATGAGTGTGGAGGCTTCTTATATGCAATAAATTTTCCTAAGTGATAGAAGAAGTTTGACCAACTAACTGAAGAAAATTTTGTAGAAACCTTTGAAGACTAAAAGAAACCGTACATTGCAAACCTTAAGGATGGAGAGTTACCGATTAAAGGGAACGAGGAAATATATTTGAAGAAAATAGTTTCCCGCTTCTACTTAGTAGAGGGGGAACTCTATAGAAGAGGGTATAATGAGAGGGAACTATGCTATGTGGCATGGGAATATATAGTGATGGTGTTGAAGGAAGATAATGATCCCTCACATATGGGTGGCGCTAAGTTATATCATGCGTTGATGACCCTGGGGTATTTTTTTACCAATAATGGAGGCCGACTATATCACCTTTGCGAAAAAGTGTAGAGCATGAAAAATATATATAAATATGATCAATTACCCCCATTAAGACTACAAAGTCTAGCTACTCACTACCCCTTACACAATTGGGCATTTGATTTGGTTGGAAAAATCAGCCTAGCCTCTCATTGAAAATATTTCATCATCATGGCCATAGAGTTGTGCACCAAATGGTCAGAAACAATCCCTTTGACAAGGGCTACTACTCAAGTGGTGACACAAGGTATTACAAAGGTCATTTTTACAAGCAATGAGAATTAGTTTTTTTGTAAGGAAATGGGCATCCTCATAGAAAAAATATAAAATCATCTATACTAGTTCAACCATCTCTTATCCTAATGGGAATGGTCATGCATAGGCTACCAATAAGATGCCAATCAACATTTTGAAAAAATGTTGGAAGATTTATCGGGATCATGGGATAAAAAGATGTCATTGGTCTTATGGGACTACAGTACTTCAATGATAAAGACAATGGATTTTACCCCTTTTTCTCTAGTTTATGGAATAGAAGTTTTCCTTCTAGTAGAGTTGCCAATACCCTTAGTTCGGGTGGCTCTAAGACATAACCTTGCGCCAGACCCAAGACATGTGAAACTAGAAGCTTTGGATGAGCACCGTGACAAAGCCAAGGAGAACTTTAAGGTCTATACCGAACAACTATCTAGAGATTATGAAAATTTAGTTAATCCTAGAGAATTTCAAGTGGGAGACTTAGTTTTATGGGAATCCACTCATCATCTCAGAATAATGTCAGCATCGAAATTCATACCTAATTGGGAATGACCATTCGTGGTACGAGGAGTGGGAGGTCAGGATATTGTCAGATTTCGGAGCCAGAAGGCGAGTGTATTCAATCAATTAATTACAAACTTCTTAAGAAATATTACGCCTAAGGTACACTATTTTTTTCCTTTTTGTTTATTACAAGTCTATTGTAGAGTGGGAAGTCCCTCGGGTAAAAAAATATGGAAAATAGTTAACAGCACTCCATTGTAATAACACAAGAAACAGAAATTATATTGCCTTTTTTAGCTGTAAGTGCAATAGAAATTGTTAAGTTATGACCAGTTTTATTAAGATTATTTGTAATATTGATAATGTTTGTCATTTTACATAGCCAACAAGTTCATCATGCATCCACCCGCCAAAATATGCTAGTGGGTGCATCAATCTTTTTGTGCACGTTCCTCTAATAAATTTTCTTTTTTTACTAAGTAAATTTTAGAGCATCTCAAGCTTCTTACAGTATATGATAAAAGAGGAGACAATTTAAGGAGTATTGCCCACCATACTTGGGCCCTATTGACAAAGTATAACGAGCAAAGCACCTCTTCTTACAAAAAAAAAGATTTAAGGTTTAAACTCCCAAAATATTTTATATGTTCAAAAAAGAGGGGGGGGGGGGGGTGACGTCAAGTCCTATATTTTCTTACTTTTCAATAAAAATAAATATAGGGTAACCATTCCACAGACTATGAAAAAGTTTCATACATTACTTACCAGGTTGCGATCAGACACTAAAAAAGGGGAGCAATATCAGTTCACAAGGAAACACTTCCTAAAACGAGGGATAGTCCATAGCATATGAATCGAACAAGTCAATAATAGAAAAATGAAAAGATGGAAAGCAAGCCAATAATAACAAAAATAAATGGGATAAGTATTTCTCATTCATGTAAAGGACCTGCTCCAAATAGAGCAGACCTAGTTATTACAAATAAAATGTACAACATGGTTCACAAAGGTCAACTGGATAAAAGAAATATACGATTCTGCTTTGATAGGAAACTCTTAAGTGAGGGGTCATCCTCTCGAACAATATCGTGTTCTAGCTTAGACATCCGGGAAGTCTCTTCTACCTCACTAGATAAAACCTTAGCCATTTGACCTCCAGTGACTTGATCTACACACGGATGCGGTCAACCCTTGAATGACATCACTCAGCCTCGGCCTTCTTGAAAGACTTAGCTCCTATTAACATTCTGGCAGCTAGTAAAAAGAGGTGGCGAATTGAAGTATCAAGTCAATCAAGCTTAAAGTGGTAGAAGTTATCCAAGTCCTTGATGGAAGGAAAAAATAGGATGGATTTCAATCTAGTACCTTCAACTAGGGGAGTGGAGGAGAACCTGCAAACATGACTAGAAAGTGCCTTCATGTTAAGAACAATCAGGTTTTTAATATTGCAAACACTCTTAATCGTGAAAATTGTGAGGTGGTGCTCAAAAATCAGATTCAAGATAACACGATATAACGTTATGAACTTATTGGGGTAGTGCTAGCGCCACATGTCTCTCATATAAATGTCTGGAATATCCCTCTCTATGGAAGTAATGTCGGTATCTAGTGAGATAGCCTCGTAAGGTGGGTACTCCTTGCTAGATTGATCACTCCTAGAGCGTGTGGATTCATAATCATTATCCTCTGTCTTTTCCTCCTCGACACCCTCTGTTTTATTTTTCTCATCCTGAAATAAAAAATAACAAAGTGTAACATAATAAAGTGAGTAAGAAAAAAAGTATAATTTAAAAATGATACCAAGAGCAATAAACTAAAAAAAGACTTACTCGCAAGCCAAGGGGAGTTGGCATGCTATAAGATGGTGTTTCTCCCTTTGGGTAACCACAAGCTCCATAGATATATGAGAACAGTGACACCAAACTGAAAACAAAGAAATGGGACATGGTCACTCGAGCACTTCCACATTAAAAGTAAGTTGTGAAAAAATCAAGTATGATAGTATAATACCTAAGGAATGCTCATAATAACACTTATAGAAAGTTATCCATCTATAGGAATGCTCATGACATTATCCTAAAAATAGAGAATTAGGAAAATTTCATTTGAGAACTTGCGCAGTAAAAGCAAGTTAAGAAAAGAGAGTTATTAGGTATGACAGAGTAATACCTGAGGAGCATCTTCCTCCATTCTCACAGAAGGTTCAACGGGTAAAGGAACACTCATAGAACTGACCTGAAAATAAGGAAATAGGAAATTAGTATTCGATCACTTGTACGAAAAGATAAAGTTATAAAAGCATCGGGTATGCCAGAATAAATCCTGGGAAACACCAGCAATAATTTCCAGAGAATAATCCACGGTCAAAGGAACATTTGCATCACTAACATGAAAATAAGAGAAAAGAAAATAGTATAAGAACACTTACACACTCACAATAAGGTTTGGCAGACTAAGTATGACAAGAATAATACGTGGGCACTCATAGGTACACTTGCAGCAGTAGTGGATGGAGATGCAGTGGATGAGGGGTTGCTAGCATTGCTCACATAAATTTAAAAGAAGATAGAATGAATAGTCATTCGAACACCTAAAAATAAAGATGTATAAGTTTTGAAAGAAAGTGCCAGCTCAAATACCTAAACCTCAGTAGAAAGAAAAGCGCTCAAATCCAAAACATGGGTTGGAAGGATTCTCTTAATAACCTGTCAGCAAAAAAAACTATTAATAAACAAGACAAAAAATAAGTTATGAAAAAATGACAAAATTATGAAAATGCACTCATTACAAAGAGTCTGAACATGGGGCCTTTTGTCAAAGGGTAAATAAACCTTGGGGATAGGTGTCCTCCCAGAGGGAGATAACCTAGGGATGATTTCCCCCATTGGAATAAGTACACCCTCAGTGGTAAAAGGATCACTCGATAAGGATCCTTGTAATAAGTAAGTTGATATTTTATGTTTACAACACTAGTACGATGGAAGAGAAAAAGAAATGCTTGAGGGTACCTCTCTAGAAGTGGCCACAATGTGGACTGGGGACTATGCTAAGGAATTATTAGATGCAGAAGGAGTAAGTGGCCTAGAAATTAGTGTGAGAGGAGCCAGAAACACCTTTAAAAAAAGTAATGTACCAGCCAATAGGGAATAAAAATATTGACTTGATAAAATTCCTTTACAAAATATCAAATACCTGCACAGAGCGAACAAACACTGAAGAACTCCTCATGGTGGTAAGAAAATTGGTGAAAATCTTCCAGTAACAAAATTCATAAGTATGAAGGTAAAAAAAATGTAAGTGAAACAAATCGAGTGCACATAATAGTTCCAGGTTCAAACTTCTCAGGAGAAATCTCAAGGAAGACACCAACATAGAATTCATCTAACGCAAGAAGGGAGCTTGAGGAATAATAAGAAAAAAGGGATAAAAAATCACTCTTGTTGGGGCAGGGTCACTCGTCCTAGTAGAAAATCATGCTCAGTAAATGAGGCACATAAGTATAATAAAAAGAAAAACTAAACAATAAACTAGATACTTACAGGGTCATCACAACGAGATTTTCCATAAGGTAGAGGCCCAGTGGCAGGGTTGGTGGAGGATGGTGAGTAGATAATGGTATCATTATGATCACTAAAGGAAGGCTCCAAGTCCATGACTGATCCACTCATGGCTGAGAAAAAAGGAGAAGCGTCAAGCGAGCGATCTTTGTTGAAACTAAGTTAGACAATGTCATTTGAATAAGAACTATGGTAATCATGAGAAGGAGTGCTTCCATAAAGAATAAGTTCCTCATCGGATGAATAGGGTGAAGCAAGCTCTCATAATTACGTCACTCATATTTTTCTATTATAAAAGAGGAGTAACCAGAGTACCTTCCACTGAGGGACTAGATGGTTGAGAAATGGGCTGAGAAAGAGTGGATTTGAGGGCCCCATAGACCTGTTCGCGAACGGATTGGAATTTTTCCAATCCACAAAGTTTTTGTCTTTGAACTTTGGTCTTCCACAAAATAGGGGTAGTGGGATTAGTTGCATTATTTTTCTACTTGGTCACTCGAGTTTTGACAGGTAAGGGAGCGGTAGCAGTTCCCACAACTGGAGCAAGGACAAAATTAAAATTGGCAGTGTCAGAGTGCTTTATCGTTGAAGGGACTTTAGCCTTGGCCTGGACCTTACCTTTCCCCTTTCCCTGTTAAGGTTTGGCTTCTGGGTTCTTTTTAGTATATACTCTCAACATACAGAGGATACAAAATAATTGGGACTACTTGCTCGAGTGGAGCCCTCTCAACTTCATTGTGATACCAAAGCTCCTTTTGAGCGCATTTGGTCAAATATTTATCATGAGAGGGGACACGCTCTATAACAGACTCATGAGGGACATACCGAATGCAGTTCTTTATTAACAAAATTTGTCATTGTCACAAATAGAACCATGATCAGCTGAATCAAGGGAGGTAATCATGAGCAGGTATCAAGAAATTCCAAAATTTGACAGTTTTGTGCACCATTCCCTCGGGAATAACGTTAGAAAATGCCTATGAATATAAGTCTTCTGACCAGAGGCTGGTGGGAAACTCTAGGTATATGTGACTTGATCATACCCAAATTGTCTTATGATCGTTTGGAGTGATAAAACTCAACTCCTTCACTAAGCTCTATTAAGGAGGGTAATATACAAGGAGGGAAAAATCCATCATAGAGATGTGAGGGCAATCACTCACTAACTCAGCACTGGATGGGAAAAGAACGTTCTAGGATAGGCATAATGGAAACACCGAAAGAATATACCACCAACTCGTTTAGAGTAAAGCAGGAAGGAGAATTCATATATATCATCTAAAAATAATCTAAATGAATGTTTAGTAGATTTTTTATGCCACTTAGCAATTCGAACATACTAGTTGTGAAGAGAGTAGGGATTAGCGGTACAGTTGGGGAACCGCTCAAAAAGGAAACCCATTAATAAGAAAGAGTTAACAAAATTTTCTACATCGAAATGACCATTTGGATGCTTCATGCCAATATGGGTACGATCCAGCTAAGTATAAATGGATCCTAAGGTAAGAGCGGCGAGGAGGACATTACTCCCACGAGCAACACTGACAGTCAGGGAAAAGAGTAGCTCAAGAGGGGAGTCATTTATTCACCCTAAAAATAGAAACCTTTTCAAGAAAGTAAAAAATAAGGCAACCAAGTGGGTCCTCAAATTGAGTTTTGGACCATCTTAACTCCTAGTAGCTCTATCTAGGGACCTTTTCGAGGGCATTTCCTTAAAATCTTTGAATCGGTAATGTTTCCATTTGGTAAGTGAGTGTTTGCTCACCCCACTTTAGATGAGAGCATCATAATTAGAACAATCAGATGGATCTTGATGGAGCTTCCACTACACCAAAAATAGGAATCTGGCACGGTTTAAAACTGTGCCAGATCAAATGTGGCACGGTTTTGAACTGTGCCAGAATCAAGTGTTCCAAAATGGCCATTTTTGTATGGCACGGCTCAAAAGTGTGCCAGATTTGGCCAAACAGGAACACTTCCGGCACACTTTTAAATCGTGCCAAAATTAGATATTTCTGGCACACTTTTGGCACAGTTTAAAAAAATTTGGCACAGTTCAAAACCGTGCCAAAATATCATACACTTTTGCCACTGTGCCAAATTTTTTTATAAAAAGAAAAAAAAAATTTATTTGAAAGCACAAAAATTAACAAATTAAAAATATTGCACGTTGTTGATAAACTAATGTACATACAAACTTCAAAATATTACAAGTCTTTAATAGTTCACAGGCCGAAAAAAAATTGGGCAGAGTTTCCTCTATTTTCTGGACATTCCAAAACCTGCTAATACAAAACCTTCCTAACATAAAGCCCGCACGGCCACAAAATATAACAATTAACTTACAAAAGTCCGCACGACCATAAAAGTTAACAATAAAACAACAAAAGCCCGCATGGCCATAACAAAAAAAATGAAATCATGAATAAATCCCTTGTTATAAACCATTGAGTTCTCTGTGTGTTCCACGTGAATAAATCCCAACGATAAACTGTTATTCTAAAAAAAAATAGGATACAAAAAAGAGACGATATTACTAACCCAATAATTTACAAAAACAAATTACTCAAACTAAAAAATTACATATAGGATTGGAAATTATCATCATATTCTCAAACCAGGAGACCCGAGACTACGCGGTCAGTTCCTACAAGTAACATTAGTCCCGTACGAGGTGTTCGTGCCTCCTACGGGGTCGTTTGGGGGCTAGTTTAAATTTTCACCCTGTAACGGCTTGTTTTTTAAGTTTAAGTGTTGATTTTTGCAAATTATCGTCATATTCTCAAATCGGGAGACCCGAAACTACGCGGTCAGTTCCTACAAGTTACATTGATCCCGTGCGAGGTGTTCGTGCCTCTTACGGGGTCGTTTGGGGGTTGGTTTGAATTTTCACCCTTTAACGGCTTATTTTTAATTCTAAGTGTGATTTTTGCAAATTATCATCATATTCTCAAACCGGGAGACTCGGGATACGCGATCAGTCCCAATAAGTTACATTGTTCTCGTGCGAGGTATTCGTGCATCCTATGGGGTCGTTTGGGGGTTGGTTTCGGTTTTCACCCTTTTTAAGTCTAAGTGTAATTTTTGCAAATTATGGTCATATTTGTCAAATCGGGAGACCCAAGACTACGCAGTCAGTTCCAACAAGTTACATTGGTCCCGTACGAGGTGTTTGTGCCTCCTACGGGGTGGTTTGGGGGGTGGTTTGGGTTTTCACCCTTTAACGGCTTGTTTTTAAGTTTAAGTGTTGATTTTTGCAAATTATCATCATATTCTCAAATCGGGAGACCCGAGACTACGCGGTCAGTTCTTACAAGTTACATTGGTCCCGTACGAGGTGTTAGTGCCTCCTATGGGGTTGTTTGGGGCCTGGTTTGGGTTTTCACCCTTTAACGGCGTATTTTAAAGTTTAAGTGTTGATTTTTGCAAATTATCGTCATATTCTCAAATCGGGAGACCCGAGACTATGAGGTCAGTTCCTACAAGTTATTTTGGTCCCTTTCAAGGTGTTCGTGCCTCTTACGGGGTCGTTTGGTGGCTGGTTTGGATTTTCACCCTTTAATGGCTTGTTTTTAAGTCTAAGTATTATTTTTGCAAATTATCATCATATTCTCAAACCGGGAGACCCGAGACTACGCGGTCAATTCTTACAAGTTACATTGGTCCCGTGCGAGGTGTTCGTGCCTCCTACAGGGTCATTTGGGGGCTGGTTTGGGTTTTCACCCTTTAACGGCTTGTTTTTAAGTCTACGTGTTGATTTTTACAAATTATCATCATATTCTCAAACCGGGAGACCCGGGACTACGCGATCAGTTCCTATAAGTTACATTGGTCCCGTGCTAGGTGTTCGTGCCTCCTACGGGGTCATTTGGGAGTTGGTTTGGGTTTTCACCCTTTTTAAGTTTAAGTGTGATTTTTGCAAATTATCGTCATATTCTCAAATCGGGAGACCCGGGACTACGCAATCAGTTCCAATAAGTTCATTGGTCCCATGCGAGGTGTTCGTGCCTCCTACGGGGTCGTTTGGGGGCTGGTTTGGGTTTTCACCCTTTAACGGCTTGTTTTTAAGTTTACGTGTTGATTTTTGCAAATTATCGTCATATTCTCAAATCGGGAGACTTGAGATTACGTCGTCAATTCCTTCAAGTTACATTGGACCCGTGCGAGGTGTTCGTGTCTCTTATAGGGTCGTTTGGGGGCTGGTTTGGGTTTTCACCCTTTAACGGCTTGTTTTTAAGTCTAAGAGTGATTTTATCCAATTATCGGTATATTCTCAAACCGGGAGACCCAGAACAATAAGATCAGTTCCAACAACTTACATTGGTCCCGTGCGAGGTGATCGTGCCTCCTACGGGGTTGTTTGGGGGCTAGTTTGGGTTTTCATCCTTTAGCGGCTTGTTTTTAAGTCTAAGTGTTGATTTTTGTAAATTATCGTCATATTCTCAAATCGGGAGACTCGGGACTACGCGATCAGTTCCTACAAGTTACATTGGTCCCGTGCGAGGTGTTCGTTCCTCTTACGGGGTCGTTTGGGGGCATGTTTGGGTTTTCACCCTTTAACGGCTTGTTTTCAAGTCTGTGTGTGATTTTTGACAATTATCGTCACATTCTCAAATTGGGAGACTCGGGACTACACGGTCAGTTCCAACTAGTTACATTAGTCCCGTGCAAGGTGTTCGTGCCTCCCACGGGGTCGTTTGAGGGCTGGTTTGGGTTTTCACCCTTTAACGGCTTGTTTTTAAGTCTAAGTGTTGATTTTTGCAAATTACCATCATATTCTCAAACCGAGAGACTGTGGACTACGTGGTCAGTTCCTAAAAGTTACATTGGTCCAGTACGAGGTGTTCGAGCCTCCTATGAGGTCGTTTAGGGGTTAGTTTGGGTTTTCACCCTTTAACGGCTTATTTTTAAGTTTAAGTGTTGATTTTTACAAATTATCGTCATATTCTCAAATCGGGAGATCCGGGACTACGCGATCAGTTCCTATAAGTTAAGTTGGACCCGTGCGAGGTATTCGAGCCTCTTACGAGGTCGTTTGGGGGCTAGTTTGGATTTTCACCCTTTAACGGTTTGTTTTTAAGTCTAAATGTGATTTTTGCAAATTATCGTCATATTCTCAAACCGGGAGACCCGGGACTACGCGGTCAGTTCCAACAAGTTACATTGGTCCCGTGCGTGGGGTTCGTGCCTCCTACGGGGTCGTTTGGGGGCTAGTTTGGGTTTTCACCTTTTAACGGCTTGTTTTTAAGTTTAAGTATTGATTTTTGCAAATTATCGTCATATTCTCAAACTGGGAGACCCGAGACTACGCGATCAATTTCAACAAGTTACATTGATCCCGTGTGAGGTGTTCGTCCCTCTTACAGGGTCGTTTGGGGGCTAGTTTAGGTGTTCACCCTTTAACGACTTGTTTTTAAGTCTAAGTGTTATTTTTACGAATTATCGTCATATTCTCAAATCGAGAGACCCGGAACAATATGGTCAGTTCCAACAAGTTACATTGGTCCCGTGCGAGGTGTTCGTGCCTCCTACAGGGTCGTTTGGGGGCTAGTTTGGGTTTTCACCCTTTAACGACTTGTTTTTAAGTCTAAGTGTTGATTTTTGCAAATTATCATCATATTCTCAAACCGGGAGACCCGGGACTACGCGGTCAGTTCCTACAAGTTACATTGGTCCCATGCGAGGTGTTCGTCCCTCTTACGGGGTCGTTTGGAGGATGGTTTGGGTTTTCACCCTTTAACGACTTGTTTTTAAGTCTAAGTGTATTTTTGCAAATTATCGTCATATTTTCAAATCGAAAGACCCGAGACTACGCGGTCAGTTCCAAAAAGTTACATTGGTCCCGTGCGAGGTGTTCGTGCCTTCTACGGGATCGTTTGGGGGCTAGTTTGGGTTTGCACCCTTTTTAAGTCTAAGTGTGATTTTTACAAATTATTGTCATATTCTCAAACCGGGATACTCGGGACTATATGGTCAGTTCCAACAAGTTAGATTGGTCCCGTGCGAGGTGTTCGTGCCTCCTACGAGGTCGTTTGGGGGGTGGTTTGGGTTTTCACCCTTTAACGGCTTATTTTTAAGTATCACTGTTATTTTTGCAAATTATCGTCATATTCTCAAACCGGGAGACTCGAGACTCGAGACTCGCGGTCAGTTCCTACAAGTTACATTGGTCCCGTGCAAGGTGTTCGTGCCTCCTACGGGATCGTTTGGGGGCTGGTTTGGGTTTTCATCTTTTAACGGCTTGTTTTCAAGTTTAAGTATTGATTTTTGCAAATTATCGTCATATTCTCCAATCGAGAGACCCAGGACTTCGCGGTCAGTTCCTACAACTTACATTGGTCCCGTGCGAGGTGTTCGTGCCTCTTACGGGGTCGTTTGGGGGATGGTTTGAATTTTCACCCTCTAACGGCTTGTTTTTATGTCTAAGTGTGATTTCTACAAATTATCCTCATATTCTCAAACCGGGAGACCCGGGACTACACGGTCAATCCCAACAAGTTACATTGGTCCCTTACAAGGTATTCTTGCCTCCTACGGGGTCATTTGGGGGCTGGTTTCGGTTTTCACCCTTTCTAAGTCTAAGTGTAATTTTTTCAAATTATGATCATATTTTCAAATCGGGATATTCGGGACTACGCGGTCAGTTCCAACAAGTTACATTGGTCCCGTACGAGGTGTTTGTGCCTCCTACGGGGTCGTTTGGGGGTGGTTTGGGTTTTCACCCTTTAACGGTTTGTTTTTAAGTTTAAGTGTTGGTTTTTGTAAATTATCATCATATTCTCAAACTGGGTGACCCGGGACTACGCGGTCAGTTCCTATAAGTTACATTGGTCCCGTACGAGGTGTTCGTGCGTCATTTGGGGGCTAGTTTGGGTTTTCACCCTTTAACGGCTTATTTTTAAGTTTAAGCGTTGAATTTTGAAAATTATCATCACATTCTCAAATCGGGAGACCCGGGACTACACGGTTAGTTCCTACAAGTTATTTTGGTCACGTGCGAGGTGTTTGTGCCTCTTACGGGGTCGTTTGGGGGCTAGTTTGGATTTTCACCCTTTAACGGCTTGTTTTTAAGTCTAAGTATTATTTTTGCAAATTATTGTCATATTCTAAAACCGAGAGACCCGAGACTACGCGGTCAGTTCCTACAAGTTACATTGGTCCCGTGCGAGGTATTCATGCCTCCTACGAGGTCATTTGGGGGCTGGTTTAGGTTTTCACCCTTTAACGACTTGTTTTTAAGTCTAAGTGTTGATTTTTGAAAATTATCATCATATTCTCAAACCGGGAGACTCGGGACTACGCGGTCAGTTCCTATAAGTTATATTGGTCCCGTGCGAGGTGTCCGTGCCTCCTACGGGGTCATTTGGGGGCTGGTTTGGGTTTTCACCCTTTAACGACTTGTTTTTAAGTCTAACTGCTAATTTTTGTAAATTATCATCATAATCTCAAACCGGGAGACCCGGGAGACCCGAGAATACACGGTCAGTTCTTACAAGTACATTGGTCCCATGCGAGGTGTTCGTGCCTCTTACGGGGTCGTTTGGGGGTTGGTTTCGGTTTTCACCCTTTAACGGTTTATTTTTAAGTCTAAGTGTGATTTTTCCAAATTATCATCACATTGTCAAACTGGGAGACCCGGGACTACGCGATTAGTTCCAACTAGTTCATTGGTCCCGTTCGAGGTGTTCGTGCCTCCTACGGGGTCGTTTGGGGCTGGTTTGGGTTTTCACCCTTTATTGGCTTTTTTTTAAGTTTATGTGTTAATTTTTACAAATTATCATCATATTCTCAAACCGGGAGACCCGGGACTACGCGGTCAATTCCTTCAAGTTACATTGGTCCCGTGCGAGGTGTTCGTATCTCTTATGGGGTCGTTTGGGGGTTGGTTTGGGTTACCCTTTAATGGCTTGTTTTTAAGTCTAAGTGTGATTTTATCCAATTATCGTCATATTCTCAAACCGAGAGACCGAAACAATACAATCAGTTACAACAAGTTACATTGGTCCCGTGCGAGGTGTTCGTGCCTCTTACGGGGTCGTTTGGGGAATGGTTTGGGTTTTCACCCTTTAACGACTTATTTTTAAGTGTAACTGTTATTTTTGTAAATTATCATCATATTCACAAATCGGGAGACTCAGGACTACGCGGTCAGTTCCAACAAGTTACATTAGTCCCGTGCGAGGTGTTCTGCCTCCTACAGGGTCGTTTGTGGGCTGGTTTGGGTTTTCACCCTTCAATGGCTTATTTTTAAGTCTAAGTATTGATTTTTGCAAATTACAGTCATATTCTCAAACCGAGAGACCCTGGACTACGCGGTCAGTTCCTACAAGTTACATTGCTCCCGTGTGAGGTGTTCGTGCCTCCTACGGGGTCGTTTGGGGGCTGGTTTGGGTTTTCAGCCTTTAACCGCTTATTTTTAAGTTTAAGTGTTGATTTTTGCAAATTATCGTCACATTCTCAAATCGGGAGACCCAGGACAAAGAGGTCAGTTCCTACAAGTTACATTGGTCCCGTGCGAGGTGTCCGTGCCTCTTACGGGGTCGTTTGGGGGCTGGTTTGGATTTTCACCCTTTAACGGCTTATTTTTAAGTCTAAGTATTATTTTTGCAAATTATCGTCATATTCTCAAATCGGGAGACCCGAGACTACGCGGTCAGTTCCAATAAGTTACATTAGTCCCGTGCGAGGTGTTCGTGCCTCCTACGGGGTCGTTTGGGGGCTGGTTTGGGTTTTCACCCTTTTAACTCTAAGTGTGATTTTTTCAAATTATCATCATATTCTCAAACTGGGATACCCGGGACTACGTGGTATGTTCCAACAAGTTAGATTGGTCCCGTACGAGGTGTTCGTGCCTCCTACGGGGTCGTTTGGGGAGTGGTTTGGGTTTTCACCCTTTTACGGCTTATTTTTAAGTCTCAGTGTTATTTTTGCAAATTATCGTCATATTCTCAAACTGGGAGACCCGGGACTACGCGATCAGTTCCTACAAGTTACATTGGTCCCGTACGAGGTGTTCGTGTCTCCTACGAGGTCGTTTGGGAGATAGTTTGGATTTTCACCCTGTAACGGCTTATTTTTAAGATTAAGTGTTGATTTTTATAAATTATCGTCATATTCCCAAATCGAGAGACCCGAGACTTCGCGGCCAGTTCCAACAACTTACATTGGTCCCGTGTGAGGTGTTCATGCCTCTTACGGGGTCGTTTGGGGGCTGGTTTGAGTTTTCACCCTCTAACGGCTTGTTTTTAAGTCTAAGTGTGATTTTTCCAAATTATCGTCATATTCTCAAACCGGGAGACCTGGGACTACACGGTCAGTCCCAACAAGTTATATTGGTCCCGTGCAAGGTATTCGTGTCGCATACGGGGTCGTTTGGGGGCTGGTTTCGGTTTTCACCCTTTTTAAGTCCAAGTGTAATTTTTGCAAATTATGGTCATATTCTCAAATCGGGAGATTTGGGACAACGCGGTCAGTTCCAACAAGTTACATTGGTCCCGTACGAGGTGTTCGTGCCTCCTACGGGGTAGTTTGGGGGTGGTTTGGGTTTTCACCCTTTAACGGATTGTTTTTAAGTTTAATTGTTGGTTTTGGCAAATTATTTTCATATTCTCAAACCGGGAGACTCGGGACTACGCGGTCAGTTCCTATAAGTTACATTGGTCCCGTACGAGGTGTTCGTGTCTCCTACGAGGTCGTTTGGGAGATGGTTTGAATTTTCACCCTGTAACGGTTTGTTTTTAAGTTTAAGTGTTGGTTTTTGTAAATTATCATCATATTCTCAAACCGGGAGACCCGGGACTACGCGGTCAGTTCCTATAAGTTACATTGGTCCCGTGCGAGGTGTTCGTGCCTCCTACGGGGTCATTTGGGGGCTGGTTTGGGTTTTCACCCTTTAACGACTTTTTTTTAAGTCTAAGTGTTGATTTTTGAAAATTATCATCATATTCTCAAACCGAGAGACTCGAGACAACGCGGTCAGTTCCTATAAGTTATATTGGTCCCGTGCGAGGTGTTCGTGCCTCCTACCGGGTCATTTGGGGTCTGGTTTAGGTTTTCACCCTTTAACGACTTGTTTTTCAGTCTAAGTGTTATTTTTTGCAAATTATCGTCATAATCTCAAACCGGGAGACCCGGGACTACACGGTCAGTTCCTACAAGTTACATTGGTCCCGTGCGAGGTGTTCGTGACTCTTACGGGGTCGTTTGGGGGCTGGTTTGGGTTTTCACCCTTTAACGGATTGTTTTTAAGCTTAAGTGTTGGTTTTTGCAAATTATCATCATATTCTCAAACCGGGAGACCCGGAACTACGCGGTCAGTTTCTATAAGTTACATTGGTCCCGTACGAGGTGTTCGTGCCACCTATGGGGTCGTTTGGGGGCTGGTTTGGGTTTTCACCCTTTAACGGCTTATTTTTAAGTTTAAGTGTTGAATTTTGAAAATTATCGTCACATTCTCAAATCGGGAGACCCGGGACTAAGCAGTCAGTTCCTACAAGTTATTTTGGTCCCGTGCGAGGTGTTAGCGCCTCTTACGGGGTCGTTTGGGGGCTGGTTTGAGTTTTCACCCTTTAATGGCTTGTTTTTAAGTCTAAGTATTATTTTTGCAAATTATCGTCATATTCTCAAACTGGGAGACCCGAGACTACGCGGTCAGTTCCTACAAGTTACATTGGTCCCGTGCGAGATGTTCGTGCCTCCTACGGGGTCATTTGGGGGCTGGTTTGGGTTTGCACCCTTTAACGACTTGTTTTTAAGTCTAAGTGTTGATTTTTGAAAATTATCAATATATTCTCAAACCGGGAGACTCGGGATAACGCGGTCCGTTCCTATAAGTTATATTGGTTCCGTGCGAGGTGTTCGTGCCTCCTACTGGGTCATTTGGGGTCTGGTTTGGGTTTTCACCCTTTAACGACTTGTTTTTAAGTCTAAGTGTTATTTTTTGCAAATTATCATCATAATCTCAAACCGGGAGACCCGGGACTACACGTTCAGTTCGCACAAGTTACATTGGTCCCGTACGAGGTGTTCGTGCCTCTTACGGGGTCGTTTGGGGGCTGGTTTGGGTTTTCACCCTTTAACGGTTTGTTTTTAAGTCTAAGTGTGATTTTTGCAAATTATCGTCACATTCTCAAACTGGGAGACCCGGGACTACGCGATTTGTTCCAACAAGTTCATTGGTCCCGTTCGAGGTGTTCGTGCCTCTTACGGGGTCGTTTGGGGGCTGGTTTGGGTTTTCACCCTTTAATGGCTTGTTTTCAAGTTTACGTGTTGATTTTTACAAATTATCGTCATATTCTCAAACCAGGAGACCCGGGACTACGCGGTCAATTCCTTCAAGTTACATTGGTCTCGTGCGAGGTGTTCGTATCTCTTATGGGGTCGTTTGGGGCCTGGTTTGGGTTTTCACCCTTTAATGGCTTGTTTTTAAGTCTAAGTGTGGTTTTATCCAATTATCGTCATATTCTCAAATCGGAAGACCCGAGACTACGCGGTCAGTTCCAACAAGTTACATTGGTCCCGTGCGAGGTGTTCGTGCCTCCTACGGGGTCGTTTGGGGCTAGTTTAGGTTTTCACCCTTTTTAAGTTTAAGTGTTGAATTTTGAAAATTATCGTCACATTCTCAAATCGGGAGACCCGAGACTAAGAGGTCAGTTCCTATAAGTTACATTCGTCCCGTGCGAGGTGTTCGTGCCTCCTACGGGGTCGTTTGGGGGATGATTTCGATTTTCACCCTGTAACGGCTTATTTTTAAGTTTAAGTGTTGATTTTTGCAAATTATCATCAAATTCTTAAATCGAGAGACCCAGGACATCGCGGTCAGTTCCTACAACTTACATTGGTCCCGTGCAAGGTGTTCGTGCCTCTTACGGGGTCGTTTGGGGGCTGGTTTGAATTCTCACCCTCTAACGGTTTGTTTTTAAGTCTAAGCGTGATTTTTGCAAATTATCGTCATATTCTCAAACCGGGAGACCCGGGACTACGCGGTCAGTTCCAACAAGTTACATTGGTCCCGTACAAGGTATTCGTGCCTCCTACGGTGTCGTTTGGGGGCTGGTTTCGGTTTTCACCCTTTTTAAGTCTAAGTGTAATTTTTTCAAATTATGGTCATATTCTTAAATCGGGAGATTCGAGACTACGCGGTCAGTTCCAACAAGTTACATTGGTCCCGTACGAGGTGTTCGTGCCTCCTACGGGGTCGTTTGGGGGTGGTTTGGCTTTTCACCCTTTAACGGCTTGTTTTTAAGTTTAAGTGTTGGTTTTTTCAAATTATCATCATATTCTCAAACCGGGAGACCCGGGACTATACGGTCAGTTCCTATAAGTTATATTGGTCCCGTACGAGGTGTTCGTGCCTCCTATGGGGTCGTTTGGGGGCTGGTTTGGGTTTACACCCTTTAAGTGCTGATTTTTAAGTTTAAGTGTTGAATTTTGAAAATTATCGTCACATTCTCAAATCGGGAGACCCGAGACTAAGAGTTCAGTTCCTACAAGTTATTTTGGTCCCGTACGAGGTGTTCGTGCCTCTTACGGGGTCGTTTGGGGGATGGTTTGGATTTTCACCCTTTAACGGCTTATTTTTAAGTCTAAGTTTTATTTTTGCAAATTATCGTCATATTCTGAAACCGGGAGACCCGAGACTACGCGGTCAGTTCCTACAAGTTACATTGATCTCGTGCGAGGGGTTCGTGCCTCCTACGGGGTCATTCGGGGGCTGGTTTGGGTTTTCAACCCTTAACGACTTATTTTTAAGTCTAAGTGTTGATTTTTGAAAATTATCATCATATTCTCAAACCGGGCGACTCGGGACTACGCGGTCAGTTCCTAAAACTTATATTGGTCCCGTGCGAGGTGTTCGTGCCTCCTACGAGGTCATTTGGGGGCTGGTTTTGGTTTTCACCCTTTAATGGCTTGTTTTTAAGTATATGTGTGGATTTTTACAAATTATAATCATATTCTCAAACCGGGACTACGCGGTCAATTCCTTCAAGTTACATTGGTCTCGTGCGAGGTGTTCGTATCCCTTATGGGGTCGTTTGGGGGCTGGTTTGGGTTTTCACCCTTTAACGGCTTGTTTTTAAGTCTAAGCATGATTTTATCCAATTATCATCATATTCTCAAATTGGTAGACCGAAACAATAGAATCAGTTACATTGGTCCCGTGCGAGGTGTTCGTGCCTCCTACGGGGTCATTTGGGGGCTAGTTTGGATTTTCACCCTTTAACGGCTTGTTTTTAAGTCTAAGTGTTGATTTTTGCAAACTATCATCATATTCGGAAGCCGGGAGACCCAGGACTACGCGGTCAGTTCCCACAAGTTACATTGGTCCCATACGAGGTGTTCGTACCTCTTACGGGTCGTTTGGGGGCATGTTTGGGTTTTCACCCTTTAACAACTTGTTTTCAAGTCTATGTGTGATTTTTGAAAATTATCATCACATTATCAAACCGGGAGACTCGGGACTACACGGTCAGTTCCAATAAGTTCCATTAGTCCCGTGCGAGGTGTTCGTACCTCCTACGGGGTCGCTTGGGGGCTGGTTTGGGTTTTCACCCTTTAACGGCTCATTTTTAAGTCTAAGTGTTTATTTTTGCAAATTACCGTCATATTCTCAAACCGAGAGACCATGGACTATGTGGTCAGTTCCTACAAGTTACATTGGTCCAGTGCGAGGTGTTCATGCCTCCTACGGGGTCGTTTAGGGGTTGGTTTGGGTTTTCACCCTTTAACGGCTTGTTTTTAAGTTTAAGTGTTGATTTTTGCAAATTATCGTCGTATTCTCAAATCGGGAGACCTGGGACTACGCGATCAGTTCCTATAAGTTATGCTGGACCCGTGCGAGGTGTTCGTGCCTCTTACGGGGTCGTTTGGGAGCTAGTTTGGGTTTTCCCCCTTTAACGGCTTATTTTTAACTCTAAGTGTGATTTTTACAAATTATCGTCACATTATCAAACCGGGAGACCCGGGAATACGCGATCAGTTCCAACAAGTTCATTGGTCCCGTGCGAGGTGTTCGTGCCTTCTACGGGGTCGTTTGGGGGCTGGTTTGGGTTTTCACCCTTTAACGGCTTGTTTTCTAGTTTAAGTGTTGATTTTTGCAAATTATCGTCATATCCTCAAATTGGGAGACCCGGGACTATGCGATCAATTTCAACAAGTTACATTGGTCCCGTGTGAGGTGTTCGTGCCTCTTACGCGGTCGTTTGGGGGCTAGTTTAGGTTTTCACCCTTTAACGGCTTATTTTTAAGTCTAAGTGTGTTTTTTGCAAATTATCGTCATATTCTCAAATCGGGAGACCCGAAATAATACGGTTAGTTCCAACAAGTTACATTGGTCCCGTGCGAGGTGTTTGTGCCTCCTATAGGGTCGTTTGGGGGCTGGTTTGGGTTTTCACCCTTTAACGACTTGTTTTTAAGTCTAAGTGTTGATTTTTGTAAATTATCGTCATATTCTCAAATCAGGAGATCCGGGACTACGCGGTCAATTCCTACAAGTTACATTGGTCCCGTGCGAGGTGTTCGTTCCTCTTACGGGGTCGTTTGGGGGATGGTTTGGGTTCTCACCCTTTAACGGCTTGTTTTCAAGTCTAAGTGTGATTTTTGCAAATTATCGTCATATTCTCAAACCTGGAGACCTGAGACTACACGGTCAGTTCCAACAAGTTACATTGGTCCCGTGAGAGGTGTTCTGCCTCCTACGGGGTCGTTTCTGGGCTGGTTTGGGTTTTCACCCTTTAATGGCTTGTTTTTAAATCTAAGTGTTGATTTTTACAGATTACCGTCATATTCTCAAACCGAGAGACCCTGGACTACGCTGTCAGTTCTACAAGTTACATTGGTCCCGTGTGAGGTGTCCGTGCCTCCTACGGGGTCGTTTGGGGGTTGGTTTGGGTTTTCACCCTTTAACGGCTTATTTTTAAGTTTTAGTGTTGATTTTTTTAAATTATCGTCATATTCTCAAACCGGGAGACCCGGGGCTACGCGGTCAGTTCCTACAAGTTACATTGGTCCCGTGCTAGGTGTTCGTGCCTCTTACGGGGTCGTTTGGGGGCTGGTTCGGATTTCACCCTTTTACGGCTTGTTTTTAAGTCTAAGTGTGATTTTTACAAATTATCATCATATTCTCAAATCGGGAAACTCGGGACTACGCGGTAAGTTCCAATAAGTTACATTGGTCCCGTGCGAGGTGTTTGTGCCTCCTACGGGGTTGTTTGGGGGCTGGTTTGGGTTTTCACCCTTTTAAGTCTAAGTGTGATTTTTTCAAATTATCATCATATTCTCAAACTGGGATACCCGGGACTACGTGGTCTGTTCCAACAAGTTAGATTGGTCCCGTACGAGGTGTTCGTGCCTCCTACGGGGTCGTTTGGGGAGTGGTTTGGGTTTTCTCCCTTTAACGGCTTATTTTTAAGTCTCAGTGTTATTTTTGCAAATTATCATCATATTCTCAAACTGGGAGACCCGGGACTACGCGATCAGTTCCTACAAGTTACATTGGTCCCGTACGAGGTGTTCGTGTCTCCCACGAGGTCGTTTGGGAGATGGTTTGGATTTTCACCCTGTAACGGCTTATTTTTAAGATTAAGTGTTGATTTTTATAAATTATCGTCATATTCCCAAATCGAGAGACCCAGGACTTCGCGGCCAGTTCCTGCAACTTACATTGGTCCCGTGTGAGGTGTTCGTGCCTCTTACGGGGTCGTTTGGGGGCTGGTTTGAGTTTTCACCCTCTAACGGCTTGTTTTTAAGTCTAAGTGTTATTTTTGCAAATTACCGTCATATTCTCAAACCAGAAGACCCGGGACTACGCGGTCAGTTCCTACGAGTTACATTGGTCCCTTGCGAGGTGTTCATGCCTCTTATAGGGACGTTTGGTGGCTGGTTTTGGTTTTCACCCTTTAACGGCCTGTTTTTAAGTTTAAGTGTTACTTTTGCAAATTATCGTCAATTTAGAAGGTTTATTGATTTTAGAAAATTTTGACATAGTTTAGTTTGTTTATTCATTAAATCCAACTTGTTTTAACATTTGAAATAAACTCAACAGCAGCCGCAAATTTCAAAACCAAACCACCAGCAAATCCCTTCCACCAATTTAACTAAATAAGCTCATAAAGTAAGCCATTTTACGTTTGACTACTTGTCGCTATTTCAGACCATTTTTCTATTTAATGCTACTACAACTTTTATGAGAATTTGAGACTTTGAGACTAACCAGATTTCATTTGCATTTTGATAGCCACCCAATGAACTCTTCGTGCCATGACTTCTTGAAAGTATCCCATTTTGGTCCAACAATGTTTGCAAATTCTCAAATCTTCTATTCTGAGTGGCATTTAGTTGTTCATGAGATGATATCTTATCTTTCAAGTTTCTCAGCTCTTGATTTTGAGACCGAGGCTGTGCTATGACTGTTGAAATGTCAGAAGACTTATATTAAAAGGTTTGCCTTATAAAATACAAAAAGGATAAAAGGGGGAAAGAACGGAAACATACATGTGTATCCTTGCACTTATCATTCATCAAATCACGCTTTCTCTTACTCCAATGAGATGTCTTGAAGAATTTCACGATGCTAGGTTTCACATCAGTTTCATGCTCGTGAATTCAAAATCAATGAATGAAATAATATAACCATACTAGTTGATGATGCAGGTAAAATATGTCTAATATGCACAGTGTCAAGAGCATCAATACGAGAATTGTCCAACGCAATACGAGAATTGTCCAAGAGCATCAATAAATGGCATTGACTCAATGTCTTCCTGCTTCAAGCAAAAGTCCATTTTATCCCAACCAAAGTATGAGGCCCCTCATTGTGCCACAGGTTGCATATAGTTATTAATTTACCTATAGTACCAATTCTATGACACAAACATCAGGTGGACGTTCTTCCCAGTCCACCAGTATAGCTGTTACACGTTCAATCCAATCTTGAATGGCATTCTTGATATGAGGTGCAACCTAAACAAGGGAAGTAACATGTGATGACAGGAATATAAGTGATTGAACAATATAATAGATACGTTTCAGCAACAGTGAAAGAATCGAAACATTTTTTTCAAGATAATCCCCCTTTCTCTCTTTATGAATGACAGACTAACAGAGAAGAAAAGTAGTCAATACAATAAGTCAAAAAAACATCAAGCCTATTGATCTTAAGAATTTCTATCAGCATAGATTATAGATTATCGGGTAAGTTCAAGAAGACTTTCAACTTAACCCACTTGCTTTATTATTAGGAAAAAAAGATTTAACTCGCTTGCCTGGTAAACCTTTCCAGTTCTGATATTATTATCACGTGTCAACTTGATATCTAGGAACCGCTCATAGTTCCCAAGGTCCAAGTCCACCTTCAGACACAAAATCAAGTCATTGTAATACCAGAAAATTTACAATTATCATCCTACTAACAAATGGAAGTCAAAGTAGATAGAAAGCAGGAAATAGAAATGCACTATTTAATCCTGACATATTTTGATATCTGACTCCTTCCCTCCTCTTTAACCAAAATTTCCATCTCTTAGGACTATGACTCTTGAAAATTCTTCGTATCGTTTTTCATTTTTGATTTAATTCCTGGACAAACATACTAAAATATTTTCTTAATATTAGAAATAAATATGACTTAACTGGTCCATTAAATTTTGAGGGACTAAAAAGAAATGTTCACAAAAAAATAGATATAATAAAAATCACCAAAAATAGTCTTCATAATTAATAATACATAAGATGGTTCTTCTACCTCTCCACCATCGTCCAAGACAAACACTTCTCAATGCTCAAAAGGGGATATGGTTCCTGCATCTATATTCAAGTATGGATCTCAATTTAATGCAAAATAATAGTTTAAGTGAAGTAATTCTAAGCAAAAGTCAATAATAAGAAATTGTTGGATCATCAGACTCGGCACAACCGTTCATCGCATTTTGGGTTTATGTTCATAAATAAAATAATTTTTTTTGGACAAAATAATGCACATTTAATAAAAGTGACTGTGTCGGGATTTCACACGAATCCAAAATCAATAAAAGGAAAATGTAAAACTATCAATGATTATTTTTGTTAACTTTGCCTATGATCAGACAATAGAGTGTTTGCTGTTGGGCCGGTACTTTGCCCTTCTTTACGGTTTAGATAACCATGGATTGATTTGGCTTTTGCTATGGTACAATCTCCCGTCTTCATGATTCTCTCGAGCTCCCATTTCTTTTCAGACAGCAAGCCAACGTGAGTCGGTAGAGGATTAGGGCCCGAATTGAGGAAAGAGGAGTAGTGACTTCGGATCTAGGGTAGCAGGGACCAAACCCATGGATGACCTTAGGTTGTATAGAGCGCGCGCAAGAGAGAGGGGAAAACAGGAGACAGCGAGAGATGAGAGTGAGCGGGAGAGAGAAAATTTTGGGAGAAAGAATTATTTTTGGGGTATTTATATTTTAATTAAGTGTGCTTAATTTTGTCACACTTTTATACGGTGCCAAATTTTGGCACGGTTTTAAAGTGTGCCAGATTGTCATTAAACCGTGCCAAAATTTGGCACGGTTTTAAGCTGTCCAGATTTTTATTATCAAGGTGTGCCAAATTGTTGTTTTTGGTGTAGTGTTCTTGCACATCTCTCGCTGGAGGGAGTCCTTATAACCATCAGTAAATACATGGTTTCCCAATATAGGTAATAGAGAACTCCTCCAACTGGTGATAAATGAATGGGAGTCCACATTCCAATGACAGAGTATAATATTGTATGTACTAGTATGTTTGGAGATGGTATAATTCTTGAGGCATGTGATTGATCAAGTTGCTCCTAACTTGTCAATGATAACACTGTAAGTTGGGATGTTGGTAACACAATCTACCCATATGTCCCACTAGTCTAATCCCCCTTCCCCCGCCATAAATATCAATATTCATATTTGAAAATGGGAAGTCACCCATATCCACTCAAACTCGCAAAATAATGCCAGTGAGGACTGCACAAGTATCTTCATATTCAATAAAACCCACGAGAAGTCTCTCATTAATTTTCTCCACAAACTCAGTCTCAAACTGCTCAAGTGAGGATATAAAGTTATTGCCATTACCAAATAATGGAGAAATGAGGTGAATTGAAAAATCCCTTTCTAACATGTTCTCCATTAATTGCCTTTGACCCTTTGGCAAGGCAAAAAAAACTCGTGGAAGGTACAACTCCAGTAGAGACACTGGTGGGTATGGCTAATGATGACATAATAGTGGTGGCATTGGTGGTGACGATGACCTGAAGGGATAAAGGCCCCATCAAAACCTCACTCATGGAGGTGGAAGACGCAGAAACAAAGTTTTGAGCAGCTGAAGCCATGGAATCAAAAATGATTTAGAGAAAGAACAAAAATGGTGAAAAAGATTTTTTTGGAAGGGAACAAGTTTCTCTCTCGTGCTCTCTTTGTAAATAGGAAGAAAATGATGAAGTAAAATTCAAAAAACCTTCGGAGAGGGTATTTATAGCGTGTAACACACGAACGCTTAACGACTCAAAAGTGGGGGTAATCATTACCCAAATCATGAAAGATTCCTAGGTATGGATCCTCTGACATAAGCATTAAATGCTAATAGAAGTAATGATTCCTTTTTTTAGTCCCCTCAAATTCCTAAATATCCCTTTGAATTTGTACAAAACTCTTCGTTTTCCACCCAAACGAACACTTTTGCATGAGGGGGCTAATGTATAAGGATATCTCCCAACCTCACATAAAAAAGTAAATTTGAGCAAGAGTGGGTGCCAAGAGAGGGGGTGCTAAGTGAGGAGGTGCCATGCGAGAAGGCACTAAGTGAGTGGGTACCAAATGAAGGGATACCAAAACCGAAGTCAAATCAAGGAGCATGTAAATAACCCCAAGCTAACTATGGGATGTCAGCTAAAAGGACCCAAGCCAATGAGTGGGTGCCAAATGAGCAACCTTAAAGAAGTAAGGAACTACTCTCTGAGCATCCCCAAGATAGAGAAGTGGTTTTCTAGGAGCAGCCCCAAGCCTATGTTATAAACAAAGTTTACCAAAATAATATTTTCTATCACTTTGTTAGTTTTTGTACAAATGAATACTTAGTAAGAAGCCTTATTTGAGAAACTAGGGCTCGAGCAGATGGCTAGTTGGGATCCCTTGGGAGTTTTCCTTTGGAGGCTGAGAGGTAAGTATTGTTGGGCAATCTAAGGCCCAACCACTTCAGTACTTTAGGAAAGAGATAATACTAGTAAGAGGAACCCAAGAGGTCTCTCACACACTTACAAAATCCACACTTAGTAAAGTAGGTAAGCATCCAAGGCACTGCCCACAAAGTATTTTAAGTTATAAACATTAGCGAGTGGTCGTCAAGACCTTTGCAAAGTTTTAAAAAAGTGTGTTTACCAAAGTAACCATTTGAAATTATTTATAAAATCAAAATTTTTGGCACTACGCTTGACATATTTACTTTTAGACTTTGGTTTGCACCAGATATCGTCTGTCAGAGTGGATAGATAATAAACAATAAAATAAGACAAAAAGTAAAACTCAGATATTGTCACAAAGAATATCCTTTTGGCGGGGACACACTTAATCAACCCTAATATTTGCCTAAAAATAGAACATTCGAACAAGTATAAAGCATATAACATAACTGAAGCACTGTCACTCTGCACAAATTTACACATAAAGTATTATCTCCATGCTCTCTCATTGGTACTTGAAGTGCTTGTCTATTCACTCCCAAGAATCATCACTTTTAAGTGATTTCTTTTCCCTTGTGTTCTTACTGAAAAGCTCATAGTCAATCATTGTCTTCCTCATTTAGCAATCATAAAATCACCATTTTACCATAAAAGTTAGCTCTCAACCATTTTCTGATCTTAAAGCTTTGAAGTCCTTACAGGAATCTTCCATTGGAGTGGGTCGTGCCTCATCAAATTCAGTATATTCATAGACCTCAATACCACTACCCTCTTACATAATCCACTGATCGATTTTCACTAGTAGAAACAAAACATATAAGTCTATTAAGGGGTATCGCAATCCAAGATATCTCTTCAACGTAGATTCCTCTCAATTATTATCTCAGACCTACCCACATAATTATTGCCCGACTGCGGGGATCTATTCATTACATCATTTGAGACAAATTTTATCGGTCCTTGATCATGACAAAATGAATTGTTATAGTCCGAGAATGTGACAATTTTAGGAATGAAAATAGACCATGTCACGGTCCTTATAACCCTAAACTTTTTGTCCAACATAAAGGGAGACTATATATTTTCAAGGTCAAAGATCATGGGAACATTTGGTTTTGCACGGCCTTGTCATGATCAAGGACCGTGCCAACACATTCCTTGTCATGGTCTAGGACCGTGATAAAATTATAACCTCAAAAAAATTATTGGGAAGTAACTACTGCGCAACAGAAAACTTTCTCGAAACATCTAAAAATAACCTATTTTTGTTCGAATAGAATAGAAACCACCAACCACAATGGTTTATATGTAATTAAAAATGTAATGCCCCGACTTGGGTTTGGGTCACCATTGGGTCAACCCACACCAAGTCAAGGAGTTAAAAAGGGGAAGGTAAAAGTTTATTTACTTCAATTAAGAAAAACATTTAATTACTCCATTACTTAAGGACTGAAATTACCTGTGTTAAATTGAGAAAAGAAGTGATCACTTTAAGTAATTAATTAATTTACAAGATTAAGTATCATGAGTTCAATATGAATCTAAACAAAAATAATTGATTGACTATAGAGATGTATTGATTTTGTGAATCCTTATGTGAAATCAAATATCAAGTGTGAAGGTGTTAACCAACAACACTTAATTCAGATATATTATGTACAATTAGAACCAACTAAATTAGAATTGTGTAAATCCACAAACTATCCATATTGCTTAACAATATGAATGAAGAGAAATCCCTATAGTCTTAACTCAACTTCACCAATCAATACATTCTACAATCAATATATGACTAACTAAACACGAGTGATATTGAATTCACTATCCTAAACATATAGATCTAGTAGTTAATAGTTGAGAAATACAAAAAAATAGAAATGGAGATGAAGTAGAGAAATGAAGCCATAGATATTGAATGAAAATAGGCTTTAATCTTCAATTATTTTCAAGTTTGGTACAAATCCTTTGTTTCCTCCGCTTTCTCTCTCTCTAGAACTCTATACATACAAAGTATATACTATCCCTAAGATAAGAATGATGTAAAAAGTCCTTCAAAAGGGTTAAAATAGGTTATCTTAAAACTAAAATCTTATAATGACATTGTTGTAGTTTTCTGGTGAAGAAAAATACAAACTGCAAGGGCAAAATAGATCCTGACATGGTAAAATACATTCTGAGAAGACAATTACGTCCTGACAGGGCAAAATACGTCATGACAGGGGCAAGATGTATTTTTCTCTGTGTTGTCCAAAATGCCCAAAAATTAACCAAAAATTCTATAATCCTTCTTTGAAGAGTTGGACATCCTCTTTTAAAGTCAAGAAATGCATTTTGGTAGGAAATGAGCTTCACTTCATATGAAGAATGCTTACTTGACCCAACAAAAGCATTCATTTAGTGTTAAATAATATATAACATCCAAATAAAATGTATGCACATAAAAATAGCTCAAATGTGAAAATAAGGCCCCAGGAAGATTTATTACCCATATATATCACTACATATGTGTAATAATGGGCTCTAATCACCCAACAACTTTGACTTTTCTATACGAGAGCTGACACCCCGAGTACGACCTTTTTTATCTTAGTCTAGAACATGGCCCAGTGCATTCGAAATCATGGATGACATATCATCATCCCTTTGGATGTTGTGAAGTGCCTTCATCTATTCAGAAATAATATAAAAACATGTTATTAACTTTGAAGAATAACATTAATAAATTACTAAAATTAACAATATAATTTCAATTATAACTTACCGAAGTCTCGATGGCCTACAGATTAACACTATCTCCCTTCTTCAATTGAACTTTTACATAAGAGTCGATCTTATGTGGCTTTCCCCCGAGCCACTTCTAAACCGCTACATCACTTAAATTAATAATGAAATTTTAATTTAACCATTAAAAAATTGTGATCAAATTATAGCAATTTACTTACCATCTTATTCTCAGTCTTTGTGTAATATATCCTCCCAGAGTAGTGCACATTTGCCATCCTTGACCGGTTTGTCCTCGTCGAGCCGCGGGTGGAAAATTATCTCTGAAATGCCTCGAAATCCATAAACCTCTGCCAATTGTACAGGGTGATTGACTCTTTCTCCGAGATGGTGTTCCGACATCATAGCAAGGATTCTCGGTCCTTCCCCAAATGACGGGTGTGCATGTTCTTCCATGTCTTCCATTGCTCGCGTATAATGACCAATACATTATCCCGCGATTCCGGAGGCAATTTGAATTGTTTGTGTCCAATAAACATAAAATATAATAAAGTTAGAGCATTAACATTAAACAAAGAATTAACATTAAATAAACATATAATAAAATCTTATATGAAAGTCATATATTTAATACAAATACTGAGATTTTAATAACTCTAGGGCCCCCCAAATGGCCATCTTCAAGTCCTCATAAACATTCCTTCAATTATATATTAGTGGATACTAATATCCAAGCGTTGTGGTTGTCTAGTCAAAGTTTGGTAGAGAGTGACAGAACTAGTACTACCAAGGTTAAAGGCTCGAAACGACAACAAATTGTGGTTGTGGTCAAATCACGGGTTGTAAGTCATGTATTTCCTTTTTTAAACCCTAAATCTTTTTGTACTGGTGGACTTATGTTTGGGGTGAGTATGTATGATTTTTTCCATGCGGGTTTCCACATTAAATGATTGTGTCTCTTTTTGTGCGATTGTATTTATTTATTTTTCCATTATTAACTACTATCACCTCATATGAAATTTGGACCTAATTAATTAATTGGTAAATTATAAAATTTTAATTAAGGTAATTAGGAAAATTTTAAATGTGATATTAAATTTGCACAATATTTACCTTGTTTTAATGGTATAAAATTGGAATTGATATATTTACCTTAGGTAAATAATTAATTCAGATTAAAATTGGCTACACCTAATTGAAGATTAATTTAATTTATCAACCCATAGGGATACCAGAGTGTTTTTTCAGCATCTCTATCAAATTGGTGATAGGAACAAACTACTTTAAAATACAAAACTTATGATAAGCATTTCACTCAACTACTATAAATACCCGAATAATGGCCTTTAAATATAACATAATGTCCATCATCACCCAACTAAATTCCACAACCTTTTTTGTTTATTATTGCATATTGTTTGGAGTATTATAATTTAGTTCACGAAAGTCGTTAATGGAGCAACAGTTAAACTACCATAGGAACACTCGTGGTAGTTAAACTGTCGTGCCACTTGGACTAACCTTAAAAAATCTATAATTTTGAATGAGAGTTTGCAATTATTTTGTACGTCCTACAGTTTAGAAGGGTGATAATCTTTAATGAGCGCAAACACACAAATATGTCATTTTTTACTATTGAAACTTTTGATCGTCATCTCTCTCACTAAAGGGTTGAAATTTTGATAAATTTTGTGCAAATGCTCTCCGTGATGAGACTCTCTACACTACATTTTATAAAGAAAAAAATTTATAATTCAAGTGTGTTCATAACAGATTAACTGAATTGGCCTTTTGAAAAGGTTATTATTTGAATTTTTTACAAAATTTGCTTAAGATGATTTCTAAAAGTTTAAGATATTTTTGCATTTTCAACTATTTATCTGATAAAGGTTGACAAATTTAGTCAAAATGATCTGTTAACCGCAACCATTATCTTTATTATATTGTAAAATAAAGGGACAAAATAGAGAATTCAGAGGGAGAATTATTTTCATTTCATTGTGTGTTATACTCAAGGGGTATCATCCGTATTTATAATGAAAATAATGGTATCCTAGGAAACCATTTAATAATAAGGGATACTTGTGGACATCTATATAAATAAATATTTAATAACACTCGCCTTGGATGTACACTATTTCAACTATTCAAGGATTGTTGCCTCATTAAAATTGTGCTAAGGAAAACCCCAGTAATAAGAATAAGGTAAAGGAAAAGAAGTACAACTATTATGACGGTTCAATAGGTGTTGGATGCGCTTAGTGCTGCCTCATTAAAACCTTTAATAGGAAAACCCAATAAAAAACTAGAAGGAAAAATAGTACAACATGCATATGTTCATAACTATCATGTTCTCATATTCTCCGCCTGATAAGATGCTCCCAATAATCCCCTCATTATGGCATTTCTCGGATGATTGAGTCGACGTATATTAGCTTCATAAACAAACTTTAGAAATTTTAATTTTAGAAATAATTTGGTGAAGAGATCAAATAGGTTGTCACTTCGATAACATTTTTCTTTTAAAGCTCGACTTACATATGACTTTGGTGAAGAGGGATGAACATGTCGCTTTGTCAAATATATTGGACTTTAATAACGTAACTCTTCTAGACTTTATTTGTTTCATAAATCTTCTGGAGTTTAATTATGTAAAAGAACTTAAATGTGTTGGTCATATCTCCATTGATGTAGCATGCTTTATTTTAGCTATACACACACCGTTACCTTCATAGGTAGTGGTAGTAGCATGCTTTTCTAGGGTCAAGTCATAAGTGTTTTGATTGTTCCCTGTGATGATCACACACACACACATATATATATATATATATATATATATATATATATATATATATATATATATATATATATATATATATATATATATATATATATATATATATATAACTAGAACGTGGAACATTAGATTTAAAGTATCAAATCATTAATTCGAAGAATGTATCATATAATATAATTTATATTAGTCACATGCTTTGCAAGTCAATAATAATTGTTTGTTGCTAAGAGATTGACTGCAAATATTATGTCCAATATAATGCATTCGGTTATGTATAAAAATATACTAACAATGTACAAGTATGGTACTTCTGGAATATTTGAACAATGTAATAATAACATGCACTTATAGTACTTCTTGACCAAATTTATTTTTGTCATCCTCTTTCAGATGATATGGATATTTTAATATTCAAAGATCAGAGACCATGGGTATAAAAAATGGTGTGCTCAATATATGCTACAACACAGTAGGACTTTCAATCCGTTTAACGGATAGATCAGTGCTTAACCAAAATTATTCTCGATCTGCAGGACGAGGCAGTAATTAAATACCCCAAGGTCATTCATTTTTGAATTCCTTATAATTGGGTATTTTGCATATCAATTGAGCTCTTCGGAAGAACATACTTTTGATTATATTTATATAATTGCACATTAATATATATGATTGTTTCCATACCCTTCTTAAGGTTGTACCAATATTCATTTGGATTACTTGTTGTACAATGAATGTCTTAGCATATTTTAGTGCATACTCCATATATTTGTTTTGAAGAAAATGAAATACATTTAGGATTCTTAGATGTATTCTTTGTATAAGTCTCTTATAAAAAATAGCTATAATATTCATGAGTTTCATATATAATATATTTCAAAATCTGCTATGCAATTCAGATATTTAAAAAGTATTTACGGTCGTAACGGGATGGTAATTCATATATAATCAGTTTTGATTTCTTCAAAAAACTTTGTGCCATAGGTCTTGCACTTTTTAATGAGTTTTCACACTTCTCGTTCTTATAAACACTCATTTGTAACCTTCAGGGTTAACATCTTATGGGGTTGGTACTATATATCCAAATACACCACAGATATTAAGAGACTTAAATTATGCCATCATGGCATTTTCACATTTTTACAGTATAAATATATATAATTATGTCATCGATGATCATCTTTTTCGGTCCCACTTTTTCTTGTATATGTAAAAACATAGATATATCTGAGAGTGCGCACGAATTAATGGATCGATTTATTTAATTAAATTCCCCAACACACAAATCCAAATTTTAATTATGGTGCATGAAAATTGTGTCCAAATATACAATTACAATTATCAAATCAAACATGCAAAAGCAAACAAGATGAGGAAAAAAGCCTTCATAGGGTAAAACCTTTTATTCATCACTATTAGAAGTTTATGAATGCAAGCGACTTACAAGACACTTAGCTAATCTAAGTTAGACGCATAGATCTTTAAAACTCCAACATTATATGATTTAGCTCCATAGTCGTCCATAGGTAGCGGTTTACCCTTGGTATCCACCGATTCAACCTTGCCTTCTTTAGTAGTGAAACCTTGTTTCATAAATTTAGCAGTAGAGAAAAGTCTCTATAAAAGGTGTATCAATAAGAAACCTTCTTGTGAGTGATAAAAGTGATCTTGAATAATTCCCCAGGGTGAAGAATATGATATGAGGTGTTTGATCACAAAAGGAGAACTCAAAAAGTGTTTTCTTTCTTCAAAAATAGTTCTTCTGATATCTGATCTCGTTCAGCCTTTTTACAAGAAGGAGAGATAAAAAGGATAAACACAAAAGATATTGGGAAGATATACTTTAAAAATTCAAAATTGTGCCCTTTTTTTCAAACGATAGCCTTATTTCATTTGAATGACTTCGAACATGGACTTCGAATAAGATCTCAGTGTAACCCATAAGACAACTCGTTAAAACCTCATTCGAACGACAATCAACCTCATTCGAATGAGGTGTCATTTTCTTTGGTGCATTTTCTTATAAACAAATTAAGTTTCTTATTATAAAAAATAACCTCATAAAATACAACTAAACCCCAGAAAATTATAAAAAAAAAACTTTTACCACTCATGATGACGTACTGCTTCCATGATTATTGAGACTACTAAACCTTCCAATCTTTACTGACTTCAACCAAGTCTTCGAGTATCGACAAGTTGTGACGGTGTCGTGTTTGTGTAACAGGATACACAAAACCAAATTAAAATAAAAAATGAGCAGTCATAATTTTTTCTCTTACAGATCTACCCCTTTGGCTATTCTGGTATAAAACATAAACCTAAAGCAAATTGAATCCAATTAACTAAATACAATAAACAATCCTCCTAAAATACTAAATAAAAATAATGTAGAATATGTGCAAGTTCAATCATGAAACTGGATCTTTCCTTTGAATCGTATTGTCTTCATCTTGTGTGGTTCGAAAAGATCATCATCCAAGCGGAACATCCTACACACATGAGACAAATAAATATACCTTGATGCATATAGTTTAAAAGAGAAAAAATAAAATTCCCTCTTAATTTTTTCTCGCCCTTTTTATCCGTAATAGACAAAGGAGTTGAAACTAAACATGAAATATAGGCATCACAAAGAAGTAAGATATCAACACGTGTAGAATCAAGGAAGCATAGGTGATGGTAATCTCAAAGGCAAACAACTATTTTTGACATTTTCAAAATTTTCAAGTATAAATTTTACAAATACAACACAAGTTGAATTAACACTAAAAAAAATCTGAAACATGAATGCGGGATGATGGGGATATGTTAGTCAACATATATAGTCATAGCATGTATGCACAGAGTTTTTGAGATACTTCTAATGAAGGAGCTCAAAGTCTACCTTAGGTGTAAAAATTGGAACTCGTGTGAAATTGGCTTAACCTAATCAACATGTCACGAGCATAAATAATTCTCACAGACAAACTATGTAATGTTGTTTGAGAATTTTTAGTCTGTGGAAACCCATTGATATTTTACTATAACTCCCACAAAATCTCACATAACTAAGAATAAACTCTCAATTATTTTTTAAGAAATGAATGCTCATGTGTAGCGAAGCCTCAATGTATCAAAAATGGGCCTGGAACTTCTATGTTTATGTGCCTCTAATATTTTTAAGATCTTTTATGAAAATGGTGGCTTTTAACGCAAATATATTTTATCTTTCTTAGCCCGTTTCAATTGCTTAACATTTAACAATTTTTTTGAAAAAATGATTTAAATCTGGCCAATGGTCCTTACATGCATAACTTTTTATATGGTTTTACATTTGGTTCATTTAAAGAAAAACTGAAATGAGAAACAAGTGATAAGTAAGTGCAATGTTCAAACAAGTTCGTGCATGTGTGCATTAAAGGTGACTAGGAGTCAACATATGTAGAAAGTGGTCATCAAATATCATCGTAATGACTCCACACATTATTAAGCACACAATAGAAATGATGTCATGCATCAACATACTATAAAAAATGCACGTGGAAATATGGAATGAATGATTTATCTGTACATCTTAAATGTTCATCCATATATGGTGAAAAAAATACAAAACTTTTTTTTTACTTTTTCAAAAATTTATAAAAATAAAATAATTTTGTCTTTTCACCTTTTTCTTAAAATCGAAAATCTTTTTATATTTTTCAAAAACTTTATGAAAAACAAAACGCTTTTTGGATTTTTCAAAAAATATATCAAAATGAAAAATATATATATAAAGATAACACAATGGTAATACAATCTAGAAATAGGTATAAAAGATATAATCATGATAATCATCCTACACTAGATAAAGTATCCGAAATCAGTCAACAGTATGAATACTTAAAGATTTCCTAAGATCCTCAAATCTAAGTGCATATAAAGGTTCCGTGAATATATCGTCTTAATGATGATCAGTGCTCACAAAGTTCAAGGACACGACCTTCTCCTCAACTAGGTCTTGTATAAAGTGCTAGCGTATCCAAATGTGTTTTGTGCACGAATCTTGGAACGAATTATGGGCAATATGGATTGCACTCATATAATCACAAGAGATGGTCATCGTGCCTTGTGAAATTCCATAATCCTCCAACATTTTCTTCATCCATAAGAGTTGCATGCAACAACTCCCAGTGACAATATAGTCAGGCTCTATTGTGGACAAAGAAAATGAGTTTTACTTCTTGCTCAACCAAGAGACAAGAGCACTCCCAAAATAGAAACACCCACCCAACCCACAACCATCTAAATCCTTAACCCAATCTGCATTCGAATAAGCGGGAAAACATTCATTGGTATCAAAGGAATACCAAATATCATAGGAAAGAGTTCAACTCACGTATTTGATGATACGTTTAAGTGCGAGTAAGTGTGACTCTTTCGGGGGCACCTGGTATTTTGCGCAAACTCCAACACTAAAGGCAATATCAAGATGACTAGTGGTCAAGTAGAGAAGACTAACTATCACACTCTGATAAGGGGTTTTATCTATATACCTGCCTAAAGCATCTTTGATAAGCTTATTCAATAAACTAATAAAGGTGCCTAAGTGCTTAACAGACTCTAGACCAAACTTCTTCACAAGGTCTCTTTCATATTTGGATTGAGATATCAATATCCCATCCTCAAACTGACGAACCTGGAAACCTAGGAAGAATTTAAGCTCACTTACCATGCTCATCTCAAACTCACTCTTCATCCCCACCTCAAAGGTGTGATCATGGAGGGAGCACATAGATCCAAATAATATGTTATCCTCACACACTTGGGTAACTTAAATAGAACCACTCTCTCTCCTCACAAATAACATCTTATCCACTCCCCCTCTCTTGAATCCACAAGTTAAGAGATAGGAAGTGATCGTAGACCTTCTTAAAATAATAGACGTGTCTTGGGTGCTTAGGGTCTTCGAACCCTTTTGGTTGTTCCATGTAAACCTCCTCCTATAGAATACATTTTTATAAAGGAACTCTTGACATCCAACTATTATAACTTGAAGCACATATGACATGTTATGGCGAGTAGTAATCAAACGGACTCAAGCCCGGCAATAGGAGAAAATGTCTCATCAAAGTCTACACCCTCAATCTGTGTGTAGCCTTGAGTAATCAACCTATCCTTATTGCAAACTATGGTACCATTATCATCCATTTTATTCTTATTAACCATTAGAGTACCTATCAGATTAGACTCGCTAGGTAGAGGGACTAAATCCCAAACATCGTTCTTTCAAAATCGAAAAAACTTATCTTGAATGGAGAATATCTAATGCTTGTCCTGAAGCGCTTCCTTCACATTCTTGGGTTAGACTAAGGAGGTGTATCATAGATATATAACCATATTTTATAGTTGAGAATGAGTCTTGACACCTAGTGTTGCATCACCAATTATAGCTCAAGGCTCATGACTCTTACGAACCCAAGATGGTGCCATCCCTAAGTCAGGAATGGGGTCCACTGTAGTAGCACGAGGAAGGATAGGATCATCACCAAGGGGTGCATCATCCTCTATAATACCCGACTCATATTTATCGGTTACCCGTGGTCAACCCAATTCGAACCGAGCGTTAGGTGTGAAGTACAATGAGATAACCTACATAATGTTACTAGTCTAGTTTTATTTAATTAACATTTCACTTGTTTAGCATGCGATTTCCATTTTAAATAAAGCTATGTGGGCGACTCATTGTAAACGTCCCTGGAATCCAAGCATACAGGGATACTAAACTAAAATAAAAAGAATACTTACCTGAGCAACGCTCTCAAAATTGAACTTTTCCTAACAAATACGAGGGAATCAGCTACATGCCCAGTGGGAAATTACAAAAATGCAATATAGAATCAAAAGAAAAGAAAGAAAGACTCTAATGCGTTATATCTACGTGCATATGCAGCTACCTTACATATATGCTTTAATGCATGAAACTGCTTCTATTCCAAAAACGTTACATATGTAAGAGAAATTTTTTCTGATATTTGTCATAGTATAGGCCTTGTATTGTTTTAGGCTAGTTTGGCGTATCCTGTTACAAACTTTCACGGCAAACCGACATTAACACTCGATACCTTCGACATCCCATAAAGGTATAAAGCAATTTAGCTTTTAAATTAATTCACGGACCTTATTTTTTTTATGTTTCTTTTTATAAAAAACGAATAGGGGTTTTTAAATTTTAAAAGGAAAAATAATTTTATATTTTTAAACTCGTTCAAACTAGAATGGGGTTTTGGTCAAAGTTTTATCTAACGAGAATCGATCGTGGGCTTACTGTTTTAGCTCTCCAGAAGTTCGTTTGATTTTCGTTCTAACGAGATTGGATCTCGTTCAAACGAGATTGGATTCTTATTCTAATGAGATGAGTTTCTCGTTCAAACGAGATTAAAACAGGTTCGAAAGAGTCACAACCTCGACAATTGTGAACGCCCTATAAATACATGTTCTGTGTTCAGATTTTTTAAGACCTTTGACAAAACATTTTTTGAATATATTTTACAAAAGTTCTTCTTTGTTTAAAGTTCTAAAACACTTTTGATTCACATCGTACATCCTGGAAATATTTTTTTGTGAATCGATTTAAACCCTAGATAGTTTAGTATCTTGCATACCCTTGAACTTGTGATTCTTGAGGGAACTCACTTCTGAAGACAAAGGCTAATCGGTGGATACTGAGCGTGGAAGGCGGTGTGTGGACTGCTCTGGACTAAGTGGTATTCATTATAGATTTGCAAAGATTAGGGTGTTATACTTGTAGTTGTTATCAAGTAGTATGTAAGTCGATTATCTTGTATAAACTCTAGAGTGATGAAAAAGGTTTTGTTCGAAAGGGATTTTTCCTCAGTTTTTCCTTTGTTATTTTCATGCTTGATTTTATATGATGAACCATATAGATGCATGGCACAAGATAATAAGATAAATTTATTTACAAGTGGTTTTGTATGCTTCGAAATTAAATTGATAAAAATTCAAAAATTTAATTTTTTTTAGAACCATCCTTGCATTCTCAAATTGGTATCAGAGCGGGTTACGCCAAATTATCGTGTGATCCTAATTTTTCAAAAAGATTATTTTGGGGTGGTTGTATTGTTTTCTCTCTTGTTTGTTTAACTTGATGGATTTCCATAATAATGATGACGTTGTTAATCGAGATGAGTTTAATAAGCTTCATGACCGTCCTGAAAAGTTGAATCTTTTAAATTTTATGTTTGCAAAAAGAATTAAATTTTTGGAAAAAGAAAATTCTCATTTTAAATCCGTTATGGATCTTTTACAAACAGTTTAAAATCAAATAGATTTCTTTCATGAGAAGCTTGTTGTCATGGATCGTGATTTTAAAGATTTAGAATTGTCCAAGAAAGAGAGTGATGATAGAGACCTAGTTTTATAAAAAGAGATAGAGGACCTAAGAAATTCTAGGGTTTGTGAATGTGTCGTTGAGGATAATGATAAAATAATTAACGATTTTAAGGCACGAGAGAAGATTCCTAGGGATAGGTTTTCTTTCATTGAGGGGGAGCGAGATAACCTTCTAGGAATGATTGATAAGATGAATAAGGAGTCCCTAAAATTGGAAGAGTTTAATTCTTTGCTTGAGTCTACAATTTTGAATTTAAAAGACTCGAGTAGTGTCGATAGTAATGGTAGTACTACCTCATCTTGTACTAATGCTTCAGTTGCCAAAACCACGACCATTATTTGTTTTAGAGGATCAACTAATTCCAAGGGCATTAAAAAAGGTCAAACCTTAGGTAACATTCCTCGTGTTTACACATGTTTGCATTGTAGTAGAAAAGATCACCTTAGGTCATTTTGTTATGATCTTGGAAGAGGTCCTAAGAAGTTGAAGTCTAGTATTCCCTTGGTTCCCAAATCCCGACGCATTAGGTATTTATCAATATGGGTTAGGAAATCACTTTTGGAGGCACTAGATGTTAGACTAGTGATTTTCACGTGCTTGCACATGATTCCTCACATTTTATATCTTATGGGTGATTGCTTGCATGTTTTTGTTTGTCGTACTCTAGTTATGCTTCATGATATATGTTTGCTAGTGTTATAATATTTGTATCTTTTGTATTTCCATGCTTATTTTATTGAGTCATGCTGGAAAAATGCAAAAAGATTTTATATTGATAAATGTTTTTAAAAAATACAAAAGGATTTTCAATTTTTGTGTATTTTAGTTTTACACATTTTGTGTGGAATATTGGTGTCTTTGAATCCCATTCACTCAGTACTTTCCATGTGATTTTTATGGAGTTATTTCGAAGTTGATATGCTTTATGGATTCGACTTTGTATATGCCTCCGCACACACATGCACGATTTTTTTGAATTTTGACTTCATATGTATATTTGAGCTTTGTGAGATGTCCTCCCATCAATCTTGTCATCTGCATGTTTTGTGACAAAGGGAGATTTGTGCATGTAAGAACAATTGATGTGAGCATTTATTTGATTAGTTTTTAAAAATATGAGAGTGCACGAAAAAGGGCTACGAAAGGAGAAAATATCCTCTTCGAGAAAGCCATCGTTGGCAAGAGCCCAATAAAAAGTTTAAAGGCAAAAAAAATAGAAAATTTGCCAAAAAGGGTGCCAACTTAATGTTATTTGTTTGATCTTTGAAAAGCAACAACTTCAAAAAATTGAGAACAAAAAAATATGCTATAAGTTTATCTTTTGAGGGTGTTTAGTTGAAGATCAACGGGTTTGCACAATGAATCCTAGTTATTTTTATATTGTCATGACGCTATTAATTTGTAAAATCATAAATAATCTAGGTTTGTGTATATTGTGCTTGTTTGTTCATTAAGTTGACCTTATCTTGTGACTTGAGGATAAATCTTCGTTTGATAAAGTTTTGTGATCAATTAGAACTTCTTGAACATATTTGAGTGTTCGGGTCATAATTCATTTGTATCTAGTTCACGCCCATTCATTCCACCCCACATGTTTAGACACGTCGATATTGTACTATTGTGTAAAGCTTATGTGTTTGTGTTATGTTTTGTGGTCGTTTATACCTATATATATGTACCGAATTTTCTTTGGTATAATTTGCATATATTATATTGGTATTTTGAGCTCTAGTTACATTTAGTTCATGTTTGAAAAATGATTAAATATATTGGATTATTCGTTATTAGGTGGCCATATTATTTGTTGTACTACATACTTTGTAAATTTTATATTTGCCTTGAAAAATGAAAAAGTACAAAAATAGTTGGTTTGGATGGCCCTTGAGATTATCATTACATGCGCATGATTTATATATATTTGCGATTATATCTTATCTTCTACGTGATGCTTTATATTTTATGATTATGTTTTACTCATTTGTCTATTACGGACAAAAAGGGGATAACAAATTACAGGGGTATTTGTATGTTTGTTTAAAACTTGATGCATCACAAGTTATATATTTTTGTCTCATATGCGTAGGTACATTAAACGAAATTCAAGACATGTTGGATGAAGACAAATTTTATGAAAGTGTAGAAGAAGAAGTTTGAAGACAAAGAGACTTATGCCATTCCATTTTAGGGTTAGGGAGGGTGTTAGCTTTCTTTTTGTCATTTATAGAGTTTTGTTGGTGTAATTTGTATTTGGATAGGTTTGTTTGTTTTTGTACCGAAATAGTAAAAGGGGGGAAATTTGTAAAAGCTAAATTTTTTATATTGCTCATAGTATAGGCCTTGTATTATTTTAGGCTAGTTTGGCGTATCCTGTTACAAACCGACGCAACAAACCGACAGCATCACTCGAGACTTCTCTCCATCCCATAAAGGTATAAAGAAATTTAGAGTTTAAATTAATACACCGACCTTATTTATGGAATGTTTATTTTTATAAAAAACGACCAGGGGTTTTTTAATTTAATAAGGGAAAATATTTTTTATTTTTAAACTCGTTCAAATGAGAATAGGGTTTCGTTCGAAGTTTTAACGCACGAGCATCGATAGAGGGCTTACTATTTTAGCTCGCCAGAAGTTAATTTGAACTTCGTTCTAACGAGATTGTGATCTCGTTCAAATGAGATTGAATTCTCATTCTAAGAGATCAGTTTCTCGTTCGAACGAGATTCAAACTCGTTCGAATGAGCCACCGCCTTGAAAATTATGAACGCACTATAAATACATGTTCCGTGTTCATATTTTTAAGACTTTTGACAAAACGTTTCTTGAATATATTTCACAAAATTTCTTATTTATTTAGTGTTTTAAAACACCTTTGATTCACATCATACATATTGAAAATAGTTTTTGTGAATTGGTTTAAACCCTAGATAGTTTAGTATCTTTCATACCCTTGTGGAAAAGGCATCTCCATGTCTAACTTATAATTCTCGAGGGAACTCACTGCTGAAGATAAAGGCTGATCGGTGGATACTGAGCGTGGAAGTCCACGTGTGGACTGCTATGGACAAAGTGGTATTCCTTAAGGATTTACAAATATTGGCACATTATACTTGTGACTGGTATCAAGTAGTTTGTAAGTTGACTATCTTGTATAAACTCTAAAGTTTTGCCTTTGTTATTTTCAAGCTTGATTTTATATGGTGAACCACATAGATGCGTGGCTTAGGCTAATAAGATAAATTTATTTACAAGTGGTTAGGTATTCTTGGGAATTAAATTGATAAAATTCAAAAATAATTTTTTTTGCTTGGAACCATCCTTGCGTTCTCAACTTATCCCAATTAAATCACCTTAATATTTTAAAAGAATGTCATTTTACTCAAATTGACATTCATTCCTTCATTTTACACACCCGGTTAAATACTTAAAGAAAATACACTTTGTTTAAGAAAAAATCTTTCTTTCACCAAAATTACCCCTTTATTCATACCAACGCACTTTAGTATTTTTATCGAACATCACCCTTTCAATGCAAGCAAACACCGTGTTAGAAGATACTAATTTTTCCTTTGAAAATATTTCATAAACACACCCATGTGTTAATTATGGGTTACACCTCTTTAGGTTTCTTAACTACCCATTTAGCCAATATGCATTATCCTTCCTTTACTTTATGGACATTAATCAATTATCACACATCGACATGTTCCATTTTCATGAACATTTATTAATTCATTCAAGTTAGGTTCAATTCATCACACAACCCATTTCTCGAAATGTTCCATTTTGATTATCTTTTTCTCGAAATCTTTCAATACTCGGATACTTTAACGGGCTTCACATAGCCGACTATGCTACCATATGCTCTGGCCAGTGATTTTGGGTCTTTCACCCCATGGCTTCGGGACCTCATAATTATCCCGGTGTCATTAGAGTTCATAATAATACATTTTAATATTTTAAAAATATCCACATTATTCCACTTTTGCTTTATCAGCCGAAGCCAAAACCCGGGGTTTCACCCCAACTTGTGTTACTCTTTAAAATCATCATCTCTTTTCCTTTTTACGATAGCATTGATTTTATCCCAAATCAAGTTCATTCAGGACCATTGTGTGTAACACCCTTTCCAACATTTTTATTTCTTAAAATTGTTCCGCTTTACTTCAAATTATCATTTTACCCATTTGTTTTCAAACTTGTCCTTTTATCCATTTTCATAAGTTTTAATTTCCCAAAATATCATTAAGTTACCCACACTAACTTCGTAAGTGTTTTTAACTCAATAACACTTTGGAGTAACATTCTTCTTGAGTTGGAATGATCTTTATTTCATAAGTTTCTTTCTCTAAGAAATCATTAAACATTTAAAGACTACTTTATAAGAAAATCACCATTTCATTTATTAATGCATGTAGGCTTGAAACCTTACACTTATCACATTTTCAACACCTTTTTCGCACACTTTAAGGGCTGAAATTTCTATTTTATTTATTTCTTGTTTAAACCCAATAAATATTCATAAAACTTCTTTGTATGTTCATCATCAAAATACTACAAGGTTATATGCATCAGAAGACGAAATTTAAGTCCAAAACGCTTATTAAAAGGGTCTAACATACAATTTATTCTATAAATTTCATAATACTTGCAAAAATACAATTTTCAAGACTAACGGATATTTTTATTCTTCAAACTTAAACAAATGTCCAACTTTATAAATCTTCATTTTTGCAAGAAACTTTAAAACATAGTTCACCCAAAATATCCTTAGCAATGTAATTATTATTTCAAAACATTTTATTCCATAAAATGTTTAATACCCAGCTTCTTAAAATACATCATTTATTCAAAATTCTGGAATCATAGTATTTTTCTCAAAACCTTTGAAATTATTTATAAACCATTTACAAAAAACCTTAATAAGTCATCTTCTTGACTCATGTATGGATTCCACTCTAACAATTCTAGCTGCAAGACTACTAATGTGAAAAATAAAGTCTGAAACTAAAAGTAGAGTTTTCCCACCTCAAATAAAGCTCCAAAAATGGTGGATGAAAAAGAAGATGATGGCTACCCAACAACTCCTAAGGTGGCCTCAATGAGGTTTCCTAGCTCCCCAAGCATGATCCAATAAATCTTCAAGCAAAACCCCTTCAAAACTCCATAAATTTCTAGTCTTCTTCTTCTTCTTCTTCTTCAAAAACCCTCCAAACAACAACCCCCAAATTTGTAGTTTTACTCAAGAATGGAGGATACGGGTGTAAAAAGCTTGTTTATTGTGAAATAATAGTAAGATATGGTGGAACAAGGTTGGGATATGGTGTAGAATTGTGGGAGGATGGGTTGGGGAAGACGGCAAGTCTTCACATTTAGAGAGATAGGGAAATTTGTTGAGAATTGTGGGACAACCCCACCCCATTTCTCTCCTTTTATAACCCAAAAATAACCCCACAAAACCCTTATAAAAATAACCCCAAACCTCTAAATCCCGATTTTGACCATCTGGGTGCACCAGAGCTTGACACCTCATCAATCCAAGGGTCTGAAATGCAATAACACACAATGGAAATTAGATTTAAAATTTTCTAAATAGGTCATTCGAACGAGATTGGGACCTTGTTCTAATGATATTATGATCTCGTTCGATCTCCAATCGAATGACCTTCTAATGAGGTAGGGAAACCTATGCAGAGACCTATCGTTAGATCCTTATGAGAACCGAACTTCGAACGGCATGGAATTATCATTTGAACCAACTAATTCTCATTCGAGTGAAACAATGATCTCGTTCGAACGACTTTCAAGTTCGTTCGATCGTTATAGATTCCTAGAATCTCCAATTTTACGCACTAACTTCCAACAAAATACCATCAATCCCACAATGGTAAATCAAATATATAGGGAAAAACCATACTAATGATCCAAATCTCAAGATTGGCACGAGAAAAATAATAAAATATTGGACACGGGCCCCATTACATTGTTCCCTCCTTAGGAGATATCATCCCCAAGATTATTAATCCGTCAATTCCTCAACTCCATGGGATTTACCAACTCTTATACCTAGTTATAGGAATCCTCTAAGACAAAGTCATCAAAGTCCTCAATAGCTAAGATCATATCATACACCATACTGGCCATTGACGTCACATAACAGTCTGCGAGTCTCCACTCACTTAGGGATCACACTCAATTGAGTCCCAAGATTACTTTACAACTACCCAAAGCATGTTTGCGCCCCTACCAAATAATTCCCTTTAGTGATCAACACTTACCCAAGTGTAAATCGTAATACAACCCATGATCAAATTTTTCATCAAGAACCACTCGAATCTAAGGACCACACATTTTGCATCTTCATGAATTCTCGGGTCTTTATGGCCCAACAAATATACTTAGCCTCGATACTAACCTAGCCTCATAATTCCCACATAGAGGGGTGACATGCCAGTAAGATCTAAATCATGTGTACAACCAACACCATCCTATAGTACCCCTTCATGAACCTGAGGACACTCTAGGTATAATACTGGGGAACACTTGATTATGCATTAAGCCTATCCACCTACCATGGTTAACAACACTTAGTGCTATTTTACCTCAAGTTCTAACACTATATGGTGTCCTCAAGTCATTATACTTCTCTTTATAACCACAACCCTTGTCTGCCATGTCGGCCAATCGTAAGGAAAGCGATTAATATCAGCAACCGTGCGATCAAAACTGCATCTATACACTGAACTTTATACAATAGTAAGGATACCTAAGATAGGGGCATACCCAGTTACTGATTTGCATTGACCATGGCAGGTTCAACCACACTTAACTAGGCCAAACCGCGTCATATAATGGCATGGTACAAATCTGAGCTACCACAGTCATGGGAATACCAATCCTCGATTGCCGAAATTAAGAGGGACATGAATGAATCAGAAGGAACAAACAACCATTCTGAGAAAATCCCATCCATATGCCTCAAACTATGATTTACAAAATGCTAACCTAAATACAATTCCTCCTAGATGTTCTCATTGGGTACTAACCTAGCCACATCCTCATTCGAATGTCTAACCGTGACAAATCGGATGACAACCATTCATCCTTACCAGTAAAAAGCAACATATGACCCATTAGCCTTTAGGAAGTCAAACACTAGACTTCCCTCCTTAAGGGTAAGTCTCCCTCCTTACATACTTGGAGAACGTGAGCCACTCCGACCGATAAATGCCAATGATTTTATCCATGTCGACTTGTCCATCATTCTAGTGATGTCATGACTAACCTGACACACCTAGGTCATTACCGATATTATCATACCATGATCGTATCCCAATGTATCCTTATAAAGAACCCTGTTAAGTCAAACATTCACCTTATAGTAACCTTTGCTTACACGAGGTTGTCACCGAACTTATCTCCAAGTATACCCAAATTGAACGTACATGATAGCCACACCAGACACCATTTTCATTTTAAGGGTATTAAGTACCACACATGGCCACATTTTTTACTCTGTACCGGCTTGGCAAGACATGCCAAGAAGTCCCAACCTTTCTAGGGCTATCCTAACATATGTTATCGACACATGCCAACATTCTAATCATGCTTCAATATCCCCCTTAGGGTAACATTTTTAAGTCTTTATTATGATATAATTGATCTAAGTCCCAATTGCATTTCCTAGTACCCATCAAAATCAAGCACTACACTTCTAACACTAGCCATCTTATGAAAAATTCATTATTTCCAATCGCGGTACTAATCGTCAATTATCCTTAAAAGTTTACCTCACCTACTTACATCAAATTGGACAACCTCACTAAGGACTACACAATTCAACTCCTTTGAGTTTGACCAACATACATTGATCATCATTTGATCCTCAATACAATCATCACTAGAATGATATAATTTCATAATACCAAACCTAACTGGTTCCTTAAGGATACCAAACATACTTAATGTAAAAGTCCCAAAATCCCGATAAGACTTCTTCACCTATGACTCTCTCGTCGTAGGAATGCCCTATATATTTCTCAATATCCACATCGTGATTACTAGGTGCTTGTAAAAATAATAGTCTACGAGCCTCTACATATGGTGCACCTTAACCATTGAACACCTTAAGAAGTCACAATAACTCAATTTTTATTCCCAATAACGCCACACACAATTAGACTTACGAACGCTCCAAGACGCCCTTAAACCATACTCACACTGGAATTGCCTCACATCTAGCCATTACTTAGGTTGCTGAAATGGGCCCTTACAGTTAGACAATAATCTTATCCTCCTTATAAATGGTGGTGACCATAAGCCATATACCAAATCACAGACTGACACTAATAAGGATTTCTATAGAATATGGAATGTTGCATATAATATATAAGCCTCTAGGTTTACATCACCAAGATCACTAGGGATCTTATCCCTCCAAATTGTAACATATTTCCCAAAACCCTGACATGGAATACTATTTAGAGTTCATTCCTAATTCTCCTTAACCATCATTATTGCACACGCAACATACTTATCATAATTTTCTCGTAACTCTCATTATACAATTCGAGGTATGACTTTTAATAAACTTCCACCAAGATACTTGCTTATAATAATAGTATTTTACCTACTCTGACCGAGTATGCATCCCCAATGTTGACCAACACGGATCCTCATATTTATCGATTCATCAATTTTCTTACAACGTGAGACTACCCCAAGGATTGAATTCGCCTAATTACATCATCATTATTAACTATCCAAAAGTATCGCACCCCGGAACTTAATGCATCCATATCATAAATTAATGTAGCTTAGGCATTACACTCTAGTCACTTAATCTCCATTATTGACGTAACAAAATTTGTGTCTCTAATTCAATTGGTATCATTAGGCCCTATCAATATCTCAACAGACCTCTCATATCATCAAGGGTCAACACGCCATCACCTCACACTAAAACTACGGTGCCTCCATTATTGGCGTGCACGGACACAAGCAAATCACTAATATGTCTAATCAGAAGCACAAAAGTGGTTAGTAATAACTAATCTTGATCGCATGCCACTTTGCAATGAATTTCCCATCGTGCTAATCTCTTTGACTCCAACATCAAGAACACAAACTAAAACTATCACCAATATAGCGTGACCAGCCCAAAACAAACACCGATGTCGAAAGATACACTACCAATGTCACCACGTCACTCTCGAAAGGAATCCTGAACCTAGAGCTCTGATACCATTTGTAATTCCCCGGCCCTAATTCATGGGTTACCCGTGGTCAAACTGATCCGACTCGAGCCTTAGGTCTAAAGTGGAATGAAATAATCTACATAATGTTACTGGTCCAGTTTTATTTAATTAACATTTCACTTGTTTATCATGCGATTTCCATTTTAAATCAACTTACGTGGGGAACCTATGGGAAGCGTCCCCGTAATCCAATCAAACAAATCTAATAACGTAAAATAAAAAGAATACTTACCTGTGAAATACTCTCAAATACGGAACTTTACCCTACCTACCATAACAAAGACAAGGAAATGAGACAAATGCCCATTGGAAAATTACAACAATGCAATATAGAACCGAACGGCAGAAAGGAGACTCTAATACGTTATATCTACCTTCATATGCAACTACCTTATATATACACACACACACACACACTTTAATGCATGAAACTGTTTATATTCCAAAAATGTTACTTATCCCGATTAAATCACCTTAATATTATAGGAGAACTCAATTTTACTTAACTTGACATTCATTTCTTTATTTAACACACCCGGTTAAATACTTAACGCAAATACACTTTGTTTAAGGAAAAATCCTTTCTTTCACCGAAATTACTCATTTATTCATAACAATCCACTTTAGTATTTTCATTGAACATCACCCTTTCAACACACGCACATATCGTGTTAGAAAATACTTGGTTTTCCTTTGAAAACCTTTCATAAACACACCCTTGTGTTAATTATGGGTTACACCTCTTTAGGTTGCTTAACTACCCATTTGGCCAATACGCACTACCGTTCCTTTACTTTATGGACATTAATGTATTATCATATTTCTTTTCCACTTTAACCTTTATCAGAACATCTATTAATTCATTTAAGTTAGGTTGTTTTTTCATATATTCATCACACAACCCATTTCTTAACAAGTTCCATTTTCAATATCTTTTTTGCGGAATCTTGTAATAGCCACATACTTTAATGGGCCCCACAATGCCGGCTATGCTACCATATGCTCTGGTCGGTGATTTTTGATATTTCACCACAGGAATCCGAGACCTCCTTAATTATCCTGGTGTCATCCGAGTCCATATTAATGCATTTTAACATTTCACAAATGTCCACATTATTTCACTTTTCCTTCAACGGTCGAAGCTAAAATCGAGGGTTTGACCCCAACTTGTGTTACACTTTAAAATTATCATTTCTTACCCTTTTTACTCTAGAATTGATTTTATCCCAGAATCGAGTTCATTTAGGACCGTTGTGTGTAACACCATTTTCAACATTTGTATTTCATTAAAAATGTTCTGCTTTACGTAAAATTACCATTTTACCAATTTGTTTCCAAACTTGTCATTTTCTCTATTTTCATAACTGTTATTTCCCAAAACATCATTAAGTTACCTAGACTAACTTCTTAAGTATTTTTAACTCATTAACACTTATTAACACTTTGGAGTAACAATCTTCTTGAGTTGGAATCATCTTTATTTCATTATTTTCTTTCTTTGGGAAATCATTAGACATTTAAAGACTACTTTGTAAGAAAAACACCACTTCCTTTATTAATGCATGTAGTCTTGAAACGTTACATTTATCACATTTTCAACACCTTTTCACACTTTAAGGGCTGAAATTTCTATTTTCTTTACTTTATGTTTAAACCCAATAAATCTTCATCAAACTTGTTTATATGTTCACTATGAAAATACGACAAGTTTATATGCATGAGAATATGCATTTTAAGTCCAAGAATCCTAATAAAAGGGAATAACATACAATTTATTCTATAAATTTCATTATACTTGCAAAAATAAATTTTTCAAAACTAAAGGACATTTTTATTCTTCAAACTTAAACAAATGTCCAACTTTATAAAATCTTCATTTTTGCAAGAAACTTTGAAACATAGTTCACCCAAAATATCTTTAGCAAGTTAATTATTATTTCAAAACATTTTATTCCATAAAAATTTTAATACTCAACTTCTTAAAATACATCATTTATTAATCATTCTTGAATCATAGTATTTCTCTCAAAACCTTTGAAATTATTTATAAACCATTTACATAAAACCTTAAGAAATCATCTTCTCAACTCATGTACTCATTCTACTCTAACAATTCTAGCTACAATACTACTAATGTGCATAATATAGTCATAAACTAAGTAGAGTTTTCCCACCTCAAATGGAGATCCAAATTTGGTGGATGAATAAGCAGATGATGGAAAACCACCACCTCTGAAGGTGGCCTCAAGGAGGTTGCCTGGTTCCAAAAACATGCACCAAGAAAGCTCCAAGCAAAACCCCCTTCAAAACTCCATAAATTTCTACTCTTTTTCTTCTTCTTAAAAAAACAAACAACAACCCCCAAATTCATAGCTCTACTCAACAATGGAGGATATGGGTGTATAAAGATTTTTTTGTGGTGAAATACTACTAATATATGGTGGCACTAGGTGGGGATATGGTGTAGCAATGTGGGAGAAAGGGTCGGGGAAGAAGGCAAGTCTTCACATTTAAAGAGAGAGAGGGGGGAATATGATTAGAATTAAGGGAGGAACCCCGCCCCATTTCTCTCCTCTTCTAACCCATAAATAACCCCACAAAACTCTTATAAAAATAACCCAAAACCTCCAAATCTCGATTTTGACCACCTGGGTGCGGGTGCACCATAACTCGAAACCTCATCAATCCAAAGGTCCAAAATGCAACAACACAAAAGGGCAATCTGATTTAAAAAATATTTGAACAGGTTGTTTGAATGAGATTAGGATCTCCTTTGATCTCCCATCGATCGACCTTTTAATTAGGTGGGGAAACCTATGTAGGGACATATCGTTATATCCTTATTAGAACCCAACTTCAAACTACATGTGATTCTCATTTGAACCAACTAATTCTCATTTGAACAAAATGAGGATCTCCTTCGAATGACTTTCAAGTTCGTTCGATATTGCTAGATTCCTAAAATCTCCAATTTCACCCACTAACTTCCAAAAAATACCATTAAGGCCACAAAGGTAAATCAAATATAGAGGGAAAACCCATACTAATGATCCAAATCTCAAGGTTTTATATTATTATAATTGGCATGGGAAAAATAATAAAATATTAGGCATGGGTATTACATCATCACTCTGGGTGCTCGGAGAAATAAACGTCGTTGGCTCATCATCTCTAATCGTGACGTTTATTGACTCTATGACCTTAGATCTAGCAAGGTTAAAAACCTTATAAGCCCTACTAGTTGATGAATATCCTAAAAGCATCCCCTCATCTCTCCAGGAGTCAAACTTTTTTAAGTGCTCTCTATCTCGCAAGATGTAGCAAGTACTCCCAAATATACAGAAATATGATCGGTTGGCTTTTTTCCCTGCCCATAAATCATAAGGCGTGCAAAGCGTGTGCGGACGAAGATATACCTTATTTACCGTATGGAATGCGGTGATCACCGCCTCTTCCTAAAAATGTCTAGGCATGTTTTTCCCAAGAAGCATGGACATATCCATCGCTTATATATTCCAATTATTCCTCTTAAAAATCTCATTTTATTGAGGAGTACGAACGGACAAAAACTCGTATTTAATTCCCACTCCATCACAATAGCTATCCACTTTAGCATCTTTAAATTCAGCATTGTTGTCACTATGCGTTCGATTAATAGTGACACAGTGTTGCTTTTGTATGATACAGCACTTATTTGTAAGGAACTCAATCGCATCGAACTTTTCTCTAAGGAATCTTATGATGGAATATCTAGAAAAGTCATCGACCATCACGAGAATATATCTCTTACCACCCAAACTCTTCGAGCAAGTAAGACACATAAGATCCATGTGAATCAAATCCAAAACATGGGAGGTGGTAATGGTATTCAACTTTCGATGGGGACTGAAAATTTGTTTTCCTTGTTGGCAAGGTCCATAAATCGAGGAAGTTGATTTACCAAGGGATGGTAAGCCACGAACTAGGTCTTTTTTCACTAATCTCTCAAGATCTCTAAAATTCATGTGACCTAGTCATTTATGTCAAAGGTCCATAATGGAGACCATGGCTCTGGTGAACATAAAGGAGGACTTGGGAACTATCCCATAACAATTATCTTTGGTCCTCAAACCTTGTAGTAAAAGTTTGTCGGATTGGTCATAAACACTACATTTGGATCGATCAAACTTTATCATAAAGTTTGCATCGCACAGTTGGCTTATGTTAATTATATTTTCTTTCAACCCTTTTACGTACAATACATAGTCTAGTTTATGGAATTTGGGTATCTCAACACTGCCTCGCCTAAAATTCTATACCTACTTCCATATCCAAATGTGACTTTACCTTCCTTGCAATCCTCATGGTGATTAAAAATAGAAATGTCACATGTAATGTGCCTAGAGTAGGCACTATCAAAATAACTGTTGATGCAAAAAACTGGACCGAATACCATTTTTATGATCACAGATAAATAAATAAAAGCAATACAATCAAGCACATGAGAGATAAAGATTTTTAAAGTGGTTCGGCTATAAGAAAGAAGCCTACGTCCACTGTTATTTTATTCCCAGGGGTTTACAATAGCACAATGTGGTAGAGAGAGGGGGAAAAATGGTGTATCTTGTGTATGGTCTCTCATCGTTGTCGGATCTCTCACCCCTTTGGCTAAGGGAATACATGTATTTATAATGATGGGAGATAAAGAGATACAATCTCTTTATACATTCAGACATTTATGTCTACATACAATGAATCTAATTGTTGGCCTTCTATGATGGTTGGTCTTCCTTGAATTGCTTGGTATGCTATGTGTTGTCATCTATTAATACAGTAGAAATGTACATTAAGGCTCATTAAATGTGTTGTCATCTTCATTAATGCACATTAAATGCATAGTTATCCTTTGATCTTCCTGGTTGGTATGCCGACCAACTCTCCTCGGGTGCCGACTATCTCTCCTCGGGTGCCGACCAACTCTCCTCAGGTGTCGACTAACTCTCCTCGAGTACTGACCAACTCCCCTCGGGTGTCGATCAACTCTCCTCGGGTGCCGAATATTGCCACGTAGGATGACATGTGTCCTTTTATGATTGGTCCTCGTAGATGGAGAATTTTTGCGTCAACAGAAGCCCCCAATGCTCCATGCTCGATGGTTTACTGAAAGGATGGAGTATTTATTCTGCAGTGTTGCTCGGTGCTCGTGAAATTCTTGATCTACCTTCTTGATTTGTTCAACATAAAGTGCACTATCTCCTGGATGACATATGATGCAGGTTGATCGATGGTTGCTAATATCTCTTTTGAGGAACTCCGTGTGCTATGTATCACCCCTGGGAATTTGGATGCAGCCATGCCATAGTATGCAGCTTGTAGCTTGTCATAATCTTCACGTATGTTAATTGGTTTGCTAGCCGACCAACTGACTCCTGTGCCGAGCAACTGAGTGGTAACTTCACGTGCTTGATTTTTATGATTTATCCTCCTCTAAATACTTTGTCGAGTAACATTCTAGCTTTTGAACCCAATTATTCAATGTACCAAGCTAGTGGTGGACTTCAAAACATTTTCATACAAATTCTTCTTCATTATTGGTCGGGACAGTAGTAGTAAAGATCTCAGTGCTGTAGATGCTGAATTTGACTCCTGGACTTCAATAGCATGTGCAAAATAACTCCTGAATATGCCTCCTGAACTTCTGAATACACCTCCTGGACTTCTGAATACGCCTCATCAGCTTCAATATACCTCCTGAACTTCAATATACCTCCTGAACTTCAATATAAAAAATAATTCCTGAGCAAGAAAAATAACTCCTGAATGATGATTGGTCGGGGCCCTAACCGTGTGAGTTTGTGGAGTTGAATTTGATGCTCGACTGCATGATGTTATGATAATGTGCCACCGAATGAATAACTAAATCTGTAATAGAAGCCCCCAAGTATGGAATATAAACTTTGAATGCTTTTTTTGTTATTTTCTGATGAATATACATATGTAGAAAGACAAATTGTCCTGTTTTGCATAAACAATGAAACTTGCTCCACCTGCTGTATAATTATAGTGACTTGTCACTCTTTGGGCCTAAGCAATGAAACAACTTTCATCCCATGATCCTGCTTAGTTTAAACAACTGTTCCCGACCAACCGAAGTTGGTGGATTTTCATTCCCGACCAATCGGAGTTGGTGGATTTTTATTCCCGACCAACCGAAGTTGGTGAATTTTCATTCTCGACCAATCGGAGTTGGTGGATTTTTATTCCCGGCAAACCGAAGTTGGTGGATTTTTATTCCCGACCAACCGGAGTTGGTGGATTTTGATAATAAATGATGGAGACTTCCTCGGAGCTGACCAACGGATTGTTGGGAATAAGATATAATAAATGCTGGAGACATCCATGGAGCTGAATATGATAATAAGTATCTCGCTGAGCTCCATGTTGAGATGAATATAGAATATGAATCCCAATGGATATATAGAATAATTTGTGCTTGAGCCGATATCTCGGAGCAATAATAAAATATATAATGCCTCGCTGAGGTGAAATTTCATAATGCTGAGCAATGATAATAGTTTTAAGATTGTTTCTGAGCATTCGTCGACGTTGAATCTTGTACCTGTAAAATTAATAACTTGCCCTACCAAATTAATCATAGGAATAATTTAGTCATCTAATATATATGATATGTATATGCTCGGGCAATAAAAATATCAATTTCAAAATAGAAAATAATATATGTTGGCTAATATGTCAAGGCAAAATTTCCTGATGTCGAGCAATAACAGTTTCCAGAAGTTTAAGATTGTGGCCGAGCTTTCGTCGGGATTGAATCTTGTACCTATGGAATTTCAATAAGCTGCCAGAACACCTGTTGAGGCTAAATCAAATAGTCATTGTCACGAGAATAATTATTCTACCAAACAATATGTGATGTGTATCAGCATAAGGTAATAAAAATTTCCAGATAATAATGTGTCATGTGAGCAAATTTTTATCAGATAGGTGCCATATGTAAGACATAATTGTGTAATCTAGGATTTTTGTAAAATTATTTACAATCCCAATAAATATTAAAAATGAGTTGGTTTTTAGAAATATATATTGATTTTAAAAATATTTTTGAGGTGGGGTTGTAAACTGTAGATACTTGGTGTAATAAATCGAAAATATCTTTAAACATTATGTGGATAAACCAAGAGTCCTTTTTTGAACAGAAAATGAAGTCAAAAAGTGAGACTTGAGCCCTAACTAGACTCGTATGATTTCAGTTGTTCTTGTCGACGACCAATTATTAGGTCTACACTGTCGACCAACGATGACGATCTTCATTTTCTTTCTGCCAATCAACAATGAACCAGATTCGTTGTTGTTGCAGTGGAGAAGGGTTACCACGATGATAGTCGGAAAAACCTGATCTAATCCATAGTTGATGTCGTCGAGTTCCACCAACAATAACTACCTTCAACCAGTAAGTTCTTGCTTGGCCACAATCGCCGACCAACATTAGAACTGCGGTTTATCTTTCCTGTCATCGATTAGCAAATGGGAGGTCTAAAATTCTAAATGTGCACAACATCTTCCGTCGACCAACCATGATAGCCTTGTAGTTGCAGAAAAATGAATTTCAAGTCACCGATTAACAATAGGTGGTTATTTCTGTAATTTAGAAGTTATCGATCACGAAGGTGATCCAGTGGTGCCATCATAGTTGGTGTCGACCAAGAGATTGATGCCAATTGATTATTTTTATTTTCCATGAAATTGAAACGTTTTGTCAAATGTGGGTTGAGCTCTCTTCGTACAGTGGCTGTCTACCAGCTAAAAGGAAAATTGTAGTTGCGAGCACCTTGCTGCCGACCAATTACATATGGTCGGAAAGCTCCCGACTTGCGTAAATCGTCATTTAAGAGAACTGTGGTAGCATAATCATTACACCGCCAAGTATAGTATATCAGTGTTTTATTTACCCTCCGACCAAGAAGCAGTTGGTCTCCAACCAACTTTGTGTTTTCGCCGACCAGTTTTTCCATTCCACCGACCAAAAATTGGTTGCACCAATCTGCTATATGAGTTTGAGACCAACAATAGGTGTTTCCAATCAGCAAATATGAATTCTTAATTTGTATAATACCTAGTCTGGACCTGTCATCGACCAATAATGAGTATGCCGACCAAGTCGGGTACTGTTAGGACTTTGGTACTGTGACATATCGCCGACCAGAGTTGATGTGTGCTAATCAATAAAAATTCACCGACCAACAACAACCCACACAACCTGGTATATCCGACCAACAACAATACCAGAAATCGAGCCATAAATATCGCCGACCAACGAATATCGCCTGTGTAAAGCCACCATGTGTTGTTGATTGGCACAGTTTAAAAAAGAATAGGAAAGGGTATTATTTCTCGGCAAGATTGAGGGTTCGTTTGCCAACTCCTCAGATATCAAATCTCATGTGTTTAAGTTCGTCAAATTAGGGAGATTTCGATCTTATATTTATGCCCCATATCCATTTGTTGTAAAATGGTAGAGATGAGTGGATTGAAATTGTATAGTTGTCAGGTCGCTGGAATTTGATTCCACATTAAATAAATTTATTAAACCCATAACACAACCGTCATCAGATATAAAAAGGGAGTTTAATAAATCAAAATTACCAACTCTATATGTAAAGATATGGTTAATATTCTGAAGAGAGAGAATCGTTTGGAATTATTGTGCAATATGGGGATCCAACTAATCTTTACCCCATGTAACACTATGGAGGGGTTTGTCTAAAAATTGCATCAAACCAATAAGACAAAAATTTAAAGAAATGGAATACAAAATAAATCAAATTGATGAGAGCTTTTGAAGTATATCTGGGTCAGAATTGTGATTTCTTTAGTGAGAGAAAATTATTCTTGACTATATCTCTTCTTATTTCCCCATTACAGGTAGATACATATGTTGCGAATGAAAATTTTAGAAGGTATTGAAAGATCTAAAATTCATGAAAGAGCGACACAGTTGTGCAGATTTGGGACTCAGTAAAAATTAAGTATGTAATTTATTCACATGAATAAAATGATGTGATTGATATCTCCAATTTTTAGATTGCCTGATAAATCATTGTATATAGCAATATCATGTGAATTAAAAAATATGTCGTTTGTGAATATAGATTCATGATTGAAGGAAATAATATGTGTATATAATTGTTCATATAAAAAGATAGAAAGACTTATCTTTTGATGATAATCTACATATCTTGTGATAAAAGGAATTCTTGTATCGAATTCCCAGAGACGTCGACAATTTGTTGATGCAAAAAACTGGACCGAATCCCATTTTTATGATCACAGATAAATAAATAAAATCAATCCAATCAAGCACATGAGAGACAAAGATTTTTAAAGTGGTTTGGCTATAAGAAAGAAGCCTACGTCCACTGTTATTTTATTCTCAGGGGTTTACAATAGCACAATGTGGTAGAGAGAGGGAGAAAAAGGGTGTATCTTGTGTATGGTCTCTCATCATTGTCGGATCTCTCCCCCCTTTGGCTAAGGGAATACATGTATTTATAGTGATGGAGATAAAGAGATACAATGTCTTTATACATTCAGGCATTTATGTCTACATACAACGAATCTAATTGTTGGCCTTCTATGATGGTTGGTCTTCCTTGAATTGCTTGGTATGCTATGTGTTGTCATCTATTAATACAGTAGAAATGTACATTAAGGCTCATTAAATGCGTTGTCAAATCTGTTGATGCAAAAAACTGGACCGAATACCATTTTTATGATCACAGATAAATAGATAAAAACAATCCAATCAAGCACATGCGAGACAAAGATTTTTATATCCGGACTTGTATGAAAATGAATTATAGGTTCTAGTAATAACTACATATATATATATATATATATATATATATATACGCGTTATGTGCCGAGGGCCTAATGAATCCCGACGATCAACGTTTTCAGGTAGTAGTGTATCGGGGGGGTTCCTTATTTTGATTTCGCTTCGCGAGACACCCCATGCACGAACATAGCACAGTGTTGGGAATGGAGAGAAGTTTAGCCCTTAGTACTCTGGTTTACGAGGATTTTCAGATATTGGGTGAAAAGGATTAGTTAGGCAGGGTAGCTTAACTAGGTTATCTAAAAGGTATGCGATAGGTGTGCACTATTAGAAGAGAGGTGAGGGGTATCTCATGGGAATACGATACCAATTTAAATATGAGATAAATCATATTTTTGAAATATGGCATTTATGCACTTGTAGAATATTTTTCAAACTCGGGCTCTGACTCGTTTTCTCTATTTTTCCCTCTCTTGATATGTATATATATATATATATATAGTCCAAACACAGGGACGCCTGTATGACGATTCCTTTGAGTCAGATGTTTGCTCCAACAGCTGTGGATGTATGCAGGTTTACAGTAGACGCTTATATCATTGTAATCTAGATACGAGGTACTGTAGAAACATTCGGGCCGATAGACCAATTGTATTATTTGTTCTTTTACCTCCTTTTTACTGCAGCTTTTGATTTGATTGTATTATGTTAAACCGAGTGTTCGGTTAGTTTCTTTCATTTCAGTTGTTGCATATAAACTGTGTGAATGTTTTATTTGAATGGTTTGGTTAAAAAGATTTATTAAATAAAATTTTGATGTCAGCCTAATAGGTTACTAGTAATTAAATTAGTTTTCGACAGTGATGGTGAGAATGAACCATATGAGACTTATGTTTTAATTTAGTATAGGATTGATCACCCAGTATTTTATTAGGCGAGGTGTCACCCAGTCCTGGCCGTGAAATTCTAGCTTAGCATAGCAAATTGGTTTTGCATTTTCTACTGGCTATCTATGAGGGAGCGGAGAGCCGTCGCTACCTCAACCATTTTCAAGTGAGGCGGTGCTTGACTGGAGCTAGAACCAACCCCATGTGGTGGTGCTAGTTGATTTTCTGGAGGAGGAGGAGGATTCATGGCCATCAGTTTTAATTGTATGAGTTGTGCATTGATGAAGGAGGGGGGCTTAAAAGCTCAACAAGAGCTCCTTCAATAGTGAAACAACTCCATAAAGAAAGAGGACTGGTTCACCACCAGAGACTCTAATGAGTGTAAGCTAAAACAAGGAAGAGATGACTATCTTTGTTCCCACAAATGGCGCCAAATTGATGATGCTGAAATCACCACCACGAGATTAAGATGAGATTATGAGTAGCTCAAGCTCAATTACATCACAACAATGGGGATAAATGATAAGACAGATCCATATATATATATATATATATATATATATATATACACACACTAGCGTATGCCCGTGCCCGAGGCCACGGCGATAAATTTACCCCCGTGATAAAACCCAGTCCATAATAACCCGCCTTTTTTAAAAAAAACTTTGAAAAAATATATATTTAAAAAAAAATATTTTAAAAAAATATTTTTTTAAAAAATATTTTAATAAAAAATAATAATGCATGCAAGCATGCAACACATAAAATGACATGCATGTTTATCATACATGTTTATCATGCATGAATTACTATTCATAACACCATTGTCCCATATATATATATATATATATGAGAGTAGGAGATGAGGATAAGAGGGTGAACACAATGATATAAAGTGGTTCATCCAATCTGACCTACATCCATTGTGTGAATGTGAAATCCACTAAACAAAGGCTCTAATGGCCATGGATACAACACTCTAGTTCTCTCTCTTTTGTATACAATCTAACATAGTTATGTTAGGGGTATGAATAAGCGATCCTTTCTTATAGATAAGATGAAGAGTATATATAGGGTTTGGGGGGTGTAATGTACCCCCCAAGCATGTAATCAGCATGTGCATGGGGACACTCCCAATAAGATGAAGACACATATCCCTAGCACATGTACATAATAATGATGTAATATTCCCTCACGTGAGGGAATGATCTTGTTGCAACAGTTTTGCCCACGTGGGATCTTCCATGCTGGAACCTTGTACTGCTCCTACTACAGATGCCCTTTTGAGAAGTCTTAGCCTGGCTGAGTACGTGGTTGTATACTGGTAAGTGTAGTCTCTGATGAGGAGCCCAGGTCGAGGTTGACTAACAGGTCATCACCTAGTGTTTGCCGTGTGAGTATACGAGAGGCGCCTTGTTGCTGAAGCACTTGCCTGAAGTATCGGCTTGCTAGATGGCTAAGATTACTATGTATGAGGACGACTTTGGTTTTGGATGATTCCTGTAAACATATCGTGAACTCCTTCTGGAAGCTCGGTTGCTCGGGGTTAGAAGGTCTCATACAGAGACGAGGCCATATTTGGGTATATCATCCTTAGTTGGTCATAAAACATACACAGGTGCTATCTGAAATGTTTACTAATAAAACAAACAAACGTTTATTGCAACCAGCTACAAATGTTTAACAAAGCAAACAACCATCCACTTTTTCGATAAATGTTTAAGATGAATGTTTACTACAACCAACAACACAATGTTATTAAATATATACAGCAAACAACTAACTAATAAACCATAAAGTGTTTAATAAATAAAGATACAAAAAACCAACATGGGATATTCTATTTCTTCCTTTGTTGTCTATTTTTTGCATGGCTTTTCCTTAAAGTGGTAGGGTTACATATCTTGGTAGGGTCGAACCAACTTTTCGTTCATTGCTTCGGGTCCAGTTCATTGCTCTCCTTCTGCATTCCTTTTCTAGCACTAACACATTTAGCCTCTAAGAGGGCATCACACTCACACGCTGCCCGAGAAGCATCAAAGAATGCTTGATAATCTTCAGTGGAGGGATCATCACTTAAATATTTAAGCACTTCTTATAAGAAATGAATTGCTACGTCAATACCTGAATCCTATTAATATTACCACAACAAGTGTTATTAATACTACTAATACATGTTACCAAACCTTAAATTTTGAAGTGAGGTATCATACCAGTTGTAGACACCACATTCTAGGACCCTTTAAGTCTCTCCTAAGTTCCTTAGTACCTCTCCATTTCACTAAAAATACTAGGTCATACTTTGAGTACCGATCTATAGGTCACCGGGCGCTCCCGAGCTCCGTTTGACTTTAGTCAACTCTATGCTCAGAGCAAAATCTCAATGAATATTTAAAAGGCTCTAAATCCCCTTTCCAATTGTCCACCCCCGTGCTCGTATCGGCATAATGGTTCAGATGAATGAACCATTTTACTACCAAAAATCGATCTAGAGGCCACTAGGCACTCTCGGGCCCCGATTTGCCCCAATCAATTGCATCGTCATAGAAAAAGTTCTTTAAATCTTTGAAGCGCACTGAAACCCCATTCCAACGGTCTGGCCCTATGCAAAACACATAACCGTTCGGACGAACGATCCTTTTCCCCCCGAAAATAATCCAAAGGCCATAGGGCTCACCTGGGCTCCATTTAACCAAGGTTAATTCTTCAGTTTGAATGATGTTGAATGAATCTTCTAAGGTAATTGAATACCCTTTCCAATGACCCACCCCATGTGCAATTCTGACTTATGGTACGGACAAACAACCTGTTTTACTTTGGGAGGTCACCGGGCGCTTCCAGGCCCCGGTTGACCAAATTTAACTTTCTGAATCGAGCAAAGCTATTTGGAATGTATAAGTAACTCACATAACCTTTCAAATGGTCCTCCCCGTGCACGATTTTGACTTACCGTTTGGATGAACAATCCATTTTCGTTCGACGATCTCTCATTCAATGGACCGACGAGTGCTTTCGAGCAACAATTGACCCAAAGTCAACTCCTGGACTCGAGAGTGGTCTCTTGAAGGTCTCTGAATTACCTTTTCAATGGTACTCCCCATCATGATTTGCATGAATGGATTGCATTCAATGACCATTTGTCCGAAATAATCTGCACATGACTGTCGATTGGTAGGTCCATTTCCTTGCCAATTAGTAATGTGTCTAAGGTTACCTACTTATTGGTAGGATTGGGACCTTGCCAATCGGCACCACCCTAACCCTATAAATAGAATACATGACCTCACTCCCAAAGCACACCTCATATCCACCAGCATCAAGTAATCTCAGTAACATTTTCTTTCAATCAGCGAAGTTTCCTCATGTGAAGTTCCATTTAATCTTACATTCCCATCCTTTCATACCCAATTTAGCAAAATCACATTCTCTCTCATCCAAAATTCATCTCAATATTCAAGGGAGTTCATCCAAGATTAAGAACAAGCTTGAATTCTTCAAAGAAGGTCCAAATCCTTCCCTCTCCCTTTAAATTTCTTGTTTTTACATTAAATTCGTAGTCTAGTTTTGCTTTATTTCATACACATTAACATCTCACGTTTTTATTAGTTATATTTCACCTACTTTATTTTCTATAAAAAACCAAAACAAACAAAAAGAGGGCTATGCCCATAAATTCCTAATGGGATTATCCATCACATATTTTCCAAACTAAAACACATTTCCTAAACACACACATATAATAAAATTTCATTTGAATCTATGGGATAAACCCCACCCCTATGATACATACGAACTACGTGGACTTTGATGACTTTATAGGATATGTAGGCATTTCATATTAAAATCCTAGACTCGAGTCCAATTTTCCAATTTTCTAATTTTCCAATTTCCAAATTTCAAATTTTCCTAAATTCCCCCATTTCCACATTTATCATATTCTTTCATTATTGTAATACATATTGTGTTTGTGATCCTTATAAGTGTTCTATCCAACACATATTATCGTTTCATCATAGCGATCAATATCACGATAAACACATAAATCATATTTTTAATATTATTTTTGGGAGCATTCCTATGAATGACCTTACTCTATCTCTTCCATGGTATGAGTTGGGAATTTTCGATATCCATTATATGAACACGCAAACATATTTCACGGAGAAATAAAAAATAATAATAACATAATCCCATTAGAGACCGAAAGTGTAGAATGGGTTCCTAACAACTTCTAATTTCGTAACTTAGCCCTTGAACCTTTCAACTATTAGTTTCGTAAGCATTAGTTTGTCTTTGATGCCTTCTCGAAGCAACGACATGTTATTTTTCCTGTTTTGTGCACAATAGGTTGGCGAGTCCATCTCTTTACATTCACCCCACACCGATGATGGATGGAGCTCTCCTAAAGAGTAAGTGGGTGCGAGACCTTTTTATCCCCTCCTTTCTCCCCTGCCCCACAGGAGAGAGTGAGGATAGACATTCGGGATGGCCACACCAGTTTTTCAGTATCATCTAGACCTGTCAAAATACACGATAACCCGTTAACACGACACAACACGACACGAAATTATAAGTTAATGGGTTTACCCTTATTGGGTTTGGGTCATTAACGGGTTGACACGGTAGACCCGTTAACACTAACGGTTCGGATTTGGAAATTTACCTGTACCCGTTTTAACCCGTTTCTACCCGTTAACACCCGCTAACACTAACGGGTACTATAGGGTCACCCAACCCGTACACAATAACAATAACCATTAAAACCCATTATTTCTAAATCTTTAAAGACTAACGGGTGCTATAGGGTCACCCAATCTATACCCAATTAAAATCCATTATTTTTAAAGTATTGAAGACTAACGGGTATTATAGGGTCACCCAACCCGTTACCCATTTCGACCCAAAATGATTCGTTAATATTAACAGGTGTTAACGGTTTGGGTCGTGTACCCGTTAATATTAATGGGTCGTGTTTGGGTATTGTTATTAGACCCGTTAGGCTTAACGGGTCGTGTATGGGTTAGGGTGTTTTGACCCGTAACCCGTAACCCGTAACCCGTACACGACCCAAACCGACCCGTTGACAGGACTAGTATCATCCACTATTGGGTTTCCCTTTCTGTTAATAGGATTGCAGACCAAGGGATGAGATTGCTCGTTATACCACACCAAATATCCTTCAACACACTTCCAAGGATAGTTGCGTATGGGTCTAGATTTTCTAGTAGCATCGAGGACATGGTCAACCCAGTTCTCCTGGTACCATTTCTCATTGTCATACACCACCTTGTACCTAGGTTGTGTCATACCATTTCTCATTATCATACACCACCTTCTACCTAGGTTGTGTCCTACCTCTCTCTTCTTTAATCGGGCGCATTGGAAGGCGTGCAATAATTTGGACCCATCCGATTTGATGAAGCACTCGCTCCATATAATATGGCTCGACCACGTCATAGCGTATGAGAATATCGGTGTACCACGATATCTCATGGAATAGATAGTCCTCAACATTTTCCTTGTATGGATCCCATACAACCTACATTTTAAATCATCTTGTAAGTAAATAGTAAACTTAACTTAAACATGATTATAAACAGTATACTTAAGTAAAACATATCATGTAACTAAAACCTGATACTCACATCGTGAACTTTTAAATCATCCAAAGTCTCCCTCATAGCCAGCAATTGCTCTTTCGAATCGCCCATTTGTGCCTTCCATCTACAAATCCGGGTCTCAACCGTTGTATAATCAGACTTACAAACACTACGTTCCAAATCGAAGTGATCATGTATCCATGCCTGAGTATCCATTAATATCTTCAAATAAGCTAAACATTAGAATTTTTTTTATATATAAATCAAAATATATTAGGATAAAGAGTATATATACACATTACCACTAGAAGAGGGATATATCCATCAACTAGGCATACGTCAGCCCTGGATGCGATCCCCAATTGGAGGTATAGGTGAGATAAGAGGTAACCTCCTAAGTTCTTGTCCTTTACTTCCTCTAAGTTCTTCAATTATTGAATGTAATATATCGGGACTCGGGTCCCTAACTTGTCCTGAAAAATAAGGCACCCAATCATAAATAGAAGATATGCCCGGGCATATCAATTGATGTGTTATCCTTTGCATTCTCACCCAAAGCCTTAACCATATCCTCCCATAATTTCATCAACCAATCAAACCATACCGTATGCAAAGACTTGTATCCTCCTCAAGATCTTTTTGGTTGTGAGTCGGATATTTTTAGTTTCGTCCTTGTTTTTTACTTTTAAACGAGGTCCAAAGAAGATACCCCTTTAAATATGTCATCATCATTAGAAGATAACGATGTAGATGAACTACTTGATGTGCTAAAGCTAATATCCCCTTAACACATTCATATACAACCCCATCACTAACCTCCACCCTCAATAGCCCCCTCACCTACCACAGGATTCACATACTTACCCACCGCACCCTAATTATCAACAACCACACCCTCACCCACCGCACCCTCACCAACCACCGCCTCCTCGCTTACCATACCCTCATCAGCCCCATCATCACCTACCATATAATCACCTGTATCTTTACATGTAATTCTTTCCTGTTTTCATTTTTTTTTCGACGTAGTTATGGTTGGTCTACCCTCTCTCCCCATTTATGATCTGAAATACTTGTTTGAAATGAGAATAATTGTTTGAAATTAACACATTAAAATGAATATAGAAATAAAATAAATTTGGAAACATGCATTTAAAATGGGGAACAATATCCACAACCAATCAAAATCGTGAAATTTTGCAAACCATGGTCAAAGTAGGCCATAGGTTTTGCACATTGGACTTTCTACCGCAACTGTGAGGGTGGAATACACGACCTGAGTTGGCCACGAAAATTCACCTTCTCCGGTGATGGGAGACCATGTAATTCAACGCATATATTTTTTTTACATTTACGGTTCAGTTTCAACAAAAAAATGGGGTTCAGATTAAACTTAAATTAGTTTTTTTTTTTAACTTTTTTTATTAATCATGGGGGATCGAATGGGCTTTATGCAGATATAGATTAAGCATGACCATAAATGCATAAGTATAGAGTTTTGGAATGTATTCCAGGTTATGTTTGGATAGTTTTAATAAGGATTTGGTTTGAGTAGAGACAAAATGGGTGGATTTTTAATTTTGGTTTATATAATGGGATTTTAAATTGGGGTGTTGGGTTTTTGTGGTGTTAGGGAGAAATAAGGTGCATTTTTCTAGTCTTTTGGATCTAGTCGTGTTTTGGAGTTCATTTTGGGGTGGGAATATCACCACCCCTTAACTAGATGAGAGTATACCCGAGAGGTCTCATTCCCTCTTATAAAACACTGATAAAGTTTATTCCTCATCTATTTTACTTTGACATCCTTTTGCTCATAAGTCCAATTGTTTAAGATGGTAAACCAAAGTTGTTGGTTAGGAAGTACTCCAAACAAAGAGGAAGCGATAGTAAGCACAAATTATTAAAGTCGTGTCAAATAATCCCGTAAAAGTGAACACAAGTTTGGTTCTCAACTTAAAATTGTTGAGTCTTCTAAAACCTATTACAACTCACTTTGAACCTCTAAAACTCTTGAAGCCATTAAAAGTTCTATATCTCACCTCTCCATACCCATCTTTCATGATGACGATGTGATTGTCAAAATACACAAAGAAACTCTTGAAGCTTTTATTAGCTCTTGTGACTCCAAACTGTTAGGTAGGGCCATCCTTGATAAAGGCAAACAAACCCTTACATTTATTGCTCTTCACTCTCTTCTCTCTAAGGAATGGCAGTTGGTTCATCCATTGAAACTTATTTCAAGAGGTAAAGGTTTTTTATAGTATGCACTTTGATTAGAAGGATGATATGCTGAAAGTTTGGACATTGGGTCCCTTAAGACTAGATGTGGGATTTTTTAAACCTATTAAATGGTGTACTAACTTCAGACCATCATCTTATGTCTCTTCCACCTCTCATGTTTGAGTCCGATTTTTGGACTTACCCGAGGAGTATTGGCATCCTCGATTGCTCATGGAGATTACGAGGGGCATTGGAAATCCCATTAGGATTTACCCAACAACTCTAGAGAAAAAATATGTTTTGTTTGCTAGAATTTTGGTTGAAGTGGATTTTGCATATGAACTTCCTAAAAGAGTTGTCAATTATGGAGATGGGTTTAACTCCAAATACTCTTTGTTGTGGAACACCATCCATCATTTTGTGAATTTTATGGTTGTGTAGGTCATGCTATATCTTTCTGTAAAAGGGTTAAATCTCACGTCAAATAACCACCCCAACCTAAGGTGGTGAAAGATTGTCAAAGGTATGCTCATGAAAATGTTTCTACAATTTGAAAGGAAAAACTCCATCAAAATTGCATTACTGAGTTGGTGCAAAATAACTTAGGTGATGATCTTATTCCTGCCTCAAATTCTGAATTTGGTCTAAAAACCAACTCATAATATATAATTTCCCATTAAAATAATATTTCCCTTAGTTGTTTAAATTTGGTTAATAACCAGAAGTCTCAAACTTTGTCTTATGACAATAATAGCTTCTCTATCTTGGGTACTGTACGTGAAGATCTTGTGACTGAAGATGTGAATCAGAAGGAAATGGTTCTTGTCATTGCTTACGTTCAAATAGCTCCTTATCAAGAAAATAGGCAGACTATTTTTTCTTCTTCTTTGTCAGATGAAAAAGAAGACTTATAGAGACTAAGGGTCCGTTTGGTTGTTAGTGGGCAAAAGCTTGGGCATGGCAAAATTTGCCTAGGCAAGGCAAATTTTACCTAGGCAAATTCAGATGACGCTATCAAACAACAGTAGGCGAAATTAAAATCAATCCAATTAATTTATTTAAAAACAATTTTTATATTATATTCAAAAATGTTAAAAATAGTTTTTGCAATATTTTTTATATTACAGTTTTTATATTATATTCAAAAATGTTAAAAAATTTGTAAAACATTCTCTTAACAATTTTTTATAATATCAAAAACAGTTTTTAAAATATTACAAAACAAATTTTAAACATTCACAACAGTTTTTTTAAACTCTTTAAAACAGTTTTAAAAAATGTTTTTTAAAACTTTAAAACAGTTTTTATAATATATCCAAAACAGTTTTTAAAAATGTTAAAAACTGTTTTACAAAATTTTTATATTACGGTTTTTCAAAAAATTTGTAAAACATTCTCTTAACAATTTTTTATAATATTAAAAGCAGTTTTCAAAATATTACAAAACAGTTTTTAAACATTCACAACAGTTTTTTTAAACTCTTTAAAACAGTTTTAAAAAATGTTTTTTTAAACTTTAAAACAGTTTTTATAATATATCCAAAACAGTTTTTAAAAATGTTAAAAACTGTTTTACAATATTTTTATAATAGTTTTTTTTTGTAAAACATTCTCTTAACAATTTTTTATAATATTAAAAGCAGTTTTCAAAACATTACAAAACAGTTTTTAAACATTCACAACAGTTTTTTTAAACTCTTTAAAACAGTTTTAAAAAATATTTTTTAAAACTTTAAAACAGTTTTTATAATATATCCAAAACAGTTTTTAAAAATGTTAAAAACTGTTTTACAATATTTTTATATTACGGTTTTTCAAAAAATTTGTAAAACATTCTCTTAACAATTTTTTATACTATTAAAAGCAGTTTTCAAAACATTACAAAACAGTTTTTAAATATTTATAACAGTTTTTTTAAATATTTAAAACAGTCTTTAAAATTATTTTTTAAAACTTTAAAACTGTTTTTATAATATATTCACAACAGTTTTTAAAAATGTTAAAAACAGTTTTTACAATATTTTGTTAATACGGTTTTTAAAAAAAATTGTAAACACTTTCTTAACATTTTTTTATAATATTAAAAACAGTTTTTGAAACATTACAAAACAATTTTTAAATATTCATAACAGTTTTTTAATTATTTAAAACAGTTTTTAAATTATTTTTTAAAACATTAAAATCGTTTAAGAAGTTGGCAAATTTGTGGGCAAATATTTCTCACTCAAATAAATAAGCAAAATTTGCCCACAGATTGTGCGTAGGAGGTGTTGTACGTTGGCAAATAATGCCTAGGGAAATTATGCAACCAAACAGCCAAAATGTGGGCAAATTTTCATATTTGCCAACTTTTTGGCATTTGCCTAGGCAAATTATGCGAACCAAACGAACCCTAAGTGTTTCAGTCAGACCCTCTTTTGGGACTACAAATTCTGCCAACTATTCGATCCAAGAGAAAGAGGATCTTAGCATTTATGGTGGAGATTTGGGAGTTGTTCAACACTCTGATCAAAGAGATATTGGTTTGCATATTTTTCTACAATTGGATACAAACTCTAGCACGGTTCATATTATTGCATTGTACCCATAACAACCTTCCTCGTCAAACTACTCTCAACCTCTTTCATATCAGCTTTTGGGAGGGAATTTTGATGGCTCCGTATCTCACGATATGTACATCACAACCCTCTCTCACAAGCCTCAAGATTTTAATAATCTTTACCCTTCTTTCAAGCCTAACATAACGAATTCTTTAAGATTTTTTGGTAAAAAAAGATGATTGGGTAGATTATCTTAGTGACGAGTATACAACCTCCAAATTTAATTATCCCATGTTATCTAATGATAGTTCCTATGCTATATCTCACTCTCGATCTTTTGGGAATGACTTAGACAATCTCGCTGATAATGTTGGCCCTAATACACATCCTACTCGCTCAAAATTTACTAAAGCCGAAAAATCATGAAAAAATTGACAACGTCAACTCGAATAAGACGAAACCAATAAAAAACTAGCGGATCTCGAGATTTTCAAGATTATGACAGATGCAAAAAAGACAATTGAAGAAGGTCTTCAAAAAATTTGTGACGAATGTGGAAATTCTCTAGATGGAGAAATTCATATAGATCATTTTGTGTTGAAATCCCAAAATACAGAGATTCCCATATTGAAGAAGTGGAGATATTTTAACGTTTTGGAATCTTGTGTAAAAACCAGCAAGGGTAACTGATGTTCCCTTTGTATTTTTCATTGGGTAATTTGGTAGTTAGTTTAATCATTTGTCCTTTGCAACGCTGATAGGAGTCTAGGCCTTTTATATTTTGTCTTTGTCTCTTGCACAGTTCTTCTTTGTTATAGTCTCGGTGGTGGGCTCACTCATCCACTATTTTTCATTTTTTCTTTAATGTGATATCTTTAGTTTAAAAAAAGTTAAATGAGGCATAGAATGTCGGGCTTGTGTCAACAAAGCCCTTGAAATCAAAGAAATTTTTATTGCTCTCAATGATAAGAAAAAAAAGAGGTGTGGTTTCTCTATGCCTTTTCGTAATTGGTATTGTCTATGAGTCTATTATGTATAGGTGTTGTTTTAGTTGTGTTTAGGATTACAGGTTTATGGAGATGTAAATTGAGTTTGTTTGTCTACGGAAAAGTTCGAATAAAATGTGGTGAATTTAGTATACCATTATATAATTTATTTATTTACTTTTGTAGAGTTTCATTTCAAAATATCCAAAGAAATTAATCGGTATAAATTTGAAAAATGTTCCATAGTTTAATCAACTTTTTTTGCATTTTGGTGGATTCTATTTTTTGCGTTGTGACCACTGAAGAATTTAGTTGTGTAATGACTTACGAAAGGTAAGGCTGTTTGGGATGTTTTGTGATCCACACATGACAAATATACACTTATTATCACCTAGATGCATGCTTAGGATAAGATTAAAATTGGCTAATATATTTCACATAACCCGCGTGTTTTTAAATGTGAAAATTTTGATTAAAAACTATGAAAATTAAAAGAGTGGTGTTTTTGCATTTAAACCCTATGACACACTACCTTTCTCAAATATGGTGTAATGGTGAGAAGTGAGACATCTAAAAGATGAGTTATGAGAAAGGACATAGAAGAGAGAAGAATAATATTTGATGGGTGTCTGAAATGTTAGGCGAGGGAGTTTATTTGTTGTGTGTGGGTGTACAATAAAGGGTATGGTGTGAGGAAGTTTTAGAGTGTGTGTGGGTTTTTTGGATTAGTATGTATGTGTACCATATTGTGTATAACTATATATAATTAGTAAACAATTACTATGCACATATTCATAACACATGCAAAAAAAAAATAGATATAAAATATACTAATATGAAAAACTATAACACAGACATATAAAAAGACATAAACAAACAAATTAAAATATAAACAAAGCAAATAACACTAAAAAATTAAAAAGAAAATAAAGAAACGTATTATCGACACACACATGTATATATATTTACTTAATATAAGGCCCACAAAAGGACACATACTAATATAGATCTAAACACGACTTTAAATAAAATGATACGAACATAAATAAAATACTAAAAATATGTAAAAGACCTCAAAATGATACATATAAAGTAGTAATATAAATATAATACACACGGGGAATCACAAAAGGTTAGGGAAATGATTTTGGCTTGGGTATTTGGTAACAAGGATGGGTTTAGGCTTGTTTGACTCTATCATTGCCACATTTTTCTTGATGTAATCCGCTTGAAACCGCAAATGCAGTTGACCAACAATATTAATAAATACACCCATAAGGCTACTTTTATCGAGAACTAGCAATTAAAATGCATCTATTTGAGGTATAATTTTAACACTTTTAGGTGATTATAAAAAACCATATTTATAACTTTTATTTTAAAAAATGAATTCATTAATAAGGAGGTTAACGTTTATTTAAAAACTCGTGTCATCCTCTAATTTCTAGAGAGAATTTATAGTTATTATATATGATATGATTGTATATGATATATGATATGATATGAATCTATATAACTATTATAAATCGAAAGACAAGATTATTATCCCTCTTATTTCAGCCTCCATGTGGAAACTGTAATATTCTATTTTCACCCACGCAAACTCCATACCGCCTATCCCTCTTTTCCCATTGGTTCATATCCCTCATCCCATTTAATTATATTTCTCTCTTATTATACTAATTCACATTTAGGGTTTTTAAATCTGCCAAATTTGAAAGACAATACAACTCCCATTAGGAGTTGAAAAGCCTATACACTCTTAGTATAAATTTATATTCATAAAATTAACAGAATCAAAAAAATTCTATTTGGTTCCATTTTAATATTTTTAGCCGGATATGAGTGCTGACGAGGAATCTAACGGCGAAGATTTTCCCAAAGATGAAGTCCAATGCGAGATTGAAGATGATTTTTTCATTTTGGGTTTTGTCGCTGACGTAGAACGAACCTATATGGATATCCTCACCTATCTCCATTGATGATCACCCACTATTTGCGACGATGACCTATTTATAGCTCCTGCACTGATTTGTAGGATCATATGCTTCTTAAACACCTCTGCCCTCAAGTCTTCATTCTATAAGAATTTGTTAAAATATCTCTCATTTTTGACAAATCATGTGTTACTTTTTCTAAGGTATTTGTTAATGTTGCTAAGTCATATGTGGAGAAAGAGAGGTGATAAAGAGACATAGGAACCATGACTACTCACCAATAAAAAAATAGAAGTATCCTATATCAATACGCCAACGATTAAAGGTAATAAGTTTTGTCTAAATACCTAACGAGGTACAAAAGAAATCACAAATTATTTAGAAGAATCTTCGCTTATAGTAATTCTAGAAATGAACCTAGAAATTAAAAAAACTTGTTTAAACCTATAAACCAACCCTAAACCCAAAACTTAATTATACACACAACCTATAAAATACAAAAATTACTGCTGGTACCCTAACATATCCCCACAAGTTTGTAAACTTTATTTTAGCCCCTAAAACATTCAAATACGTAGAAAAATAATTATATAGTTTAACCAAAACTATCTGAGACAAAATACTTACACCAAACTACTTTCACAAACCCCCTTGCTGATTTGGAAGAAACCTAGACAGCCACCTAGACCCTGGAGCATGATAATTCATGTGAAATCTTTGACACCTATTCCCCAATAACCAAAACTATTGCAATAAAATTTTGAAATCCACCTTTAAAACCACCAATAATCTCCCCATTTTTAACCCCATAAAGGCCCTTCTTACCACTTTAAAAACATACCTATTTAACATTAAAAAATCAAGATCAAAATTTGAAAGTTCTGGTATCTTAACATTTTATGTATCAAACATAGTTTTCTTGATTCCATTGTATTTGTAAGGACAAAGGGCATCTACAGTATTTCTGCACTAACTTAAGAATGTTGTTATCTTTCACATATTGAAATTCATATTGGTTTGGCACTCAACTGGGTCAAATAACAAAAAAACTCCATTGAAGTGTGAGCTTCAATGGTGGATTCTATATTATTAACCTTAAACCAGTTTCAAGGTGGGAAAATTTGATCTTTAGTTCTCATTAGCCTAAGTGCAATGGCCAATTTGAGTGTAATATAGTTTAGATACCTAAAATCACAAATTTTTAATTACAGCTTGAAATTTCTATACAAAAAGTTATCCCTTTAAAATATGAATTAGAACCTTAAACCAAAACGTTTCCATTCCAAAATTACCCAAGAGCTAAACCATGAATATTCCCTAGTTCGAATTTACCCAAAAAAATATAAATATTTTCTTGTGTAAATTGTAATAATATGAAACTCTTGGGAATTAGATCATTATATAAGAGCTTTTATCTATATGATTGGTTATTCTTTGAGCCCTAATGGCAATCGTTGGAAGTTATAGAGTGAAATTGGAGATTTAATGAATCTGGGAAGATCGAATGAATGTCAAGGTCATTCGAACGAAATCCTTATCTCGTTCGAACGAGAATACAAGTGGTCCGAACGAAAAGACCATTTAGTTCAAAGTGGTCATCTTACAACGATCGAGCGACCCACCTTTGTATAGGTGCACAACCTTGTTAAAAGTTCATCCGAAGGACTAATCGAATGAGAATCCACTCTTGTTCGATCGAGGTCCCATTCTCGTTCGAACAACCTAGGAGAAATTGGTCATTTTAACTTAGATTGTGCGTTGTTGCGATTTTAACCATAGAATTTGATGACATGCCGACTTCTCGGTGGCCCGGATCAAATATAGGGCAAAAGACTATTTCACCCTTGGCCTAAAGGGTTAAGTGTGAGGGAATTTGATTCAATTACCCACTTAAGATTTTTGGGAAAACTTTTGTGTGTGTTTGGTTGATTTGGGAGACCCAAATCATGTTTCTCCTCTCTCTTTAGCTCTTGAGAGCACCACCACCATCTCCTAACACCACAAACCACTTTACACAACCAAATATCCATCTTGTGCCACCACCTTCTACAACTATTCCACCTTATATAAGATTTACACAGCCATTTTCACAATTGTTGAGCAAAAAAGGCTAATATATGGAGTTGTTGTTGGAGGGTTTTGAAGAAGAAGAATAACTAGAACTTTATGGAGTTTGAATGAGAATTTTTCTTTGAAATTTCATACAGCATGCTTGTGGATCAAGGGAAACTCCTTGAGGACACCTTAGGAGGTGGGGGTTGCCATCACATTCTTCTTCATCCAACCATTTTTGGAGCTTCGGTTGAGGTGGAAAAACTCTACCCTTTAGTTAAAAACTCTATTTTTCCATGTGTTGGTCATATATTTAGAGTTTGAAGAGTAGGATGCATTTACAATATAAGAATGGTATTTCTTATTAAAAAATGGGTTTCAATGGTTTTGAGTAAAATGATATATTTCAAGAGAACTTGGTATTAAATATTTTTATGGTATAAAAATATTGGAAGAGTGTTTATTTGTTGGGAACAATTTAAAAATAAATGTTTCAATGTTTTCTTGGAAAAAAATAAGGATTTTTATGTAAATGGACATTTATTGGAGTTTTGAAGACAGAAAAAAAAATTTGCCTTAAAAAGTGTATTTGAATGAACATTATATAAATTTCTTGAATAAATCACAAGTTTGACTCATTTAATAGGATTTTTGTACCTAAAATCAATCTTCTCATCCATATAAACTTAAAGTATTTTGATGATGCACATTTAAAGAATCATAATGAGGGATTTATTGGGATTAAACATGAAATAAAGAAAATTGAAATTTAAGCACTTAAAGTGTGAGAAGGGGTATTGAAAATGTGACAAGGTTAGGGTTTCAAGACTACATGTATTAAAAAGGAAAATGGTATTTTTCTTATAAAGTAGTCTTTAAATGTTCAATGATGTCTTAAAGAAAGAAAGTAATGAAATAAAAGAATTTCCATATTGAGAAGTATATTACTTTAAAAGTGTTAATGAAGTGTTAATAAGTTAAAAACACGTAAGAAGTTAGTGTGGGTAACATAATGGTATTTTTGGAAATAACCCTTGGAAAATGGAGAAAAAGACAAGTTTGGAAATAAATGGGTAAAATGGTAATTTTATGTAACGTGGAACACTTATATGAAAAAAATGTTGGAAAAGGTGTTACACAAAATGGCCCTAAATGAACCTGATTTTCGGGATAAAAGCAATGTAAGGGTCTACAGGACAAGAAATGATTATTTCAAACTTTAATACAAGTTGGGGCGAAACCCCAAGTTTTGGCTTTAGCTTGAAAAGGAAAGTTGGGATAATGTAGACATTAGTAAAATATTAAAATACATTAATATGGACTCGGATGACTCCGAGGTAATTAAGGAGGTTCCGTAGCCCGAGACAAAAGATCCAAAATTATTGGCCAGAGCATATGGTAGCATAACCGGCGGTGTGGAGTCCATTAATGTATGAAGATATTGAAAGGTTTTAAGAAAAACATAATGAAAAATGGAACATGTCAAGAAACGGGTTGTGGGATGAATATTTGAAAATATAACCTAACTTGAATGAATTAACAAATCTTTTGATAAAGGATAAAATGGAGAAGTAATGTTAAAATTACTTAATTTTTATAAAGTAGAGTAATGGTAAAGTGAATGGATTAAATGGGTAGTTAATGAACCAATAGAGATTTAACCCACAGTTGACACAGGGATGTGTTCATGAAATGTTTTCAAAGAAAAATAAGTCTTTTCTAACACTGCATTTTCTTGTGTTGAAAGGGTAATTTTCAATGAAAACGCTAATCTGGATTGATATGAATAAAGTGAGTAATTTCGGTGAAATAAATGATTTTTCGTTAAACAAAGTATATTCGTTTTAGGTATGTAACTATTTGTATTAAATCAAGGAATAAATGTCGAGTTAAGTAAAAGGGAGTTCTTTTATTTGATTAAGGAGAATAAATCTCGATAAATAATGTTTTTGGAATAAAAATGGTATCTTGCATTATAGTGTGTGTGTGCACGCGCCTATATATATATATATATATATATATAAAGTAGTTACATCTTCACGTAGATATTATGTGTTAGAGTCTCTTTTCTGACGATCGATTCTATACTGCATTATTGTATATTTCCACTAGGAATTCATCTCATCCCCTCGTCTTTATTAGGGTTGGTTGGGTGCGGTTCCATATTTTGAGAGCATTGTATCGATAAGTATTCTTTTTATTTTATGTTAGTATCTCCGTATGCTTAGATTTCAGGGAAGCTTCCCATGGGTACTTCACGTAGATTGATTTAAATGGAAATCGCATACTAAACAAGTGAAATGTTAATTAAGTAAAAACTAGACTAACAACATTATGTAGGTTATTTCATTATGTTGTGAATATTTATAAAATACCGTAAGTGCACGGCTATTATAGGATAGCGAGTGTAAGTACGGGTCGAACCCACAAAGATTTGTCAAATTTTTTTTTTTCAAAATGATTGTGACTGTCCAACTAGACTAAATTGGGTTGGAGATGAGATGTAATATTAAACTAATCAACACAAAGAAGAAATAGGGGTACTATAGATATAATCAAGGGAGCGTAAAAACTAGGACGTTGGATCAATTTATCACGTTAAACTAATATTATGTAATAATTTAAACTCGTCATTCCCGATTTATAACTTAAATTAAATCGACTCCCGTCATATTTAATTCGGAAAAATACAAGTTATAAGTCCAAAATAAAATTTAACGTCTCTAAATTTATACGGCTAAAATCCCTATTCCCTTAAAAAGTTTACTTTTAAACTTTAAAGTGTAGTCTTTAAGCATGAACTATCAAAACAATCGAGTGCAAGCATAATCCATAAAAAGTACTCATACTTAAAAATAAAAATATGATTTTTCTTAAACAAAGACGAAGGTTTAAACCACACTCTCGTGTCGTTTTAACTGAATACCGAATTTTCAGAACCTTTAGCACATATCGGGAACAGAGACGAATTTAAATCACGCACAATATTAATCAAACATGATAAATTTCACCTAGTCCTAGTAGAGAAATTAAGCTAGCATAATTGAAGACATAATAAAATCCCAAGAATGAATACTAATTTTCATTGATATAACAAACTTACAAATATTGTGTCTCACAAATAATGTTGACTGAATTCCTTCCACAAAGATAAAATTATTGGCCCTCAAATATAAATAAAACTCTCAAAATAAGAGAACCAAAAACTATATCTCAAACTCTCTGTATAATTCTCTCCTTGTTTACACATGAAATAATAATGCATGATTCTCTTATTAGTATCTTATGATGAGAGTATTTTTCTTGATTATGCCAAACGGGGAGCAAAGTACAAGTACCAATGGTATACCAAGTATGGATAGGTGATGCGTGTAACATGTTGATATATGTGATCCTAGGTGCACGTGGTGTGAAGTGTACATGGATAATCTTCTACAACTGTGTGAATAGAAGCATAAGCATGAGGTACACATGAATAGTAAAGGGGGCATGAAAAATAGGGGAAAATATAATAAAATAAAACACCCATGTAAATAGAGTCTAGCCCTCAAAATGAAAATCCCCAGCGGAGTCGCCACTGTGGCCATCCCCAATCCTTGCAGCAGGAAAGACGAAGAAGAGGGGGTCTTCTTGTCGAGAGGATCTTGGTCCCGCGCATCCCTCTCAAGAGTGCTTTGGTCGGCGTCGATGATGAGATGAAAAATGTAGAAAGATGGAGTCGCCAGTCTATTTTACTCAAAACAGATAAAAGAAAAGGGAGTCATCCCAAAGGACAGCATCCAAAGACATACTGATACATACGAAACCAAAATGATTCGAAAAGGGTTCGGAGGCTAAGTTACGAAATGGGAAGGTGTTAGGAACCCATTTCGCTCTTGCGGTCTCTCACGAGTTATTGTTATTTTCCTTTATTTGCCCGTGATATGTGTGCATGTGTATATATAGTGGAGATAGGAATTATCGACTTGTATCATGGAAGAGATAAAGCGAGTCATCCGTAGGAATATCCGTAAAAGTAAAATTAGAAAATAGGATTTATGCGATTATCCTTGCGTTGATCGTTATAATGGAACGATAACACGTATAGAATAATAGGCCACTAAGAACAAATATATGTATATTTAAATATATAGAATCTAAGATAATTAAGTTAAAGAATATAGAAAAATAAAAAAAATGGGAGAAAAGTAGGAATAGGACTCTAGTCTCGGGTTTTACCCCGAGATGCCTATATATCTTATAGAGGCATCAAAGTCCACGTAGTTCGTATACAAAACGAGGGGTGGGGTTTATCCCTTAAATCCAATCGGGGACTTCTTTTATTTATGTGTGTGTGTAAAAAGGTGTTTTAGTTGTGAGGACAATGTGAGAAAAGTGTGAGAATTCTCGTTTCGAATTTATGAGCAAACCCTCTTTTTCTTATTTTTTGGATTTTATTTATATGAAAATAAGTGATGTGCAATAATAATAAATAAAAAGTATATTAGGATATGTGAGATGAGAGAATAAAAGTGATAAGTAATAAAATAAGCTAATGCGAATTTAGGAGAATTTGAAGAAGGAATTGAGAAAGTTGGACCTTCTTGAAGATCTTGAGCTTGGTCTTGAATGTTGGAGAGCAACCCTTGGAGTTGGATGATGATGAAGGGTAGTTAATTCGCCAAGTTTGGTGGAAAAGTTGATTAAAAGTGATGGTTGGAAAAGGATTTTGATGTGAAAATCAAGCCGACTTCGAGAGAGGTTTTCTGAGTTCGTCGAGAGTGATGGATTTCACATCTTGGGTCTCCCTTGTAATGAGGTCAGGCCCTCCTTTTTATAGGCCCAGTGCATTGCCGATTGGCATAGCCCTGGTCCTACCAATCAGCAGGTGTTTTTACACACACTGCCAAGAGGCAGGGTTTGGGACCTATCGTTTGGCAGTCTCTTTCAGGTTTCTTCAGAAAAATTATCGTAGAATGTGAACTGTTGATCCGAATCACGCATGGGATTAACCGCTAGAAAGTTATTTTAGATACCTTCGAAAGTCTGTTGGAATGCTCCCAGGTCCGGTAGTTGACTTTGGTTCAAATATGGATCGAAAGCGCTCGTCGGTCCTTTGAACAGGGAATCGTCGGACGCAAACGGATCGTTCATCTGCATCGTAAGTCAGAATTGTGCATGGGGCATACCATTGGAAATATTAGGAGATGTACTTCGACTTTCCAAAGAGTTTGACTTGATTTGGGATGTTGACTTCTGTCAACCGGGTCCTGGAAGCATTCGATGACCTTTCGGAGTAAAACAGATCGTTCGTCCGCACCGTAAGTCAGAATCGTGCATGGAGCAGACCGTTGGAAAGGGTTTTCAGCACTCTTTGAATATTCATTCAGTCTCAATCGATCTAAAGAGCTGACTTTGGTCAAACAGAGCCTGGGAGCTTCCGGTGACCTTCTGATCAAGTTTCGGGGGAAAACGGGTCGTTGGTCCACACCGTAAGTCAGAATTATGCAAGGGATGGACCGTTGGAAAGGGGTTTCAGTGCCCTTTGAAGATTCATTCAGTCTCAGTCAAGATGAATAGTTTGACTTTTTGTCAAATGGAGCTTGGGAGTATTCGATGGCCCCTAAGTCAGTACCCAGGGTATGAATTAGGTTTATAGTGATGAGGGGAGATGCTAGGGATCTAAGGAGAGGTTAGGGGGTGCTATAATGGGGTGTCTACAATGATATATTTGAGCAAGTTATGGTACCAGAAATACATGGGCGTATGCGCACATTTGATCTCGGTGGCACTCCAAGTATGATATTTGGACCATCATATAAGCAATCCCAATCTGAGTTGATAGATATTGAGACATAGCATCAATAAGAACTAGAGAGGATGCGATGTCAGATGGAGGTTGAACATGAGAAGATGTGACGTGACATAGATGTAGAATATGAGAGGAAACAAACTGAAATGACAGAGAAACTGGAAGCTCAGATGCAAGAAAATATATTTTCTATCGAATCTCGGATGAATGAACAGGTGAAAGCTCATATACGAGATTTTATGGAGTCTTGTATGCATTTTATGGGTGATTTTATCCAATCTATGAGAGATGTTTCTTTAGGCGCGAAACATGTCAACTTTTATTAATCATTGGATGTATGAGTATAATTTCTTAATATTATGCATTACATCTAATATTTTGTATATTCTAATTGTTAGGTTCTTACCAATGCCAATGTTGATCCTGTAGCATCACCACAGTTGCAATCGTTAAAATTTGAGGTTCAATCGCAACGTCGATCGCAATCCTCCATGAAGGCACCACCACAAATCATATCGCGAACTCAACTTCGTAACTATTGTGGGGTTAGTATTTTTGCCTCTAAAATTCTTCTTGGCACATTTTAAAGTCAGAGCGTTAATATTTTCATCATTTGATTCATATAAGATCCATTATATATATGATAGTTATACTCATTCCAATGGCAATTCGTTGAACATATGTCGATGGAACCAATTTATTAGATTATATATGTTGAAATTGGTGGAAGGGATTTATTTGTGGTTTAATTTGGTGGATGTTTTTGTTGTTGAGTTAATTTTATATGATAAAATAAGTTTGTTTTCATGAATAAACAAAGGGAACTCTGTCGATTTTTTTTAAAATAATAAACGTGTTAAACATGTTTTGCTACCATATAACTATTTACGTTATCAGCATCCATATAATTTTATCACTTCACTTATTCGAATGCATGGAAGAAACATAATATATTATAGTAGCCAATAACGAAAAAAGTAATTTACAAAATATTATGTCTATTTTTATAAATCTTATAATAATGCGTTGACTACAATTTGTCAGAAAAAATGTTAAAACTTTAGGGATCCCTTTTGGAAATTAATCTTTTAACTTGAACATAAAAAATGTTACGATAGATAGATTGTGTCGCTTATGGTTTTTATTTGGGTCGGGTCGCAAACTTCATAATTATGTATACATAATGTATTCGTGTCATACTTTTTCTTATGTAGTTTTTATTGGATTTTGATTGTCATTGATTGTTCTTCGATGAATGTTTATTGGTTAGACCCTTTACGTCATCGAAGAAATGAAGCAACTAAGTTCTATTTCAATGTGTGAGCAAAATTTCATCTCTACTTTGGTTTGAGTATAATTTATCATTCACAATTAATCATAAAAGTCTTATCTTATAGTGGGCTCATTCCACTGGATCTTGATGGAAATAAATAACCCACAATACCACATTGGAAGGATGTAAAGGTAAATAAATTTTGTTAATAATGTAATATTTCTTCTCTCACCTTCTATTACTAACATTATAGCGCTTGTGTCATTTAGTGCCATAAACAACCTACGAACATTGAGTGTGGGAATAGAATTTGATGAAATATATGAGAGAATTAATAAAGAGTCCTTCTAAGTTTATTGATTCAAAGTTAATTAATTATACTTATTTCTGTCATCTCTTAATATATATGCCTTAAAAACTCATTATTTGTTATTGGATTGTTTAAGATGATCATTCTATCTAAGAAAGAGACGTACAAAAAGGATGAGATTGATGATGTACAAGATTATTTCATTCAATTCATTTTAAGGCACCTCAAAGCATAGTAAGTCTCATCTACCTCATACGCGTGATATTTATATGAACTAGCTAATGGTACACATGCCATTCAAGTGCGATGCATACTATTGAATAATAATGTGTTTGCGTGATACACGATTTTTAACCCTTGTTTATTAAAATTCAAAAAGTGATACGATGTCCATATAATGGACATCGGCGATAGTGGTGGTTGGCAAGGTTTGGGGGCTGTTGTTGTCGTGGGTGAGTGAGTGAGTGGGGAGGGGGGGAGTTGTCGGATTTTTTTTACTTATGCTAAATCAAATTGTTATTATGTAGTTATTTTTGTTATATGGATTTTCGTAAATTGGTTCATTGTTGCAAGTGATTATAATATTTCCTTTCTTTTTTTGTAGGTTTATGGAAAGTGGTTTTGTAAAGAAAAGAATGGAGTGGGCTTTGTGGTGGAATGTTGAGGACATATTAGTTTATTATAGTTACATTTTTACTATTTTAGGTGGAAATTTTTAGTTTTAACTGATTTTGGTTGGAAATGTAATTAGAACAAATACCTTTGAAGACAAGTATTGGATGTATATATTGGTTGGACAACTTTTGGATGTAGATATTGGCATGAAAACTTTTGAATGTATATATGGATATGACTATTAGAATTGATTTTGAGAACATTTGTGTTGATTTTATTGCATAGGATAGCTTTCAAATGTAATATAGGGATATGCATTCAAGTGAAGCGTCCTATAAAAACATATTTATTACGCTTTTGGGCAAGTGGTAGGTAGTGAGGGAATATTTTACAACCCTTGTAAATAAAGCGTCTTAAAAAGATTTATTTTTAAGACTTTTTTTCTAATTTTTTGCAACCTTTGTAAATAACGCGTCTTAGAAGGATTTATTTTTTAAGACGTTTTTTTAAATTTTTTTATGACAGTGGCTTTTAAGAGGCTTTTGATTGTGATTAAAAGGGATGTAGTTGGCTTTTTATGACACTTTTTAGCCGTTGTAAAAAAATGTTTTTTCTTCTAGTGGTTTTAGAGATACTTTGAGACTAGTGATTAAACTAACTACAATTCAGATCATAATTTCCATATATGTAACCCAACAGCGATCCATTCTCCAACTGACCCTGTAGAATGCACTCCTCCACGAAGTCTTATATGAAGAAGTGTATATGAAGCAACGTACTGGGTTCTCACACACATTATTTCCTCATTATGTATGCGTGATCCGCAAGGCTATATATCGTCTAAAAAAAGCCCCCAGAGCTTGGTTTCATTAATTTAGTCATTACTTTAGTGGCTATCCTCTCAAACTTGGGGATAGCTATAGTAGAGTGGATCCATCATTGTATGTTCAACACTCTTCTCATGCTATTATACTTCTACTTGTATATGATGATGATAACTTTAAAAGCAAGATTAATAATTTCTCATCTTATTTTTAAGTTTGGCATGTTCCTTTACTCCTCCATTTTCTCAATATCTTCAAGTGAAGAAAAGTTAGTGTCTGAATGCAATAGTCGAAGATCGAAAGAGTTGAAATTGTCTCTACAATTATCAAAGAAGGTATCTGATTTTAACTTTGTGTAATAAACTTATTCAGGGGTATTTTAAAAAGTATTTGATAGTGGATCCATCATTGTATATTCAACACTCTTCTCATGCTATTATGCTTCTACTTGTATATGCTGATGATACCTTTAAAAGCAAGATTAATAATTTCTCATCTTATTTTTAAGTTTGGCATGTTCCTTTACTCCTACATTTTCTCAATATCTTCAAGTGAAGAAAAGTTAGTGTCTGAATGCAATAGTCGAAGATCGAAAGAGTTGAAATTGTCTCTACAATTATCAAAGAAGGTATCTGATTTTAACTTTGTGTAATCAACTTATTCAGGGGTATTTTAAAAAGTATTTGATAAAATAAAATATGTTTCAAAAAGTTCAAAAAAAATAATTATCGGCATCTTGTTAGAATAAGTTTATGAGGGTCATTTTATAAGGTCATTTGATCGCTATCGTTTGAACGAGATTCAAGTGAACCATTCTCCTCCATTCATTGGAATTTTATTCAATCTCTCGTTTCATTTCTATTGGAAGGATAATGGGTACTTAGTTCGATCGAGCCCAAGTTTTTTTTTATTTTTTTACCTTATTTCAAATGCACTCTTTCAAGCTTATCAATTGGTGATTTTTCTCCCTATATATAGAGATACGAGCCTGAACTTTTAATCAAGACTTTTAGACATCTTTTGTGATCGAACTCTTTTTTTCAAATATAAACCCATTGGATGATTTGAGATGACTTTATCAAACCATGAAGAACACAATCCATGTTCATATCCATGTCGAGTTAGTTCTTCATTATTGAAGATAGGAATGCAGTTTCCTAAGGCTGATCGGTGGACACCGAGGAAGTGGATCTTGATGTGGAGTGTTTCTGGATCTGCATGACAACTAGGATTGAAAACATAACTGCATCACTTAGTGGCGTCTAAGTTCTATAAGTTTGTTAGTGCCATTCTTTAATACCTACTTATAAAAGTACTGAAATATAGGGTTTGTCCGAAAGCGATTTTTCATCATCTCCTGTGTTCTTGGTTTGTGGTTTTTTTCTTTTAATTTATTTTCAACATCTTTCATGTTTAGTTTAACCTAATTTATAAAGACAAAATTTTAACTAAATAGAATTTGGTTTGTGTTTGTGTGACCTAATCTACAATTTCTACATATAACCAGACCACTCTATTCTTTTTCAAATTGATATATGCGAGCTTATTTTTACAAGTTATTTAGATGAATCATAGTGGTTATATAAATAAATCGCACAATAGGACACCCTTGTTTGATGGCTCAAATTATTCCTATTGTAAAGATCTAATGAGATCTCCTTTATAATGGATTGACGAGCATGTCTAGCTTGCTGTTGAAAGGGGGTTGACTCGTCTTATTATGATTAATGAAAATGTCACTAGTCCAAATCTAGTTTCTATTTCGACTGAAGATTAATTTAGATGGAGTAACATTAAATATTGGGGGTTAAATTCTATTTTTGTCCCATCCCTTCGACGAATTTCATCGTATCATGACATATACCACATCTAAAGAAGCTTGGGATATCCTCCAGCTCACTCATGAGGGTAACAATGATGTTAAGGCTTCTAAGATTCAAAACCTCATCATGCAATGTGAGACTATAATCATGCTTGAATATGAAACTTTTGATGAATTTTATACAGATATGTATCATATTATAAACTCTAGTTTTACCTTGGGTGAGAAAATTCTTGAAATGAGGATAGTTAAGAAAATTCAAAGATCTCTCCCATCTAGTTTTAAATGTCACGGTCCTTAACTCTTTAGTAATTTTAGACATGTTTGGGATATAAGAGCTCATAGGTGATATTTAAATGTTATATTCAAACTTATGAAATATGCATGTTCACCAAAACCCAAAAGGAAAACGAAAAAATTAATCGCTTTAAAATATTAATCAAAGAAAAAATAGGAGGTTTATGACTCCGGTTTTATATTCGATCTATACGATCTTTCCCTGTTTTCTAACCAATTGAAAAAGTTTCTCAAATTGAAAAATCAAAATTCTTCCAAAGTGGAAACTAAAAGTTGTGATAAAGAAAAAATTTCAAAGTGGGCAAGAATTTTGAGAACGATCAAAGCAAAGCGTGAGGAGAGTACCTTAAGAAAGATGATTCAGAGAGACTCTATGAGTTTGAGGGAAAAGGTTAAAAATCCCATGAGTGTCCAAATAGGTTTAAGAGATAGGGAAAAGGAAAAAATGATTATAATTCCACTCTAGGCTATAATGATGTTGAGTCAGTGGACAGCAAGGATGAACCACCACATTGACGTAACTTCACCACGTTAATGGATAGTCACGCTAGAACTTCAAGTACATCTCATGCCGATGAGGATATTTATAAAGGTGATAGCCTCAATAATATGTCGAAAAATTATTGAGAGACTGAAGATGATCATTTGAGTGAGGGAGAATGTGGTATCCCACATGCCTACTTTGAACTTTGCACCGATTCGTTAAAAGATAAAAAGGAAAATAAAAATTTGGCTCTTATGGTGTTGTCTTTAGAGAATGAGTTGAAGGTTTTAAGGGAGAGGAAGACCTCGATTAGGATCTCTTTGATTTAGAAATTAGTTTCGGTGGGTAAGGAAAAGAATTACTTAACCAATAAAATGGATAGTATTACGAGATATCTTCAAACATCATTGGAGACTCATGAGAAACTTGAATAACATGTTTTCTAATTCAAGAAAGATCTCAAAACTTGAATAACTTGGTCAAAGTTACTTTAGAGGACACGTCTTAGAAGGTTAGAAAGACATTCCTAGGTTCCGTGTTAGGTTTTAAAGAGATGCAAGGGATAGGTTATGATGGCTCATCCACTTCCAATATCGCATCCGAACCGATTACCATGCATGTGATGGATCCCTATGGGCCTTGACCAAACCCACCAAGTAGAACTCATCCTATGAATTTTAACCAAGTTATACCCAAACAAATCTATATGTTTCCCCACTACAAACAACCTTAGGGAGTTTTTATACAAGTTAGGTAGAGTCTCGCATAAAAATGGTCCCATACACCACTATAACGACTTTGGTAGTCTTTGAGAGCAAGTTGAGTTTCTAGTCACTACTTCCAAGAGTTTAATGGAATTATTTCAAAATATGTCTCCTCCTTTTGAGAACATTTCCCACACAATGACTACATCCAATAATAATAAGGGTAAGCAAAAGGTTTCCACCACTGGGGTACCTAAAAGTGATGAAAAATCCCTTGTTGTTCACTTTTCTCTGAAGGTTAAAGATACTTGTCAATGGTATTTTGATAGTGAATGCTCTAGGCACATAACTGGTGATAGGTCATATCTTACCAACCTTGTAGATCGTGAGGAAGAAAAAGTCACCTTTGGGGATGGGAGTAGGTCTAGCATATTAGGACAAGGTTATGTGGGGATTCCAGACTTTCATACGCTAGAAAATTTATTGTATATTCAAGGTTTGAAAGGAAAGTTAATAATATTAAGACAACTTTACAATTCTAACTTTGTCGTAAAATTTGACCGATTGGAATGTAACTTTTATAATCAACCAGGTGAACTTTTTTTTATAAGGTATGGGGACCTTCGATAATTACTGGGGTATCGTTCCCAAGTCTTCTTTATTGTTCAATAATGCTAAGGTCTCCACCATAGACCTTTCGAATCAACAAGTAGGTCATGTCACTTTTAAAAATCTTGAGAGATTAGTCAAGAAAGAAATAGTTTGTGGCTTACCATCTCTTGGAAAACCAACTTCCTCGATTTGTGGTCCTTACTAATAACGAAAAAAATAAAGAGTTCCCATGGAAGTTGAATACCATTATAGCATACCGGGTTTTAGAGTTTATACACATTGATCTTATAAGGCCCATGCGTACGAAAAGTATTGTTGGTAAGAAGTATATTCTAGTGATGTTTGATGACTTTTAGAGAGATTCTATTATTGGATTTCTTAGAGAAAACTCATACGATGTTGAGTTCCTAAGAACCAAATGTCATGTTCTTTAGAATCAATATGGTGTCACAATAAATTATATTAATATTGAAAATGGGACTGAATTTAAGGAAGCTGAAGTTGATAGATTTTTTATGAGCTTGGCATAAAACATGAGTTTTTGGATGTTCACACACATCAGCAAAATGGAACTGTTAAGAGAAAATATTGAACTACTAAAGAAATGGACAGTACCATGCTTCTTTGTAGGAATGTGCCTAGACGTTTTGGGGAGGAGGTGGTTAACACCACATGACATATGGTGGATAATTTATATCTTTAGCCACACACTCTTCACACTCTATATGAGTTGTGGATAGGTAAGAAACCCAACCTATCGTATTTTCGAGTTTTTAGGATTCCTTTCTATATCCTTTGAGATAAAATAACTTAAGAAAATTCGACTCTAGAATAGATGAGGGAATATTTTTAGAGTATCCATCGTCTAGTAGATCCTATAAGGTGTTTAACCTTTAAAATTCTAAGGTCGTCCAATCAACATACATAACGATTAGAGATGATGAACGACTTTGTTTATTGATCATGGTATTGAGTGTGAGAACAATGTACACCCCAGTGATGATCTCATTGTTCTCCACACCACCATGATGGACCTCACTCTTTATATAGAGGATTCAATCTCTTGGGTTTGACAGAATCATAACCCTACCTTCATACATTATGATCCTATATTATGTGTCAGCACTGACACTTAACTACTGAATGTAGTTAGCTAATTTTTTTACACTTACATAGGAAAGACCAAGAATGTGAAGGAAGCACTCAAGAATGAGCATTGGATATGTGTTATGATAGAGGAGTTACTTCAGTTTTTAAAAGAATGGTGTTTGGAAATTAGTCCCCCAAACTAGGAGGACTAATGTGATTACAACCAAGTGATTGTACAAGAAAAAGATGGATGAGAAAGGTACCATTGTTAGAAATAAGTCTATATTTGTCGCTCAAGGTTACACGTAGATTGAGGGTGTATACTTTGACAAGATATTCACTTATATTTCTAGGCTTAAGTCATTGCATATTATCTACGGTTGAAGCTTAACCAAATGGATGGTAAGAATACTTTTCTAAACATCATTCTTCAGGGGAATGTTTATGTTGAACAACCAAATTTGAATTCTAAAAGAACCAAATTTGAATTCTAAATGTTTATGTCCTTTATCAATAGAAGGCCTTGTATGGTTTGATGTAAGCACCCCGTGCTTAGTACAAGAGGCTAACTTCTTATATCAGAAATCGTATCTTTAAGATAGGGATAGTCGTTGTTAGGACCTTATTTGTTAGGAGAGAGGGTGGTGATATCTTGATTGCCCAAGTCTATGTGGATGAAATTGTTTTTGAATTCACATATTCCTAACATGATCACACTTTTGAGGAAGAGATGATGAGTGAATTTGAGATAAAAATTATTTGTGAACTTCTTCCTAAGTTTCCAAGGGCAATAACTTAATAATGGAATATTTATATCTTAATCTAAATATGCTAGGGACCTAGTGAAGAAGTTTGGTTTAGATTCATCTGAGAACTCACGCATGTCCATGTGTTCATCGAAAAAGTATAGCAAACACACTTTAGGTAAGGGCATAGAGCAAATGCTCTACATGAGTATCATAGGTAGTCTCCTCTACTTGACCGGTAGCCTTCCTGATATATCCTTTAGTGTTGGAGTGTGTGCACATTACCAATCGTCCCAAAAGAGTCACGCTTGCTTACATATAAACATATCATCAAATAGATGGGTGACGCTCTTTCTTATTGTGACACCCCACTTAATAAAATATCGGGTGATCAATCCTTTACCAGATTAAAATAGGAATCTCATATGGTTCATTCTCAGCATCACTATCGAAAACCAATTTATTTATTATTAACCTATTAGGCTGGAGTCAAAATTTTATTTAACTAATCTTTTTAATAAAAAAAAACAAGTAAAATATTCACAACAGTTTATATACAACAACTGAAATGAAATGCAATAACCGAACACTCGGTACAACATAATACAACAAAATCGAATGCCTCACTAAAAGGCGGTAAAAGAATAAATGAACACAATTGGTCAATCAGCCTGAGTGTTTCTACATTACCTCCTATCTAGATTACAAGGATAAAAGCATATACAATAAACATGCTTGCATCCACAGCTGATGTAGTAAACGTCTGACTCGAAGGAATCATCATTCAGGCGTCCCTGTCTCTGGACACCTATATACATATACATATATAGTAAAAGAGGGGAAAATAAAGAAACGGGTCAGAGCTCGAGTTTGAAAATATTTAGCAAGTGCATAAATGCCATATTTCAAAATATGAAATCTTTCATATTTAAACTGGTATCGCACTCTCATGAGATACACCTCACCCCTCTTTTAATAGTGCACATCTATCGCATACCTTTTAAACAACCTAGTTAAGCTACCCTGCCTAACTACTCTATTTTACCCATCTTCTAAAAATCCCTATAGACCCGAGTACTAAGGACTAAACTTCTTACCATTCCCAACATTACGCTACATTTCGTGCGTGGGGTGTCTCGCGAAGCGAAATCCAAATAAGGAACCCCCCCCCCCCCCCCCCCACCGATACACTACTACATAACAATGTTGATCGCCGAGATCCATCAGGTCATCAGTAGATAACACATATTATAAAATCCCGTATATATATAGTTCTCACTAGAACCTATGATTCACATTCATTTAAATCCGGATATAAATCTACCGGAAGGAGAATAACACCTTATTCATTCTTTTCACTTTACACAAGTCTACTTGATATGATATCTCATTTTCATATACTAGCAATATAATATAAGCAACAAGTATATTTATACCTATTTCACAATCAAATGTATAATAACCATCCCACCGAGCTATAACTCGGGGATGCGGTCTCAAAGTGCCCATCCATTTTGGGTTTGCTCAAATTAAACCCGATACCAAGTTAGACTCTTTCATGGTCATGGTGAAAATACTAAATGGTGGAGGTGGTCACATTCCCTCCTGAAAGTGGGATAAAAAAATATCTCACCCATATATAGGACGATATGACCTGGGGACTGTACTCTCCCTGCTCCTTAAGCTAGGGGATTCACCCCCATCGCGGAAACTCCATGGATAGCACTAGAGAAAATATATAACCTGGATGTCAATCCCTATGCCCGTGGAACTAGACTCTAAATACAAATATACCAATCATACATAGATATATTTATATTCGTATCATATCATATATACTGTAACAACATCGTATGTGTAATATATATCACTTCTCAATATATTATGGCTATAATTGCCAAACTCTTATAGCGATAGCCAATACCCCGAATGTTCCCATTCATAATAGTATATAAGTATTCATACACTTAAAATACTAAGCCTACAAGTATTCTATTACTTAAGGTTTAACTTACACCTTAGTCACTTTTAAGAATTTTACATAAACCCGAATATACCAATTCATAATAATTAAATAAGTATACTAACTACTTATCTTAATTCCATAGGTATCTCATCACCCATACTAATAGTCGTCAATAGACGTATAGGATAACCGCTCAATTCTCTTTAGCCCATATCCTAAATTCCATCCTAATCGCGTCATAGGATTTACTTAATTACAATCGACCCATATTTATCCGAACCGCATAAATATATCTACAAACGCTTGCCAAATAATGTTATCGAATGTCTCTCGTCCTAATCATTCATTAGGTCCATACCCTGTATTGTACCCTTAACCAATCCAAGGTTCCCTATTTCATCCCAAGGTCTACTCTCCCTAAATTCCATTGCTTAGGAGTCCTAATATCAAATCTAGAATCCCTGATACTAATCTCAAATTCATTGTTTAACTCCCTTTCAAACTTAAAGGATAAAACTTCCAATTTCAACATAAGCGAATCGATTCGCCCCAAATGCGAATCGATTCGGCCCTACGAATCGATTAGGTTTGAATTCGAATCGGTTGGGAAAAGGGTCTGCAAACAGGTATTCAAGGTCGAATCGATTCGGTCTCAATCCAAATCGATTCGGCCTGAGACAAGCTTACAGGTCTCCTTATGCGAATCGATTCGGTCTAATCCCGAATCGATTCGCCCTGTTTGGAGCTCATTGTTTGGGCGATTTCATCTTCTAAAAAATCCCAAATATCAACCCAACCTCCATTTTTACGGTTTATAATCTCAACCAACAAAAATATAATCATTTTAACACTAATTTATAACTAACATAATAATTAATTTGTGGTATTAAACCAATTTTCTTAGATTTAAACCCTAAAACCATTAAAACCCTAGTTTATCATTTTCTCCCATTTCTAAACATCTATACACACCATTAACATGGTTTTAACACTAGAATTCGTAAGGAGTTAACAACACATCAATTTGTTAACTCTAAATCAAATTTCCCCAAATTTATTTTAGGGTTCTAACCCAAAATTTATCTAGTTTACCAACTATAATATGAGATACACACTCAAATGAATAAAGCAAGCAAACACTTGCCTCGTTGATAAAATCCGACGACCTCGAGTCGAATCCCGAGGGGAGTTTGGCCCGGAATCCCCTTTTCTCTCTTACTTTCTCCTCTTCCTTTCTTCCTTTCTCCTTTTCTCTCTTTTCTTTCTTTCTCTTCCTCTCTCACGTGATTTATAAGAGAGAAACAAGGGCTTGTCCCTTATAAACCTAAAAATGACTCGTTTAGTCAATTGCGAGTTCCTACTAGTCAAAAAGTCCCCGGAAGCTAAACATGTGACAACCCGACTAATTAAATGTCGGGTAGCTACTCCATGATCTCATTAATACAGAATATCAAGTTGGTTCATACCTAGCATCACTGCCGAAAACATTTTAAACGGTTACTAGCCACCTAATATTTAAAAAACAAGTTGTCAAATTTTATTAAATTAAATTAACATGCAACCATTTAATTAATCTAACCATACAACATCCACATCATAATCACAACAGAATAATAATCATAATGGAATAAATGAAATGACTCTGGAGTAACACTCCCCTGAATAGTGCAAATACTGAATAATTCCCAGTACAAAACTCTAAATAAATAGATCAATCCAAAACTGAAATAAAACTAAAAGTCTGAGAATTCTATCTCTAAATGGAAATGGGAGACATGCCCTAACAGATGAGTAACCCTGAATCGAACAAGTGAAGAATGTGAAGGTGTCTAATACCAAGATCCTGTAACTTCCACGGCAGCTACAACACATCAATGTAATGGAACGCATATGCTTGGTGTCCTTGTGGGTCCTTGTGGGTGGGCACCTAAAAGGTTTTTACAAAAATAGATTGGAAGAAAATGGGTTAGATCCCGAGGTGAAAACAATTTAAAATATAGCAAGTGTTTAATTGCATTAAACAGTAAATATTATATACATGTTAGTTGCGTATTCTCACATGAGTTTCTCACCTCTCAACTAATGTGCACGCTTAACGTATACCCTTAACCCGTCCTAGTTATGCCACTATCTAACTAGTCCGTACTAATACATTCTTTCACATTCTCATATAAGGTGTCTACTTGTATAACAAAAACAAGTTATATTTATATCTCATATTCACATTCATTAAATTCCTTATCACAAGTGTTATTTAAATTCTCATATTCGTAGGCCATTCAAATATCTTAGTTATTCACATCTACTAAGCAACATTGAACCAAGCACAAGTATATATATAAATCAATCTCAATACATATATACATATATGGCACCCCTAGGATAAGCTGTGGTGAACGCATACTCTATTATTGAAACCCGAAACATCACGTACATATGAATTACGCGTTCTGAATCACTCAGGAACCGTTTCAATAAATAAAATCACACATATTGAAGGCGAACATAGTTCACATACCCATGGGTTACGTAGATACCTACGCTCCCATGGTCAACTGACTTATCAACTCACAAATAAGTCATTCATAGTCCTAGGTCCTTAAGGTACCAATCTAAATCCCTCCGTAGGCACACAAAGATCAGATGGTCCTTTTCCGAAAGTCAACCTCCTGTGATAGCAAGTATGGTAGGTAAGTCATACACATAAGAAATCCATACACTAGGCATTCACATAACCTAAGTAATCATATATCAATATAGGTATTCACACATTCCATCTTATAAATCTCATACGTAGTTAGTTTAACCCGAAAATTCTACGTAATATATATTTAGCTCGATAAGTCTCTTTTCGTATCAATTTGAGTACCTAGACCTATCCTAAAAGGTTACTAGGTCTCGTATAAGTTTCTAATGTAATCTCAGTAACTTAAAATCCCTCAGTTACTGTTCCTATCCTTACATCATCATTCATTCCCATTATAGTCTCAATTCAAGCGATTTCTAACCGTACCTCACTCGGTAGACCCTCGTAACTGATAATATTCAATTCCATAAGGTAAAACATTTTTCTGAGCATCAACTAAGACCCTACTGTCCTTAACTAAGCCCCATAATACTATATTAATCACCCTAAGCATCATTATAGGTTTGGGATTTATTTTATACCTTAAAGGGGGAAACTTTCAAAAATTAGGAGGGGTGGATCGATCGAAGGAGGGGTGGATCGATCGAAGGCAAAGGGTCGATCGATCAAAAGGGTCGATCGATCGACATTCTTGAGTCGATCGATCGATCAAGCAGGTATTTGCTGAGAAATTCTTTATATAGTTACGGGTTTTCCAAATTTGCACCCCAAATCTTCCATTACAACGTCCCAAACTCCCAACCAAATATACTACTCATTACACCAACATGTTTCCACAATCCATAACATTTTAGAATCATTAAAGCACCATGAATTAATAGTTTCTTGGATCAAAAGTCATAAATATTCCTCCAAACCTAGCTCTTCAAAATTTCTTCAAGAACATCGAATTTCTCAACATTAATTCGTGAATTTGTACACATGGGTTATAATTTCGTTGTCTCTACATACCAGAAGTTCATCTACATGCAAAACATACCCATATTCAATGTTTAATACTTCCAATTTATAAGATTCTCAATTTTCCAAGTCTAGTATCCAATTCTAAACTACATGGATAATATATATTTGCTGAATCATAACAAGTTGAATCACTTGCGTGGGAGTGAAGATTCTGATCCTTTGAAGACAATAAAGGTTGGTTCTCTTTCTTTTTCCGATCACAATTCCGGTGATAGTGGAGGCGTGTGGTGGTTATGGCCTAGGAAACCCTTGGAACTTCTCCTCTTTTCTCACGTTGCCCACTATTTCATTTTTGACAGATAATGGACCTAATGGCCCTAAGATTGGCTAATAAATAAAGCCTAATTTTCGTAGGTCACTATTCATTAAAATTTAAAATGACTAAAATACCCTCCCGGATTGCCGATTAGGCTTAAAAATGTCCCGGGACCCAAACTAAACCCCCGACTAGTGTTTTATGACTATCTTGATCCTTTCGAACACGTTAGAACACTCAAAATGATCATATAAATGACATAAAAATAAATTAATTTTAAATCCATTGAAGTAATTCCTGACGTGACTGACACGCGCGTCCCAACTTAATTTCTGAATTATCGTATTTATAACTCGCGACAATATTAATAAATTCAATAACCACATATTACCATAATCACTCAGTAATATTCAACATTATCATCATAATCAAATACTAACTCTCGTCTCGCTAGTCATTTAAATCCGAATTAATTATCCCAAATTAATTTAATTAATCCCATAATTAAAAGAAATTTCATTTAATTAATCTCATAATTAAAATCCATAAAAATACGGGGTATTACACACTTCTCCCCTAATAACGAAATTTCGTCCCGAAATTCAGAAAAGTAAGGCATACCTGGAAAAATTCAGTATCCTCCAGTACTTAAAACAAAATTCAAAGTAAGGCTCAATCACTATAAACCCCACTTCACAACAACTTTGTTGAACACTCTCGATACTTTATCAGTTATAGGGTCACACCTTAATAAATGCACCTCACGTTGTGCTCTTACTAAACAACATTCGAATAAGAATATCCTACACATCATCGGTCGTATTATCTCAATATTATATGGAGTTCGCACCTCACCTTGTATCAACTCCCACGTTTATCTAAATGCAAAACTCCCATCCTGGGAGAAACGATAGGACATATGACTACTCTTGTCTATTCTTAGAATTTCTTCTCCCGGCGGTGTGACTTTTACGAAAGGAAAAGCCCCTTAAGACGGTTGGAGGTTATTCCATTATAGTCATCGGAATCTAACTTCTGACTGATACAAAACTCTGATAATCCGCTCACCTCTACATATCCAGAGGAAGAATAGTAAGGTTTATCCACACAAAACCTCAGTAAGAACCTTGTCCACTATAAATAGGTACAGGTGCTTTCACACAACTCTATCATTGGGTAATATCCTCTCCCCATTACCATATTGTACTCCACTACTATCTATACCCGTTGTGGAAATTAAATGACTGCAATGAGTCCAAAATTACTCTCATACAGCTCCACCAGTCGTCAATCACCTTGCGCCTATCCCTCGGGCTATAGGTGATACAACCTGCTCAAAATGAAACGTTATCCCCACTACGTCTTGACACCCCATATTGACGGTGGGTTTCAAGGATCTCATCCTAGTTCAAAATATTACTGGGCAGGACCACGTACCAATGCGTTCACTATCTAATAGTGTAAATCACCCAAGGATATAATAATCTCTTTCCTTCTTGACAACTGGTTCCACACATTCGAAGGAACTCGTTACTAATCTTAGGTTGGCAACCCATCAAAGAAATTTACCAACTTTATTCTTTCATCACTGGAATCGTCGTCTTGATACAAAAAAAAATTGGCTGATTATCTTAATCCAATCGATTTCTATCTATAAGTGGTGCACGTGGAGGCTACTCATTATGACCCACTCAACACCGACTTCCACTTATAATTCCTCCCAATAGGTGGTACTCAATAACTCTCTTCTTCCCTCGGCGTATACCAAAAGTTTCCCCCTTTTTAAATTATTTCCCATGGCCTTTCAACCAAGTTCGGACGTGCTACTCTGATTGCACATGAATATATAGGCGTCCTTCTCACGACGCTTAATCCACTCTACTACGTCCATTTTGTCATATCAGTCTCACAAGCATAAATTTCACCCATCTATTTCCATGTCTCTTCTTTCGACGATCCAGACACCAGCAAACCAAGGTGTCCATACACCCTATAAACGGAGCATACGGGTCTAGACGTCATATACGCTTCATACATACGCTTAATTCTTTATTTACCCTGTATTCCCAACGTGGCTACACCACTTGGATATTCTAGATTACCCCGGAATTTAAAATCCTAAATCCTCCTTAACATCATTCCATCCTTCAACCCGCCGTAATAAAACAAAATTTTCAATACTTCCTCACCACACATCTGGCTCTACTAGCCTTATATCATAATTTGCCTTTTAACTTTCAGTTATAACTACATACTTCCATAACGATCGAGGTACCGGACTCATGGAAGAATGGCCAAACATCTCCCTACTACCAACCTTACTCTAAGTTTCATGCGTGGGATGTCTCGTAAAGATAAATCCAAATAAGGCCCCCCGATACACTACTGCCTAGCATTGTCGGTCAACGAAATTCATTAGGCCCTCAGTCCATAATGTGTACCCCTATATTACCGCCACTTGACAACAAAGTTACATCTCATTCCTCAATTACACTTAAATAAGGAACTTCTTCTGAAAGACACTGTCACTTAACACTGGAGGAAATCACATTCCATAAACATCATGCACATATGATCGGGGCTCTCGAAATCCTCTCCCCAGACATACAACTATGAGCATTAACTTCCACGTCTTTAAAGGGTTCTATAACAATGTGCTCTTCTTATTACCAAGTCCTGAACGTCAAACATAATAACATCTTAAATCTTTTTGCTGAAGAGTAAACCTAATACACTCTGAATCATAACAATAAAGTTCCTACACACACTGGGATTGAATATTTCGAATCCATTATACCTTTCGAAATATTTAATATATATATATATATATATATATATATATATATATATATATATATATATATATATAAATGTATAAACGTGAGCATGGACCTCTCGCAGATGGGGTCTCTCTAGAACAACATATTCAACACTAAGGTAGTCACCCCGATAGACTTGCAATATCCGCAGACTATCGGTTTTAATTGTTATTATAAAATCATAATCAGGATAATATTATACTCGTATAACACAGTACTAAAATGAGAAATTTCAATAAAGTATATACCATTATCGATACATCCATTCATCCTCCGCGGTTAACACTAAAGGGAACCCCACTATACCAGGAAAAATATCCACATAAATAATAACGTTGCCGATATATGCACTAAACTCGTCTCTCATGCGAATATAGCAATAATAAAAATATAGTATCTCGTTCGTGTCACATAAAATACGCCTCATTATCTAAGTATAAAATTTATGCTTCTACCTTGCCAATCGCACTGGTTGCTTAAATGGTCCTTGGTTATAACACGCCTGTCCGAACCAAACCAAAAATTACAATAATTATTGCCTTTGATAAGCATAATACCCTTATCCCTTTACTCACTTCAAGAAAATTTAGCGCATGGGGTTTCACTCCCACAAAATACCTCTACACATACTCCACTTATCTTCGCTCATACTGACCATGTTAGGGTTGTCCTTCATTAGACTTTGGTAGTCTCGACTGTGATGGCTAGCTCCATTGTTCCCTTAGCTTTGATGGCCCTAAGGAACATGCTACTGGCTTCAACAACCCTTACTGAATTCACCATCGCTCGGTAAAAAATTCAGCTATCCAAATCATCTAAATGGGTCCCCTGATGGGTCTCCCCCTTGTGGTGCTTCACCAACACCAATTTCCCCAGTCTTACTCTCTAACTAAATTCTCCGATTCTTGAAGCTTCCCCCACAATGAAGTGTTAACATCCATATTGACAAAACGCAACATTGTTACCATTTGCATTTCTCGTCCCTACTTCATCCTGTGCAGGATTCACTAATTAATTAAATTCCTTTTCCCAAAGGGACCTCTGTCTGGCCCTCTGGTGTGAGTTCAGAACAACGTTCGTACCTTATCCTGAACATCTGATGAAGGAACTTATGGTTAAACTGTACCTAAGATCCTTCCAGTGACACAACATTCCACTTATAAATGTTGAAGTTGACTCCCACCTTTAATACTTTGCTCCGATGAGCTAACAAAAATTCTTACCCCAGATTTCACTTTCGGTTAGCCACACTCCGACACATGCCCAAGCCTTGGATATTTTACCTTCGTTGGCTAACACACGCCATCTCCGCATTTCTATAATTTTCACTCCTGGTTCTCTTCAATGTTTCGTCTGACTCTCTCCCAATCCAACCTTGCTGGTAGAGTCCAATTTGACCCCACTTTCTACTATAGTGGTACCTAGAAGTCATATGTTGTGCCTTAGCTATCTTTACCATCCTGGCCTTTCATGCCATAATAGGGGTGACCTCAACTACGGTCATCATTCTTAAATATACCTAATAACCTCAACTAAGATTTGCCTCCTACTGTCCACCCAACTGTCCTCGTCTGACATACTGCATTGTTCGGCACACGAACACACCCGAATGCAAATAAGATTCACTATCATATACATTATAGCAGGAGAACGAAATCTCACTAAAGGAATCAACAATCCTAAACATAGGGCTCTATATCAAAGAAAGCTACGCTGGAAGCATAATAAGCCGCACAGATGGTAAAGGACACTATAACCTGATGCTCTGATACCACCTGTGACACCCCGACTAATTAAATACCAGGTAGCTACTCATTTATCTCATTAATACGGAATATCAAGTTGGTTCAGATCTAGCATCACTGCCGAAAACATTTTAAATAGTTACTAGCCACCTAATATTTAGAAAGCGAGTTGTCAAATTTTATTAAATTAAATTAACATGCAATCAATTAATTAAGCTAACCATACAACATCGACATCATAATCACAACAGAATAATAATAATAATAATAATAATAATAATAATAATAATAATAATAATAATAATAATAATAATAATAATAATAATAATAATAATAATAATAATAATAATAATAATAATAATAATAATAATAATAATAATAATAATAATAATAATGGAATAAATGAAATGAATCTGGAGCAACACTCCCGTGAATAATTCAAATACTGAATAAGTTCCAATACGAAAGTCTGAATAAATAGATAAATCCAAAATTGAAATAAAACTAAAAGTCTGAGAATGCTATCTCTAAATGGAAATGGGCGACATGCCCTAACAGATGAGTAACCCTGAATTGAATCAAGTGCAGAATGTGAAGACGACTAATACCGAGATCCTGTAACTTCCACAGCAGCTACAGCACGTCAATGTAATGGAACTCCTATACCTTGTGTCCTTGTGGATGGGCACCTAAAAGGTTTTTACAAAAGTAGATTTGGAAGCAAACGGGTCAGAGCCCGAGGTAAAAACAGTTTAAAAATATTGCAAGTGTTTAATTGCATTAAACAGTAAATATTATATACATGTTAGTTGTGTACTCTCACATGAGTTTCTCACGTCTCAACTAAAGTGCACGTTTAACGTATACCCTTAGCCCATCCAAGTTATGCCACTATCTAACTAGTCCTTACTAAACCATGCTTTCACATTCTAGTATAAGGTGTCTACTCGTATAACACAAACAAGTTACATTCTCACATTCACATTCATTAAATTACTCACTTCACCAAAATGGGTAAATTGGCACCCTTCCAGCGCTTAGCCTTGTCACGGTCAATGACTGTGACAACTAATACGCGTTTTGTGTCACGGTCATTGACCGTGACAAGTCCGTGACAATTCTATTTGTCATGGACTTGTCACGGTCCATAACTGTGACATGACCTTGACAAATGTCGCAGTAAAAAAACCCTTTCCCCTTCATTTTTCCCCCACCATTTCTTCCCTCCTTTTCTCTCTCTCTCTCTACGCTACTCTCTCTCTCTCTCTCTCTCTCTCTCTCTCTTTCTCTTCCATTTATATATATATATATATATGTGTGTGTGTGTGTGTGTGTGTGTATATATGTTTGTGTGTGTGTGTGCGTGTGTGTTGGGTGCTGGGTGGGGAGGGGGTGGGTCAGGGTGGGGGTAGGGGGTAGGGATGGGGGGTTGTGCGTGTGTGTGTGTGTGTGCGTGTGTGGTTGGTGGGGGTGGGGGTGGGGTGGGAAGTGGGGTAGGGTGGGCGGCTGTTTGTGTGTGTGTGTGTGGTGTGTGTGTGTGTGTGTGTGCATGTGGGTGGGGGGTGGAGGGGGGAGGGGGTGAATCAGGGTGGGGGGGAGGGGACAGGGATGGGTGGGGGGGTGGTGGGGTAAGGGTGGGGGGCTGCATGTGTGTGTGTGTGTATGTGCGCATGTGTGTATATGTGTGTGTAGTGTGCCTATTTGTGCATAATGTCCCTTGTAAACGAATTGATTGATTGTCCCTCATTGTAAATTAGTAAATTAATATATGATTAATTATGAAAGTAGGATTGCTCCTCATTGTAAATTAGTAAATTAATAATTGTATACTTTAATTGTTAGTTTAATTGATGAAAATAATTAATTGAGTAGATGAATTAGAAGGAGTACGGAATACATATTTGTTGATGACATTGCTGTTGGATTATAGTGGATCGATGTTGGGTTAGTTAATTTTAAAAGTGGCATGACCACTGGATTATTGTCCATATGGGGGTGGGATTTTTCAACTTTTTTTGAAAATTACTTTGTATATCAAACAATATATATATAGTATGATAATTAAATGAAACATACTTGAAATTATATATAGTGCGCATAGATACTAGCCTTCTAGTTCTTATGCATACGCATTCAATGGCCCTTAGACCCGTTCAAGAGTCATTACCCCTGTAATGAGATCTCTCAAATTATCCCGTTTGGACAGTTTGGGACTGCATAATTTCTGTATAATATTCTTAGTGGCTTAAAGTTGTTACTTTTGGAGGAAGTTCTGCAGTCGTATCCTAACGTTCTCTGGGTACATACTAGATTGACAAGTGTGACTGTTATTTCAATTGATCAATCTCACACTTGCCAATCTACGTCGTGTACTTGGAGAACTACGGGGATATGCTGCCATTTTTTTTTCAAATTCTAACAATGTGCATGAGCTGTTAACGAGTGAAATTAACGAGTTTGCAACATGAACAAGTAGCTCGTTATCTATTTGACACACATGAAGATGTCGAAGAATGGAAAAAGTAAGTTTCTATTATTATAATGTTTAATATTATTTTAGATTATTTTATACATGATTAATTTTGTAATATGCAGAAAATATTAAGCCTGTGAGAACAATAAAAGACGAAAAATAATGGTACAATCAGACAGCGAATTTAGGTTGTGGTTGACACAAGAGGAAATTATAATGAAAATGACCGTTATATAACGTTACATTACACTCAAATTTTATCACTAATATAATTAATTTATCTATATTCTCAGCTCTTAAAGACGGGTGATGCGACATCAAGACTTGCTCGTCTAGCCACTGGACCCTTGTTCGTGGCATAAGAGTACAAAAAGTATCGATTGAACGGTTACATTTTCAGCGCTAAAGTGTACGAGGAAAATACAAATGTATAGAACTCGAGCATTTCATACAAGGCTCGTACTTTCTTTCAAGCGAGCGCAAAAGATAAAAACCTCGTTGAAGCTGAAATGACTTACTATGGTGTAATCCAAAATATATTTGAATTGGATTATATAAGCTTCAAAGAGGGTGTATTTTACTGTGACTGGATAAGAGTTGAAGATAAAAATGCTTGTAAAGTTGATCCTGTCACCAATTTGATCGTGGTTGACTTGTCCAAGTTGAAGAGCAACGACCGCGTGAGCGATGAGCCATTTATTTGTGCATTTCAAAAGGTTAACCAAGTGTTTTACTCGGAGTATATCAACAACGAGCCGTGGTCAATTGTCCAACATGCGCCAAAGTGTCTAAATAGTAGTGTGGATGACTTGGCTGCTCCTACCGAATATCAATCCATTTTTTATGATAATCCGAATTTCAAACAATTTTTCAATTTGTAATAAATATTCCAATTTGTACCAAAACATCCATTTTAAATGCTTTTAATTGATTTGCACTTTATCATTTTCACTCTTGTGTAGTGTGAACTTGTGTGGGCAGTAGGGGTGGGGGTGGGGATGTTTCACTCTTGTACATATTATGAGCTAGATGTTGTTATTTTGGAATTCAGAATTGAGGTGTTTAACAATAACAATTCATTTTTATTTGTAGTAATTGTACATATTTGCATGTCTTCTTTTAATTCATTTTGATATATACTAATAATATTTTTTTTATAGCAAATGTCTCCTTCAGGTATTAAGGCGAGGATGATGATGCTGGTTATGATGATGTCGTCTGGGCTCGGTGGTAGCGGAGGCGACGAGGGCTCCTCGGCCCCTAGACTCCCCAAATATGGCAAATTGGGGATGCCCATCGAGAACAAGTCGAGGCTATTAGCGAGATCCCTCGAGCTGGTAAAGACGATCATTGGCCCGAGGTACCTTAGTTGGAAGGAGGTTCCATATGAGCTCAAGTTAGCTGTTTGGGTGTCACTATAGGTAATATATTTATATTTATATGAATATTTCAATTTCAATTTCAATTTTAATTTCAATTTGATTTTATATTTATTTGCAATTAATATTGTATTTGTTGGACAGGAACAATTCAACCTGGATCCAAAGCTACGCGATTCCGTCTTGGAGCAGTTGAGGGATCAACACAAGATGTGGAAGAAAAATATGTGGACCCGGTACTTTGGGAAGACACGAGAGTCCATTATCCAAAGGCGTGAATCCGTCCCGCCGAAGGAGCCGGTCTCATTGGCACAATGGCAAAGGTTCATTGACAATGAGATTGGGGAGCGACAATTGGCATCTCGCCAATCGAAAAGGAAAATCGGACAAAAAAGACGGACGTGCACAACTCCGGCCGGACGTCTTACGCCGAGGTGGAGCATAGGATGATGGTAAGATGTAATTTTTCTATAACTACAGAAAATATATTATTCTGCATTATTTTACTTTGCAGGGCCAATACTAATTTTACTTTTTTTTTTATTTCGGGGGACAGGGAGTGGCCCTGGGGGTAGGCCACATAGGCTCGATACTTATGTGGCTCTTCGGACAAAGAAGGGGAAGGACAAGGAGGTGTCCCCAAACGTCGCGGCCACGATTGTAAGTAATCCGACAGTTTACTTTTTGTTAATTACGTTATAATTTTTTAATTTACTTATTTTACTAATCATGTGCTTTTTGTCGTTTCAGGCAAAGCTTAAGGAAGTGCATGAGTCGCAGTCCGATGCCGACAAGGCATCTTTGTCCACAGACTCACTCATCCAAGTGCTTGGCTCTGATCGCAAGGGGAGGACAAGGGGGTGAGCTCACGGGTGGACAAATCTTGGATCATCGGATTGGAGATGAGCGACACCGGGTTGGCTCGAATGGTGGATTCACATGACGCGAAGCTGTCCCGTTTGGAGGCGATGGTCCAGGATATGTACTCATTCGTAAAGCATTCGTTGGGCGAAAACCGTAAAGGTAAAGGGAAGGAGAAGGTGGTGCGGGAGGACGAGGTGTAGGAGGACGAGGATGAGGATGTGGACCTCGCTGCTTCATCACCGACACGTGCGGACTTTGTTGATCCACTTCCCTATTTGACTCCCTTCAATAGACCGATGTCGACACTTGGTTCGCCGAGCGTGTTTATAATGGACATACTTGATGGCCAGCAGATAGGGCGGGGGTTAAGGGACCCGAATATCGTCCAGGATGCACTAGTTCATGGATGTGAGCTTCAAGACATCGAGTCTAGGGTGCTCTTCACGCATGTGATGCCCCGGAAGGAGAACTCCCAATTGTGGTTGCGCGAATAATGCGGCGCGACGTATATTAGTGGATGTGTTAATTCGTATATCGTGTGGCCTACTCACCTCCTCAGCGTTAACCATACCCCCAGACATTTAGTGACATTGATTTAAGTTTGAATTGAATTGTTTTAAATTATTACATTTGAATTATATTAAGATTATATGGTGATGCATATTCTCTCTATTTTGAATGTATATTTGCATTATCTCTATTTTATTTGGATATATGATGTTTGAACAGTTACAATGTTGCTATAACATGTACAAATATACTTCTGGGCAGTGGCAGTGGCCATACTGCCCAGCAGAATTTTTTTCAAATCTGCCCAGAATTGTCACGGTTATTGACCGTGGAAATTTTTTAAAGAATGTCACGGGCTTGTCACGATCCTTGATCGTGACAAATCTTGTCGCGGTCAAGGACCGTGACACGACCCTGGCAATTCTAATGAACTTGTCACAGTCAATGACCATGACATGACCGTGACAAAAAAAATTATCTCGCCCAGAATTGTCACGGTCATTCGCCTTGACAACCTGAAGTTGTCAAGGTCAATGATCGTGACAATTTGACAGATTTGGTGTAGTGACTTATCACAAGTGTTATTTAAATTCTCATATCCGTAGCCCATTCAAATATCTTAGTTATTCACATTTACTAAGCAACAGTGAACCAGTCACAAGTATATATATAAATCACTCTCAATACATATATACATATATGGCACCCCTAGGCTAAGCTGCAATGCACGCATGCTTTGCTATCGAATTCCGGTACATCACGTACATAAGAATTACGCATTCTGAATCACTCAGGAACCGTTTCAATAAACAAAAGCACACATATTGGAGGCGAACATAGTTCACATACCCATTGGCACGTACATACATACTCTCCCATGGTCAGCTGACTTATCAACTCACAAATAAGTCATTCATAGTCCTATGTCTTTAAGGTACCAATCTAAATCCCCCCGTAGGCACACAAAGATCAGATGCTCCTTTTTCGAAAGTCAACCTCCCGTAATAGCAAGTATGGTAGGTATGTCATACAAATAAGAAATCCATACACTAGGCATTCACACAACCTAAGTAATCATATATCAATATAGGAATTCACACATTCCATCTTATAAATCTCATACGTAGTTAGTTTATCCCGAAAATTCTACGTAATATATATTTAGCTCGATAAGTCTCTTGTCGTATCAATTTGAGTACCTAGACCGATCCTAAAAGGTTACTAGGTCTCGTATTAGTTTCTAATGTAATCTCAGTAACTTAAAGTCCCTCTGTTGTTGTTCTTATCCTTACCTCATCATTCATTCTCATTATAGTCTCAATTCGAACGATTTATAACCGTACCTCACTCAGCAGACCCTCGTAAGTGATAATATTCAATTCCATAAGGTAAACCATTTTTCCGGGCATCAACTAAGACCCTACTGAACTTAACTAAGTCCCTTAGCACTATATTAATCACCCTAAGAATCATTATGGGTTTGGGATTTATTTTAAACTTTAAAGGGGGAAACTTTCACAAATCAGGAGGGGTGAATCGATCGAAGGCAAAGGGTCGATTGCTCAAAAGGGTCGATCGATCGACATTCTTGAGTCGATCGATCGATCAAGCAGGTATTTGCTGAGAAATTCTTTATATAGTTACGGGTTCTCCAAATTTACACCCCAAATCTTCCATTGCAACGTCCTAAACTCCCAACCAAATATACTACTCATTACACCAACATGTTTCCACAATCCCTAACATTTTAGAATCATTAAAGCACCATGAATTAATAGTTTCTTGGATCAAAAGTCATAAATATTCCTCCAAACCTAGTTCTTCAAAATTTCTTCAAGAATATCGAATTTCTCAACATTAATTCGTGAATTTGTACACATGGGTTATAATTTCGTTGTCTCTACATACCAGAAGTTCGTCTACATGCAAAACCTACCCATATTCAATGGTTAATACTTCCAATTTATAAGATTCTCAATTTTCCAAGTTTAGTCTCCAATTCTAAACTACATGGATAATATATATTTGCTTAATCATATCAAGTTAAATCACTTGCCTAGGAATGAAGATTCTGATCCTTTGAAGACAATAAAGGTTGGTTCTCTTTCTTTTTCCGATCACAATTCCGCCGTTAGTGGAGGTGTGTGGTGGTTATGGCTTTGGAAACCCTTGGAACTTCTCCTCTCTTCACACGTTGCCCACTATTTGTTTTTTGATAGCTAATGGCCCTAATGGACCTAAGGTTGTCTGATAAATAAAGCCTAATTTTTGTAGGTCACTATTCATTAAAATTTAAAATGACTAAAATACCCTCCCGAGTTGCCGATTAGGCCTAAAAATGTCTCGGGACCCAAACTAAACACCCGGCTAGTGTTTTCTAACTATCTCGACACGTGGGCACCCTCAAAACGATCATACGAATGACATACAAATAAATTACTTTTAAATCCATTAAATTGATTGTTGACGCGACTGACACGCGCATCCTAACTTAATTTCCAAATTGTCGTATTTATAACTCGCGGAAATATTAATATATTCAATAAGCACATATTACCATAATCACTCAGTAATATTCAACATTATCATCATAATCAAATACTAACTCTCGTCTCACTAGTTATTTAAATCTAAATTAATTTCCAATTAATTATCCTAAATTAATTTAATTAATCCCATAATTAAAAGCAATTTCATTTAATTAATCTCATAATTAAAAGCCATAAAAATACGGGGTATTACAAAACACTGTCCTCGGATACTCTATTCTGACTATCCCGGCCATTCTGAAACCAATCGTGCACTCGAAATCTCCATCTGAGTCACTTAACTAGAATTCACTAATTAAACCCAACACATCTCAATACGCGTGTTCTCCAAATAAAATATTATCCTTTGTCGTGTTACCCAACTACGACATGTGATTAAAATCATCGAACTCATTTACTTAGTCCCGTAAGAAAATATAACCCATGTAAATATTAATCCAACGCCAGCAAACTAATATTTACTATTCACTTTAAATTCTAAATTTATTAAATTACACTCATAAATTCGAAAATTACTATTCACGATAATTTCCTCTAATAACCAAACTATGCCACTTATGCAATTTAAATATCCATAAAAGTACAGGGTCTTACACTTATGAAATTTTTTATTCCTTTGATACCGATAACCATTTGTCAGCTTATTTAGATGCCGATTGGACAGGGGATGTTAATGGTTGTAAAAGAACATCGGGCAGATTCTTTTACTTTTGGAGCGTTCTTGTTTCTTATTTGATCAAGAAGAAAAAATCTATTTCTTTATTCGTAGTGGAGGCTAAGTACATCACCTCCAGGAGTTATTGCACACAACTTTTATATATGAAACAAATGTTGAAATATTATGCGATTACTTAAGTCACAATGACTATTTCTTGTGATAATACGAGTTCAATCTATATTTCTTGTAATCTGGTCCAATATTACCATACGAAGCACATTAGGATTCGTGAGAACTTTATTCATGATTTTATTGAGGAGAAGATCATTTCATTGAGCTTCGTGAGTACCTGACGTCAATTGGCTGACATTTTCACTAAACCTTTAGATGCTATTAGATTTAAGCATCTTAGGAAGTCTTTGAGTTAGGGTATTGTTGCAAGTATAGGGTTATTTTATTATTGCTATTAATTGTGCCTATTACTAGATTGTATTCTTTTGTGTATATATTAAGTAATAAAAAAACATTTTCTTTTTGTAATAATTTTTTCAAAATTTCGAAAAGATTATGTTTTAGATAAAAAAATTGTCAAAATATTAAAAAAAATATTTTTGTATTTTATTTTACACCATATAAGGATGGGAATTTAAGATGTTAGAATCACAATTACGTTCCATCGATTTATGTTGCTATGAAATAAGCGGTCTTCTTTGTGTCAAATGCCTCCTTTGGCAAGAACCTAAAAGATGATTTTTCACTCAAAAGAAAAGTGTTAAGGCCAAATTTTTTGTTACGTTTATGCTTCATTGTACGTGAAGAATATGATTCCTTCAAAAACTTTGAGAGTTTATGCTTAAGATATTAGATGTGGAGGATGTTATAAATTGAAGACCAATGGGTTTGCACAATAAACTCCCTTTCAAAACATTAAATAGTTTGGCATTATTGATATAAAAACCATTAAAATTGATGACATTTTGTATGAGCTGATTCAATTTCATTCCGTTCAATAATTTAACAGCAAATGTTGAATTAAGTTCTTTATTTAAGATTTTCACTTCAACTTCGTGCATAATCTCTACATAAGCCTATGTTGATATTCCTGTGCATTGAGTTCACACAATTTCATTCCATAATCATGATTCAAATACTTCCACATATATTTATGTTCTACCTACGAAAAAATGTATATTTACATACTCAAAAATTTTCAAAAATAATTTGTTGGTTTGTTGATGTCTCATCGCATATGCTTCATTGTTTATTCATTATGATGATATTTCATATTTGGATTCTCATAATGTTAAATTTTCAAGTTTAGCTTCTAACCCTTTGTCTATATGGACAAAAAGGTGGAGTTGAGTTTTTTTTTTCTTTAAACTCTATGCATCACGATATTTCGTTTACTTCACGTGTGTAGGAATTTTTCTCCTTGATGATTTCATTAACTATGTAATGGAGATTTCCAGTTGAAAACAATATCACAAGTGTGTTTTCCTTTTTTAGGTTTGGGAGGGACATTCGATGAGCTTATATTAGGGGTTAATTTTTTTTTATCAGTTTTTGTGTTTTGTACCGGAATAGCCAAAGCGAGAGATTTGTAAGAGTAAATCAATAATTGCTTATTGTTTTTTAAATTTGGCATATTCCGTTGCACCCTTGCTTTGTCAAGAGCTTCAAGTGAAGACAAGTTAGTGACCATATGCAATAATCGAAGATCAGAAGAGTTGAGATCGTCTCTATAATAAATGAAGAAGGTATATGGTTTTGATTTTATGTAATCAATTTATTCAGGGGTATTTTGAAACTATTTAAAAAAATAAAATATTATTTTCAAAAGTTTTTACACAAAAAATTTATGTTTCGGCATATCGTTAGAAGAAGTTTATGAGGGTCTTTCAAACGCGATCATTTGATCATTGTCATTCCAACGAGATTCAAATGAACTATTTTCCTCCCTTCACTGTAATGTCAGTCGATCTCCCATTTATTTTATGTTGGAATGAGAATGAGTTCTTTATTCGAATGAGAAGTACTTCATTTGAACGAGTCAATGAAATTTTATTTTTCAAGCTTATCTCTTGGAGATTTTCTCCCTATATATAAGGATACGAGCCTGCACTTTTAATCAAGACTTCTAAATATGTTTTTGTGATAAAAATCTATTTTTTTAAATTCAACCCCTTGGTGATTTGACATCACTTTATCAGACCACGAAGAACGCAACCCATGTTCATATTCATGTGGAGTTAATTCTTCAATGCTGAAGATAGGAATACAGTTTCCTGAAGCTGATCGGTGAACATCGATGCAAGTGGATCTTTTTGTGGAGTGTTGTTGGATTGTATCATTGTCTATTAACAACAAATATTGAAGACACAATTGCTTCACTTACTGGAGTCTAAGTTCTATATGTCTTTTTGTGTCGTTCTATAATATCTAGTTGTAATAGTGCTAAAATGTGGACTAGATAGAATTTGTCTTGTGTGTGACCCAATCTACAATTTTTACATAAAATGGTACCACTTTATTCTTTTTTAATATCATTATTATAGGGAACATTTCCTCTCCTCACTTGTGTTACTTCCAATATGAGTGTTGAATCCACCATAAAAGATTTAGGTGCACTAAACATTTTTTTAGGCATGGAGATGGTGCCTATGTCACGTGGGTTTCTTTTACATGAAGGTGCATATATACACAAACTCCTTGCCAAAACCAATCTCCAAGTGATAGCACGCCTTTTCAAACCCTACCCAATCTAGGACTCTAGTGGGTGACTTATAATTTGTAACACTTACTAGGCCTGAAATAGTCCTTTTAAAAGTTGACTTACATGGGTGTTTAGCCTTCACTTACACCAAAATTTAGGGGGAATGATAGATCAAGCCCAAATCAGCTACAACCAAGTCCTTCCAAGTTATTAGGTTCACGTTGCAAGGAAATTCAGTTGCCCAGTTCAGCACGTTCCTTAGCCAATTCAACATGTTTCTTATGTGCTCCTAAATTAAAGGAAGACTCAGTCGATACTTCACACATTTGATTTGTTATCTTCCCATGTTCCTATGTTTATGCTTACCTGTTACTTATCATGCACCTGTGTATAAATATATGGCTGCAATTTTGTACCAATCAAGCTACAAGAAATATAATATTTGAGTGTTTAGTTAAAGGATCAAACACCAAAAAGTCTCTCAAATATTTTTTAATACACATTTAGTCAAAGTCTTTTATTTTGTACCAAAAAGTCTCTTATTCTCTTATCTTTAAGGGTCCGTTTGGTTCGTGGTGAAATATTTATTACCGCGTTAAAATATAATTCACCTAGGTAAAATATGTGTTTGGTTGGGCATTTAACACGGTGAAATAAAATGAATATGGTGAAAAGTGAGGTGAAACTTTAACCATTTTAAACCATGGGTAAAGTGAATAATTTAACAGGTGAAAACAATGAAATTTATCTTATTACCAAAGTAACCTTTCTTATTTCCACTTATAACTATCACACATTCATTTCTCCTTCTCAATTAATACGATCATCAAATATTCATTTGAAAAAATATTTTTTTTCTAAATTTTATTTTTTATTTCAAAAAATTAAAAAAAAATTAAAAATTTAAAAAAAATAAAACAATTTAAATAATTAAAAATTTTAAAAATAAATAAAAAATAGAATAGCTATTCCTACACCCTCTATGTCTTTCCCCACACCCTTTTTAATATTTAAATACTAAAAGATCAAAAGACCCTCTATGCATATATGATTTAAGCAAATATAATCTTTTGCCCAAAAATCTATTATTTAAAAAAAAAAAAGGTAATATTATGAAAAAAATAAAACATAATATTTTGAAAATAAAAATCCTAATATTCTAGAAAATTAAAATTTTAATATTCTGAAAATATAAAAAATTATAAAAGTTATTTTTTCATTTAAAAAACATTATGTTATTTATAAAAAAACATATTACTTTTTATTTAAATGGACGTTGATAAAAAAAACTGTTTCGTTATTTATTTTAAAAAATGGACATTTTTTTTTTATCATTTCTAGTTAAAAAACCGTTTCTTTTATTTATTTTAAAAAATTGTTTCGTTATTTATTTTTTGAGTTAAAAACTGTTTTTTTTTTCTATTTTAAAAATAATCTTTTTACTATACAAAAAAATGGTCCACGTCAGCGGTATGTATAGGCAGTTCGACCACTTATACAAACCGTTAGCGCGGGCCAACATATTAGACAAAAATATTCCGCGCTAGCGGTATGTATAGGTGGTCGGACCGCCTATACATACCGCTGCTGCAGACAATATTTTTTAAAAATAGTAAAAAGATTATTTTTAATATAGTACAAAAAAAAACAGTTTTTAACCAAAAATAAATTTTGTAAATAAAAAATAAAACACTTTTTAAGAAAAGAGTTTCTTAAGAAAAATAAATTTTACGTTTTATATACAGTTTTTTAATAAAACAAATAGATAAGATTTTACGTTTTATAAACAGTTTTTTTTATTATTACTTATAAAAAATAATTTTTTTTATTGAAAATATAATTTTTTTGTTTTTATCAAATGCATTTATTTTTGGAGGTGAAAAAATTGGACATTTGGATTTTATAAATTTAAGGGCACAATTGTTATTTATTATTCAAAGGGTGTGGGGGAACATACAGATGGTGTGGGAATATCTATTTCCATAAAAAAAATAAAAAAAATGAATATTTGTTTGGTGCATGGTAATGTGTTGGGAATTTAATTACTAATTGGGACGGTTTCATAGTTGGGAACTATTTTTTTTTTAATTCTTTTAATTGGAACACTTTTTTTTCATAGTTGAGACTTTTTTTTTTTAATTGGGATTGTTTTTTTTTTCAATGTTGAAAGCTTTTCTTTTAATTGGGATTTTTTTTGTATTGTTGAGAACATTTTTTTTATTGTGGACTACTGTTTTTATAGTTGACTCTTTTTTTTAATTGTGACTATTTTTTTTACAAATGACAGTTTTTTTTCATTGTTGGATTTTTTTTTTTTAAATTGGAACTGTTTTCTTTTTTAATAAGGACTTTATTTTTAATTGGTACTGTTTTTTTACTTATTTGTCTTGCGTAGCCAAATATGACTAGTTGTGTGTGTGTGGGGGGGTGATTATGTCAAATTTTAGTTTGAGGTAAATGCATATTTTTTAATGGCCATTGACACTTGTGTGATGAAAATCAAAATAGTTATGTGCATTTGAAGTATGAGGGTAATATGGTCATTTTATTTTTTCACCATATTAATCTTGACCATCCAAACAACAAATGGTGAAAAAATTAAAATTTTCACCTAGTGAAAACTCGACCATCCAAACAGAGATGGTGAAAATAAAATCACCGCACTAATAATTTACCTTTTACTTTTAACACGGTGAAAATTATTTCACCACGAACCAAACGGATCCTAAAGGTCCGTGCCAGCAACATGGTGAAGGACTTTTTGGTGCAAAATAAAAAGGCTTGGACTAAACGTGTATTAAAAAAAGTTCGAGGGACTATTTGATATATGCCCCATAGTTAAATGTGTAATATCAACTACTTTGTATTATTTGTTGATTAAATAGACGCTATACAAGCCCCCCTCTACAACAACAACTTTACCCCGCATAGAAGATGTAAAACATGTAGGAAGATCTTCTCCGTAGTATCTTTTAGGTAGATAAGCTATTATTGTAGCAATAAACAATAAACCCCCTTCATTATATATTATGGGCTCGAAAACGCCTCATAGGCCACTAAAAACATCGTTAAACAGTTTCCAAAAGAGTTTATTTGCAATAATAAAAAAAAAAACTGTATAGTTCAGGCGATTATTGAGACAAATTTAAAATTCAAGTATTTTTGAAGCTTTATCCTTTTCTCTTTAATTTTGTGGATATTTATAGTCATACATGAAAAAATTAGAGTCTTGACTCACAATATATAAGGCCATGGAACTCCTCCACCTATTTTCAATTTGTTTGGGGTACTTAACATGGTATCAGAGGAGGGTATATGGCCCAACCACCTAATTACTCCACGTCACCTGCTAAAAAAATATGTTCACTTGCTAGGCTTTGATTTTGGGTCAACCGAACACTTTAATTTAATCAATGTTGGTTCCACCATCTATAGATTACGTGGGAATCAATTTGGTCCACCCCAATGGGTTAAATGAAACTTTCTAATCAGCAAACCAACACAAGCAAAAATGTCGATGTTTTGTTTAGAACGAAAAGATAATTTGCTATTTGCAGCCTCAAAATAAGTGGTTTTCTACCACATGACGCAATTTAGTAAGTCCATTTAGTTGGTTGACCACTTCTAAAAATCGTTGTGTATACAAAACAAAGAGAAAAATTGTTATTTTCAATCTCCAAACAACTTGTTTTCTACCACATGGCGTAGTATAGAAAGTGCATTTTAGTGGGTTGACCACTTCTAGTGAACCCGTATGCTTGTCTTGGTAATAGTTTATGATGTAAAAAAAAGGATAAAGATATTTTAGCACAGATATTTCATATCTAATACTTTAAAGTTTTATATTTTATTATTATGGGTTTCATCGGGACACAAAATATAATCATTTATTACCTTATTTTATTAAATGGATATAAAAAATGGGTATAAAAATATGAAAGTGCAGTGATACTCTAAAAAAAATGCAATGCTTGGAGTTGCCATCTCTATATCATTACCAACACTGTGTACATCTACACAGTTTATCTGTAAATCATGTCTTTTACAATTTTAATTACACTGCAATCTTCAAATGCAATCTACCTTTTTATTTCACTAAGTTTACTACCTTACTGTTTGGGTGTTTTCATTTTTGTTGTTTAGGATCTCAGGTTTTTGTTCTGTATCGTTGTCAGCGTCACCAACACCACATTTGATTGTCAACGATAACTTATATTTGTGTTCTCCTGTCTATTAGGAAGAGATATTATTCATTTTTTATAGTTTGACATGTTTGAATTTATATTATCAGCATTCCACTAATGTGGTTCTTGCACTCAATGTGTTTGATAAAATATCTAAAGGACTCATTCATGCAAGATAATTTTAATTTAATAATATAGATTCTGGGTTTCATTTTCTGCACTCGTGGTTTTCAATTTCATGTCAAATGTTTTGTAATGTATTTGGTAGGGAAAATGTTAAACACACAGGGTGTTAGTATCGGTACTGTTTTATTTATTTGTACTATGGTGTGGATCCCGTTTCCTGTAAGTCTCACTAATGTACAATCAAATAACGCGCATTTGGTACTAAACCGGTACTTGGACCCGGTAAGATATTCATTACTCATTTGGTAGGTCAATAGTCCAACTGAAATCTTCATTTGCTTAATTATGCCTCTTTCTTTGGATTTTGATGTTTTTTTTTTTTTTTGTAGTAAATGTTGTCTGCTACTCTCCTTAATTATTTGTGTTGTTTATTATAAGAGTTTTCCTTAGATTAAAAGAAATATAATACTGCATTGATTATTTTAGTTGGCTTTTCTGTTAATCAAAACTATTAAAATATGAATGAAAGCTACAGATTTCAAAGTTTTTCCTTGAAAAGTGAGGTTTCATTAGAATGTATATGTTTTTGGATTTATAGTTTTTTTCTTCAGAAATGAAGGTGTTTCTCTTATGGTTCTCAATTTTTGGTTGTTTTTGGAAATATTTGATAAAAATTTATAGAAAATAATACCCACTTTAAATAATTATTTCTGAAAGCAATTTCATTTGAATATAAAATTATTCACCTTCAATGTTAATTATGTAACTCATAAAGTAAGCATTGACAATGAAGGTACCATTCACAGGTTGCAATAATTTCTTAAGGTGGTTTACTTTTTCCTGAAAGTAGGAGCTAATTACTTTTGCTATAAAATAGCGAGAAACATTAGGAATTTTGAACAGTTCAACCACGGAGAAGACAAAAGCAGGGGGCATTGTCCAATTCCTATTTATTTTATTGAATAACTTTTAATTTAGGTTCTCTTAATTTGTTTCCCTGTCTTATGTTATGTGAAGTTGATTGTTAATATCAAAGGAAAAAAATTTATGAAGACAAATTACTATTTATTGCTAATATGCCTCAAATCTATTTTCGATAACTCAAATTACTATTTTAATAAGCACGGAGCTTATGATTACGCGTAGTAAATATATCATCCTTTTGTTGCATTGTTATTAGGTATACATGCAATTACCATCTATTTCCCAATTTAATATTCCTTCGCAACAATCTCAAAGGAAAAACATTTATGAAGACAAATAATCTTCTATTCATATCATATGCCTTAAACTTTACTTTCTTTCAATCTTTATCCTTTTTATATATTTCATTTAAAAATTTAATATTTTTCATTGACCTTTATCTTGAACATTTAAATTTCATTCATTGACTAATAACAAATGTTAGCAATCATGATTTTTTCCTCATTTTTTTTTCTTCTATACAATATTACTATAATTATTTATTGTTTTTATTTTCCACACCATTAGCTTAGTTATGTAGATGTTTTCCACTATAAAATGTAGATGCGTTATTTTCATATTTATACAGATATTGATATGAGATACTAATCATATCAATATTTATACAGCTTCTTTAGACTGGAATGGAAGACCAAAGACAACTGAGTACAGCGGTGGAAAGGCAAATGACCTTGATGCTGTCCAAGACGCTGCTGATGTCATCATATCATTTAATGGAGATAATTAAGTTCTCACTGGTTAAGTTAAGTGTGAGTAATATGTCAATCATGGTGTAAAATAAATAGGAAATTGCTATCCAAGAATTTAAAAAAGTTAGTGTGTACGTATAAATCTATGCCCTGATGAATACAAGAGGATGTATTATAACATCCATCCTTCTATTCTTTATAAGTATTGAGCCTGATGTGCAAATGTAATGCTATTTTCTCATTTATATACATGAAACTCCATGATTGTTGTTCAAAATCCTATATTGGGAGAGATTTAAATTGAGTTTTTTAGTTTGGAAATGGTTTCGTCGGCACAATTTGTTTTATTAAGATCTACTCGAGTCTAATAAAATTTAATTATTGAAAAGCATCTTAAAAGAAAATCCAAATACAACAGTTATGGTGTAGATACCATTCTATCGAATACTGAATAATATTGGATTTTTATCTTTAGTCAATAAGATGCATATTGTGTTAATTTTTTTTATTCATGCTATATAGGCTTTAAATAAATCTTAAAAGAATTATATGAAATGTACTACAAAGGAAGAATCTAGATAACACAAAATAAATAACTTAACGTTAAAAATGATTATCAAAATCCTGGTCCCGCGCATCGCGCGAGTTTATAACTAGTTATAACTAATTCTCGACCTTTTCATTAATGACTAAGCACTGTCAGATTTACCGAGGGTTTATCTATTATGTGTTATAGATATTATTAATGCTTATCCCGCCGAAAGTAGTTCTGATAATCCTCCATTATTTTCGTCCTTTTGGTTGAGGAAATAATTATTCCAAGCTTACAAACAAAATTGTTAATACGACGAATTTAGTAATAGTTATAAGAACAATAGAAAATTATTGCTTCACCCGTATTCATAGAAAATACATTCCATAACTAGAATATAAATCTTCAGACGATTTGGTGCTTCAGTTTTGACAAATGCATAGGAAATACTTTTCATAACTAAAACATAAATGTTGTTCCAGGTGACAAGCCATTTTTGCAAATCACTTGTTAAGGTATGAAGAGTACACTCATGTAAGTTGAACCCTCCTCATTTTGCAGCCTCATTGTATATAAGATAAAAGTCTAATGGTTTAAAAGGTTTTATGATCTATACTTTTCATTGCTTAATTAAAAAGAATAAAACATTCATTGGGTTACTATTATTACACTATAATTCAGTTTACTTCTTTATTTATATAAAAATTTGTCCATTAAATTGTCTAGAATTAATCCTTATTAATATATTTCACATACAATCAACTCTAGGATTACTAGGATTCAGTACGCATAATTTGAAACAAGGGAAATTAACTTTTTCCATGTTTTCGCCAGGAGCCTAAAAGATTTCAATATATTCACTTAAAATATTGGAGTGTGCAACCTAGTAATTTAAAAGTTCTAATACTGGTCGGCGTATGCCCATCTTATCCAGTAAAAAAGGATGGACTTATTATTTGATAAGATTTGGTTAAAATGAAAGACATGTAAAAAATATGGGGCAATTATTTTATGGACGATTAATAGCTTTGCCAGACTTGGGAACGTTGCTATGAGGTACGACAAGGCCGAATATGTGACACTTGGTAATTTTTATAATTAGGTTGACCAACTTTATTTATTTAATACTATAGTTGTTCAATTCAATTTAAATATAATCCTTTGCAAGAAATAAAATCAATTAATAAGGATGAATCAAAGTAAAAAACTATATGGAAAGAATCCTCAAATGATCATATGATGCAGATCGAATCAATCACTAAATGTAAAGTCAAAACTATCTGATTAGAACTAATACCTGACTATTCTACCAAAATCATATTATCTCCAAAATTGAATACAAATACTATGAATGAAGTACACTTCGCACCTCAAACATAAAGTAGATAAAAGTAATGTAGGCTCAATACCTACGTCTTCAAAACTCCTTGGTGACAATGAAAGATTATGTGCTTGAATGAGAAATCAAGTCGGGTACACTTGAGCCCTTGAAACAATGTGGATGGTCTGACATATCACAATAAGATAATAGCTACCCACTCAAGTAGTAAAACTATCAAATATGAGTATAAATACTAATTCTACAGTTATTAAATTAACTATTATATCTCACCCTCATCGGTGTATTTTCCTTTAAACTATGCATTTAACAATAAATATTTAAAATCCTCTTATTTCCCATAATAGAAGAGACAAATAGTAAATACAATTTTCACTATATCAATAAATGGGATGTATCCCAAATAACAATATCATAACGCATATATATAATCAATTTAAATAAATTATTTATAAATAATGCCCGTGAGCATATCTAGCACTTCACGCATGTCAAATAAAATTCAACTCATAGCATAAATAAATCCCATCATAAAAATAAATTCAATATTACCTCATACACCCCAAACACCGCCAATAATAAAATCATTGTAATCGTTTATGACCCCCAAGTTCCCTTTTGGGTCATCAAGCCCCACAATATGGAATCAACCTTATCTACCCAATATATCCATGATAATAATATAACAAAAGTTACCCCATGCATAGGGTCATCAACATAAGAGTAATACTTATACACTTTCGATATAATTCTTATAGAAAGCCTTTTGTTTAGTCGTTGTAGAACAAATATTTTGAAGCAAAACCCAAGTACCTACAAAATTTGAGAAAAACTAATGTAGAGGTAAGTGGAGTATCCATCCAACTTTCAGGGGCGAAGAAAGTTGAAAAATTCACTTCCAAATATTTTGTTTTTCTTTTAAAAATAATTTCAAGGGGGTATTTAAAGGTAATTAACTAAATAAGATATAATATAAGTATGCTAAGTAGTAAATGACAAAAATAACAAGGAGTAAGGTAAATGGTGTAACTAGAATGAGAAAGATATAAGGAATGAAATCCACCCCACTTCATATAATTAACACTGGCTTGAGACTTTTTACTTTAATTAACTTTCAAAATATTTGTATAATTCAAATGTTGATTCTCATCACACTAATAAATTATAACAAATATTAATTTAGAAAAGGAATTTTCATTCCTAAAAGTTCTTCTCAAAGTAGACTAAAAATTAATCAAATGAACCACCCGCGAGGAAAAATTGACGGAACTAATATTAAATAAACAACAACACAACAAGAGTAATTGAAAGTTAGACTACGAGTTTTATTAAAAGATAATCATATCTCTAGTTTGAATCTTAGGACAAAATTGTAAAACTAGCTTTCAATATTTTCAGAGAGATGTTTACCATTTCATAATGCATAAACCAGTGTAAGAATTAGAAATTGCTAATCAAAGGAACTTAACAAAAAAAACTATCGAACGAAATTAATTGAATCCTTGGAGGCTTCATTTCATCCCTTGAATGGGATGATTACCCTACCATTATGAACATCCAATGTATGAGATAAATAATTAAAGTCATATGTAAAGCAAACAAGTGTAAAGAGAGAGGAAAAATTATCAAACCAACTCTTGAATTGATATTAAGACTCCGCTTCTTACAAAATCATCTCAATTATCTCAATTGAATTACAACACTCAAATTATTTATATACTAAAACCTAAAAAAACTAACAATTTTCCAAATTTGAATTTTTCTCTACATACTTTTTTTTCACAAAATTCAGCTCTTAAAAATGATGTTGGAGTCTTCTCTTTAGGGTAAGGTGTAAATTTGGAAGGGTAATGGTGGATGAAAAGGATGAGGTGAGGATTGGAAATAACGTGAGGGAAATTTTGGATACACACATATGTGCATGTGTGTTGTGCAATAATGAGAGTGTATGGGAAGTTAAGGGGTATTTTAGGAAATATGATAAATAAAAAGGTTGTGGCTTTCATGAGGAGCACATGAGGTATTTTTTGTTAAATAAAAACAGAGACAACACTCCCTCTCTCCCATTCTAGATATTTGCACAACCTAAATGTTTCTCTTCTCTCTCTCTCTCCCTCTTCCAATTTCCAGAACATTCTTTCCGTAGACTCTTCTAATCCACCGACTTAATATGGGGCTAAAATTTGTGAACCAACCGAAGTTGTTGAAGTATAAATTGGAGACCCGTCCCATTTTTTTGAAGCAAGAAAAGAGAGAAGCAATAAGTGAGATAAAGTAAAATCAAGTCAGTATCGAAATAAATAGTGAGTGTCTTTAGAGTGAGTGAGGTATGTCTTTGACTAATAAAATTGTGTCCTAAATATTGAGAAAGTTTTGTAATATTAGTGGGTCACTTGAGTGTGTATTTTGTGAGTCAATAATTGTACTAAAATTTGTACAATTATTTTTGTGTAATAAAATAGTTTTATTTGTGGTTCACCGCCTATGCAATTTTGTATACTCAACAATTTGGTATCAGAGCCAAACGATCAGAGGGACCGCTGTAGGGATGCTGCTAAAATGAAGTACTGTCAACCGATTGAAAACAGTCTGGGACTATGTCAGCATAATTGGTCAGGGACCATTTTAAGGACGTGACTATGGCAGACTTGGTTAACACGTTTGGTGGTGGGTATGGAAAATTAAACCACACCAATTACGAAATTTGGATCACCTACATGATGTCCTACTTGGAAGGATAAGATCTTTGAGAGACGGTTAGTTGTAGCGACACTACGCCACCATCTCAGTAAAATGTCGAGGCTTTAAGAAAATGAAAAATAAAAGCGAGTAAAGCTATGTACGCACTCAAAATATCAGTAGACCCAGAATTATTGAGGAATATCAAGGATGCGAGGATACCGAAGGATGTGTAGGAAACTCTTGCCTTTCTCTTCTCAAAGACGAATGACACACACTTGCAGATGTTGGAGAACGAATTGATGACTACCACTCACGAAGGTATGAACATTAGCCAATATTTTAAGAAAATTAAAGATTTATGTCAGGATATTTCTTTGCTTTATCTTGACTCTAAAATTAGTGAACCACCTATGAGGAGGATAATTATTCGTGGTTTAAAGCCCGAATATAATGGATTTATTATGGCAATACGTGGTTGGTGAAACTCAACCCACTCTAGTTAAGTTGGAAAATTTATTGGCTAATCAAGAGACATTGATGAAACAAATGAGTGGTATCACAATAAATAGTAGCGAGGAGGCACTTTTCAGCAATGGAGGAAGGAGAGATGAAGACCAGGATGTTACAAGAGGATCGTAGCATGACAAAAGCTTGAGGAAGCATGACTTATCCTCGTGACAACAAGAAAGGACCTCACGTGTAAGGGGGAGCTCAACCAAACAAAGGAATGGACTACAATTACTCACAAAACCTTAGGTGACGCAATAATGAATGTTACAACCATGACAAGAAGGGCCACTATGCTAGAGATTGTTGGCACGAGAAGAAGACTCCTTTAGAAGGTAACTTGGCAACATTAAAGGGCTAAGAAGTTGACAATGAAGAAGAATGGGATTTCGAAGCATCCAATGCAATAATTAAGCCTATACAAGAATATTTCTTGGACGAAGAAGTATATTTTGAAGAAGAATGGGTTGAAGATAAAATAAGTCAAATTAAAATCGAAGAAGATTAGATTCCAAGTTGGATTATTTCTAATCGAAGAAGAAATGGATGAGGATGAAGTTAACATAGCTCCGATTGAGGAAGGACAAGTAAAAAAAGCCTGCATATTCAAGTGAGGAGACACAAATAGAAAAGTATGTCCATAATTAATAGGGAGTCACGTTGACAACACTGAAGAAGTGACATAAGAATTTGTGGGTCTACAAGAAATGGAGCTACCACAAATCAAGAAATCCGAGAATGTGTCTCAAGAAAAATTAGGGGAGTAAACTCACTAAGACACGACAACTGAACAAGGAACCAATGTCGAAGAAAAAGAGAATGATGCAGATGGAGACAACAAAGGATAGAACATCGACCATATTGATATAAATCGAGAATATGATGAATATCGGATTAATACCCCAAAGATTATCAAATATAAGATAAACGCATCAGCACCATATGGCAAAACTACTCGGGGGCATTTGGAGGGAGAGTTAAACTCGAAAGTATTATTAATCGAGCCGACGAGAGAGGATATGAACCAAGAAGGAGAATTCACAATTACTACTCAGGGCTTCAATGTTTGTAACATTCAAGAATGGGTGAACTACGCATCAAAGGCACAAAATCAAATTCAATGTGATGCAAGGATTAAAGTAAGAATGCAAGTTTTCACAAAGACAAAAGAAATTAGAACGAGTGAAACAGTGGCCAAAATAGAACCATTTATAAGAAAGGAACGAAGTCGAAGAAACCTATCGATACGATTCAAGAAGAGAGTTAGTGTTTAGGGGGAGTGTTAAATAAAAACAGAGGCAACACGACCTTTCTCCCATTCTCAAAATTTCCACAACCCAGATGTTGCCCATTTTCTCTCTCTCCATCTTCCAATTTCTAGAACATTCTCTCACTAAACACTTCTAATCCACCGACTTAATTTGTCGCTAAAATTTGTGAACCAACCGACTTTGTTGAAGTATAAATTGGAGACCCATCTCTATTTTGTGAATCAAGCAAAGAGAGAAGTAATAAGTGAGAGAAAGTAAAAGCAAGTGAGTGTCCAAATAAATAGTGAGTGTCTTTTGAGTGAGTGAGGTGAGTCTTTGAGTAATAAAATTGTGTCCTAAATATTGAGAGAGTTTTGTAATATTAGTGGGTCACTTGAGTGTGTATTTTGTGAGTGAATAATTGTACTAAAATTTGTACAATTATTTTTGTGAAATTTTATTTATGGTTCACCGCCTATTCAAATTTTTTAACTTAACATTTTTAGTGTTATAAGTAGGTTGGTTTGTGTTTTGAGTTGTCGATATATGGGGTGAGGTCGGCAGCAGTTTGGGTGGAGGTTCAGGCGGATTTCATGGTGGTTCGCTGCTAGTTAAGAGTGGGTCAACTGCTTAGGCGGTGGCACTGCAAGTGGATCATTGGGGTGTTGTTTTTCCGGTGGGTAGAAGTTATTAGGATGGTTGGTAGTCATGCAACAGGTGGCCGAAGGTTTTGGGCAAGTGGTCAGAGATGGGGTGTGGGTTTTGGAGGTAATGGGTTGGTGAGGGTGGGGTAACAGGTGGGTCTGGATTATGGTGCTGCTTTGCGAGTAAGGGGGTTGGGTTGATTTGGTTGGATGATAGGAATGGGTATAGTAGGTTCTCGGGTGTAAGGTGGAAGTGGGTTATCGACATACTATGATGAAAGGTTATGATGGTTTGGTCTAGTTGTTTTAATGAAGATAGAGAATGGGAAGGGGGTGATGATGATGAATGATGCGACAGAGGGAGAGAGAATGTGATGGTGTTTGAAAAATGTAAGGTTATGGGGTTTATTAAGTGTACGCGGAGTATGGTAAAGGGTAACCTTCAGACTTGGTCTAGTGGTAGCGCATTAGTACTAAAGCTCCAGGGTCGACTGAGTTTGCTCCTCAGTTCGAGTCTCGGCAGTTGCAAACAATCTGAGGGTCAGCGGCTGGCCACTGATCCGCGAGTGGGGATTAGTCAAGGTGTGCGTAAAGCTGGCCCGAACACCTCATAGTACCTCTAAAATGGGGGAAGAAACAAAAAAAAGAATATAGGTGTGAACGTCACGGAGTATTAGTATATGTGAATGTGTGGAATTTAGTGTTACATACATACATACATACATGCATACATACATACATACATACATACATCATATATATATACGCACACATATAAAAAAAACATAAAATAATGCACTAACATTAAAAACTAAAAATTCACTTAAAAAATATAAAAAGACTCAAATAAATAAATGTACTTATCAATATTTACATAAAATAAGACGCATATAAAGAGAAAAGGACACACATTAATAGAAGGCGCATATATGCTACGACACACACGTGAACTAAGATTATAAACACCTAAAATAATAAAACACACAAAAATAAAAAAAACAAAATGACACGAACAAATATAAAACTTAAATAGAGTAATATATGAAAAACAATTAGAAGATGGTTTGCGATGGGATTATGATTAGGGTGCTGGAGATGTTTCGGGCCAAGGTAGAATTTCGAATTGACACTTTTAATTGTCATTTTGTCACAATTGCAATGAAAAAGAGAATTTGAATAATAATCAGACACATTGACCTACAAAATAAATAATTACATACATATGATCAATTTTAGCGAGAACTGACAATTAAAACCCATCTATTTGAAGTATAATTTTAATACTTTTGGGTGCTTATTAAATTTCACAATTTAAATTCCACATGTTACCAATGTATTCCAATGTCTTTTATACTTTGTCTCTAAGTTTTCAAATTTTCTTAAATTACTTCTACATGTTTTATTACTTTTAAAAGCGAGGGCATGAGGAATTGATTCTCCATACAAATATAAAAGAATAAACGTATTCCATTCAATTCACATTATAATAAAATAGCTTTTAGGCATATTTTTCAATGCCCATAAATTAAAATTGTACTCATTTAGGATATTACAAGTATTTTGTTATCAGAATAATAATTTGTTAAGGTGACCCTCTTACCATAGCCCCGCAATCTAAACCACAACATAAATAAATCCCAATATACCTCTTACCATGTTGGGAGACCTACAGATAATACATCAAAAACTCAAGATCTCAATGTATGACTTATAGGTCAGCTCAAAAGTGGAAGAAGCAACAATCATCTAAATAAAATGGGAAGCAACCCAAGTAAGGATGCTCATTCAACCGATTCAGATTAAACCAATGGAGGACAGAAGACATGAGGTGAGAGTCTTAGAGTTAATCTCAACGGAGGAATCATAAAAGAGGGTGAAGAACATATTCCCTTGTCCTGAGGAGGACCCCATTCCCATTTTTCAAAAAATTCCATCAATGTCGATAATCGTCTGGAATTACTGAGGAGCCGATAAACCTCTTTTTAAGCCTACGTTTAAAGAGTTAAATGACTTCTGTTAACTATTTCTGTTTTGTTAATCATAAATTCGAATATGAATCATAAGGTTGTATCATGAATAAAACAGTTTTGACATGAATCCAGGATGTTTATCTTCATGTAATCACAGAACCAAAAATTCCTTATAACTATTATTTAAAAACTGACCTTTGTCCATCGTTGTTGAACGAATTAAAATGACTTGAATGCTCCTTTCTTGAATAGCCCAGAATATGAGAAACACGAATTTCGGATTTTCTCTCCCTCCTTAGAAACAATGTGTATTGAGATGATTTTAGATGGTGTAGAGGTCTTTATTTATAAGGGGAAGAGGGCCGGAATCCTAGTGGTGGTGGGACTTTTTCCAAGTCTCCCACTAATTTCACTAACCATCATGTGACTAACGGATAAGGTTTACCCAAATCTTTTAGTATCTTTATTTATCACATTCCTAATTAATTATCTGACATTTATTAAAACCACATAAATGGGAAATTCAGAATTTAATACAATTGAAATTAAATAATTAATTTCGTCACTAACATTAATTTCTAACAGTCTCCCACTTAGTATTAATAATTCGTTTAATTAAATTAGGTATCATAAGGTGCACAATCATTGATAAATTTTGCTAAATCAAATGATTCACGGATGCGAGTCATGGCGGTTCCATGCTATTCAAGAGCATGGTTCCTTTCATGTACCACAACACCAATGTTTCATTCAACTATCCTTTAATATTGGGTATCATAATGGCCTCATAATGTCCTTTTGAATAAGAACTATTTCTGTCAACAATAATTCATAATTATAGGCATGCATTCACAAAAGACAGAAATAATAGAAATCAGAAACACTTTTATTGAATTCAAGTAATAGTGTCAAACAACTAAGCCAAAATAGCAATCATAATCCAACTAATCGAGATCCATCTCTTTTGCATGTTCCATAAAGGTCTTCGGAGATAGTCCTTTCGTAAGAGGATCTGCTATGTTATCACTCATACTAATGTGATCAATAAACACTCTTTGATTCTGAACTTCTTCTTTAACTGATAGGTATTTCATCTCAATATGCTTAGCAGCCTTAGTATACCTATCGTTCTTCGAGAAGAAGACTGCTACGACATTATCACAATAAATTTTTAGCGGCTTAGATATTAACCCCATAATTCTAAGTCCTGAAATAAAGTTTCGTAACCATAATCCATGATTTGTAGCTTTGAAGCAAGATACGTACTCAGCCTCCATAGTAGATGATGCAATGACGCTTTGCTTAGCACTTTTCCATGAAACGGCTCCTCCAGCCATAAGGAAGACATAACCCGAAGTGCTCTTCCTACTGTCAAGGCATCCCCCATAATCTGAGTCTGAATAACCAATCACCTCAAGGTGATCAGTCTTCCGATATGTGAGCATGTAATCCTTGGTCCCTTATAGGTACCTCGGAACTTTCTTTGCAACTTTCCAATGGTGAATCCCGGATTTCTTTGATATCTGCCTAGCATCCCAACGACAAAACTGATATCCGGTCTAGTGCAGACTTGTGCATACAACAAGCTCCCTACGAGCGAAGCATAAGGCATGCCTTTAATGTGCTCCCTTTCTAAATCACTTCTGGGGCATTGACTTAAGCTGAACTTATCCCCTTTCTGAAGTGGAACATTAATGGGATTGCAACTTTGCATGCTAAATCTTTCTAAAACTTTGTTAATGTAAGCTTTCTGAGACAATCCTAACATTCCTCGTGATCTATCCCGAGATATTTCTATCCCGATCACGAAGGATGTCTTACCTAAATCTTTCATTTCAAAGTTTTTAGAAAGGTACTTCTTGGTTTCACTTAATAAACCAAGATCACTGCTGGCGATAAGTAAGTCATCAACATATAGTACTAAAAACACAAACTTACTCCCACTGATCTTCAGGTATATGCACCGATCAACAGTGTTTTCATTAAACCCAAAGGATGTAATGGTATCGTGAAACTTAATGTACCATTGACGAGAAGCTTATTTTAGACCATATATTGACTTCTTCAACATACAGACCATGTTTTCCTTTCCTTCCTTTGTGAAGCCTTGTCGCTGTGCCATGTAGACTTCTTCTTCTAAACTCCCATTTAGAAAAGCTATTTTTAAGTCCATTTGGTGCAACTCCAAATCATAATGAGCCACCAACGCTAATATGATTCTCAATGAGTCCTTCTTTGAAACTTGAGAGAATGTCTCATTATAATCAATGCCTTCTCGTTGATTAAAACCTTTGGCAACAAGTTTAGCTTTATGTCGTTCGATATTGCCTTTTGAGTCAAGTTTGGTCTTAAAGATCCACTTGCACCCAACTCGTTTTTGTCCTTCTGGCAATTCGACCAACTCCCAAACTTTATTGTCATTCATAGATTTTATTTCTTCATTCATGGCATCAATCCATTTATCGGAATCATCACTATTTATAGCTTTTTCATAAGAAATTGGATCATTAATATTCCCTATGTTAAATTCGATCTCTTGAAGGTATACCACGTAATCATCTGGAATTTCCGATCTCCTTTCTCTTTGAAATCTTCTTAATGGCGCTTCCTATGGTGCTTCAAAAGTTTCATCGGTTATAGTCTCATTATGTGGTTGTTCAGTTGGTTGATCATTCACTTGTTGTTCATTATTATTGATTGGGTCAATGGCCGGTTCAACAACTACATTAGGAACAACATGTATGTTATGAACTCTGGGTATAGGAATTTGTACCCTGACTTCTTGAATGATTACCTCCCTTTCTTTTATACTCCCACTTACTTCACCTTCATCAATGAATTTAGCATTTCCAATTTCTATGATTCTAGTTGTATGATTTGGACAGTAGAATATGTATCCCTTCGACTTTTCTGGATACCCGATGAAATGACAAGATAATGTCCTAGGATCCAATTTCTTTTCATGAGGGTTATAGATTCTAGCTTCCGCTGGGCAGCCCCATACACGTAAATACCTTAAATCGGGTTTCCATCCTTTCCAAAGTTCAAAAGGGGTTTTTGAAACTGACTTACTAGGAACCCTATTTAAGATGTGTACAACGGTTTTTAATGCATGTGTCCACAAAAATGTAGGCAATTGGGTCCTACTTATCATACTTTTTACCATTTCTATAAGGGCGAGATTATGCCTTTCAGCTACACCATTCTTCCAAGGTGATCCTGGCATTGTGTATTGGGCCCAAATACTTAATTTTTCAATGAGTTCAGCAAATGGGCCAGGGCGTTGCCCTGACTCGTCATATCTACCATAATATTCGACACCTCTATCAGACCTAATAATTTTCACCTTTTTGCCTAGTTTCCTCTCAACCTCATTAATGTATATTTCAACGACGTTCAGAGACTGAGATTTATCATGCAACATGTAAAAAATGCAATAACGTGAAAAATCATCTATAAGGGTGATGAAGTATTTTTCTCCACCAATGGATGGAATATCAAAAGGTCCACATATGTTTGTATGTATTATTTCAAGTAGCTGGGTGCTTCTTGCGGCTCCTTTCTTTGTATGTTTGGTCTGTTTTCCTTTAATACAGTCCACACATACATCATAATTGGCCCAATCCAGGTTATGGAGTATTCCATCTTTAATGAGCCTTTCAATTCTCGTCCTAGATATGTGCCCTAATCTTTTATGCCACAAATAAGCAGATTTTTCATCATTAAGTGTACATTTCGTACCAACATTAGGATGCAGGGTCACAAGGGTTTCAGAAAAATTCTTTTCAAGATTCAATCGATATAAACCATCTAATAAAAATCCAGAACCAATATTATTAGAATTTTTAATCAAACCAAAACCATTGTTCTTAAATTCAATTGCAAAACCATCTAAAGCGAGTTTAGAAACAGAAATTAAATTCCTAGAAACTCTGGGAACATAAAAAGTTTCTTGCAAATCTAAAATAAATCCAGTGCTTAAAATCAGGCGAAAGACTCCAATAGTTTCTATTTTAGCCTTTGACTTATTGCCCATGTAGAGAAAATTCCCATTTGGATTTGTTTTGTGGATCAAAATGAAGCCCTGCATCGAATTAGAAACATGACACATAGAACCAGAATTAATCCACCAAGTGTTAGAAGGAGCGTTAATAAAGTTTGATTCGAAACAAATATAAATAAAGGGCTTACCCTTTTTTTTCGAAACAGGCCTTTCGTTTATGATAATCCCTCTGGAAATGACCCTTCTTTTTACAGAAGTGACACTTGTCGTTCTTTTCCTTCTTCACAGTAGCAGTTGATGGTTCATCTTGATGAGACGACCTAGGACCTTTCTTAATGCCCTTGCCGAACTTCTTCTTAAAACCAGTTCCTTTGACTGTAAGGTTTGCCACCTGTCCCTTAATCACATGGCCATTCTATTGCTTGAGCCTTCCTTCCTCATATACCAACATGCTTTGCAAATAATTTACATTCCACTTGTCTTTTATAGTGTTGTAATTGATTTGGAAAGGCCCATACTCAGGAGGTAGGGAGTTTAGGACGAATTGGACGAGAAAAGACTCATCCACTGTCATGCCTAAACTCTAAGTCTAGCAGACAGATTGGTCATTTCTATAATGTGCTCATTTATGGTTCGAGTACCATCGAACCTTAAAGTGGTCAGGTCAGCCATCAGTTTCCCACCAAGGGATTTATCAGCAGTGCGAAAGAATTCCTTAATGTTGTTCAAATAATCTTTCTCTTTCGTAGTTTCAGGTAGGGAGGTCTTAATGTTAGCAGCAACACACATTCGCATAAACATTAGGGCCAACCTATTGGATCGAGACCATGCTTCATGGACAACAATTTCATCCTCGCTACTAGTATCAGTAATAACAGCGGGTTCATCACACATAATTGCCATGTCCAGGTCAAGAACCCCTAGGCTGAACTCAATTTGCTCATTCCATTCAGAAAAATTAGTTCCATCAAATTTAAAATAGGACTAATCTTGCGAATACAGGTTAAGGGAAACTACAATTAATAACAATGTTCACAAATTAAATTTTCACACACAACAAAAATTGTAAGGGTCGAATATTGAATTGTTGACTAAAGATTTTGGCATATTTCATTTACAATCTGAATATCACGGAATCTGTGTTAATCATCACATAATGTTCAGATTTGTAAAGATATATTAACCTATAATTCATTTATCATGGTTCCATAATTTTGGCATCTGTGTTTATTGCCTAAATATTTAATACCATGATTAATGGACTTAATGTCAACTATTTTATTTTTACAAAAACTAGTTCTAATGTTGTTCAATTAAGATATTAGCATGTCTTGCGCTTCAATCCAATTTTATAACTGACATTAGAATAAGTCTTTAATGAATGTAAGTATATTATTCGTACATGCAGTCTCAGCCTGTGTTTGGCTTTTGACTTAACTCAAATGAATAATTGTTTACATGTCTCAACTTAAATATAGTTAATCATGCCGTAATATTAACTATAATATGTTAAGACAAATTTATTCCCTCCACAAAGTGCCAAAGGTAATGAATAATTGTCTCCCTAGATAGAACAGATTTCCAAACTAATCAAGTAGCACAACAATGATTAATTTCTTCGAACACAATTTTGTGTTTATACTCAACCAGAACAAAGAAATAATATGCATGAATGTATGAAGTAGTAGTAAAAAATGAATTATTCTTTGGGAAAAGATGCAACATAAATTCGGAATTAAGGGAGGGCAAATTTTTCAGTAGTCAAAACTGTAGGGGAAAGGTTTAATTTATAGCTTTTGTGTTAACTGTTGGAACAGTCAACCGAAATTAACTGTCAAAAACAGTTAAACGAATTAACTGTTTGCAATAGCTGCCAACAGTTTATTAATTAAAAGTCCAGAAAGCTAAATAAATTCAGCCCAAAAATGTAGGAGATTTTTATAAGCCTGAACCAAGCAGAGCCGAGTCGAGCCGAGCCGCGACGGCCGGCCGGCCGGCCGGACGCGCGGGTGCACGCGTGTGGACCTTTGACCGAAAGTCAACTCGTGCATAGCCTAGGTCATCTCCCCTTCAAAGATTTGGGATACCCCAAGGCATCCAAGCCTTAGTCCATCATTTTGATTTTATTAACTCATCATTTTCCCACTACTCTTCCAATGTGGGACAAGAGTTAAAAGATACCCAATACATTAACTTTCATTGCTTTGTGATTCACTTTGAGGACATATTTATCATTCATAACTTAATGAAATTGGACGTGTGAATATACTACGTTAATCTCCCTGCGGAGGAGAACACGTTCGTATATTTTCTCATAATTATCGTAGTGTGGGTCCTACCTAAATTTGAACTCAAAGTTGCTCAAAATTTTGTCCAGAAAAATCTGGACAGCTTTATAAATAGTCCAATTTTCCAATAATCACCCACAAATTTGGTGGTGGGGGGGGGGGTGGAGGGGGGAAGCCTTACTTTATGCTAATTACATTCTCAATAAAGTACCTCACAAGAAGACTCACAAGACACCTTATGAATTATGGAAAGGTTGAAGACCTTCCTATAAATATTTACGAGTGTGGGGGTGCTTAGCCAAAGTGATGGTTCCTAAACCTAAAAAGCTAAGAATAGGGCCGAAAACCGTGGATTGTGTATTCATCAGTTATGCTACTAATAGCAGTGCATATCGATTTATAGTTTGTAAATCTGAGATTTTGGATATTCATGTAAATACGGTTATTGAATCGAGAGACCCTTTATTTTTTGAAAATGAATTCCCGTATAACATGACCTGAGAATCTGGTCCATCTAAAAGGACGAATCAAGCTACTACAAGTGGTACTCATAAACCTATTGAATCAATAGAGGATGAACCAAGACGTAGTAAAAGAGAAAAAATCTCGACTTCTTTCGGTCCGGATTTTCTAACATATTTGCTAGAAAACGAACCTCAATCGTATAAAGAAGCCATATCCTTACCCGATGCTTCCAATTGGAAAGAAGCAATTAATAGTGAAATTGAATCCATATTACAAAATCATACATGGGAACTAATGGATCTTCCACCAGGTGCAAAACCGTTAGGTTATAAATGGATCTTCAAAAAGAAGTTGAAGGCCGATGGATCGATTGATAAATATAAAGCTAGACTTGTAGCTAAAAGTTATAGGCAAAAGGAAGGGTTGGATTACTTCGACACGTATTCACCGGTAACAAGAATAACGTCCATTCGGATGTTAATAGCAATAGATGCTATTAATGGACTTGAAATACATCAAATGGATGTATAAACTGCATTCTTAAACGGTGAACTAGACGAGAAAATTTATATGGAGCAACCTGAAGGGTTCAAAGCTCCCGGACAAGAAGAAAAAGTATGTAAGCATGTTAAATCACTATATGGATTAAAACAAGCACCTAAGCAATGGCATGAAAAATTTGATAATGCAATGCTATCAAATGGTTTCAAAATTAATGAATGCGATAAATGTGTTTACTTTAAATACATTCAAAATGGATATGTCATTGTATGCCTCTATGTTGATGATATGCTTATCATGGGTAGTAACTTGGAAATTGTCAAAACTACAAAACAAATGTTGAGTAGTAGATTTGACATGAATGATTTGGGAATCGCCGATGTTATATTAGGAATTAAAATTTCTAGAAAATCGGATGGACTTATATTATCTCAATCTCATTACATAGAGAAAGTACTTGAAAAATTCATGAAGTATGATATTAGTCCTACCAAGACACCTGTAGATGTAAATTTACATCTAGAAAGAAATAATGGTGAAAGCATATCTCAACTAGAATATTCTCGTATTATCGGCAGTTTAATGTATATCATGAACTGTACGCGACCGGACATAACATACTGTAGAGGGGGCTCGAAGGTAACCCCGAGATTAGGGACAAATTCCCAATTAGCAACAGTGTTCGAGATTAAGCAACCGAGGCAGCTCAAGCGTGGCAACTAAGCGAGACAGCTCGACGCGGCAGCTCATATTTTAGCTTGTTGTTTTAATCACATTGTACTTTCATTATTGATTTCTGTAAGCTTTAACGATTGTAATGGCGTAACGATAATAACTAAAGGGTTTGTATGAGGTCAAACGGTACTTGCGAGAGACCAGGCTATGGCAGGGCCTGGGAGAGCTTTCATGCTCTATCGAATGACCTCACTATGGGAACTTTAGAGGGACCTGGTTTGGAGGATTGAGAAGTAAGGCACCGTTGGGGCTTGTCCTGACCATCTTAGATACACCTGGTAAAACACCGAAGGACCCCGACCGTGGAACCTCAAGCGGAGCAGCTTGGAGTTCCATCGGGCATTAAGTTATGGACCAAACAACCCTCTATTTAATGTCACATCTACTGTGGGTGATGTCACTAGCCATCTAAACGTTGTCAGACATACACTTGAGTAAACCACTGTGGTATTTGGGGCTGTCAGGCAGTTGGTGAGCCACCTCTGCGACAACAACCCCCTGACACACAGTGGATAGGCAAAAGGCATGTCTTGGCATTTAATGTTTATGACGTGGAGACAACTAGTGCATCAGGCATTTAATGTTGTGACATAAAGTATGAGGGATGTCTTTCATAGTCTTTAATGACTGAGTTGCCTCGGGGGTGGTGTGGGGGGCTATTTAAGGACCCCAACCACCTTTGAGGAGAGGATCCTCTTTTGGAGAATTGAAAAGAGTTATTGCAAACTAGAGAGTTCACTGACTCACCATTGTCATTTATTACGAAGCTTTTAATATTTGACAGAGATTCTTGAGGGTGTTTGGTGTGTTGCTACCTGCCTATCAGGGTGTATCTAGGGTGCTTATTTCCCTCTCCCTCTAGCTAAGCCACTTCTAAAAGTTCATTATTATTACCTGAGTTATACACGAGAGATTTTGGGAGTTTAAGCTGAGTTTACCTTCATTGGGTTCGTGTTTATATGTTCTGTCATTGATCCTAAGCTCTAACCAACTGATTTATCATTACCATACTCAATAGGGGGGCCCGCCTCCATTTATAATCTAAAGTACCCTCTTACATTTGGCGACTCTGCTGGGGAGGCATCCTTCTAGAGAAGGAGTATGGCGCAGGATAATGCTACCAGAAGACTCAATTTCGATGACATACAGCATAATGAAGAACAGGCTGCGAGGGAGCAGGAGGCCCTAAGAGATGGGGCTCCTCGAGTAGAGGTACTGCTGGCTCCAACAACGATAGGCGCACCAGGGGCTGCACAACCTTCCACGAGCGCAGGGCTGGGACCTGCCCAGATGGCGCTCCTCATGAGCAAATTTTACGAGTTTTTGCAAACCCCAGTAGCTTCCACTATGCTGGGAGGATTGGAGACTAATACCTTTGTGACACCAGGACTGGCCCCAGGGGCCCCACCAGGGGCAGGCATTACAGGAGTAGTCCCAGCGAGTGTGCCCTCTGTTGCGAATCCCACCGTGGGCGGCTCAGGAGCTTCAACGGCTCAACCGATAACGTTCCCCCCGGTCGCAACGAGCGCTCAACCGTCTGCCCCGTTGCAGGTGGCCCCAGTAGCCTCGCCCTTGGAAGAGATGAGAAAAGAGATGCAGAAAGAAATGCTGAAATTCATGCAGTCTTCCTCGCAGGCTGTGGGCGAGGTGGCTTCGGTCTACGATGACTTTCGAACACCTTACCCCCAGGAGTACAACGACGAACCCTACCCGAAGGACTATATTCCCCCTACCTTTGAAAAATACTCAGGGAAGGGTGGGAACCCGAAGGAACACATTAAGCGTTTCGTTGAACACTTGGAGGCGCATTGTAATGACAAAAAGCTTAGGCTGAGGGAGTTTTCCAAATCCCTGACTGATAAAGCCTACACTTGGTACTCTCACCTGCCTCCCAATAGTGTCTCCACGTGGGAGGAGATGCACGTATTGTTTGTCCGAAAGTTCTTCTTGGCAGAAGATGAGTTCACCCTAAACCAACTTGGCAGGGAGAGGCAAAGACCAGGAGAGGAGGTAGTGGCCTATATCCGAAGGTTTAGGGAAAGGTCCCTCGACGTGAGGGAAGAAGCTAAGGAGGCCAGGTTACTACAAATTTGTGCTGAGGGATTACTTCCTGAGTATATTTGTCACCTGATCAATGAGACATGCGAGGGAAAATTTTCAGCTTTCTTAAAGTCCGCAAGAAATATATCTTTGGTGGTACGACCTAGCCCGGTAGTAGCCCCCATGATGTTCAGACAGCCGATACAACCCATCGTGGGAAGATCTCAGGCCCCACGGGTAGGATATGTTGAGAGAGAAGATGGGGGCAAGGCTCAAAGGAAGGATAACAAAAGAAAGTTCGGAAGGGATAGAGAAGACCCGCCGACGTTGCCTTGTACGGTGGAGGAGGCTGTGAGTTGCTATAACGCAATGGTCCAAGGCGGAACGGTTTACGAACCAAAAGGCGTCCCGGCGGAAGAGCCCGACGCGGCAACTAGGGCCAATCCCAAATATTGTCAGGTTCATCGAAAGGTCCAGCATCCAACAGAAAGCTGCTTCACATTGCGAAGAATCATAGACAAGTACATGAAGGCTGGAACGCTGCAAATCCCCCCACAAAACGTTAACAATAACCCACTTCCAGCACATGGGGCCAACTTGGTAACGGCCTACGACGATGAGGCGGAAAGGGGAGAAGGAGGGGAAACAATGAGGCAAAGGGAATTCGAAGAAACTCTGGAGCGTTGCACCACAGGAATGGCTAACGTAGTTTTAGCCTATGATGAAGCAAGCGCTAAAGACGGGGAAGACGTGTACAACGTTGGGGGCGAGGAAATAGAGGCAGTCGTTGAGTACAGCGCAGTTTCAAAATCACCAAAGTTCGCTTGGTTCTTCGATCAAGTGGGGATACCAAGGGAGAGCAGACTGGAAATAACTCAGGCGATCCTAGACATCGCGAGGAAGGACGCGATTCCCTCATTGAAATGGCGGGGACCCATGGCAAGGCTGGTAAAAAAGTTCCTATCAGAGGTGACCTTCAGTGATGCAGATAGAGCTGTAAGGTTCCCTCATAACAGGCCCTTGTATGTAACGGCCAGTGTCAACGGGGTTAGTTTTGCAAGGACGCTTATGGATGGGGGCGCATCTATCAACATTATGCCGATCAACTCCTTCCACGCGGCTAATATCCCAGAAGAAAGGTTGGTCCCCATGCCTTTGGTAATCTCAGGGTATGATAACCAATCTTCCAAATCCATTGGGTACGTGAATATGGGAATTGTAATGGGAAATCTGAGTTCCCACATCAAGTTCCATGTAATAGATAGCGCAACCTCCTATCACTTGCTAATAGGGAGGGTGTGGATGCACAATCAAGGTTTAGTTCCTTCAACATATCATCAATGCGCCAAGGCAAACGTCAAAGGAACAGAAGTGACCATCAGGGCTACAAAAAGGCCTTTTGCTATCGAGGAAGCTCACATTGTAGATGCGGCCTTTTATACGGAGTTAGAAGAGGACGCTCGAGTCCTAACGAGAAGAATGGAGGGGGAATGGGTTCCCTCGATCAAAGATAGAATGGGGCCTCTGAACGAACAGGGTAAAAAAGCCGCGAGTAACGAAGGGGTGAGGGTCAAAGAAACCCATCAGGTGATCCCTCGACCCCAAAGTAGCACGAGGCAGCTCCAAGACAAAGTAAGGCTTAGAATGGATCCTATGGAGCATGAGGTCCAACGACAAAGCGTGCTGAGTCGTTTTTCAGGGGGAAGAATCGCTGAGGCTTCGAGAGAAAGGAAGAGGAAGGCCGTGGCAACAGCTACCAACAGGCAGTGCAAGAAGGTGGTCACTGAAGAGGGGAAGGTGATATACCATTTGTAACGATGTGAGCGGGCGGCCGAAGAGATCGAGGATGGGGCTGACCCGTTATATGAATGTTTTCTGGTGGATCAACAGGGACAGTGTATGGTGATAGACAACTCCAACATACAGGAGTTCGTGAAAGAGGTCACCGAAGAACCAGACTACATGGCAGATCAACCAAAGCCCCAGGCACAGGAGTTGGAGCAGTTGAACCTGGCAGGAGAAGGGGGAGATCCAAGGCCCATCTTCATCGCGAAGGATCTCGGTAAGGAGAAATGAGAAGCCTTGGTTGGGCTAATCCGGGAGTTCACAGATGTCTTTGCATGGAAGTATACCGAAATGGAAGGGCTAGATGAGGAAGTAAGCTGCCACAAGCTAAACGTGATGCCTTCAGCCATCCCGGTGAAGCAGGCAACAAGGACTTATAAACCTGAGTTGGACTTGAAGATTAAGGAAGAGGTTCAGCGTTTGTTGACAGCAGGATTCATCAAACCAATACAGCACGCCCTTTGGCTATCTAGCATTGTGCCAGTAGGGAAGAAGGACAAGAGTCAAATAAGGATATGTGTGGATTTTAGAGATTTGAACAGGGCTTGCCCCAAAGATGAATTCCCCCTACCCTCCATTGATAGCTTGATAGATGCCACGGCTGGGCATGAGATGTATAGCTTCATGGATGGGTACGTGGGGTACAACCAGATTAAGATGGACCCCGCGGACGCAGAGAAAACGGCATTCAGAACCCCGTTGGGCAACTTCATGTACAAGGTCATGCCGTTTGGACTTAAGAACGCGGGAGCTACTTATCAAAGAACAATGATGGCCATTTTTCATGATTTCTTCCACAAATTTGTAGAATTCTATGTGGATGATTTGGTCATCAAATCGAAGAAGGAGGAGTCCCACCTAAACGACTTAAAGAAGGTGTTTGCTCGATGTAGGAAGTATAAATTAAGGATGAACCCGTTGAAGTGCGTCTTCGGGGTAACAAGCGGGAAGTTTCTAGGCTTTGTGGTTGATCGACAAGGGGTGTAGATGGACCAGGATAAACAACGCGCGATCTTAGAGATGCCATGCCCAAGAACGACGAAGGAGCTAAAAAGTTTCCTCGGTAAAGTCTCCTACCTCAGAAGATTTGTACCAGGATTGGCCGAGGTAACACACCCATTGATGCAACTGCTGCGAAAGAACACGAAGTTCAGGTGGGAAAAGGATCACCAGGAGTCTCTCGATGAGTTAAAGAAGCTGCTCGTTTCACCAAAAATCATGATTCCTCCACAGGCAGGAGCACCGTTGCAGCTGTACCTCACCTCCACTACAAGGTCCGTTGGAGCTTTGCTGGCACAGGAGATCGACGGGCAAGAACGGCCAGTGTATTACCTCAGTAGGATCATACATGGGCCAGAGACTAGATATAGCAGCCTAGAAAGGCATTGTTTGGCCTTAGTCTTTGTAGCACAAAAACTTAGACATTATATGCTGTCTTTTACAATTCATATTGTAACTAGATGTGATCCTATTAAGTATTTGTTGGCTAGAACCATCTTGATCGGCAGGGCAGCTAGGTGGTTCCTTATTCTCTCCGAATATGATTTAAAGTGTGTGGTTCCTCGTGCTATCAAGAGCCAGGCGTATGCTGATCTGTTGGCAATCTTTCCATCACGAACGTTTGAACCACCTAAAGAAGACATTTCGGGAGACGACTTACAGGCCAACTATCTGGATGCAACCAATGAGGAATGGACGATGCAGTTCGATGGGTCTTCGGCGGAGAAAAAAGGAGGGGCAGGGGTCATCCTTTCAAAAGGAACGGAGGAGATTTGTCTTTCCTACAAACTGGATTTCCCTTGCTCCAATAACGAAGCAGAATACGAAGCGTTGGTACTAGGGTTGCTGGAGGCTCTTCGAAGGGGAATTCGTTCACTATGCATCAAGGGTGACTCGAACCTAGTAATTCATCAAGTTAACGGAGAATATGCGTTGAAGCATATGAGTTTGGCACCGTACAGAACGATCATTCAAAGGCTCCTCAGCCAGTTCCATCGGATCATAATTAGAAGACATCCCAGAACGATGAACCGTCATTCAGACGCTTATGCCACTATTGCTCAAAAGATGGTCATGAGGAGCGATACGACTATTGTTACGATCCAACGAAAAACAGCTCCTTCGGTGGTGCAGTCAATACTACCGATGGAGGGAGACGCGGATTGGAGAGGAGAGATCAGGAAGCAACTGGAGTCTGGCGAAGGAGCTATGGGACTAAGAGAGTTAGCCCAATACTTTACAAACCAGGGAAATCTTTACTTCAGAAATGCAGGGGCATGGTTATCAAGATGCATTGGGCCAGAGGAGGCAGAGCGGAGGTTGAAGAAAACACATGAGGAGCACTGCGAAACAACTGAGATACCTCTTTATAGGAGAATTCAAAGAGGGGGGTATTTTTGGCCTAGAATGAAACAGGATGCGGCAGAACTACAACGGAATTGTGATAAGTGTCAGCTATTTTTCGAAGCAGCTGAGTGCCATTTCATCGAAACCCAAACGGACTGAAGGCAGCCCTATATCGACTTTATTCAAGATGGAATTGTCCCAACGGAGAAAATGGATGCGATGGGACTAAGGCGAAGGGCCCCGAGGTTCTATATACAGGAGGGGCAGCTTTATCGAAGGGGGTACTTCAATAGGCCATTGCGTTGCATCACAGAGGAAGAAGCAACTGAGGTCCTCTAACAAGCCCATGACCCAGCTCACATAGGAGGGGCCAAGTTATATGATCAGCTGATGACGTTGGGGTATTATTGGCCAACAATGGAGAAAGACTCCGCCGATTTTGTTCGAAAATGCACGGCTTGCCAACTTCATGGAAATATGATCCATGCCCCATCAGTGGATTTACACTCTCTGGCAACGCCTTATCCTTTCCACACTTGGGCGTTCGACCTCGTGGGGGCGATACATCCTTCGTCAAGGGGCAAGATATGGATTCTGGTAGCAACGGAGTGCTTTACAAAATGGGCCGAAGCAATACCACTTAGAAGGGCAACGACTGGGGTAGTGAGTAACTTCATCAGGGAGTATATCATTTGCCATTTTGGGATCCCAAAGGTTATTCTCTCAGATAATGGGACTCCCTTCGTCAACTCAGAAGTAACGATGCTCACAGACAAGTACTCCATTGTTCACCACACTTCAACGGTGGCATACCCGAAGGGGAACGGTCAGGCTGAGGCAACTAACAAAACTCTGGTTAACATATTGGCTAAAATGATGGAGGATTTTCCGGGATCGTGGGATGACAAGATACCAGCAGTATTATGGGCCTATCGAACGACGAAAAGGAAGCCAACAGGGTACACTCCGTTCTCCCTTGTCTACGGGGCTGAGGCAATCCTTCCGGTGGAATTGGAAGTTCCCTCGGCTCGATACGCCTTGCGAAGTAGCATGCTTCCTCAGAACAGGCATGTGCAGTTAGAGGCATTGGATGAACACAGAGACAACGCGATGCAATATTTTCAAATGTATACAAGGCAACTCTCTAGGGCATATGACAACCTGGTAAGACCAAGGAGGTTCGTGGAGGGAGATCTCGTTTTGAAGGTAGCAGTAAAACACATTAGGGGACTTCCTCTGCCAAAGTTTGCAGCCAATTGGGAGGGACCTTTCGTCGTGAAGGAAGCTCATGATTCAGGTTATTGCCTAATTTCTAAGTTGGAGGAAGATAGGCCATTCAAAATTAACAATAAATGGCTGAAAGTCTATCATGTGTAAACAATTAAGTTTGTACCCCCGATGTATCTAGCCTTTAATTATGAATATACGAGTTGTATTGATGACATGAAGTATAGACATTGATATGAAAGCAGTCATAACTCAGAGATAAACTGGAAAAATACATTCTTTCATTCATTAAAACAAGAGAGCATTAAAAAAAAATTGGGAGCCATTGCCCAAGAATTACATGAATGAAAGAAAGAAAATATATACAGGAGTTTACTACCCTAAGATAAACCACAGGTCCGGGGAAGAAAAAAAATCCCCAGGAAGGCCCGAAGAAGCTGATGCAAAGGAGCTTTGAGCGTTGACAGCAACCTCTAACCTGGTTTGCACCTGCGCACGTTCAATAACAAGCCTCTCCCATTTTAGCTTGGCCAAACGCAGAGCCTCTTCGGCATTCGTTACTTCTTCATCCGCCGATTCCAAAAGAGGTGCCAGCTCCGCTAACTTAACCTCCTCGGCCCGTTGGTCCTCTTGGTGCTTTATCAGCAGTTCCCTCTGGCCAATCAGCTGCTGACTTTTCAAAGTTTTCAAATACGCTATAAGCCAGTAGAAGCGGAAACCATCACGACCCAACTCCTTTAGAAAACCTAGAAATTGGTTGAGAAGGGATCTGGTAACACTGGCAATAGGGGTATTGACAATTTCAGCAACCACGATCGCCATGCCTTGCAGTCTGTGACTCATCACATGAATATTCGAGCGCAGGCAATCCGGTGTGAAGGTCTCAGGATGGCGATCCACCAATTGTTCAATCACCAGCCGATGGTTGACGGGCATGTGAGGAGATTGCCGAAGCACCATGAGGCAGAACGAGTGAGGAGCTAAGTCGGGAAGAGGCAATTCACACCCAGATTCGCTCTCGACTGCGGCACCAGTCGTAGAACCTTGATCATCATGAATAGAATTTTCCGAAGCATCAGGTTCTCGGAAGGGCGAGCCTACAGGTGAGAGGACTGGGGGCGAATCTTCCCGAGCAACCTGAAAAGGAAAGCCCAAATAATGGAATTATGAAAAAAAATCTTAACAAGTGTTTTCGTTGTTAAGTCACCATTATAAGGTGGAGTTTGTGGAAAAATCTTAACAAGTGTTTTCGTTGTTAAGTCACCGTTATAAGGTGGAGTTTGTGAAAAATCTTAACAAGTGTTTTCGTTGTTAAGTCACCGTTATAAGGTGGAGTTTGTGAAAAAAACTTTACAAGTGTTTTCGTTGTTAAGTCACCGTTATAAGGTGGAGTTTGTGAGAAAAATCTTAACAAGTGTTTCCGTTGTTAAGTCACCGTTATAAGGTGGAGTTTGTGAAAAAAACTTAACAAGTGTTTTCGTTGTTAAGTCACCGTTACAAGGAGGAGCTTAAGCACAATCTTAAAAAAAAAAAAATCATAAGATCGAGATAATGGAAAATCTTAACGAAAGATAGCAGGAAAAATATACCTCAGTCACAACGGGAGCAGTTGAGGCAGCCACAGAGACAGGAACCGTTGGGGGAGCGATTATTGCCTCAGATGGCATAACGGGGTCCCTGGGCGCAGAAGCCTCCACGCTTGTCCAAACCTGATCACCCGTATAGGGCACAAGGGCCAGCATGTTGGGATCATCATGAGAAGACACTGGGCCCTCAAACAAAGCCACGACAGGAGGGGGTGTAAACACACCAACCTGGGCCCTCACTACGGGAGTGGGTGCAAGATCAGGAGACAACTGTGCAAAAAGCCAAGTGTTAGAAAAGAAGAATGGGCACAGAAATTATGAAGAAATATCCCCACGTGTTAGTTACCTCGGTTAGGGTGCTAAACAAAGGAATGACAGTCGGGGGCCTTATCAGCATCGTTGGAAGAAGAATGCTCGCCAACAACGAGGACACTTCCACCTGGGGTACCCAATACATATCACAATTCAGTAAGCCAAATACGAAAAGACTATGACCGAAAGGACTACAACAAACAAATTATAGATCACATCATACCTCGGGCTCACTCTCCTCCACAAGTACAATGGGCAGAGGAACCTCAGGTGAGGCCTGTGAATCAGAAGGGACAAAGGAGGTTATCTCGGGATGTGCCACTTCGGGCAAGATTACCACCTCAGGCGAGGAATCACTCGCACGATCAACGTCATCACATCCCACAAAAACTTCCCTTGCACGTTGGCTGGCTCCACGGCGAGAATACGTGAGCCCTGTCATGGGGGAACGGGGAGGAGTTACATCGGTATGAGGTGCGCTGAAGCGTCCCCCCACAAAACGGCTCACGGGAGGACTGGAAGGGTCTGGGTTTTCTATTTCAACCCCCTGCAAAACAGTTGTCAAAGAAAGGGGGGAGGGATAAGTATACACACAAGTAAAGACAGTCATCCTCAAGCAAAAAGGAGATAATAATTAAGTCAGCCATACATACCTCTGATTCAGAAGGAGAACGAGATGGCACGACCACGGGCGAAGAGGGAGGATTCGCAGCAACTGATGGGGCATGGGTGGATTGCACCTCAGGGGTCAGGCGTACTTCAGGAATCCGTTTCTTCTGGGACTTGGTGCCCAGAGTCTTCTTCCTTGAGCTAGCTGCACTAATGCTGACCCCTTGAGGAACCCGGGAACTCTTCCTCTTTTTGGTCGTTGGCTCTGAAGGATCCACCACCACCGTGGGGAAAGCAGCGAGGGAAGGGACAACGATTTCATGCCGTTGATACTCAGCATGTATTCGGTCCAGTTCTGCCTGGGCCTCCTTCCTCACACGCTCAGCCATCTCAGCAGGCATGGGAGGAGGAACGGATGCTATGGGAAGAGCTGCCACGGGAGTTTGGGGCTTCTGGGACTTCGACTTTGATTTCGATGTCCCACTCTTGGCCGTCCTTGCTTTTTTGGCAAGTGGTTGAGAAGCCCCCTCGTCGGTAGTAATTGCAGTAGAGGAGGCAGCCTTCTTCGCAGCAGCAGTTTTAGACTTTGGCGTGGCAACTGGGACCATGGCACAAAGCGGGGGAAGCTCGTTGGGAGGCGCTTTGTGGGTTGAACTTAGAGGGAACTCTATCCCAAGAACAGAGTTTCCCTTTAGCCCCAACTCCAGGGCAGAAAACGAAGAAACAGGAGGATACACAGGCTCTCCCCCAACAAAATCAGCAATTGCAGCTAGCTGCCTCGGCCAATACTTGGTGGCAAACAGAGGGGTCACGTCCCCATGCCTGGTAATGCTGGGAAAGGTGACACGCCCAGCCATCACTGAAGATATCCCCCACGCAGCAGTCGAAGAAAATAAGGAGCATGTCTCGCCAAAGGAGACTTTGGGGTTTGATGCTTGGAAAACGGGAGGCGGCACCCCTTGGTCAAACCCAAACTGACGACTGCATCGGCTGGGATTATAATGCTCGCTCGTGTATCCCCACTCGGTGTAGGAGGGCAGATATCCAGGAGAGAGCAGAAGGACCACGGTAAGCGAGGGATCCTCAATGTCAGGAGAGGGGTCCTGTATCAACCTGGCATCATGATGGAAAAATTTGCAAGTGTGGAAAAAGGCGTCTTCTTGATAAGGCCTCATAACGAAACTCTCAAAACGATCAATCACCGAAATCAACTCCTTTCGGCTTTGCCTCTTATGATAAATGAATGACCGAGGAGGCAAAATTGTTTCAGCTGAAGGAGGACTATTGGGCTTGGCCGCTACAGCAGGAAAGCGGAAGTAGAGAAAGCTGGTCAGAAGCACACTATTGGCAAAGTTGGCCAGGTTATAACGGCCAATGGAACGTTCCATGTCAAATAAAATCCTGTCCAACCAGGTGTACAGGGATCCCAAGGCAATTGCAGCCAGGGGAAGCTTTATGCCTCGAGCTAGGCGAAGGGACAGGTTGATGAGGTCTCTTCGGGGCTGATCGTTAGGCTTGCCCGTCAAGAAGAAACGGGACAAAATCACTAGGATGTAAGCAGGAAGCTCCAACGGGGTACCTTGACCAGGGGCAGTTGATGAAGAGCTGCCTTCACTGGAAATCTGGAAGAAATAGTTGATCAGGGGAGAAAAAGTAGCCTTGTTGGAAGAACCGATGCAGCTTCGGCATATGCGATCCAACTCCAAACGATCCACAGTCTTTTGAGCATCAAGAGCTTCATCGGTGTAAGGCTCATGTCCTGTTGCATCAAGGCCCAGGAGCTCACACACGTCCTCTAGAGTTATGGTAAACTCACCCCAGGTAGCAATGAACGTATGAGTATCCACGTTCCAGCGAGAGACCAGTATAGGCAAGGCAGCGTTGTTCTTTGATAGAGTAAACTCACCAAACCACCTTGCCCGTTGCAGTCCGATCTTAGTAAGGACATCAGCATAGGAACTCTGCATGTGAGAGTTCCAGGCAGCAAAGTGCGCGGGGGATCCCCCAGGTGCTTCAAACTCAATATGGGACCATGGGAAGTCCCCTCGCTCTAAGCGAAATCTCAGAGTTCCTTCTGGGGGCAGAAATCCCCACTTAGACGCCTCTTCGTCCTCATCACCCAACAAGAGGGCGTTAAACTTGGAGGAGAAGCAAACAGCCTTACAGGCAACAGCAAAGCCATCACCCTCCCCAAAAATGGGAGAGCGACGGTAAAATCTCAGCTGTTCTTGGCGAGCAGCACCCTGGGCGGAGGCAACAGTGGTGGTGGCAGACGGAACACTGGTGGCAGAAGGGGTGGGGTTTCTTGAAGACGCCATGACAGACGGTGAAGTCGTAACTAAGAAAGCTTCGAGAGAAAAGGGATTACAAACGGTGGTATGGCTCTTGCAACAATGGAGTCTCTCTTTCTCTCTCTCTCTCTCTCTCTCTCTCTCTTTATAAGAACAGAAGCGATAGTCTGAGGAAAGAAGATAACAACGAAGTAAGGAAATAAGTAAAGAAGGAAGAAGAAGTAGAAACAGACCCTTTAGGCACACGTGGTTAAGGTTCAAAGTATTTTGAAAACGGCTGTTGAGACTTCCGAGGTGGGCGTTTAGATTTCCCCACCCTCGCACGTGCACGGCCGCCTATAATCATTTCACAAGAACACGTGGCACTTCGGGAAGTGCTGTGACAGTTGAAAAGACAGCGCACGTCATTAATGAAAGGACGCATAGAGAACAGGAAGCGTTGCCTTCCTCAGCAAGTTTGAGTTTTGGCGCCAATCTTTTTGTCAGACTTATCCAACGGGGCCACAACGAAGAAGATGTCCCAACGGTTACACAAAGAAAAATCCATTAAGTTGACGTTTCGTGAAGACATTTCTTGTCCCAACAAATCTCTCCACGAGGGGGCAAATGTAGAGGGGGCTCGAAGGTAACCCCGAGATTAGGGACAAATTCCCAATTAGCAACAGTGTTCGAGATGAAGCAACCGAGGCAGCTCAAGCGTGGCAACTAAGCGAGACAGCTCGACGCGGCAGCTCATATTTTAGCTTGTTGTTTTAATCACATTGTACTTTCATTATTGATTTCTGTAAGCTTTAACGATTGTAATGGCGTAACGATAATAACTAAAGGGTTTGTGTGAGGTCAAACGGTACTTGCGAGAGACCAGGCTATGGCAGGGCCTGGGAGAGCTTTCATGCTCTATCGATTGACCTCACTATGGGAACTTTAGAGGGACCTGGTTTGGAGGATTGAGAAGTAAGGCACCGTTGGGGCTTGTCCTGACCATCTTAGATACACCTGGTAAAACACCGAAGGACCCCGACCGTGGAACCTCAAGCGGAGCAGCTTGGAGTTCCATCGGGCATTAAGTTATGGACCAAACAACCCTCTATTTAATGTCACATCTACTGTGGGTGATGTCACTAGCCATCTAAACGTTGTCAGACATACACTTGAGTAAACCACTGTGGTATTTGGGGCTGTCAGGCAGTTGGTGAGCCACCTCTGCGACAACAACCCCCTGACACACAGTGGATAGGCAAAAGGCATGTCTTGGCATTTAATGTTTATGACGTGGAGACAACTAGTGCATCAGGCATTTAATGTTGTGACATAAAGTATGAGGGATGTCTTTCATAGTCTTTAATGACTGAGTTGCCTCGGGGGTGGTGTGGGGGGCTATTTAAGGACCCCAACCACCTTTGAGGAGAGGATCCTCTTTTGGAGAATTGAAAAGAGTTATTGCAAACTAGAGAGTTCACTGACTCACCATTGTCATTTATTACGAAGCTTTTAATATTTGACAGAGATTCTTGAGGGTGTTTGGTGTGTTGCTACCTGCCTATCAGGGTGTATCTAGGGTGCTTATTTCCCTCTCCCTCTAGCTAAGCCACTTCTAAAAGTTCATTATTATTACCTGAGTTATACACGAGAGATTTTGGGAGTTTAAGCTGAGTTTACCTTCATTGGGTTCGTGTTTATATGTTCTGTCATTGATCCTATGCTCTAACCAACTGATTTATCATTACCATACTCAATAGGGGGGCCCGCCTCCATTTATAATCTAAAGTACCCTCTAAAGTACCCTCTTACACATACTAAATAAGTAAGCTAAGTTGATTTACGAGTAATCCAGGAAGAGATCACCAGAAAGAAATATTGAGAGTTTTGGGTTATTTAAAATATACTCAAAACTATGGACTGCACTACTCAAAATATCCATCTGTTCTTGAAGGACATTGCGATGAAAATTGGATATCCGATACAAAAGACTCTAAGCCTACGAGTGGGTATGTGTTTACCCTTGGAGGTGCATCCGTATCTTGGAAATCCTCAAAACAAATGTGCATTACTAGATCGACAATGGAATCTGAATTCATTGTACTAGGCAAAGCTGGAGAAGAAGCTGAATGGCTTCGAAATTTCTTAGAGGATGTTCCAAATTGGTCTAAACCTGTGCCCGCAATTTATATACATTGCGATAGTCAATCAACGATTGGAAGGGCACAAAATCACATATATAACGAAAAGTCACGACATATTCGTCGTCGACACAATACCGTTAGATAACTTCTCTCAAATGGAATTATCTCAATTGACTATGTAAAGTCAAAAGATAATATATCGAATCCACTAACGAAAGGTTTAAACCAAAAACAAGTTGAAAGATTATCGAGAGGAATGGGTCTAAAGCCTATAAATAAATAAGAATCAATATAGTGGCAACCCAACCTAGATGACTGGAGATCCCAAGATCTAGGTTCAATGGGCAAACCAAACTACGTTGTATTCAGTAAGCACTGGAGGATATTTAATCCTATCCATTCCAAAGATGAGACAGTGCACATCTGCAATGAAATTAGGATAAGTTATGCTTTTAATGACATTTACGACTAAGTGGGGTATTGCAGGATACTCTTTATGGAAGTCACCTACGTGAGTAAGAAGGGGGCCACTTCTATGAGAATAATGAAAAGCATATTCTCTAAAATACTCACGGAACTAAGTGGTGTTCATGGACAAAATGAACACAAACGTGAGAACCAACTGTGTTAAAGAATTGTTGTGTGAATATTGTTGTCTAGGTTTATAAAAATGGTTGACGGTTCAAGAACGTGAAGTCTACTGATTAATCAAGTAAATCCGATAGTATATCACTAAGGAAAGTTCAAGGCCACTAGGCTACTTCTCCCGATGCAATAAATCTTCAATTTTACTCAACATGTGTCTGCATCTGCATTAACATCTGTTCTGTTTTATTTATAGCGATATATAATTCATGTCGGGGATTGTTAGAAAATTGGACTATTTATAAAGCTGTCCAGATTTTTCTGGACAGAATTTTGAGCAACTTTCAGCTCAAATTTAGGTGGAACCCACACTACGATAATTGTGAGAAAATATACAAACGCGTTCTCCTCTGCAAGGAGATTAACGTAGTATATTCATATGTCCAATTTCATTAAGTTATGAATGATAAATATGTCCCCAAAGTGAATCACAAAGCAATGAAAGTTAATGTATTGGATATCTTTTAACTCTTGTCCCACATTGGAAGAGTAGTGAAAAAATGATGAGTTAATAAAACCCAAATGATGGACTAAGGCTTGGATGCCTTGGGGTATCCCAACTCTTTGAAGGGGAGATGACCTAAGCTATACACGGATTGACTTTCGATCAAAGGTCCACACGCGCACGCGCGCGCGTCCGGTCGGCCGGCCGGCTCGGTTCGGGCTTGGGCTTGAGCTTGTAAAAATCTCCTACATTTTTTGGCCGAATTTATTTAACTTTCTGGGCTTTAATTATTAATTAATTACGAAATTAATTAATTAATAAACTGTTGGCAGTTATTGCCAATAATTAATTCGTTTAACTGTTTTTGATAGTTAATTTCGATTGACTGTTCCAACAGTCAACACAAAAGCTATAAATTAAACCTTTCCCCTAAAGTTTTGACTACTGCAAAATTTTCCCTCCCATAATTCTGAATTTATGCTGCATCTTTTCCCAGAAAATAATTCATTTTCTACTGCTACTGCATACATTCCTACATATTATTTCTTTGATCTGGTTGAGTATAAACACAGAATTGTGTTCGAAGAAATTAATCATTATTATGCTACTTGATTAATTTGGAAATTCGTTCTATCTTGAGAGACAATTATTCATTACCTTTAGCACTTTGTGGAGGGAATAAATTTGTCTTAAAGAGACTATTCTAAACAGGGCTCGAATTATTTTTCTATTCTAATATTATTTCTGCAAATACAAGTAAGTATTTCATTTCTGTAATTTCATTTCATTTCTGTAATTATATTATAATTTATAATTCTGTACAATTATTTTTAATAAATAGTAGACATAACATGATTTGGATAATTAAGCGAATTCTTTTTATTCCAGTTCATCTCCATCGAAAAGATAAAAGTTGTGTGAATCCTAAAAAGGCCTTTAAAAGAAAGGAAGACAAACCCAACTTGAGAAAGACAAAGGCATAAAAAATTAGCAGATTTAGACATTTTCAAAGTTATAGATGATGCAAAAAAGGTTATTGATGATGTTTTAAAAAAAATATTGATACGTACAAAAATGCCTTTGGAGTGGAGATCCAATTTGAGCACTTCATGACAGAAGCCTAGAAATCTAGAGATGCTCGAGTTGTAGAAATTAAGAGAAAAATCAATCTTCCACGCGCAAACACCCAAAAGGGTAAATGATACGTTTTTTGACTTTTGCTTAACTAGCTTGGCCTATGGTCCAATCATAAGACTCTTTTGTAGCTTATATAGGAGCCGACAGTACACCAAAAACCAGAAATTGTCCCAAAAAATGGGTCACGGTCCAAACCCATAACCCTTGACTATTTATTGTAACCAAATAAGTATATATATTAATAAAAAATTGGGAGGAATAAAGTGACTGGACCAGATAGAATATAAGCAGAGGTGTGTGGAGAACCCTTGGAAGATTAGAGGTAAAGTGGTTAAGATGTTTATTTAATAAAATTTTAGAAGATGGAAGTATGCCAGATTAGTGGAGGAAAAGAACCATAATATCTTTGTATAAAAATATAGGGGATATATAAAAATGCAGTATTTATAAAGGAATCAACCTGATGAATGACACTATGAATTTATGAGAAAAGGTTATAGAACAAAGGTTAAGAAATGAATCATCTATTTTGGACAACCAATTTAGATTTATGCCAGGGTGATCCACCATGGAAGCTATTTACTTATTAAGACAATGAATGGAAAAATATAGAAGTAAAAATAAAAATTTACACATAGTCTTTATTGACATAGAGAAGACATACGATAGAGTAACCAGGGATATAATATGGTAGGCGTTAAGGAGGAAAAGAATCACTATTAGTTATATTAAAGTTACTGAAGATATGTATGATAACACAAAGACTAGGCAAAGAACTATTTGTAAAGAAACTAATGATTTTACGATTAAAGTGGACATACATCAAGGATCGAATTTAAGTCTTTACTTATTTGCTGTAGCATTGGATGAGATTACTACGGACATATAAGTAGATATCCCTTGGTGTATGCTGTTTGCTGATGATAGATTTTTAGTAGACACTTCGAAGGAGGCCTTAGCGATGAGAGTAGATACTTGGATAAATGCCTTATCCTAAGGGACTGAAAATCAGTAAAAATAAAACTGAATATATGGAATATAAATTTAATAATGAGTTATCTACTAGCATCATGTTAGAGATTGAAGAAAAAATAATAAACCAAACTAGTTTTCGTTATTTAGGTTCACTGCTATAGAGTAATGAGGATATTGATGAGGATGTTATGAGTAGAATAACAGCTGGATGGATGAAATGGTGACATGCGAGAGGGATGTTATGCGATAAGAGGATAACTGGATGGATGAAATGGTGAATTTTTTAATGGAACGGTTGTTAAGTCAACGACCCTGTACGGAGCGGAGTGTTGGGCTTTAAAGAAAAAATATAAGAAAAATATTCATGTTCGTGAGATGAGAATGCTCCAATTGATGATCGGAATTACTAGAAATGACGAGATTAAATCCCAGTATGTTAGAGATAAGTTGGGAGCAGCTCCCATTAGTGATAAATTAAGAGAAAGTAGACTTAGATGGTATAAACATGTATTGTGTAGACCATTAGATTCACTTATAATAAGAGGAAGACTACTGAAAATAGTGGGTAAAAGACAAAAGGATCGTTTTAAGCTATCTTGGGAAGAAATTATTAGGAGAGATTTTAAGGAATTAAATTTGAATGATAATATTGCTTATAATAGATTGAATGGAAAAGAAGAATCCATGTAGGCGACTCCATGTGATGGGATTAAGATAAGGAAGAATATGATGATGATGAAATAAGTGACCATGGCTAAGGTTGACATTATTAAGAAGTGGGTAACGATCTAAAGCTGAAACCAACATGATCACGATCAACACCCGTGACTCATCCGTGACCTAGTATGGCGCCAAATGTCCCGCATTTTTTGTCACACTGCTAGTCACAGCTTTTAACAATATTGTTTGTTGGCTTGTCACTTTAGAGTCATTTTATAAAACTCTTTTTCGTTAGAATTTTTGTTTGCATGCCTCAGTGGAGGGCTTACTCATCCACCATTTTATTTTTATTATATAATATCTCCTTCTTCGCACCAATTTATAAAAATATGCAAGCAACAAAATAAGAATAAAACTGCCTAAGTTTTGTATTTGAATAGAGATTAATCCTTTAGTCCCATTCAAAAGATTTGGTGCGCTCCTATTCCATTTATTTCTTAAATTGTAAGTTCTATAACTACCCAACCAGTCTTATAACCACTCACAACTGCCTATAACTTCTCATCTTCATTTTCAGATAGAATGACACGTGTCACATATTTATTAAAACAGGACCAACAACTAAAAACAACGACTTGGATTGATTATAAATGTATTTTTAAAAATAGGACTAAATACTTGTACTACCTTTAAATTACTACAGCTCTCCCAAATTAATAGCCGTCATTTGAAAACGACGATTTTTTGGAATTTACCCCATCAATGGCCAAGATCAACACTTGTTCACTCTCATACAATTTGGTTTGTTGATTATGTTAAAAAAAATAAAGAAAAGCGACTACTAATTTGAGACGGTTCAAAACGAAAAATGAAATAATTAAGTTGAAACGTATGGAGTACCATTTCAAACTCCCATCGTTGGGGCATATTTAAAACATCTTTGTAGAGGGATATTCTAGTCATGAGCACATTTCCATTTCTTCAATATATGGTCCAGTTACAAAGAGCCCTCCAATGATATTGAAAAACACCTAGAATTAATCGTGTTTGAAATTTGTCAATTATGGTGGAAAATGTTAGTTGTTTATGACCATGTTAGTTGAAGTTGAAATATGATAATGAAGTTATTGTTAAAGTCAAAATAACCATCAAAGTTGTTAACATGTCCGGTAAATATTGTTAGCGTGTATCTTTATTGTAAGGTTCTAAAAAATGCGGGCCGTGATCGATGCGTGAAGGACAAGTCTTAAGCCTTAGAAGCCTAAGTGGCCCTTAAGCGTGAAAAGGCGTCCAGGCCTTTTTTTAAAAAATTTAAATATTTTTTAACCATAACAAAGCTATTAAAAATACTAAAATCGTACATGCCTTAAAAATATGTCTGAATATCTGCAAATTAAAATACTATTTGATTGTTTAGGACAAGATATTGGTCCGATTTGTGTAAAAAATCTTTAAAAGGTGATATCGTTTCACTAAAGAATTTTTGTTTTAAAAAAAGTACGACTTAAGGCTTTTTCCAAGAATACGGCGTAAAAGACCTAATGCGGGGATTTCTCCCAAGCCTTAAGCCTAAGAACGATAAATTAATGGCGTTTCTACCAAGCCTCGAGCTTACACTGCTTTAAAGTGATGTATCTATTAAAGAAAAAGGTCTCCCGATAAATTGATGGTGTCCTTTTGTTGACAAAATTGACTCCGATGGTCTGCATATGTGAAGAGCTGGAGAGTGAACATTTGACTATGAGAGTATGAGATTTCTAAGTACCACTTTTTTCTCTGTATTGTGTTAATTAATTAATAAAGGATCACTATTAGTCTATTACATTGTTGCCATTTTTTTTTTTGGGGGGGGGGGGGGGGGGGGGGGGGGTAGTTGTAAGTACATTAGTCGGAACATGTAAGAACATGATTCGAAGTCTCAAACGACATAATTGGGGCCAAAAATGGCATGCATCGAAACGGATTTTTCTCAACAAGTCTTATTCATAAATGTAAGCATTCATTACTTATTTTCTAATAGGACTTCGAGAAATAAAATAGTTTTTCCATGCATATATTGAAGCAACAAAAAAACAAATTCGTTTGATCTATTTAATTACATACTTAGTAAACGAAATTAATTCATAAAAATTTCTATTTAATAAATATGACATTATCCCTCAACATTGCGAGGTGTAACGGTACAAGTAACGGAATAATGAATCTACAAGGAAGATCGCTCAACTAATTTTTTTTAGCAAAAGAAATTTATTTTAAAATAGATCAGGGAAAAAGTCACTCATAGGTTTCTTACAAGCGTTAAAGAAAAAAATAGTTAAGAAAATTTACGAAATCTTATCCTATCACTAGTCTTACATAATTTGTAACTCAAATTCACTTTTGGGCTGACAGCAACATCTCACTAGTAACATGCAATATTTTGGCACAATCTCATCTCAAATCCTGCAAAACAATGTAAATAAAATAAAATTAATACTAACGACAAATTGGGTTTAATATATATTGCAGTTTGTGACCTCAAGGTTGGGGGATTGTATGAAATTGCACCCTGAACTTTTAATTTTTATCAACTAGAACATGAATTTTCAAAGTTGTTGCATTGTGGTCCAATTAAAAGAGAAATTTACTTTTTTGATAGTAATTGATCATGTGCATGCCAGAAGTCGAAGGACGGTGTCGGCTAATCCTTAACTTTATAGATAAAAAGTAATTATATGTATATATATAGATAGATAGATATGAGGACTTAATTGTACCGGATATATTCTACCCTATAGATAGAAAGTATTTATTAGTATATATAGATAGATAAGAGGATTTTATTGTACTCGATATATTCCACGTTGATTTTTGCATGAGGGGAATGAGAGATGGCCGCAAAAGCATCTCTGGACATGACGATTGTTGATGGGCATGGCCTCTTGGAGCAAAAATCCACCACCCTAACATCAACCAAACCATCCTTGCATGGCCTATTGTTCCCACTCAGGCACCTCGACCTGTAGCGCCGCCCGCATGCCGCCCCATTATCCCATAATCCTTCACTCGCGGAAACAAATAGATTTCCAGCTGGAAATTGATCTTGCCTATTACCATTGCACTTTGTAGCTACACAAATAAATAGAAAATTCAAACATTAGAATTCCATTATTGTACTAATTTTTTTTTTATATTTGTATTTTTTTGCAAATGCATTTGGATGATTTTTATATACTCTCATTCTCAAATTAAGTGTTCGATGAAATTTACAAACCTTTTCATCTAATTTAGCGTATTAAATTTATTTTCGCATTATTTAAAAAAAAACTTTATTAACACATGATATAATATTACTAACATATGTTGACGTTTTGTACCTCGGATAATGTTTAAATTCCATGCTACTTTATAGAAACAAGACTCTTAAGTCAGAACATGCAAAAAAGAAAACCCTGACTCTAAATTTTTGCAACATAGAGTATATGAAAATCATTTAGTTGAAATTTTCCAGCCTGTTTGTGTATTATTTTTTTGGCTAAGAATCAACATCTTGACTACATAGTTTATATATATATAAATCCTTTTAAACGAACTATTATGCAAAACGACATATGAATTATGATTTTACTGTACATATTTATTTGTGGAAAAATAAATAGCAACCCAAAGGTGGACTTCATAAAAAATTGCATAATTCATAGATATCTTTGGTAATAAGTAAAAAAATAATAATTTCAAGGATTTCTTGCCCTATTAAAAGTTTACACAACCAAACTTCTTCGCCTAGTGGTATAAGGCTGCCACTAGGACAGTCTTGAGGTGGATTGGGTTTGGTTTTCAGCGAATGGGGATTAATCGAGATGCGCGTAAACTGTCAGAACACCTCGTGGTATTGTACCAAAAAAAAAAAAAAAAATTACACAACACTAACAAGAGAAGTGTACTTACGTGTGTAAGGAGGAGCATAAGAAGTAGCTGTGCCTATGTCACCTTGGACTACCTTCATTTCTTTGCAAAACAAGCTGAAAATCATTGTCATGTATACAAGTTGTCGACCCATGATTAAAAGAGAGTATAAACACTAGGAGTGTTACATTTGAGAGAGAGTCATTATATGTCAATTTATAGTAGTCTCTCTCTCCTAGCACATCATAAATGTTGAACAATACATTTAGGATTTATTTGAAGGTTGGTGTATCTACACGTTAATGGCCTATGTCACCTTCAACTACCTTCATTTCATTGCAAAATAAGCTCAAAATCATTATTACTCGTATTATTTAATTGGCATATACCAAATAGTTTTTTAAATTTTTTTAAATACACGTTTAGTCTAAGTCTTTTTATTTTGCACCAAAAAATCATTCACCATGTCAAAAAAACTTTACCATACCGCTAACGAGGATCTTTAAAAATAAAAAAATAAGAAACTTTTTAATACAAAATAAAAAATTTAAACTAAATATATTTTAAAAAATATTTTAAAAAATATTTAAAAAACTTTTTGATATTTAATCCATTATTTATTGGTTACAGGCTTCAAATCATTATCAAATACACAAAGTGCCCACCCACTATTATAAGGGAGTATAAACACAAGGGGTTTTGCATTTGATAGGTACTCATTATCTGTCTCTTCATATCCATAGCAGTCATCACATTAAAAAGTTTGTAGCATATGTTGACCATTTTTATCTTTTTCGAATGAGAACCAAGTGAACATGTGTACTTATTTTATTTTATTTTATTTTATTTTATTTTTGGTAATATTCTCTTTTTTTGAGGTATCATAAGATATTCGAGTCAGTATTATGCACATCTCGATTAATTCTCACTCGCGGATCAGTGGTCAGTCGCTGATCCCAAATTATTTGCAGCTGTCGAAACTTGAACTGGGAAACAAATTCAACCGACCATAAAACTTTAGTATTAATGCGTTACCACTAAATCAAGTCTGAAGTTAACATGTGTACTTATTCACGCTGACAATTTATAGCATATTTCAATTATCTAGATAAGTATCGAACAAGAATAATACTAGATGTACCCACACTTGTACCCAAAATCCATACCCAACATATAAGACAAAATAAAATGACCCCACATAAATCTCCAAACAAATAATAAACATAAATAAACCTACCTAAACACACTAAACTTCAAAAAGTAAACTAAAAAAAAAATAAAAATAATTCATACAAACCGTGAGAATATTAATTTTGACAAATAACATTAAATATTTTTATTTATTAAAAATAAGCACTCAAAATGTTATTAATTAAAAAAACACTGAATTTTTTTTCTTGGCACACAAACATTAGAAAATATTATTTCTAGTAAAACAATACTGAATTTTTTTAATATTGGCTGTTTCAATAAAAATTAAAAATCAATATTTTTAATAAAAAAAAAAAAAATTTTAAAATATTATAATAAGATATTATTTTTAAAAAAAAATTATGTTTAACTCATTTAGTCCCTCAATCACCCATTTACAAAATATTCTTTTATTTTTAAAGGCCCGCGCCAACGGCACGCCTTATTTTTAAACTCAAATTAAAAATATTTTTATTTAACCCATAAAAAGCGTGAAAATATTATTTTGGTAAAAAAAACTTAAATATATTTATTTTTGACAAATAAGCACTGAGAATGTTATTAATTGTAAAAAAAACACTGGAATTTTTTTTAGCACATAAAACACTAGAAAAATATTATTTTTAGCAAAAAATATCGAATCTTTTTATTTTTGGCAAATAAATCAGGAAACTATTATTTTTAGAAAAAAACACTTAATATTTTTCTTTTTGACAAACAAACACTAAAGATATTATTTTTGATAAAAAAAAAACAGAATTTTTTTTAAATTTTATTTTTAACGTATTTAGTCCCCCAAACACCCATTTATCCAGAATTCTCTTATTTTGAAAGGTCCGCGCTAGCGCTATACCTTATTTTTAAACACATTTTTTTTAAAACTCCTTATTAAAAAATATTTTTGGTACATTTGGGAGGTTTTTGCTTTTACTTTTTAAAAAATAATTATTTTAACTTTGAAAAAGAATCATTTTTAAAATAAAAACATGAACCCAAGTTAACGATAAAAACAAGAAAATATTAAAAAAAACACGAACTCAAGTTACTAATTGAGAAAAAACACTGATTTTTTTTTGGCACATGAACACTATAAAATATTAGTTTTAGCAAAAAAATATTGAATCTTTTTATTTTTGGCAAACAAACAGGGAAAATATTATTTTGAGAAAAAAAAAACACTTAATATTTTTCTTTTTGACAAACAAACACTAAAGATATTGTTTTTGATAAAAAAATATTGATTTTTTTAAAAATAATTTTTAACCCATTTAGTCATTCAAACACTAATTTACCCAATATTATTTTATTTTTAAAGGTTCGCGTCAGTAGCACTCCTTATTTTTAAACTCAAATCTTTTTTAAAACATCTTTATTAAAAAAATATTTTGTATATTTTTGGGAGGTTTTAACCTTTATTTTAAAAAAAATAATTTTTTTCATTGAAAAAAAACATTTTTATAATAAAAACAAAAAAACATGAACCCAATTTAACAACAAAAACAAACCTTTTTGCCTTCAACTTTTTTTGTCTTATTCGGTGGGTATAAGTGTGGGTATAAAGGGTGGGTACGTGTAGTGCTGCTCTTTTGTAAATGGGTGATTGGGGGACTAAATAAGTTAAACATAATTTTTTTTAAAAAATAATATCTTATTATAATATTTTTAAAAAATATATTTTTTTTTTATTAAAAATATAGATTTTTAATTTTTATTGAAACAACCAATATTAAAAAAATTCAGTATTGTTTTACTAGAAATAATATTTTCTAATGTTTTTGTGCCAAGAAAAAAAATTCAGTGTTTTTTTAATTAATAACATTTCGAGTGCTTATTTTTAATAAATAAAAATATTTAATGTTATTTGTCAAAATTAATATTCTCACGGTTTGTATGAATTATTTTTCTTTTTTTTTAGTTTACTTTTTTAAGTTAGTGTGTTTAGGTAGGTTTATTTATGTTTATTATTTGTTTGGAGATTTATGTGGGGTCATTTTATTTTGTCTTATATGTTGGGTATGGATTTTGGGTACAAGTGTGGGTACATCTAGTATTATTCTTTACAAAATATTCTTTTATTTTTAAAGGCCCGCGCCAGCGGCACGCCTTATTTTTTAACTCAAATTAAAAATATTTTTATTTAACCCATAAAAAGCGTGAAAATATTATTTTGGTAAAAAAAACTTAAATATATTTATTTTTGACAAATAAGCACTGAGAATGTTATTAATTGAAAAAAAAACACTCGAATTTTTTTTAGCACATAAAACACTAGAAAATATTATTTTTAGCAAAAAATACCGAATCTTTTTATTTTTGGCAAATAAATCAGGAAATTATTATTTTTAGAAAAAAACACTTAATATTTTTCTTTTTGACAAACAAACACTAAAGATATTATTTTTGATAAAAAAAATACGGAATTTTTTTTAAAATTTATTTTTAACGTATTTAGTCCCCCAAACACCCATTTATCCAGAATTCTCTTATTTTGAAAGGTCCGCGCTAGCGCTATACCTTATTTTTAAACACATTTTTTTTAAAACTCCTTATTAAAAAATATTTTTGGTACATTTGGGAGGTTTTTGCTTTTACTTTTTAAAAAATAATTATTTTAACTTTGAAAAAGAATCATTTTTAAAATAAAAACATGAACCCAAGTTAACGATAAAAACAAGAAAATATTAAAAAAAACACGAACCCAAGTTACTAATTGAGAAAAAACACTGATTTTTTTTTGGCACATGAACACTATAAAATATTAGTTTTAGCAAAAAAATATTGAATCTTTTTATTTTTGGCAAACATACAGGGAAAATATTATTTTGAGAAAAAAAAAACACTTAATATTTTTCTTTTTGACAAACAAACACTAAAGATATTGTTTTTGATAAAAAAATATTGATTTTTTTAAAAATAATTTTTAACCCATTTAGTCATTCAAACACTAATTTACCCAATATTATTTTATTTTTAAAGGTTCGCGTCAGTAGCACTCCTTATTTTTAAACTCAAATCTTTTTTAAAACATCTTTATTAAAAAAATATTTTGTATATTTTTGGGAGGTTTTAACCTTTATTTTAAAAAAAATAATTTTTTTCATTGAAAAAAAACATTTTTATAATAAAAACAAAAAAACATGAACCCAATTTAACAACAAAAACAAACCTTTTTGCCTTCAACTTTTTTTGTCTTATTCGGTGGGTATAAGTGTGGGTATAAAGGGTGGGTACGTGTAGTGCTGCTCTTTTGTAAATGGGTGATTGAGGGACTAAATAAGTTAAACATAATTTTTTTTAAAAAATAATATCTTATTATAATATTTTTAAAAAATATATTTTTTTTTTATTAAAAATATAGATTTTTAATTTTTATTGAAACAACCAATATTAAAAAAATTCAGTATTGTTTTACTAGAAATAATATTTTCTAATGTTTTTGTGCCAAGAAAAAAAATTCAGTGTTTTTTTAATTAATAACATTTCGAGTGCTTATTTTTAATAAATAAAAATATTTAATGTTATTTGTCAAAATTAATATTCTCACGGTTTGTATGAATTATTTTTCTTTTTTTTTAGTTTACTTTTTTAAGTTAGTGTGTTTAGGTAGGTTTATTTATGTTTATTATTTGTTTGGAGATTTATGTGGGGTCATTTTATTTTGTCTTATATGTTGGGTATGGATTTTGGGTACAAGTGTGGGTACATCTAGTATTATTCTTTACAAAATATTCTTTTATTTTTAAAGGCCCGCGCCAGCGGCACGCCTTATTTTTAAACTCAAATTAAAAATATTTTTATTTAACCCATAAAAAGCGTGAAAATATTATTTTGGTAAAAAAAACTTAAATATATTTATTTTTGACAAATAAGCACTGAGAATGTTATTAATTGAAAAAAAAACACTCGAATTTTTTTTAGCACATAAAACACTAGAAAATATTATTTTTAGCAAAAAATACCGAATCTTTTTATTTTTGGCAAATAAATCAGGAAATTATTATTTTTAGAAAAAAACACTTAATATTTTTCTTTTTGACAAACAAACACTAAAGATATTATTTTTGATAAAAAAAATACAGAATTTTTTTTAAAATTTATTTTTAACTTATTTAGTCCCCCAAACACCCATTTATCCAGAATTCTCTTATTTTGAAAGGTCCGCGCTAGCGCTATACCTTATTTTTAAACACATTTTTTTTAAAACTCCTTATTAAAAAATATTTTTGGTACATTTGGGAGGTTTTTGCTTTTACTTTTTAAAAAATAATTATTTTAACTTTGAAAAAGAATCATTTTTAAAATAAAAACATGAACGCAATTTAACGATAAAAACAAGAAAATATTAAAAAAAACACGAACCCAAGTTACTAATTGAGAAAAAACACTGATTTTTTTTTGGCACATGAACACTATAAAATATTAGTTTTAGCAAAAAAATATTGAATCTTTTTATTTTTGGCAAACAAACAGGGAAAATATTATTTTGAGAAAAAAAAAACACTTAATATTTTTCTTTTTGACAAACAAACACTAAAGATATTGTTTTTGATAAAAAAATATTGATTTTTTTAAAAATAATTTTTAACCCATTTAGTCATTCAAACACTAATTTACCCAATATTATTTTATTTTTAAAGGTTTGCGTCAGTAGCACTCCTTATTTTTAAACTCAAATCTTTTTTAAAACATCTTTATTAAAAAAATATTTTGTATATTTTTGGGAAATTTTAACCTTTATTTTAAAAAAAATAATTTTTTTGATTGAAAAAAAACATTTTTATAATAAAAACAAAAAAACATGAACCCAATTTAACAACAAAAACAAACCTTTTTGCCTTCAACTTTTTTTGTCTTATTCGGTGGGTATAAGTGTGGGTATAAAGGGTGGGTACGGGTAGTGCTGATCATCGGATAGATTCGTACTAAAAGTTAAGAGTCAATTCAAATTTATTATGGGGACACTTTTTGTAAAGTAATCACGGAGAAGTTTGGACCATTTATTTCCCCACTTTGTCACACCATTAGATTTTTCATAATCACGTTGAAATGTAAGTGGAAATGTAATTGAACGTGGGATGATATGTACTACTATTGAAGTCTTTCATTGAAACCTTATCTATTCGGTAGTGGTATCGGCCTAAACAGTGCACTATATAATAGAGAAAACTAGTATTGATGCTCAACATCAAAAATAGTGTTATTTCTCATACGATAATGGAGATTTATGGATTGACCACTGTCTCGGTCTCTCCAAGTGGTCAAACCACAAAAATACATTTCATAGTTTCTAGAAGAGCCATTTTAAAAATGATATCCATGTTTAAAATTAGGTGAAAATGATTCAACTGGATAATCTTTAGTTGAATAATTATCATTTTCATATTTCTTTTTTACTTTTTTTTTTTGTAACATACCATGAGGTGTCCGGCGAGCTTGCGCGAACCTCGACTAATCCTTATTCGCAGTTCGTGGCTTCCGGTAGTCAAACATTATTTTGACAGTACCGGGGATCCGGGGATCGAACTGGGGACCAAACCCAATCCACCCCCAAGATTGTCCCAGTGACAGCATTATACCACTAGACCAAAAAGCTTGATTATTTCCTTTTTACTTATTCAACGTATTTAATAATGTCCAACACAACCAAGTGCTAAAGAATTAGCCAGAAAAAAATTGAAAGTAGTGACTCGGGAATTTTTCAGCTAAATTGGTGGTAAATATAGGAATACTATAACAATTATGAACTTTTTTGTCACAAATATCATTCACAATATTTTTTATGGTACATTTTTTACCAGATAACCGCAATAGCACTTTTTTTTACCACGAATATAAACCGGGACAAATTTTGTTCACTCTTTCACCCGAGTTAAATCTAGCTCAGATAGGTATAAAAATTATCTGTTAGTAGTTTTTGTACACATTTGAATAACTTTATGGCTGAGATTGGTTTAATATCCTTCTTTTGTGTAACATTTTATGAAAAAAATGATCTTATTTTCCATATATGCATGAAAAAACATTAATATGCTATAAATAACTTGTGAAAGGACGATAATAGTAAATTTTGGACATTTTTTGCAAAAGCAATATCGGTTTTTGCAATGATAGAATTTTATGATATCCATTTCTGCAATAATGTAATTTAGACATAAAAAGGTTGTTTTCTCATTGAAGAATAGTTTTATACTCTCCGTATATCGAATAAAGGGTCTTACTTTCATGTACACATGCGCACTTTAATATACTCATAACATATACGGCTATAGGATACAAATCCACTGCACAATGCTATCATCTTCCAGGAATTACTCTTTTTATCCTGGGTTACCATATATCGGATTATTATCACACCGCCATGGTAATAAAAACAAAACACAACGTATGGGGAGCAGTCACAGCTCCGAACCGAAAGTGAGAACGAATAATACCCAAAACTTCTCACCCCAAAATAAAATCACACAATAAATAATGGACGACTATGACCTGGGGACTATACGCACCTTGCTCCTCAAGCTAGGGACCTCACCCACATCGCGTAACCTCCCATGATAGCATGTGCTGGATATACCCACACAATAAGTATAGATATCATTCACACTATATATACATACATACGATCACATCATATATACAAGCCATCACACACTGTATATACACTTACGTCATATATATATATATATATATATAGGGAGAGGTTCACAAGTGAACCAAAAGAATGGACTTTTTAATGGACCTTAACAAAAAACACATAATAACACATTAATTTTAATTCTTATAGTGTATTTGGTCCGCGTTAGCGGCACCAAATACGCGTGTCGATCGATCCCCAACCCTCCCACACGCCCCCCACCCACCCCCACCCACCACCCACCCCCCCACCCCCACCCCCATGGCAGCCCTGCTGTCATAAGGGCTGCCACAAGGGCTACTATGGTGATGGTGGTGGTTGGGTGGGTGGGGGGGCGATGGGGGTGGGTGGGGGGCGTTGGGGGGGGGGGGTAATGGGGTGAAAGTGCGGTCTCGGGTGCGGCTGGCGCGGACCAATTACACTATAGAAATTAAAATTAATGTGTTATTATGTGTTTTTTATTAAGGTCCATTAAAAAGTCCATTCTTTTAGTCCACTTGTGAACATCTCCCTATATATATATATATATATATATATATATATATATACTATCTCCCGTCCGTATATATGAAATTAATAACTTCGGCTATAGGTGTACATAGTCCTCATTATACTAGCCGTCGTTATAAGCATACTAACCTAATTCATTATATATATTGATCCCTCATTTGAAACATGTTCATCCATTACCCCTATGATATGCATAGTCTCCCAACCTACTCAACATTAGGGATATTGTCTCATAACCGAATGTACATAACAATCCTCACACACACTCCACCTATATCCGGATGCACACCGATACACGATAGTTATCCCGATTATAGGTACTCACATAACTAATAATCGGTAAGCCTGAAGCTCAATCCTAAATTCATTTTATGATCCCATCATGTATTGGAATACCCATCGTTAATCGCACCTAGATATGTAGTAACTATCCCGACTACAATTATAACACAATCCTATTCTAGTCGATAGTATAATCCAATCATTCTCAATTCAGCCTACGGTTCAGTTGCTCCTATGAACCCTTAACATTACGGTGTTTAAGATTTATTCCTTAAGTTGAACATCACTAAGGATACGCGACCTCTCTCTCTCATTGGTCCCCAATCATATCTAAATAGAATCTCGTCGCTAGGAGGATTCGATACAAAAGTCGGCCTAACAATATCACGCCATACCCTCACAACTCCCTCGAAGAGTCCTCCACCGTACGTTATATTTTAACTCACTTCTTATCTCCAAATAGGACTCCCATCGCTGATGAGAATCCCCACCACATCGATGCGACAAACTCCAATACATGTGTATATATGTTTCCAAAATGATTCGATACGTTCCCACAATCACCTCAAGTGAGAAACCCCCTATAAGTCTCCAAAACCTATCTTTCGCATCATATAGGAAGGTTCCTAATCTATAACCCAGTCGAAAAGGGTTAAAATTCATTCTAGAAAAACTCCGCGAAACAGCCATGTTTTCGAATCGATTCGGCCTACCCCGAATCGATTCGGTTCCAAATGCGAATCGATTCGCCCATTATGCGAATCGATTCAGTCCAAAGGACCTATGAGTATGTCTTAAGCCGAATCGATTCGTCACACAGACCTGACACTTTTGCCTAAGCCGAATCGATTCGCTTAAGGGGCGAATCGATTCGGGTCTGCAGAACTTCGAAGGTTCCCCATTTTTGCACACATATACCCAATATAACATCTTCTCCCCATCATTCTTCAACCCAATTATATTTTTAACATCAAAGCTCATCCTATATCTAATCCCATCAAGTTGTATATCTTCAATCCCATATATAAATACCAAAAGCAAGATTTTTACCCAAAAACCTAGGTTTTGATATATAAATCCCAAAATCCATAATTTTACCCACAAATCATGAAATAAATTACACACATATATCATTTAGCAAGATTAATCACTTTCCTCAATGTTGTAGAGTCTGAATCTTCCTCGAAATCACGGTTTGGCCGGAACCTCCAAGCTTTTCTCCTCTCTCGTCTTCCTTTCCTCTTCTCCCTCTCTCTCTCTAGGGCTTTCTCTCCCTCTCTCTTAATATCAAGAATGATATTTTAAATCTCCCACAGGCTTTATAAGCCAAATATCCAAGATACTCAACTTTAAATGGTAATACATACTTTAAATGACTCGTTTACTCCAATTCGAGTCAAAATAATTTTAAAAATACTCCGGAACCGAAATCAAATCCAAGGACAGTCATTTTGACTATCTCAACCCATTCGGGATCAACCGCGCACTCAGAATCGTCATTCGAATTACTTTATAACGCCCTCCAATTTGACCTCAATTGCCAAGTTTTAAAATTTTTCGATTTAACAGAATTTTATTTTTCCCGAATAAATTCAATCCTCCGTCGTAAAGCCACGGGGTGTTACATCATTGCTGAAGGAAGACTGCGATCTTTGTGGTACTTGTGAGAACCATTGCTAAAGAAGATAAAGGTCACCTCCGGGAGATTTGTCGAGCTGTATTTCACTCATAAGATTGTAAGTTGCGATTTACAAAGTGTATTAGTGAAATAAAAGATTTTGCCCATTTGGAGATTTTTTCTGAAATTTTGTGATTGGTTGAGTTTGTTATTGCATACTTTATCGGCTTAAAATTTCTAATTCAGAATTCTAAAAATTTGAACTGAAAAAGTTTCAATTTCAAATTTAAACCATGGCATTGCCATTCCCAAACATACCCGTAATTATAGAATTAGTTTCTTATCATAATTCTACATTCATTTATTACTGAATAGTTAAAGTTGAAAGAAAATTTAAACCACAAGAGCTACAATGAAGCTGCATTGAAATGTAACATAGCTCAAATCTACATATTTTTTTATAAGCTGCTTCACTTCTTCTTTGAACCCTCCCTCCCTCCCCCCCTACCCCCCCCCCCCCCCCCCCCCCCCCCGGGACATGTTGACTGTAAAATCAGACTGAAGCAGAATATATGGGTGTTTCATTTCAAATCCTGAAAAGCAATTATGTAAGTTCATATATTAGCAGAAGAGATAAGGAAAAGATAAAAGCAAAACATAAAAATGATACATTAACAAAATGATTCTTTAGGCTACATTTTTTTATTAATATTTGTTTTCATTCTAGTCCACTAACTTACTTTTTGGACACTAAGGACCCTCCTCGTTAATGTAGATCTAATTTTTAGTTATGTAGACAATAAATTTTGTAAAGTACATGAATTTTTTAATTTTTTAATTTAAAAAAAATATAATATATGTATGTGAAATTTTATAATGTATATATTAATTTTAATAATATACATATGTTAAGTTTGTGTATACCTCAACTTAAATATATACATTGAGGAGTGAGAGACCTTAGTGTCCTGAAAATGTGTAAGTGAATTAGGGGCAAAAAAAATATCGACCAAAGCCTGAAGTGAAAGACTCCCTAATAAAATAAAATAAAAAGACCCGTATCGCTAAGTCATTGTTACAAAAAATGACATTATAAAAAGGGTACGACTATTAGAACACAAAATATAATTTTGTGACATTTTATGAAGCCCTTTTGAATCCCTTTCAATACTTTTGATGACATTGTGACGTGACGTGCTAGAGTACTGAAGTGGAGTGTTGATAGCATTACCCAATGAAAATAGATAAATAATCATATGAGAGTAGCCTAAAGACGTTTCATTGCGGTCCAAATCTCTCTCTCTCTCTCTCTCTCTCTCTCTATATATATATATATATATATATATATATATATATATATATATAATTTGTGGTCTCTTATTTTTTGGAGGTTTTGGAAAAAGGTCCTCGTAGTGGTCAAAGTGTATAAAAATAGGACACTCCATATAATTTTATAAATTTACTTCCTGTACTAAAATTATCATGAAAAATGGTGAAAAATAGTGCCGCTGGAGAGGACCAAAAAAATAAAGGTATTGTACCACACTGACTAGATTTATAAACTTGAAAAGTATTGTCCTAAAAATTCAAATACAAAAAGGAACATGACCTTTACCTTAATTCTCTATTATTTTTTTACAATGATTTTTAAGAATGCACTCCTTGAATACGATTAAGATCTCTTCACTATCGTAAAATTTTGATTCATTGATTGTTTGTAAAAAATGAAATTGGACTATAAATTTGGGAAGTCTAAAAAAGAAATTTATAAATATTAATTTAGAACAAAGTGTATATAACTAAATACATGTGAAAAATATAATTTTATTAATTGTTATATAACTATATATTGGCAATATAAAAATCTCACATCGTTATACTAAGCTAAGAGAGACCGTATACAGAGAACAAAACGTATAGGGTACGAAAAACACATCAGTGATTCTTTAATAACTGTTGTCACTAAAATATAATTTTTTATATAATCTATACTAATTTTTGCAACATCTATGCTCCATGTCACTAACAGTAATACCACTATCTAAATTTGAGGTCAATGTCGAGCTATTTTAGTTACTCTATAGGTTGTGTATGCCACATGTTCGCCTATACTGCATCCAAAATGATTGTAATGAAAATTATATAAAAGATTTATGTTATATGCAAAATCGAGGGTTGTTAAATTAACTTGAATTAGGCAATAGTCAATTGATTTTAATAGAAGTCACTATTTAAAATTCTCAACAACTCAAAAAAGTATTTTTTCAATTTTTATTATTTAAAACTCAAACTTTGAAAATAGTAATACCTAATGGTGATATTCCATCAGCTAATACTAACACTTAGTCCCTTTTAAATTAAGAGTCATTATTTGATTCTCAAGGTTTTTAAGATTCTTTTACATTTCGGTTAATTAACTAGTACTATAAAAAACAAGTTATTGTCATGACTTGTTGGCATATAAAAACCATATTACTTAATGTTTCAAATGATAAGCAATTGGCCTAAGACACCAACTAATTTCGTGCAGTTCCGATATGGCAGGGGACTAAAGAGTGATTCGACCCTCAAATTGTACACAAAATAAAAATTCGGTGATGTGTCAAATATGTATTGGTTAATGCCGATGGCGCGGATCTACAAACACAAAAACACCAACCAATACTCGCGTGACACATCACCGGGTTTGAGTTTTGTGTACAATTTTGGGAGTCTCCCTAGAATTATTCGGGCACTAAATCATTAACGGGGCTATAATTATTTTTTTTAAATAATTTTAATTGGAGACATTCTAGAAACAATAATTTTAGAACGACTCAGAAATGCGACAAAAAAATGGTACGACATGAGACACTGATGTGTCCCACATGCATTTACCTCTTTTTGGGACTCCTCTACTATTGGACTTGGATACGAGTCAATATGAATGCAACACGTTAGTGTGTCGCACCACATATATCGCGTTTGTGAATCGCATAGAAGACTTTTCCATAAAAAAAACATCACCACCTAACTCTTAATTAAATTTTAGAGTAAAAATAAAGTAGAAAAAAAGCTAGTGAAGAATGAGGTTATACTGGATATATTCCACATTGATTTTTGCAGTAGGAGAATTTGATATGGCAGCAAAAGCATCATTGGACATGACAATAGTAGATGGGCATGGCCTTTGGGAGCAAAAATCCACCACTTTGACATCAACCAAACCATCTTTGCATGGCTTCTTATTCCCACTCAGGCACCTCATCCTATAGCGTCGCTCACAAGCTGCCCCATTATCCCATAACCCTTCACTAACTGAAACAAATAAATTTCCAGCTGGAAATTGATCTTGTCTATTTCCATTGCACTTGGTAGCTGCACCATCCCAAAGAAAAAATAAACTAAAATTACTATTAAATTTCGTACATGTATACTACTTTAAGACGAAAGAAAAAAAAATAAGGGGGTAATTGAACCAATTTTGTGCATGCAAATGCACCCTTGAACTATAGTTGTCCTAATGAGTGTACATGTACTAAATGATAAACCAAGCCTCTTGGCCTAGTGTTATAAGACTGCTATTAGGACAATGTTGGGGTGGATTGAATTTGGTCCCCAGTTCGATTCCTGACACTGTCAAAATAATGCTTGATCAGCGGAAGTCACGAACCGCGAATGAGGATTAGTCGAAGTGCGCGTAAGCTGGCCTGAACACCTCATGGTAAGATACCAAAAAAAATGTACTAAATGATAGTAAATATTTTTCTTAATTATTTTGAGCAAAATATATATGCACTTACGTGTATAGGGAGGACCATAAGAAGTGGCAGTGCCTATATCTGCAAAGACTAAACATACTTCTTTGCATAATAAGCTGATGAGTGCAATTTTCATGACTAGGATACCCATGATTGAGGTTTTAAGTAATGTTGTATATGGAAAGCTACTTAGTAGTGGTATATTTATAGTTGAACTGATGGTATTCTCCTTCTCTTCTCTTCCACGTAACTAGTTTCATGTCATCTGGATTTGGTAGCTTTGGAAAAAAATAGACGCGGTTGCTTTTGCGTATAATGGTGATAAATGAGTAGTGTTATTAAGACGACTTGCTTTTGCGTGTAGTTTTATAAATCTGTCAGTGGGACAGTCTTCAGGGTGAATTGAGTTTGATCACCAGTTTGATTTCCGACACCATCAAAATAATATTTGATCAGCACAAATCACGAATCGCGAATGAGAATTAAGCAAGGTGCGCGTAAGCTGACCCGAACACCTCGCAATATACTTAAAAATAAATAAAAAATAAAACAGTTGTAACTACTATATACCCATTTCTCCAGCAGTTATACCCATGTCTCCAACTATCTAAATGTGCTGATATATGATATACCCACTAACTCATATGATGCGCTTAGCTTAGCAGCAGCCTTATATATATTGTATTTACTCTACTATTTGTGACTGTGGAAATAATAAGAGAGTGTTTTGTATTCTTCTACTTTCTCTTTACCCCCCTCATAAAATAGGTTTATAATACCAACATTTTTTATTATGCAAGTCTCGGTAACCTTTCAACAATTAAAAAGGTTATATTCTTCGGTTTTTCGGTTTTTATTTGACATAATAAACTTTGTAACCAATTCAGCCATAATTGGTAAGAGAAAAAAACTTTTGCGCCGTTACAACTTTTTTTCTTCATATTTCACATTAAAATGTTATAACTTTTGACTGATAAATTCGTAAAGGAGATCCCTCAAAAAAGATCCATAAAGTTTATAAAAATTTGAAGAAAAAAAGCATTAATACTTTATTGTATTAATGAGAAAATGAAACAGTTACATATTGGAGGTTTTCAAAACATATACTGTATTAATATTGCACATATAGTAAATATTTATTTTCGATAAAAAAAATAAAGTAGAAAATTATTTTGATTTTTTTATATTTATTTAATATTTTGTATATAATATGAATCATATTTTATAGGGCTTCATTAGTAGCTTTCGAAAATATCAATTTTATAAATTGTGGAGTTGTATATATAAAGTTATAGTTCTTTCAAGTTTGAAAGTGAAAAAAAATAATTACAACTTTAAACTTGGAGGGAATGTGGGGAGATGAGTATATTAATAAGGAAAAAATTCATAAATTCAAAAATATAACTTAGTTAATGGTAGAATAATCAGCAGTAGGACTTAAAATAAAAAAACATTATTCAAATAGGATTTACATATAATAATAATAATAATAATAATAATAATAATAATAATAATAATAATAATAATAATACCATAATTCAAGAAAGTTCTTAGATACACAGACCTAAACCGTCTCACTACACCACTATTTTGAGAAAGTATCCCCTCACGCCACCACTTTTTAGCGAATACATGCAATTCACCCACTAAGTGAGATGAGTTTCTCAATTGCCTTCCAAACTAACTTTACCAGAGCCTTCTCTCTAACTCTTTTGTCTTTATAATACAAAAATATTTTGTTTTTTGATGAAAAGAATTGAAGGGAAAAAAAGAAAAAATATTTTTAAAAAAAAATAAATTCAGGGCGAAAAAGAGAACCAAAGAAATATATTTAATTTTTTAAATAAACAAAAATGGGACAGAAAAAAGACCCTTTTTTCTTTAATATTTGAAAAATTGGGACAAAAAACAAAAAAAACAGTTTTGGTTTTTTAATAAATAATACGACAAGAAAAAAAATGAGAAGGAAAACAGTAAATACAAAATGAGACAAAAAAATACAAAACAATTTTTTTTTTAAATATCGAAGAAAAAGAGATTAAAAACAGTTATTTGTTTTTTGGATAATTACAAGTTGGAATTTTTTTAATAAATTAAAATTGGACAAAAAGAGAGAAAAGATTATATAATACAATAAATTATTTTTATTTATTAAGTTTTTTTTTAAAAGTATTACTAATAGTTTAATATTTTTTTATAAAATTTATATATTATTACAAAGTGTATTAAGTAAATAAAGAAAATTTTACCTCAATTGTTTCAATGTGATTTCATAAATATTATCTCATGTTTTTTTAATTGGATATGTCCATTTTTTTAATTAAATATGTGTATTGGATTGTGTATGCATATGATGGTATCAATAACTAAAAACAAATGCAATTTGAGAACAATATATAATTTAAAGTCCAACTATTTCGTTATTTTTAATTTTTGTTAGAATGTATAAGAAATTGACAAAATTAAAATCTTGGTTCGAAGTTGGTTGGCATGTTAATTGGGAATCTCATCCCACCTCTTGGCTAAATTGCATGCATTTGTTAAAAGATTAGTGAGGTGGGGTGAAGGTTTCTTAAAATAAGTGTGACAAGATGGTTTTGATGGATGTATCAAAAAATCTAAGTTGTACATTTCAAAACTGAAACACTTCTCGGGAGTAGCTGAGTTATTCGATTAACTCATTTCTAATTAATAGATAAACCCTCAGCAACTCAAAATGAAAATGACAAGTCATTGATGAAAAAAGGTTTTAAGATTTACATTGTTCAATATTTTAGTTGGAATTGATCATCAAGAAATACCAAAATACATATGCTTGCCGTTTGTAGAAGTGGTCAACCCACTACAATGCACTTAATAAATGGGCCATGTGTTAGAAATACACCTGTTGTGATATTGCGTAGAGCATTATTTTTTTTGGCTTTCTGTATGAAATTATTTGTATTATTTCCATAGATATTTTTTTTAATAAACACAAACAGTATGTTATATCAAATAGTAATACAATAGTTAGGTTTATTCATCACAAGCCTACTAACTATAGTACTATTAATATATGTCAAAAGTGATTTGTAGATAAACCTAGGTACTATATCAAAAAAGTTATTTATACAGTGACAACTATTTCTAGTTTTAACCAAGATGTCAGCAAATGAGTTGGCTCTCTATAACAAAAATATATCCACACAGTATCGAACTGCTGCATCTCCTTACAGCAGTTCCGGAGTAATTCTTGAATATGGTGGCTCGAATATGGGGCCCTATAATACAGTTGGTAAGTAGACAAAGAATCCATTTTCACGTGTATATTACGAACACCTCTATCAATAACAAAATTTAAACCCTCTTTTATTGTCCACATTTCCGCTATTGTACTGGATTTAAAGTGAATATTTTTAACAAATTCTCAAATAAAAATTCATTTATCGTCTCTAAGGGTCCGTTTGATAGAAAACTGGGAAAATACAAATGATTCCAGGACATTTGATTCCAGGGCAAACAATTCCAAGGCAAATGAAAATTTTCCAACTTGTGTCTGTTTGATACAAGTTGGAAAATCATCAATTTTCCACATTTTCTATCAAACGCAAAAGCTGGAAAATAGATATAAAAGTGGAAAATTTGTTTACGGAATATATATATATATATAATAAATATATATTATTAAATATACAAAATATATGAATATATATTATATTATTTGCGGAATATATATATTCCGAAAATTAATATAATTTGCGGAATATATATATTCCGAAAATTAATATAATTTGCGGAATATATACATAATAATTTATGGAATAATCATATATTTTGTATATTTTTCCGGAAATTAATAATAATTTACGAAATATATATATTCCGCAAACAATATAATATATATTCATATATTCCGTAAATAATATATTATATTTTCATAGATTTTTTATATTTAATAGATTTTGTACATTTAAATATTATTAAATGTAAAAAATCTATGAAAATATAATATTTTATTTACGAAATATATTCATATATTAAATATTATCATAGATTTTATATATTTAATAGATTTTGTACATTTAAATATTATTAAATGTACAAAATCTATGAAAATATAATATTTTATTTACGAAATATATTCATATATTAAATATATTATTATATTTAATATATGAATATATGAATATATATTATATTATATACTGAATATACTAAATATATATTATTTACATAATATATACATATATATAGAATATATATTTACATATATACAGAATATTATATTCTGTATATATGTAAATTATATATATATATATATATATATATATATATATATATATATATATATATATATATATATATATATATATATTATTTAAAGAATATATACATATATATTATGTATTTATAATATACGTATACAATATAATATACACATATATAATATACATTATTCTGTATATATGTCTATATACATATAATATACACATATAATATATACATAATATACAGAATAATGTATATTATATATGTGTATATTATATTGTATATGTATATTATATATATGTATATATACAGAATATAATATACATATATATTTTATATTATATATATATATATATATATATATATATATTGTAAATAATGTATATTAAATATAAGGAATATATGAAATATACAAAATTTATGAAATATAAATATATATTAAAATATATGAATTATATAAATTATATAAATGTACGAAATATATAAATATATGAAATATATATAAATATACGAAATATACGCAATATACATATATGTGCTAAAATATATAAAATATACGAATATATATTAAAATATACGAAATATACATATTTATATATTTATTAACAATATATATTTATATATTTATGAAATATATAGAGTTGTAAAAAAAATTGGTTTCAAGTGATTTGCCACCCAAAGGTGGCAAACAAAAACCTGACCCCCCCCAAAGAATTGAATTCCACCCTAGGGTGGCAAATTGTGCTTAAGGGGTGTTGTACATAGAAAACAAATTCCATGGCAAATTAAGGCTATCAAACAGCCTAAAAGCTGGAAAATACCAGAATTTTCCAACTTTTGGGAATTTGCCTTGGAATTTTTGTGCTATCAAACGGACCCTAAGTACACTTCCAATGACTTCAAATAGATTCACAAGATTGCATAGACATTTTTATTGTGCTGGTTTGATAAAGTTAAAGAATTACTTGACCACGATGGCGGCTCTAATAATTCCTATATAATCAATAGATATTGGAGCTAAAATGGATTTAAAATGGGAGTTAGTTTGATTAGGATTCCAGTTAATATGACATGGGTTTTCAAACATATCATATTAACATAAGCACTTTGGCTATCAATTAGGAAGAAAACGCCTAAAAATAATTATAAAAATAAAAAATGGCTTTAAATTTAATTAATTGTTCCCATAGACAATAGATATTCTTATAATCAAGTGCCAACAAAAAAATTCTTAGAAATAAAATACTCCTTGCAAGTGCTGTAACACCCCGACCCGGATTTAGATTACTGTTGGGATAACCCAAATCCGAATTGGGGTGTTAAAGGAGGGAGGGGGAAAAAGTTTACTTTATTATTTAAGAAAAATATTTATTTAATTGATTTAAGGACATGATATTCATTTGTCAAATTTTAATTTAAAAAAATAATAAACGTTTGACATGCCTAATAAATTCAACTTATGAATTTGTCCATGAAAAACCATGTAATACCACACTTAATCTATCGAAATAAAGTTCACGGAGTAAGACAACACAATAGTCCAAATCCCTTAATAAAGTTGCAAAATATTAATTAAAGTGCTACAAATATAAATCTTAAACATATTATGAATTAAAGTGCTACAAATATTAATTAAAGTTCACGGAGTAAGCCAACACAATAGTCCACCAGTTTTTCACATAATTACCAAAATTGTCAGTATGCCATTGTTACACCAAAAATGTATCCTTTAAATGGGTTTTTAAGGAAAAAACATATCTTTATAAGACCGTATTGTTTTTCTATAATATTTTACTCATTTAATCATAAACTTTATTTTTAAAATTACCTTTTTAATGTAGGGTTCAAATATAAGGTTTTAAATGAGTTTTCTACACCATTTTAAGTCATTATCATCACTTTTTAACATCATCAAAATAGGGGCTGAAATTTATCATTCTTTCAAAACATGATGAAATCTATCTATTTCATTTCAAAACATATCATTTATCATGGCTAAAAAAATTATTCAAGTATATTCACATGAAATCAGGGATTTCTACCTAAGAAATCCATGTATATGCATCCTACACATTCATATTCAAGTAGTATATGATTATAACATTTTTTTTTAACAATTTTCATGTTCTAATCATTCATCTATACAAGCATGATATTATGAAATTTAATCAACAAAGCTAGTTCATTTTAACACATAAAAGCATGGGTTTGCATAATAGAAAATACAAGAACTAACAATTTTTTTACAAGAAATCATCTTTCATCAAAATGGGTGTTTTAAGCTTTTGAAAATATAAATTTAGGAAGAGGAAACCCCTACTTGATTTATGAAGATGAGATAACTTTGGAGAAGAAAACTTCAAGTCCTCCTAGAATGCTTCTATGCTCCCAAAATCAAGCTTTCAAGCCACACCAAGTTGCCCCACCCCTTGTGTGATGTTTTAATGGAGTTTTGAGCTTCTTTAATGGAGTTTGAGGAGAGAGAATATGGGTATAAGGGTGAGCTATGAAATTTAGAAGTATTTTTTCCCTTGAGGATGTAAGAGAGAGGAAAAAGATGGCGGAGTTTATATTTCTTTTGTTTACAAGGTTCATGAATCCCCCCACCCTTATTTATATCAATTTTAAGCTTTCCTTTTCAATATTTTGACTCATTTAAGTCTCATAGGCTTGAAAATATAAGTGGAACACGTTTTTTTTCCAAGTTGGAAAATAAAAAAGCCAACCATCCAATAAATGAGCCAGCCACCCAAAAAATGAGTCAACCACCCAATAAATGAACCAACCACACCACCTAAAATATATATATATATATATATATATTTGGACATATATTCGTCTAAAACCGGGTCTAAACCATTTGTTTTGAGGATGACAAATAAGGGAAAGTTGTTCAAAATTAAATTTTACATTTTTATGCAAAGGTTCAGATTTTTCTGAGCACTTTCATTTTTTTGAGGAAAAAATGATTTATTTATTTATACACACACACACACACACACACATATATATATATATATATATATATATATATATATATATATATATATATATATATATATATATATATATATTGACCCCATGGTAACTTTATATGTTTTTTATGAGTTTGAATATATGGGCAAATTATTTTTTTACATACCAAATGTCTTAAACAATTCGTACATAGTTATGTTTTCGCAGTGTCGCATACCGTCGAAAAGTGTTGTATTCTAGTACTCGTGTCCGTGCATCATTTTTTTTGTCCAAATTGCGTAAAACTTTAGCAAGGTGCTTAAATAAACCGTATAAATCCAAATAAATTCCCATGTGAGACATGCAAATGTAGATTTTTTTGTTAATGACACGTTGACATATAAATAGGTCGAAATACAAGTACGTAATAAGAAGTGCGGGTATTACAAGTGCCTAGCTGGGCATGACAAAATGCCTATTTGTGCAACACTTTAAGTTCAAAATACATTTCTAAAATAATTATTTTTCATTATAGGTTTAATTTTTTTTCCTAATTTCTTTCAGGCCAATTTTGCCATTTTAAGCAAAACTATTCCCTCGGCTAATAATAAATAAATAAAGTAAATAATAAGGATTGGTATAATAACTTTTTACGGGAGAAGCATTAGTAACGTGTATAACACATAATAAACCCTCAGCAACTCTGAAAGTGATGATCCAAATGATTAAATTTAAAACCTTAAGTTTACTTTTTAGGATGAGAACTCCAAAAAAAAATAAAAAAAAATAATATGTTGTATATTTAGTGGGAGTTGATCATATAATCTGATAGCAAGATATATATACACTTTCACAAGAAGTGGCCAACCCACTAAATTGCACTTAGTAGATTCGACCATGTGCAACAAAACCACTTGTTTTGAGATTGCAAATAGCAAATTTTATTTGCTTTCTATGTGAAATTATTTCTAGTAGGGGATCCACACTTTGGTATATGCATTTAAAGCACATTCGGTACTAGATCGGTACTAAGAGTAGGTGTATGTATCTTAATTCTTTCTAGTATATCCTATATAGGTGGCAGCAACAGGAGGTGGTGAGTGGTGGTGGGTGGAGGGGTCAATATTTTTGTCTAATCTGAGATATTTTAATCTAAATGAATGTGTTAAATATATTTTACTTTCATATTTACTTTTTACTTTTTTTATGGTATAGGTGGAATTTAAAAAAAAAATTATTTAAATTCTAAGACACACGTCAGCATTTGATTAGTAAATACATTAAAAGTCTAATTGATGAGCCAAGTAAGCACCTTTTATATATATATTGTCGTTTAACTAAAGCAGTATTAAAATTCAGGGGAAATATTGCAAATTTAAAATATTAGTGCCACAATTGAAATCACCCAAAAAACTCCAGAGTTAAATATCTATTTCTTTGTTCGTAAAAACAATTAAAAGGAATATTTTTTCGTGGGAAGAATATGAGATGTCAATAAAACACAAGGGTACTAATCTGTTGGAGATAGTATTAAGTAGTTCAAAAACATTCTGTGGTGTGCTAACGTTATACTTCATTAGTACAGATGCATCGTAGGCCTCTCTCTCTTCCATTATAGATAGAACTGTTAGAATAAAATTTAATATATATGCGCTTATATATAAAATAAATATTAATTATAGGCTATCAAATAAAATTAGCTCAATTAAAGTGATTAGTTTAAATTTTGGAGCCTTAATAATGTATTATTAATGTGTGGGTTTTAATGTGTAGAGACAAGCTTAATTTCTATTTTTATGATGGGTTAAAATAGAAATATACGAAATATGAAAATACACGATTGTCTTATAAATAGGGGTCATGCTCCCCATATCACACTACACCATTTTTCTGATTCTCATTGTCAGAGAGAAATTTAGAGAGGAAATAAAAGTGTTGATCTGGAAAAGCATAAGATCTCAGACTCGGATGTTTTAATTTTCTCGTTATGGATTCAGGTACGCTTCTGCAAAATCAATATTTATATTTCTTGATAATTCAATATGAATGTTCATGTTACAAAATAGAAATTAATCCAACATGTGGTATCAGAGCTATTTCATGTTGAATTGTTGAGAATATATTAGGAAGGTATTGATATTAATTTTGGGCAGAAAATAAATTTTTGAAAAGTTCCATATTTTCAAAAAAATTTGGTACAAAAAATATTAACTTGTAAGTGATATCTTGTTGTAATAATCAAACACTGATAATAAGAACATATCGAATAATAACTCTTCCTTTCGGTCGATTTATTATTCATATGTAAAACTAAATAATTATCACACACTTATTACTAAAGTGGCACATGCAATTTTGTTAAAAAATAATCTTCCTTTGGGCGGATTAATATTCACATAAATTACTTGCACATAATCCTTTTATATTTCGAAATAAAATTAATTAAATTTTTTTTTGAACAAAAGAGGTCACTTTGGTGACATATTGTTTAAATTAATTTATCTTGAAATATATATAAACACACCAATATTTGAATTTAAATTTGTAAACATGGATGTAATATTCTGCGACTATAAGTATTATATATTTGCAGACAATGAGATAACTATAGAGAGGCTTAGCCCAAGTGGCTGATGGCCTTAAATGCACTTCTTAGAAATGGAAGGTCAAGAGTTTAAGTCCTCTTATGCTTCAGAATCCATAATTTTTGTCATTGTACTGGATTAAAAAAGGGTATAGCAAGAGTCGAACTCTTGACCTTCTAATTGTGGGAACATTAAGGAGTATATTATGGAAATGTCTCATCTCGCTTCAAAATTAAGAGCACTTAAGCTTGATCTCTCTGACGATTGGCTTGTGCATTTGGTTTTGATATCTCTTCCTATACAATTCAGTCAATTTAAGGTGAGCTAAAACCACCAAAAGAAGACTTGGTCTTTTAATGAGCTCATCTCACATTGTGTCCAAGAAGAGGAAAGACTGAAGCAAGAAAAGACAGAAAGTGCTCATTTGGCTAGTACTTCCAAGGATAAAGGGAAGAAAGGAAAGAAGGATAAAGAAGCTGTAGTGGTTCCATATCAAACGAAAAAAAAATGTTGAAGATTGTTTCTTCTGTGGAGCTGCGGGACATAGAAAGAAGCAATGTACCAACTATCATGATTGGCATATAAAGAAAGGTAAACTTATTAATCTAGTTTGTTCTGAGGTTAATTTAACTTCGGTACCTAAACACACTTGGTGGATAGATTCTGGTGCAATCACTTATATCAGTGTGTCTATACCGGGTTGTTGAGTTGCCGAAAGCCAAATGATGGTAAAATATACATTTTTGGCGCGACGGTAAGAAGGTTGAAGTTGAATCAATTAGGATATTTAGGTTATTATTAAATTTTGGTACTTATTTGGATTTGAATGAGACATTTATTATACCGTCATTTTGATGAAATTTAGTGTCTATTTCTGTATTGGACAAATTTGGTTATACTTGTTCCTTTGGAAATAATAAATTTAGTCTTCTTCATAATTCAAATTTGATTGGTACTAGTTCTTTATCTTATGTAGATGACCTTTATATGCTTGATAATGTTGCTTGATATCATAAAACCTTGCTGTTGATGCCAAATTTAGTCAGCTGACGTGGACCAATCATATGAAGACACGTGTTAATCTATGTAGCAAATACAAATACTTTCAACGAACATCATACTTTCACCGAGCTACTTAAGCGTATCGAGCAACATAGGCAGTCCAAGCTACTTAGCGTGCATAGCATTCAATCAAGAAAATCAAAAGCGTCGTCTGTGGGAACGCAAATACTTAGTGTTTCTTACCAAAAACTCATCATCTATGGCTGAGATTCCAGAATCCAGTAATCGAAACACTGGGGTCCCTCCAAACCCCTCTACTCCACTAAATATTCAAGATCTGGCTGGCATAATGGCTAATTTAGCCCAAAGGTAAACGACCATGCAAAAAACCATGCGTTAACTTATACAAACTATTCGAGATGGAGTCCCGGCTCAATCAGGACAACGAAGTGTTCAGAGAAATACCCATTTGCCATTTTCAAGAACTAGAGGAACGTTATTCCCGGAGGCCTCTCAATCTAGACGTACTGGCTCATATCGTACTGAGAGGTCTAATGATCCTTCGTATCAACCTGGCCGGACTTCATCAGTACGAGCTACAGATTCTCAACTGAATGTCACTCTAACTCCAGAACGGACCAGTGCTCTGGAAAGATTGAGTAGAGTCTCTCCTTTTGATCGATTGGGCCCCAGGAGGAATAGAAACCCTCATAGGATCGCGTCGAGCAACTCTCAACATCCATCCAATCTAAGAGAAGGCTCTGCCCAGTCACTCCCAACAGCCCGTAATAAAATGTCCCAAGAGGAAAACTCAACGCGATCAGTTGCTCAAACAAATAGGCTCGAGGCGAAAAACGATGCATGGAAAGGCTCTATTCAAAGGTTGGAAGACAGGTTAGGGTAAATGGCTAAGTCCAAGAATCCTCTACAAAGAACTTTTGTCCAAGGAACACCATTCGTGCAGGCAATTGTGGATTCTCCCACACCATCAAAATTCAAAGCTCCTATTGTGACACCTAAATATGATGGAAAAACTGATCCTATCCTCCATATAAAGCAATACCAAGCTGCTGCCGATATCTATGCGGTTCCAGATGAGATGAGATGAGATGCAGGACATTTTTAGGAACTCTCACCGGGTCAGCTCAGATATGGTACAACAACCTTCCTCGGGGGAAGATTACAGCTTTCTATCAACTAGCAGAGCTTTTCATAGGGAATTTCTGTTTTGGAGCAAAACCAGTTAAAAGAGTAGCACACTTACTGAGCGTTAGACAGAAGACAGAAGAAAGTACCAGGGACTATATTACTCGTTTCAATAACGAGAAACTTGAGGTAATTGACTACGAGGATAAGACAGCAATTACTGCTCTGATGAGTGGACTGTTACCAAACAAGTTGTACTATACTTTGGCTAAAGATCCGCCTAGGACCATGGCAGAACTAATGGCAAAGGCAGCCAAGATCATAAACGATGAGGAAGCCATGGCTGCGAAGACGAATACAGACGCTAAGGAGACCAAGGTTGAGGCTAGTAAAACTGAGAAGAAGAATAATCAGAAGAATAATGGTGGCAACAAGCAGTCCAAAGGTAAACTAACGCTGGAGCAGATGAGGAAGTATGGAAATTATACTCCCTTGAAGGTAGATATAAATCACATTCTGAAGGAGATCAAGAACAGCGAGGAGCTAACTTGGCCAGAGAAAATGAAGGCAGATGATGAAAAAAGGGACAAGTCCAAATATTGTAAATTCCACAAAGATCATAGTCACACGACCAAACGTTGCATAGCTCTCCAGAACGAAATCAAAGCACTCATCAGGCAAGAAAAACTAACTAAGTACATTGATCGCCAGAGTGGTGGAAAAACCAAGGACAGAGGAAGACAAAGATCTAAATCTCCTCGACGAGCAAAAGATGACAAGAAGAGAGATCACGAAGATGATCCCGATCTCCCCAAAAGGCCAAGGCAACCTGAGCGCGAGGTATTTTTAATTCATTTTAAATCATTTGAATGTAATGTCATTACAGGTGGAGACGCGCGAGGTGGAAATATTACCGCAGAGAGAAAAAGCTTACCTCAATGAGGCCCAAGCTTGCTCTTACATACAACGCATAAACTTGGCTGAAGATGATCGCCCAAGGAAGGTGAATAGGGACAAACTGGTTATCGGCTTTTCTAAGAACAACCTGGCAGGGGTACTATATCCTTATGACGACCCCTTGGTGATCAAGATGAGAATAAAGGAGGTGGTGATTTCACGGGTACTGGTGGATAATGGTAGCTCTGCAGATATCATGTTCTACCCATGCTTCGACAGTTTGAATCTGAAGTTAGCCCAATTGGAGCCATATCATAGGCCCCTCCTTGGTTTTATTGGCGAAAAGGTTTTTCCACTCGGGACGATAAAGTTGGACATGCTTATTGGTACATGGCCTGCTTGCCGAACAGAAAGAGTGCGCTTTTTCGTAATGGATAAAAATGTCCAATCATCTTACAACATCATCATGGGGAGGGTAGGTCTGAAGAAGTTTAAGGTAGTTCCATCTACTATACATCAATGTTTAAAGTTCCCAACCAATTTCGGAGTGGGAGTTATAAAAGGCGACTAGAAAGTAGCTCGGGAATGCTATTATTCATCTGCTGAACAGGAAGAACGAGAAGAATCCAAGAAGAAGACCACTACATATCAAGTGGATGAAACAGAAGATGCAGAGATTGAAACATTAGACCCTAGAGACGAGTCTCAGCTCATGAAGGGACAGGTCATGGAAACTATCAAAAATATCATTCTGGACGATGAACACTCAGAATGAACAACCCAAATTGGTGCGTCATTGGATGTATCGATAAAACAGGAACTTGTAGCATTTCTAAGGCACAGAAAACAGACTTTTGCATGGAGTCATGAAGACATGCCAGGGATAGACCCGAGTTTCCTATGCCACGAGCTCAATGTTAACAAGGAAGTCAAGCCAGTGAAGCAGCGAAGAAGAGTGTTCAGCCCTGAGCTTAATAAAGCCTGCCCAAAGGATTATTTTCCTTTGCCCCGAATCGATCAGCTGGTGGATGCTACATCGGGGCATGAATTGTTGAGTTTCATGGATGCTTACTCTGGTTACAACCAGATTAAAATGAAACCTGAGGACAGGGAAAGCACCTCTTTTATCACCCCAAGGGGGACTTATTGCTATAATGTAATGCCTTTCGGACTTAAAAATGCAGGTGCAACATACCAAAGGCTGATGAATAAGGTGTTTGCAGAGAAAATCGATCATAACATGGAGGTTTATGTTGACGATATGCTGACGAAAAGCAAGAAAGATGCTAATCATTTCGTTAACCTAGGTCAGACTTTTGATCAACTAAAAAAATATCAAATGAAGTTGAATCCCACCAAATGCATATTCGGAGTACGAGAAGGTATATTTCTCGGATATATTGTTAACCAACGAGGTATCGAGGAGAACTCTAAAAAGATCAAGGCCCTACTGGAGCTACGATCTCCAGCTATGAAAAAGGAGGTGCAAAGTCTCACAGGGCGAGTTGCAGCACTTAACAGATTTGTGTCACGAGCAACAGATAGATGCCTCCCATTCTTCAAAACACTTAGAAAAACTTTTGAGTGGAATGATGAATGTTAGGAGGCCTTTCAAGAGTTGAAAAAATATCTGGGGACACCTCCATTGTTATCTAGACCAATGATGGGAGAAAGGCTATGCTTGTATTTGGCTGTTTCAGATAACGCAGTTAGCTCAGCGTTGATAAGATTAGAGGACAGAGTGCAGAAACCAGTCTATTACACCAGCAAGGCCTTCCGAGGAGCAGAGATCAGTTACCAAGACTGGAGAAGTTAGCACTAGCACTAATCGAAGCAAGCAGAAGGATGAGGCCATACTTCCAAGCCCACACTATAGTAGTGTATACTGATATGCCATTAAGATAAGCTTTGTATAAACTAGAGAAATCGGGAAGATTGATGTACTGGGCAGTAGAACTTGGTGAATATGACATAGTTTATGAGCCTAGGTCATCACTTAAGGGGCAAGAAGTAGCGGATTTTATCGCAGAGTTTACTCACTCTGATGTATCCGAAGAGCAGGAGTTTAATACAGACCAACCCATGAATGTTACGAGATCATCGAAGATAACACCCGACCAACTTCCATTCGTGGATAAGCAAGAGAAGATAATCAACGAGCAGAGAGAAGTGTCGGGGGAAGACAAAATGAAGTATTAAATATTCCATCGAGGAAATTTGTCTGACCAAGAATTTGATAATAAAGTACATGTATGGAATCTATATGTGGATGGCTCTTCGTGTGCCACAGGCAGTGGAGAAGGAATAGTTTTAAACAGTCATAATGGAATTGATATGGAGTATGCTTTACGTTTTCAATTTAAGGCTTCCAATAATGAAGTTGAATATGAAGCTATGATCGTGGGTCTAAGTTTGGCCAAACCATGAAGGCAGAGCAGGTCGTTGTATTCAGTGACTCACAATTAATCGTAAATCAAATTCTCGGGTTGTATGCAGCGAAGGGAGAACTAATGGTCAAGTATCATGCAAAAGTTATGAAGGTTGTCTCAACTTTTGCCACGGTTCAGTTGATCAGAATACCGAGATTGAAGAACGCAAGAGACGACGCCCTAGCTCGACTGGTATCAGCAACACGCACCGAGCTACGAAAAATAATCCCAATAGAAATCCTGGTAGATCGAAGCGTAGACAAAGATTTGATGATGAACTTCATTGCCTCGACTTATGACCATCCTGGATGGATCCCATTAGGGCCTATATCGAAGAGGGGGTTATGCCAACTGATAAACTGGCAGCCAAGAAACTGAAGTTTAAAGCTGCTCGTTACGTATTGACTAGTGGAATTTTGTATAGAAGAGGCGTTATAGCAGGACTACAGAGATGTGTCCATCCCTTCGAAGTTAAAAACTTGATTGAAGAGGTTCACGAAGGGTCTTGCGGAGCCCATGTAGCAGGTCAGACGCTTTTATAGAGAATAACAACACAGGGGTATTACTGGTCAACGATGAGAGCTGACTGCACAGCTTATGCTAAGAAGTGCGATAAATGCCAACATTTTTCTTCCATCCGAAGAACTCCCCAAGTATTGTTAACAACCATTACATCCCCTTGGCCATTCGCCATGTGGGGGATAGACTTGGTCGGGCCACTTCCAATGACCAAAGGGAGATTCAAATACCTCGTAGTTGCTGTGGATTATTTTACCAAATGGGTAGAAGCTGAACCTCTCATTGATATGACGTATGACAAGGTCTATCAGTTTATTTGGAAGAGTATTATTTTCAGGTATGGTCTCCCACATGCATTCATTACTGATCATGGAACCCAATTTAACAACGAAGAATTCGCCGCATATTGTCACCAATCCAATGTCCAAAAGATCCACTCTGCACCAGGCCATCCCCAGAGCAACGGGAAAACTGAGGTGACAAACAAAACCCTATTGAATGGTCTAGAAAAAATGGACGAATGATACAAAGGGAAATTGGATTAACGAGCTACACTCTGTGTTATGGGCTTATCACACTACACTGTGAACAACAACCGGGGAGTCTCCGTATATGTTGACATTCGGGAGTAAGGCTGCCATACCTGTTGAATTGGGTCTACCCACACATAAGGTGCTTAAATTCAATTCTCCTGTAAGCGACTTGATGAGATGTTTAGACCTGGATACAGGGGTGGCCATAGGCCCGAGGCCCGCCAAGCCCGCCCAATAAAAAAATAGGGCTTGGGTAAGGTAAATAGGCCCGCAAAGCGGGCTTGGCAAAATTTTATAGGCCCGATTTTTTTCGGGCGGGCTTGGGCATGAGTTCTTAAGCCCGATGAGGCCCGGCCCGGCCCGAGGCCCGAAATATATATATATATATATATATATATATGTGGGGGGGGGGGGGGGGACTTCTATAAATATAAAAACGTATACCAAGTCTTTTCATGTAAAGTGAGAAACTTTATATATGGACTTCGTAATATATGAAGTTTAAAACAGATTTTTAATTAAAAAAATTGGTCTTTAAATAAAAAAATAGGTATTTTAATTTTAAAAAAAAATCTTTTAATTAACATAATAGGGCCCGATCGGGCGGGCCTGGGTAAAGAGCTTTCAAATCTGGACGGGCTTGGGATTACATAATAAGGCCCGATCTAGGCCCGAGCGGGCTTGGGATAACACTTAATTTTTCAAGCCCGGCCCGAGCCCGACCGGGCCTGCCCAGGCCCGGCCCACGGCCACCCCTACCTGGATATGCTCGAAGAAGTTAGGGAGGAAGCAGAAATCAGGAATGCAACATACTAACAACGAACAACCTTATTCTACAACAAAAGGGTGAAGAAGTGCGATTCGAAAGAGGGGGGATTATATGCTAAAGAAGGTGATCCAAAAGCATAACAAACTGGAGGCCAACTGGAATGGACCTTACAAAGTAACTGAAGTTGTTCGTCCTGGGACATACAGAATTAAAAGTTTGGAGGGAGAAGAATTCAAGAATGCATGGAATGCAGAGCATTTGCGCAAGTACTATCAGTAATTAAAATCCATATGTAATACATTTCTCTCAATATGAATAAAGTGATGTTTCCACCATATTTCCTCCTTTGTTGATTTTTCTTCGAAATATTAGTGCTCTACAATACACAAACACAAATTCAGTAACCACCAACTCCATTTGGTCGGCAATTCAACAACCACCAACTCCGTTTGGTCGGCAATTCAACAACCACCAACTCCGATTGGTCGGCAATTTAATAACCATCAACTCCGGTTGGATGGTAAATAAAAATCATACAGTGCAAAAGCCTGTTTGATCATGGGTGATCTCAAGGGACACCCCAAACTAGGCAAAACGATGGGTGACCTCCCGAGGCATTCACTGTCTAGGCAATAAGCTAATCCTGGTAAGATTACTACAACTAAGCATGAACATGGGATGAAAATCATTCCATTGCTTAGGCCCAAAGAGTGACAAGTCATTATAATCAGACAACAAATGGGACAAGTTCCATTGTCAAAAAACGAAACAGGACATTTCGTCCTTATATATATATATATATATATATATATATATATATATATATATATATATATATATATATATATATATATTCACCAACAAATAACAAAGACATTCTATAAAATATTTCCAAGGAAATGAAATTGTACAAGATACTAAACCTTTCTTTATTAAAACCACGCAGATTACATACGATATGAAATTTGATTCATTACATACAAATGTCATATTCTATGGGTTTCTTTCCCTCTTCTTTTGAAATAGGTTCCACCCCAGCTGGAGGATCATCTAATGCATAAGGAGAATTTATAAAGTTCATATCTCGCAGCATTCTGACATTAATTATGTATGGTTGATCAAGCAAGTGCTCTGAACAAGATATCTCAAAATTCGAATGAAGACTATAATCATCGAGATACTTGGAGATCAAAATCCGAGGAATGGCACGGGCTGGAATCCAGCTAAGGTCAAGTTTAAAGGGGGCACAGGTAAATCAAGAACTCCAGGTTCATAATAATCCCATAAGAAATGACCTTGCTCCAGTTTCAGAACACATAAGGCATTCAACCATCCCTGCTTATATCCTTCGTTGCTCGACTGCTGCAAACGAGCATCAAGATGATACAGAGCTTCATTATACCCATCCATCCAAAACTCCCTGGGTTGCTTGTGAAATTGATAGGTCAATCTATCAAGCTGCTCGTGGAGCTTTTTTACCAAAAGATCCTTACTTTACAATACTGAATTTTAGTCGGAGAGTTGGTCGGTGAGAACTTGCATTTTTTGAGACATTTCAACCAAAGCTTGAGTTTTGTCTTTTATCTGAGTGGCTTGATTTACTAAAGTCTGGTCAGTCCTCGTCTCTTTAACACTTTTTCAAACAGCTCTACCTCTACCCCTTGAGGAGGATGTCGGTTTAGCTCGTTTCAAAGTCTCCAGCTCTTCTCTAAAGGCAACATTTTCAACCTCTAAAAAGGAATAACCCTCATCGTTGACTGGAACCAAGGCTCCCGAGGAAGAAGAGGCAAAAATTTTAAGTCGTTTTAACTCCTCCTGCAGCGTAACATTTTCTTCTTCTAACAGCTTGGCAATGTGCCTATGTTCTTCGACCTCATGACTTAGAACATTTTCTCTTCTCTTATGAGCAGAGAGATACTTATCATAACCCCGATCAGCACTCAGTTGTTGGCACTTTTGCTCATAACCCTCATGTAGGAGTTTGCTGAATTCTTTGTACTGCTGTTGATGTTCCTCGATCATTCCTTGAAGATCTTCAATCATTTCATAATAAGCCACACTATTGGCTACATCACGATCAAGTAGGCACTTCAAGTACTGGTAAGCATCAATTGCTCATTCAGAGGCATATAATCCGAGGATGTAAATTATTTGGGCCTCAGTAAAGTCTGCATGACCAGCTTTGAAATAATCATTGCATTTATTCATCAACTCTGTATCATTAGCTGACAAGAGTTTCATCCTGGCCACAAATTAGCAAGGAGAAAATAAAAAACAAAATCAATAATGATGCGAACAGAGCAAGTAAGAGAAAAATTCAAGACGAACAACAAAAGTTCATTTTTTATTCATCACGACAAAGGAAAATACAGTTCAGGGTTACATCCAAGAAACAACTTAATAAAAGACCCAAATAACTTTACACCTTCTCCTTATTTCCTACAATCTCTTCGGACGACTTGGATGAAGGGGTTGGTTGCTCGGAGAGCAATGGCAGTTGCTCGGTAGAAGTGCTAGCTTGTTGAACTTGCTCGGAGGGTTGAATAACAGCAACAACAGGAACTTACTCTCCTATCATCATAGAGGACTTATCTTATGCAGCTTCATCTTCTTCTTCTTTTCCAAGAGAGGGAGGAGGGCCATGAGTATGCTCCTGGAACAACTCAGAATTTTCAACAACCTTCAATTTCTTCAAAGCTGCTATCCATACATCCCTAAAGTACTTAACACTGACATACTCCATCTGAGAAGACATAACAGCCAGGCCCTTATTCCAACCCTTGTCCAAACCAGCACTAAAAGATTTCTTAACAGCAACTTTCCTTTTTTCTCTCTCCGAGGAAGTCTTTTCCCTAAGGAGCTCTTCGGCAGATTTTTAGTTTTTCTTCTACCTCTTTCTTACGTCGTTCAGCATCTTGAAGCTTAGCGACATTTTCCTCGACAGATTTAAGCTTGACCCCAAGCTCCTCTTTACGTTGTTCAACATCCTTTAATTTCTTCTCCAACTCTTTGAAGGCAGTCACAGCTTGATCTCGATTTATTTCAACAGACTGGAATTGTTTCTCCCAAGAATTTTTATCTTCCTCGTACTTTTGATGAGATTCCTTCAAAGATTGAGTTAATTCAGCAAAAGCTTCTTCTATTCCACCCGAGGAATTGGAAGCCCCGATGGCTTCATATTTCTTAAAAATACTATTAAAACACATCACGAGCTTAAAAAAGAAAGAAGTTTAATTCAACATATGAATATAGTACTAGAGGATAAAGGACTCAGGCTAACGATACTTACTGACGTAATGTGTTGAGCAGTCAAAGTAGTAATTCTCTCACGAGAAAAGGTGTCTTCAATACCTTGGAATTCTGGGACAGTTCAAGATCTGATCAAGCCCATAGCAGAGCTCGGAGGAATAAGAGCTAGAACATTACCCTCAGCATTTGAAGGTTGAGAAACAAAGTCAACAGGTCTCTCAGTAGGACAACTTTTCAATCTTCTCAGAGGAGCAATTTTAATTAAAGGTGCTGTCTCTCCTTGAGAAATGGCAACAATTTCAATCGGAGGTGCTGCCTCTTTTGGAGGCACAGGGGGCTTCTTAGCAGTTTCCTTAGCAGCAGTAGATGGGGGTACATTTACATTCTTTGTCCCCTCATCTGGGGCATCCTGTTTGTTCTTCTTTGCACCTTCAGTGGCAAAGTTCGACTTGTCAAAAAATGCGAGAGCTTTCCTCTTCTTCATCAGATCAGTAATAGGAGTACTTAAATCAGAAGAAGATCCTTCCACACTGGTTTCAGAAGTTGGTATCCGATCAAGATCAACCACCACAGGATGAGCAATGAAAGATAAAGTGGAGCTTCTGTATCTTAATAAATATGAAGCGGACCTCACGTGCTCTCCATTGGTCGACTGATGTAAGCTCCAGATAAGTTTCAAATATTTTATGTTAACGTCAATCTCTTTTGGGGGATTCCTTTTACTGTCAACTGTAACAAACAAAATTAATGTCAGTGAGGCATTTCATCGAATACAAAGAAAACAAGATTTCAAAAATAAAAACAACCTATCCCATTGCCATAAAGCGGACACCTGGGACCTTAGTACACATCATTTCCATTTAATGGGGGGTGTTGCCAATTTTTCATCACAACCCCATGATCAAAGTAGTCCCTATTGGCGTCGAGAAGATTGACAACTAAAGCTCTATTTGAAAACTTAGTTTTTAAATAGAAAGTAGTGTCACTGGTAACCCATCTATAACAATACATAATTTCTGGAATTCTCAAATGAGTTCCATGAAGTTGATTCAACCTATATACGCCATTAACTACCCTCCATGTATTTGGAGCTACTCTTGCAGGTACAATATCAAAATATTGGCAAAACTCCAAACACAAGGGATTTGGCGGGAAAGAAAAGACACACTCAGCTACAAAAAGAGTTGGGAACCAGTGTCCCTTTGCCAAAGAAAATAAATCAGAAGGACAAGGAGGTTCTTCCAAAATAACCCACGAAGGGATTAAAAAATCAGATCAAAATTTATTTAATGATTCAACAAGATAAACCATGGTGAATAAAGTAAATAAAAAAGAAGGAAGAAAATCTTACAGGAGAAAGAGAGATCAGTTGACAATGAATGATGGAAAGAACGAAGGCACAAGATACAGAGAAAATGAAGAGTTCAGAAATACAGATTTGAAAAGTTGAAGACGATATGATTTCTGTCGCACTTAAATACTTTACCTCGAGAATAGAGAAAAGCAATGATTATAAGGGAAGACGTTTGCATTTTCGACGGCTAAAAGAGGAAAAAGGCGTAAATATCGAAGTGATTGTGAAAAATTCAAAATATTTACGAAGTTTGATATTATGCGCTCAAAAGGAATTATATACAATGAAAATTTTCCTAATATCTGAAGACCAGTAATCAAGCAAAATGTTCCACACTCTTCTTCAACCTCAACTGTGAAATATTGGGGGCTTATGTTGATACTAAATTTAGTCAGCTGATGTGGACCAATCATATGAAGACACGTGTCAATATACATAGCAAATACAAATACTTTCAATGAATAGCATACTTTCACCGAGCTACTCAGGCGTTCCGAGCTACTTAAGCGTACCAAGCAACTTAAGCGGTCCGAGCTACTTAGCGTGCAGAGCATTCAATCAAGAAAACCAAAAGGCGACTACGCATTAATTGCGCATTACTATTGTACATATGTATATGTCTACTAGATAACAGCGCATTACCTTTTCGAATGTATAGCCTCAAGGCTATAAATACATTGTAACCTCGTCATAAGAAGAGGAATTTGGATCTCTTGAGAAACCCATTATCGAGATTCAAGGTAGACAATCAGTAATACAACAATAGTGGATGTAGGCCAGTTTGATAGCCGAACCTCTTTAAAAATTCATCGTCTTATTTCTTTATTCATAATTATCAGTGATTAATTAATTAGATTACGTCTAGTTTTTTACATCAACACTTGCAATTAAGTACTCGAGGTATTAAAAAGAAATTAACCAATGAGAATTTTGCATCATTATGGCATAAGAGATTAGGTCACATCTCGAAAAGGAGAATTGAAAGACTTGTGTCAGATGGGATTCTCGATTCCTTTGATTTTTCAGATTTTGAAATTTGCACAAATTGCATAAAAGGAAAACTGACAAATATAAGGAGATTTGGTGCCAATAGGGCTATAGACGTCTTAGAACTGATACATACAGATATTTATGGGGCATTCCCTACGATTTCATGGAACGGTCAACAATATTTTATCACGATCATAGAAGATTTTCAAGCTATGGTTACCTTTATCTCATCCATGAAAAGTCCCAATCTCTGGACCTGTTCAAATCATTAAAGACTAAAGTTGAAAATCAACTCAGCAAAAGGATTAAAAGCGTCAGATTTGATCGTGGTGGTGAATACTAAGTAGGTATGATGGTTTAGGTGAACAAGGCTCAAAACTATTTGCTAAATTCCTGAAGGAGTGTGGTATCATCCCACAGTACACCATGCCATGAATGGTGTTGCTGAAAGGCGAAACAAAGTGCTTAAAGACATGGTAAGGAGTATGATCAGTTACTCTAACTTACGATATTTACTCCGGGATGAAGCATTAAAGACTGTAGTGTATATCCTTAACAGAGTACCAACTAAAGCAACTGCTAAAACCCCTTTCGAACTTTGGACAGGAAAGAAACCTAATCTGAAGCACCTTCATATTTGGGGATGTTCAGCTGCAGCGAGGCCTTATAGGCCACATGAAAAAAAATTGGATTCCAGAATGGTTAGTTGCTATTTTATTGGATACTTTGAAAGATCTAGTGGTTATAAATTCATGATCCTACTACTAAAATTAATTTTTGAGACGGGAAACCCCCAGTTCTTTGAGGATGTTGAGTTTTTCGGGGGGATAAGGTTAGGGATTTGGGTTTTGAATAGGAATATGTTGATATTTCCACAGCTGTTATTTACATTGATCAGGCTCCTATTCCTGACATTGTTCAAGAAGCAAATCCTAATCAAAACAATATCCAAGAACCTCCCGTTCTAGAAAAACAAACTCTACCACCTCCAAAATAAATGCCATTAAGGAAATCCACTAGAGAAAGGAGAAGTGATGTGCCAGATGATTACATTATATTTCTCCAAGAACATGAGTTTTTTATGGTGCGGGGGAAGATGATCCCACCACCTTCCGTCAAGCCATGGAAAGTTCTAAATCTCAAGAGTGGATTGATGCCATGAATGAGGAGATAAAATTCATGAAGGACAATAATGCTTTGGATCTTGTTCCATTGCCTGAAGGTGTGAAACCCATTGGTTGTAAATGAATATTTAAAACCAAGAGGGATTTGAAAGGTGATGTGGAGAGATACAAAGCTCGTCTTGTTACTAAAGGCTTTACATATAAAAAGTCATGGATTATAAAGAGACTTTCTCTTCAGTTTCATCGAAAGAATCTTTTAGGATAATAATGGCAGTTGTGGCACACTTTGACCTTGAGCTTCATCAGATGGATGTTAAGACTGCGTTTCTCAATGGTGACATTGATGAAACAATCTATATGGTGCAACTAGAAAACTTTGTATCAGGAGATGCAAAGAAGACGGTTTGCAAGTTAAAGAAATCCATCTATGGGCTTAAGCAAGCTTCTCGTCAATGGTATTACAAGTTTCATCAAGTTGTCATCTCGTTTAGTTTTTAGATGAATCTGGTTGATGATTGTATATACCACAAGTTCAGTGGGAGTAAGCATATTTACTTAGTTTTATATGTTGATGACATCTTGCTTGCCACCAACGATATAGGTATATTGCACGAAACCAAGAGATTTCTTTCAAATAAATTTGAGATGAAAAATCTTGGTAATGCTCGTTTTGTGTTGGGTATACATATACACCGAGATCGCTCTCGGGGTACACTTGGTTTATCACAAAAGATCTATATCGGGAAAGTTCTTAAAATATTTGGCATGCATGATTGTAAACCAGGTGACACCCCTATAGCTAAAGGAGATAAATTTAGTCTCAATCAATGTCCCAAGAATGATTTTGAGATTCGGGAGATGCAAAAGATTCCTTATGCATCAGCAGTAGGAAGTCTTATGTGTGCTCAAGTATGTACGCATACGGATATTGCATACATTGCTGGCATGTTGGGAAGATACTTAAGCAATCCTTGAAAGCATCACTAGATAGCAGCCAAGTGAGTCACGAGGTACTTATAGAGAACAAAAGACTACATGATTATCTATCGAAAGTTAAATCAGTTAGACATCGTCGAATATTCTGACTCTGATTGTGGTAGATGCCAGGCATCCAATCATGGAATATGATTGCGAAATTTTATCACGGGGTTGCGTATTGTGGATGGCATTGAAAGACCACTTAAGTTATTTTATGATAATAAATCAACAGTATTTTATTCCAATAACAACAGGATTTCTACAAAGTCAAAGTTTATAGACATCAAGTTCCTAGTTGTAAAGAAAAGAGTTCAAAGTGGACTTATGTCTATAGAGCACATTAGAACAAACTCCATGATTGCAGATCCACTGACTAAGGGATTACCACCCAAGGTCTTTCATGAGCACACTGCTCATGTGGGTGTAGTTTTTTTTCAGGATATTTCGGTTTAGTGGGAGTTTGTATTTAAGATTCTTTCATAGACACATTTGTTATGGATTTTATGGTTATTTACTACAGTATATTCACTCTGATTTTATATGGTTTGATCTCACTACGGTTTAAGGAGGACCAGTTGGAAATAGGCATGTTAAGATCACATTGCATGAAATTTCCATGCGACACATTCACACTTGATCTTTGTCATTAGTTGAATTGATATATGTGATCATTGATGGGTCTACTTACGAAATATGTAATGACGATCGCTTTGATTCTGTATTGGTACAATTAATGGACAAGATTGTTAAGATGCATAAAGTGTTGATAGTAAAAACTCATCAGCTCATAAAGTATAATTCAAATTTATGAAGTTATATATATATATATATATATATATATAGCCCAGGTAGGAGATTGTTAGAGCCAAATTTAATATATGGGCTTATATATAAAATAAATATGAATTATAGGCTATCAAATAAAATTAGGCCAATTAAAGTGATTAATTTAAGTTTTGGGGCCTTAATAATGTATTATGAAAGTGTAGATTTTAATGTGTAGAGACAAGCGTAATTTCTACTTTTATGATGGGTTAAAATATAAATATATGAAATATGAAAAGACACGATTGTTTTATAAATAGGGGTCATGGTCCCCATATCACACTATACCATTTTTTTTATTCCCACTGTCAGAGAAAAATTTATAGAGTAAATAAAAGTGCTGATCTGGAAGAGCATAAGACCTCAGACTCAGATATTTTAATTTTCTCGTTATGGATTCAGGTACGCTTCCTCCAAATCAATATTTATATTTCTTGATAATTCAATATAAATGTTCCTGTTTGTGTGATGGTTTTCACAAAATAGAAATTAATCCAACAAGAACTTCTATGGTAACCCATCTTCCCATGTGTAAAAAAAGAGGAAGCAAGGAAGAAAGATAATTGTGTGACTTTGGCACATGCATTGGTGGGTTTGGCTTGGTAACATAATAGAAATATATCCGACTACAAACCCTGAAATGACGGTTCCACCTCATCCTTAGCCTCGAGGAGTGGTGGGAAGCACAAAACTTGAATCAATAAAATGGTGTAGTATTAGGGGGGTTTTATTTGTTAAAAATCTACAAATAACATTCTATAACTTCCAAACAAAAGAAATGCAACATGGGAAGGAGCTTTTTATGCGAAGCATCAACAAAATGAATTCAGTAATGGTAGAACATGCCATCTGATCGATCGAAGGGTGTGGTTGGTATATTACTAGGTTGGTGGGGTATCCTGTAAGAAGGGGACGACCCGCCTAATAATAAGAAACACAACTTCTTCTACAAGGATGTTTTTAAGCAACCAAAAGAATCCTTCAACTGTCGAGAAAGTTATTCGCCCATCTTTTCCAAGCCATACTCTTTCCTGAGTATTTCTACGATTCGTTGAATCTTATTAGGTTAGGGTACCCTTTTCATCACACTAGAGAATTATGCACACACTATGCATGTGAGGTTAATGGTTAACTTGGTTTTAGTCGCTGATTTCTTTTAAAAATCATTAATATAGTGTCACAACTTCTTATTTATATTAGTGCAGATGTGGAATGGCACGTTTTAATTTAAAAATACATCTTACTTCTAAATCCTACCTTTGATGGATAAAAAATAATAAACCACCACCACACTCGGCTGGTTATTTCTTAAATCATGGGATTTCCAAACTTTCTAATCCTTCCCAAACTTGAGGAATTTATTTACACTGCCCTAAAAATTGGTTTTTCTCATGCAATTGCTCTAAAGGTTTGTCATACGGCTTGAGGTCGTGACTAATCATATCACTATTATGCAACATTAAAAACCTTTTATAGTGACTTTATGTCATTTTTATCACAATCATTGGCCATGAGATTTGTCACGGTTAATAGCCATGTCAATAGCCGTTAAATAATTTTGTCACGTTTGTGGATAGTGACAAAATTGTGTGCCTTAACCAACACCTAGCTAAAAGATGACATCGTTTTGCTAAGAGTTATATAAAACCCAAAATTCCCATTTGTCACACTAATTCCATTCCACTACAAACGATCACGAATGAAATTCCTCTCACCCTTCTTTGTATGTCTCTCTCCATAAATCCTAATTTTATTTAACCACATCTTGGTCGAGTGAAACACTTCAGAGAGATGTTTCTCACAAAATAAATTTATCAATTTATTTTTTACTATATTAGTAGATATACACAAACAAAAACATCATAAAATGTATAGACTAATACCTTGAATGCGTTGTAACTCTTAGTAAAAGCAATGCATCCCATTAAAAATAAGACTCGTGACTAAATAGATGAACTATGAGGATGTGGGATTTATTTATGTCATGATATAGACATGATACAACACACTTATTTTTTGTATGTAGGTGTGGTCTTATGGGCCCCGAATTTGTACTCGATGGAGAATGAGATGCGAAGGGACGTGTATTACGTCGGTTCACGTATATACATTAGCTTGATGACCATGGGGATGCGGCACTGATTGTCTCTCAGCTCGTCGATTCCCCTTGAGCTCGGGTTTGTTGTGATTGTGCCCTTAAAAGTTGTTTGATAGCAGATGTAGTTTTATTACACATCCCAATTTAGGCCTAAGATGAATTCTTCACGCGAGAGGTTGTGTTTTGTTCAGAGTCACTAATTTATTTTGTATAAAAAATAAAATGGGTATTATTATTCCTTTTGGGCCATACATTCTTGGTGTGGTTTCGGAACTCGCTTATTCTTTATACTTCCTTATCTATATTATTAGTATCACAATTTAAACTTATAATTACTTTCAGTTTATTTTAGAACATGTTGAGAGACATTAATTTAAGAATCCCTTAAAACGTAGATCTATGCTTAGGTATAAAAATGGAAATAGTGGGAGTTATAGGAACATCACTAAAGCGATATGGATACACAAGAGTGCTTATGCATGAATATGTATTCGTGTAACAGGTGGCCATTAATATCTATATATACGGGTGTGTGAAGAATCGGCTTTCGTAATAAGAGGTTGTTAATACATGTATGTGTATGCCAGGGAAGTTGCGTGTTGAGATCTTTGATATCTTGTGAGAAGAGGATAAAAAGGTAAATTATGAGAGATAAGAGATGGGAGCATATATGTGGGGATAACATATCAAGAGATGTATTATTGAGGATTGTGTTAACGTAATGGACTCGATATTACGCCTACGTACCCGTATAGCCACGAGATCAAAGCCTACGTAATTTGGATTATGTGGTAAGACAAATGGAAAGGTTCCAACGTGATGTGCATATAGGTGTGAGGACTTGCCTTGAGATGGGGGGATGTTTGGGAGCTATGAAAATGACTCCCATATAGGTGCAGAATGGGAGTGGACCCAAAGTCGCCGATAAGGAGATATATGAATGTAGGGAAATCACTAACTCAAAGTTATTGCTAAACCTTCGGGTTGGTTTACAAACGAATAAAAGGCTAGAGGGTTTGCTGATGTGGGCGAATAATACGAAGACATTTGTCAAATCTGCGTGGCACAATAACAACGAGGAAGTTCATTTCCCCGACCAACTCATGTTCTCTCTGAGCAACGAGGATACACCGAGGAGCTTCAGCACTCCGAGGTACTTTAGCACTCCGAGATACTCTAGCGCTTCGAGAAACTAAGGCGGTCCGAGCTGCATCTCGGCCGTATCATTAATTACCAGATAGTCAACAGTTCAACTATTCATTGAATGTTTATAATCTTGACACACACGCTGCATTAAATGTATTACCCTTTCATGTGTATATCATTTAATGTATCGACCCTTTCATGTACAGCCTCAAGGCTATAAATACCTTGTATCACCCTCATTCAAGGGGAGGGGGAATTTCTTGAGAGAACTTGTAATCAAGAATTCCACAATACTCAACAATAACATAACAGTGGATGTAGGCCATTCTTATAAGGCTGAACCACTTTAAAAATCTTTGTCTCATTTTATTTATCTGTGATTGAATAATTAGATCGCTCTAACTATTCAATCACAGATAAATAAAATGAGACAAAGATTTTTAAAGTGGTTCAGCCTTATAAGAATGGCCTACGTCCACTGTTATGTTATTGCTGAGTATTGTGGAATTCTTGATTACAAGTTCTCTCAAGAAATTCTCCATCCCCTTGAATGAGGGTGATACAAGGTATTCATAGCCTTGAGGCTGTACATGAAAGGGTCGATACATTAAATGATATACACATGAAAGGGTAATACATTTAATGCAGCGTGTGTGTCAAGATTATAAACATTCAATGAATAGTTGAACTGTTGACTATCTGGTAATTAATGATACGGCCGAGATGCAGCTCGGACCGCCTTAGTTCCTCGGAGCGCTAGAGTATCTCGGAGTGCTAAAGTACCTCGGAGTGCTGAAGCTCCTCGGTGTATCCTCGTTGCTCGGAGAGAACATGAGTTGGTCGGGGAAATGAACTTCCTCGTTGTTATTGTGCCACGTAGATTTGACAAATGTCTCCGTATTATTCGCCCACATCAGCATATTAATTTTGGTATCAACAGAAGCCCCCAATGTTTCATATTTAGAACTTTGAGGAGTATGGAACATTCTTTCTCGGTATATGGCAATATTAAATGACCTTCCTGGATTTTAGGAGCATCGTATTTGAATTTATTTCCAAATTCACAGAATCCGCCCTTTTTTTCGAATTTTTACTAGCGCTTCGATCTTTGTGCCCTTTTTTGTTCTTCTAGCCGCCGGAAGTTCGATAGTTTCTTTTTGTAATCATTTCCTTCGCAGCTTCCCAAGGTAAAGTATTTAAACTTCTTAGGTATCTATACCGTCGTCTACCTTTTCCAATTTTCTGCACTCAAGCTTTTCGAATTCTCCATTCTTTCTTTCTCTTGTGCATTCATCCTTGTTTTCGTTCGTTGTCAACAGACCTCCTTTCTTCCTGTAAGATCTTCTTCCTTTCTTCTGTATTTCTTTTATCCAGTATGGTTTATATTGTGGAGTCTGTTGAGAAATTTCGTTCCGATTTTTCCATTCCTTCCTGGGTAACTCTGGAGGTTCTTTCTGAGCCTTTAGATTATTTTCGATTGGCTGAGGGACATTGGTTCCCCAGTCTATTCATTGCTGAATGTGGATTTTCTTTCCCGCCAAATCCCTTATGCTTAGAGTTCTGTCAATACTTTGACGTTGTTCCTGCAAAAATAGCCCCCAATTCATGGAGAATAATTAATGGGGTGTATAAATTAAATCTAACTCATGGAACTCGTATAGGGATTCCTGAAATTATGTTTTGTTATAGATGGGCTATTTTAGATAATGTTTACTACTTAAAAACTAGGTTTTTAAATAGGGCTCTTGTAGTTAACCTCCCTGATGCAAATAGAGATTATTTTGAACATGGGTTAGTTTTCAAAAATTGGCAACATGCTCCTTTAGTCGGAGACAGAGTGTATGAAGGTCCCAAATGCCCCCCATATGGCAATGGGATAGGTTTATTCTCATTTTCCTTTACTTATGAAATTATGCTTTCATCATGTTTGACAAAATGTATGACTGGTATCTCAATATGTGTTTGTTTGCAGTTGAGAGTAAAAGAAAAACTCCAAAAGAATCTTAGGTTAATATTAAGCATCTGAAACTTATCTGGGGTTTGCATAAGAACGTTACAGACGAGCACATCAGGTCTGCATCATATTTGCTACAGTATAAGAGCTATACAACCTCTTATACTGCTCGTCCTGTTGAACCAGCTTCAACTCCAGAGGATTCTTCTTCAGATTCTCACATCCTTTTAAGTCAGAGAATGGGTAAGAAAAGAGCTCCTCCTGCTCTATTTGATGACATTTCATCTGCTGCTGAGGCCAAGAAAAGTAAAATTAATGTCCCAGAGGGGACTAAGAAGGTGGATGTTGCGCCTTCAAAAACTACCGAGAAGCCCCCAGTGGCTCCGAGCAAGAAAGTTGCTCCTGTGGAAGTGATTACTATCTCTCCGACCAAGAGTTCTTCCTTGGTTGAAACTGCTGAAGTCCCTTTGAGAAGATTGAGGAAATCATCCTCAGTCAATTTGGCTGAAACTGTCTCCTCTCTACCAGCTGGTGGTGTTGGTGTTCCAACCATCATTCCTCCAAGCTCTGCAATGAGCTCGGTAAAAACTTGGATCATACCCGAGGTCCAAGGAATTGATAAAAAAATTTCTAGGGATATGCTGACATCCCTAGCTACTCGTCATCTTGCTTCAGTAAATTTCTCACACTCTGAGTTTTCTTTCTTTCTCTGAATGCTTGCATTTTTGTATTGACTTTACTGTTTTTCTCATCTTTCAGCTGGTGAACTGTTTCAATAACATCGTGAAGAAGGACGAGGCAATTAAAGCTTCCAGCTCCTCGTCTGGTGTAGAGGATACTCTGCTGGGTTTAACCCAATCTTTGAAGGATTCTCGTCAGCAGTATGACGAGGAAAAAGCCGAATGGGAGAAAAAGTTATCTACAGTTGAGGTCGAGAAGGTGAAGATGGCTGAGATCTCCATGAGTTTGGAGAATAAAGTGAAAAGTTTAGAGGTCGAGCATAAGAAATATGACGACAAGCTCAAGAATTTTGGAGAGCTTGAGGATAAGCTGAGGAAGGCAGAGGAAGAATTGTCCGCCCTGCGAGAGATCAAGGGCCAAAAAGAAGAATTGGATGCGAAGCTCTCCTCGGAGAAACTGAAAAGAAAGCTCGCAGTCCTTCAGCGCTGGCTGGGATAAAGGATGGGACAAGGGGATTGCTGCGATGACATCCCAAGTTCAATACGGGAAGTTGGAATACTTCCGAGATGGCTGGGTAGTTGCCCTGCAGGAATTGAAGATCAAAGAAGATTCTGGGCTATTCCAGCTACACCTCCCTGGTCCTCCCCCACCAATTGTGGAAGAAGAAGAAGATGAGCCTGTCTCTGATGAATCTTCCATGGCCATAGGTGATCAAGTCCCTGCATCTCTATCTTCTGCCAACGAGGACATTTCTTCCATGCCTCCTCCTCCTGAAAAAATTTCAACTCCTGCTAATCAAGTCGCTGTGACCACCGAGCAACCAAGCTCCTCGTCCCAGCCTCCCGAGAAAGTCTTGGGAGACAAGGAAAAGGTGTGAAGTTGTTCGGTATCATTTCTAGCTTTCATTATTTGTAATCAAACAATGTAATCCTTTTGTGATCTAATAAAATACATCTTTGTTCATTTCTGTTGTTGATGATTTGTTTTTGTTGATTGTTGTCTTTTTCTCATCCTTAGTTTGTTGCTAGAATGGAACTGATATCTGCACATGATACAAAGATGATGCAGCAATGTCGTGAGTATTATAAAGCTGGTCATACAAATTTGAGTGGATCAGAAATTACTGACATCCTTGGTCATGATGCCTCAGAACAAGCAATTGAGGCTTATCGGTACTTGAAAGATTTACTCGACCGAGCTGTGGCCAACAGTGTGGCCTACTATGAATTGATCGAGGAACTTCATTGTACCTTAGAAGATCTACAACATCAACACAATGAATCAACTGCTTTGCTGCACAAGGAGTATGAAAATAGATATCAGCAGCTTTCTTCTGAAACAGGCCATAAAAAGATCCTTGCTGGATACGATGTTAGGGAAAGAACTTTAAAAGGTGAAGTTGAGGCCTGCAGGCAGATTGCTGAGTTGCTGGAACAAGAGAACAATAATTTGCAGAAAAAGTTGGCACAGTATGAATCTGCAGCGTCATCTTCCACTGTTTTAGTACAAGTTACCGATGAAGGTTTCTCGTTCTTAGAGGTTGAGAATGCCAAATTAAGGCAAGAACTGGATAACTTAAGAAGATCTGTTATTCCTGTGACTGCTCGGGGACGAGGAAGAGGTTCTCGTGGATGAGGAAGAGCTGTTCAAAATGTTGCCGAGGAGCAAAGTTCTCCCGTCGCTGCTCGGAGTTGATCAAGAGTTCTTAGCCGTAATGTTGAAGAGGCTCGCACTCAGTCTACTTTGAAAACTCAAGCATACCAATTAAACGCCAAAGATCGGGCTTTATCTGAAATGTCCAAGAAAAATATATCTTTGGAAGATCAACTTACTGCAACGAAGTCTGCTTTGAATGATAAAGATGTTTTTGCCAGGAGCCTTCACGAACAATTGGATAGATTAACCTTCTAATTCCATAAACAGCCTAGGGAATTTTGGATGGCAGGATACAATGAAGCCCTTGTTCATTTAGATGCTCGGATTGAACATGCCAATAATGAAGGTTATAAGCAGGGGTGGTTGAACGCCCTGGGTGTACTGAAATTGGAGCAAGGCCATTTTTTATGGGATTATCATGCTCCAGGGTTACTAGACTTGCCTGTGCCACCTTTCAAATTGGACATGGAATGGATCCCAGCTCGTTCCATTCCTCGGAGTTTAATTTCAAAATATCTTGGCGACTATAGTCTTCATTCTCAGACTGAATTATCTCGTCCCGAGCATCTCTTGGATATACCTTCTGTGATGAACGTCAGAATGCTCAGAGATATTAATTGCATCAATTCTCCTCTTTGCCTAGAAGATCCTCCTGCCGGCGAGGAACCTGTTTCAAAAGCTAAAGGAAAGAAACCAATAGAATAGGTTTTTCAATGTAATAATTAGCACATATATGTAGCTTGTAATATATTTTTATCTTAATGAAAGAATTTCATTTTCTGTTTGCAAATTTGTATTGCGATTGTCTTGTGTTTATCAAACATTTTTACATTTGTGTATATGTATCTGTTAAAAAGATAACAATATGGTGCTGTTCATCAACCAACTTAGTAATCAAAATTACAAGTATCAATGTTGCTCAATCACTTAATAATAAAGTAATGAGTATAAAATGTTTAAACTGTTTCCAACCAACCAAGGTTGTTAAATTGTGTTTGTCGACCAACTACAGTTGATGGGTTTTTATCCCCGACCAACCATACTTGGTAAACTTTTTCATAAAATGTGTCCGACCAACCATGGTCGATAATTTATCCTCGTCGACCAAGTATAGTTGATCACCGACCAACTATACTTGGTTCAGTTTGGAATTCTTTGTATTTTCTGGAATGATTTTACCTTCCGACCAACTTGTTGGCCTATTTTCAAATCAAATGATATTGTTCTTCTCTCAACCGTAGTTGATTATTGAATTATCAGGTTCTTTCAAACTATCTTGTCCACTAGTTATCTTACCAACCTTAGTTGGTCACGCTAGTGTACGCCTCCCAACCAAAGGAGTATATTTTTTGGTTCTTTCGAACTATCTGTCCACTAGTTATCTTACCAACCTTAGTTGGTCACGCTAGTGTATGCCTCCTAACCAAAGGAGTATTTTTTTTTGTTCTTTCGAACTATCTAACCACTAGTTATCTTACCAACCTTAATTGGTCACGCTAGTGTACGCCTCCTAACTAAAGGAGTATATTTTTTGGTTCTTTCGAATTATCTGTCCACTAGTTATCTTACCAAGCTTAGTTGGTCACGCTAGTGTACGCCTCCTAACCAAAGGAGTATATTTTTTGGTTCTTTCGAACTATCGTCTTCTTTTTGCTATCGAGCAGCGTAGTGTACAACACTAGTATTCCCCGAAAAACTTTCAAACAAAAGAGAGGAAAATGGTGAAAACATCATCGTTTTATTCATATTGATGAAACCGTTGTACATTTTACATCATTGATAATACTTGCGAAGGTGTTCAGCATTCCAAGCATTCTTGAATTCTTCTCCTTCTAAAGTTGCTATTCGGTAAGTTCCTGGTCGAACAACTTCTGTAACTCGATAAGGCCCATGCCAGTTTGCCTCCAATTTATTGTGTTTCTGAATTACCTTCTTTAGCACATATTCTCCTTCTTTTAAATCGCATTTCCTCACCCTTTTGTTGTAGAAAAGAGTTGTTCGTTGTTGATAAGCAGCATTCCTAATGGCTGCCTCTTCTCTGACCTCCTCGAGCATATCCAAATCCAGTCTTCTCATCAAGTCGCTGATTGGGGAATTGAAATTCAGTACTCTGTGTGTTGGGAGACCCAATTCGGCAGGTATTACAGCCTCACTTCCAAATGCCAGCACATATGGTGATTCTCCAGTAGCTGCTCGGGGAGTTGTTCGGTAAGCCCACAATACTGACTGTAGCTCATTAATCCAATTCGCTTTGGCATCACTTAGCCTTTTCTTCAAACCATTTAGCAATGTTCTGTTCGTCACTTCAGTCTGTCCATTGCTTTGAGGATGACCTGGTGCTGAATGAAACTTCAGAATGTTCGACTGATGACAATAGGCTGCAAACTCTTCATTATCGAATTGTGTTCCGTGGTCTGTGATGAAGGCATGAGGGAGACCATATCGACAGATGATGTTCTTCCAGACGAACTGGTATACCTTCTCGTATGTCATATCAATAAGCGGCTCAGCTTCTACCCACTTAGTAAAATAGTCTACTGCGACGACGAGGTACTTAAATCTTCCTTGGGTGGTCGGCAGTGGTCCAACTAAATCAATTACCCACATGGCAAATGGCCAAGGAGAAGTTATAGGTGTCAACAATGCTTGTGGAGTTCGTCGGATGGAGGAAAAGCGTTGGCACTTGTCACATTTCTTGGCATAGGCTATACAATCAGCCCTCATCGTTGGCCAGTAGTATCCTTGAGTCATTACCCTTTGTAAAAGTGTTCGACCTGCTACATGAGCTCCACAAGACCCTTCATGGATTTCTTCAATCAATTCTTTCACCTCGGAGGGATGTACACATCTCTGCAAACCTGCCATAATTCCTCGTCTATATAAAATACCATTAGTTAATACATACCGAGCAGCTTTATACTTCAATTTTTTGGTAGCGAGCTTATCCTCTGGCAATCCTCCCTCTTCAATATATACCCTGACGGGATCCATCCAAGAGGGTCCTAAATCAAGGGTAATAACATTCATCGTTAAGTTTTCATCTATGCTCCGACTTTCCAATACTTCAATTGGTATCGTTCTTCGCAGCTCGGTACGAGTAGCTAATGCTAGTCGGGCCAGTGCGTCTGCTTGTACATTCTCCATCCTCGGTATTCTCACCAATTTAATGGCATCAAATTCTGTTAGTAACCCCATCACCTTTGCATGATATTTTGCCATTAAATTTCCTTTAACTGCATATGTTCCTGTCATCTGATTTACAATTAATTGAGAATCACTGAATACAATTACTTGCCGTGTTTCCATAACTTTTGCTAAGTTTAAACCTGTTATCATGGCCTCATACTCAGCTTCATTATTAGAGGCTTTGAATTGGAATCGTAAAGCATATACCATGTCAATCTCGTCTGGGGTGTTCAAAACAATTCCTGCGCCGCAACCTGTTGTGCAAGATGAGCCATCTACATATAATCTCCATATGGGCAACCCGTCTTCAAATTCCTTATCTGACAGGGTTCCTCGGTGAAATATTGGTTGCTTCTTTTCTTCCTCCCTTGACACTTTTCGCTCCTCGTCGACCATCTTTTCTCGCTCTTTTACCAACCGGAGCTGGTCTGAGCTCGAAGTTGATGATCTGTCTTCATCCATAAGCCCTTTTACCATCCGAAGTTGGTCTGGGTTTATGTCTGTTGATCCTGTAATATCCACAGGTTGGTCAGCGAGCACCTTTTGCTCCTCGGGGGTATCAGGGTATGTAAACTCTGCTATAAAATCTGCTACAGCTTGCCCTTTTAATGATGATCTGGGTTCATACACAATATCATATTCACCGAGTTCTATTGCCCAGTACATCAGTCTTCCTGATTTTTCTGGCTTGTGAAGGGCTTGTCTCAATGGCATGTCGGTATATACGACGATTGTATGGGCCTGGAAATATGGCCTCATTCTTCTACTTGCTTCAATTAATGCCAATGCCAATTTTTCTAGCTTTGGATATCTGATTTCTACACCTCGAAAAGCTTTACTTGTGTAATAGATGGGTTTCTGAATTCCATTCTCCAATCTAATCAGTGCTGAGCTAACTGCATTCTTTGATACAGCCAGATACAAGTACAACTTCTCTCCTGTTATTGGCCTGGACAATAATAGAGGTGCTCCCAAATACTTTTTCAAGTCTTGAAAGGCCTTTTCACATTCATCAGTCCACTCAAAAGTTTTTCGAAGTGTTTTGAAGAATGGGAGGCATTTGTCAGTTTCTCGGGACACAAATCTGTTGAGCGCTGCAACTCATCCTGTAAGACTCTGCACTTATTTATTTGTTGTTGGAGATCGCAACCCTAAAAGAGCTTTGATCTTATCTGGATTTGCTTCAATGCCTCGCTGGTTGACAATGCATCCGAGAAACATTCCTTCTCGTACTCCAAATGTGCACTTCGTCGGGTTGAGTTTCATCTGGTATTTATCCAGTTGATCAAATGTCTGAGCTAAGTCAACTAAATGATTTGCAGCTTTCTTGCTTTTTGTCAGCATATCATCGACATAGACTTCCATGTTACAACTGATTTGTTCGGTGAAGACCTTGTTCATCAGCCGCTGGTATGTCGCTCCTGCATTTTTCAAACCAAAAGGCATAACATTATAGCAATAAGTTCCCCTAGGGGTAATAAAAGAAGTACTTTCCCTGTCTTCAGGTTTCATTTTGATCTGGTTGTAGCCAGAATACGCATCCATGAAGCTAAGCAGCTCATGTCCCGAGGTAGCATCCACTAGTTGGTCAATTCTGGGCAATGGAAAATGATCTTTTGGGCATGCCTTGTTGAGATCAGTGAAATCAACACACATTCTCCATTTATTGTTTTTCTTCTTTACCATCACCACATTTGCCAGCCAGTATGGATATTTCACATCTTCAATGAATTGGGCTTTCTGGAGCTTCTCGACCTCCTCTTGTATGGATTGATTCTTCTCGGGGCTAAATACCCTTTTTCTCTGCCTTACAGGCTTAATCTCCTTATTCACATTGAGTTCGTGACATAAGAAGTTTGGATCTATTCCTGGCATGTCCTCATGACTCCATGCGAAAGTTTTCTTCCTGTTTCTCAAGAACATTATCAACTCTTGTTTTATTGAAGCATCCAACGACGAACCTATCTGGGTTACTCGTTCAAGGTGCTCCTCGTCCAGAATAACATTTTCTGTAGATTCTACCACCTGTCCTTTTACAAGTTGGGATTCATCCCTGGGATCAAGAGTTTCAATTTTTGTACCTTCCTCCACCTGGTAGGTAATAGTCTTTTTCCTTGATTCCTCAAGCTCCTCTTGCTCGGCAGATGAATAATAGCATTCCCGAGCTATTTTTTGATCACCTTTCACAACTCCTACTCCGAAGTTTGTTGGGAATTTTAAGCATTGATGCACTGTAGATGGAACTGCTTCGAACTTCTTCAAACCAACTCTTCCCATGATGATGTTGTAGGCTGACTGCACATTCTTATCCATCACAAAGAAGCGTATTCTTTCTGTTCGACAAGCGGGCCAAGTTCCAATGAATATGTCCAATTTGATCGTCCCAAGTGGAAAAACTTTCTCGCCAGCAAAACCCAGAAGGGGTCTGTGATAAGGTTCCAATTGAGATAATTTCAAATTCAAGCTATCAAAACATGAATAGTACATGATGTCTGCTGAACTACCATTGTCCACCAACACCCTTGAAATCACCACATCTTTCATCCTCATTTTGATCACCAAGGGATCGTCGTGAGGGTAAAGAACACTTGCCAAATCATTTTTTGAAAAACCAATAACTAGCTTCTCTTTATTTACCTTCCTCGGACGATCATCCTCGGTAATATTTATTCGTTGAATATATGAGCAGGCTTGAGCCTCTCCGAGATAGGCCTTTCTTTCTGCAGTAAGGTCTCCCCCTCCAGCATCTCCTCCTGTAATAACATTACAATCAAATGACCCAAAACGTATGGAAAATACCTCTCGTTCAGGCTGTCTTGGATTTTTTGGAAGATCGGGGTCTTCATCTGGATCATCTTCATGATTCTTTTCTTTTTCTCCTCCGTCCGACGAGGAGATCTGGAACGATCTCTGGTTCTATCATCATTCTTCCTTTCACCTCTGCGATCTACATACTTTGACAACTTTCCTCTTCGGATGAGCGTTTCAATCTCGTTCTGAAGGGCTATGCAATTTTTGGTCGTATGGCCATGATCTTTATGGAATTCGCAATATTTGGCCCTATTCCTCAGGTCAGGATTGGTCCTCAGTTTATCTGGCCACTTGATTTCTTCGTTATTCTTGATTTCTTCCAAAACATGATTAATACCCATCTTCAATGGAGTATAATTATCATATTTCTTCAGGACTTCCCATGACGTCCTATTATTCTTGGAGTGCTTGTCACCACCATTACCTTTTTTCTCTTTCTTCTTAGATTTGTCAACCTCCACCTTGGTTTCTGTATCCATATTCTTCTTCGCAGCCATAGCCTCCTCGGCATTCATGATTTTGGCCGCTTTTGCCATCGACTCCGACATAGTTTTAGGTGGATCTTTGGCCAAAGTGTAGTATAACTTGTTAGGTAGCAATCCACTCATCAAAGCAGTGATCGCTGTCTTTTCTTCGTAATCTATGACTTCCAACTTTTCGTTATTGAAACGATTTATGTAATCTCTAGTACTCTCACCTGATTTTTGTCTAACACTTAACAAGTGCGCCACTCGCTTTACCTGCTTTGCTCCAAAATAGAAATTGCCAATGAACAATTCGGCTAACTGAATAAAAGTCGAAATCTTACCCCGAGGAAGATTGCTGTACCATATCTGTTCAGATCCGGTAAGAGTTCCCGAAAATGCTCTACACCTCATCTCGTCGGGAACGGCATATATGTCGGCAGCAGCTTGGTATTGTTCTATATGAAGAACATGATCTGTCTTTCCATCATACTTAGGGGTCACTACAGGTGCTTTGAATTTCGATGGTGTAGGAAAATTCACAATGGCCTTCACAAAAGGTGTCCCTTGAACAAAAGTTCTCTGTAAGGGATTCTTTTCTTTAGCCATTTCTCCAAGTCTATCCTCCAATCGCTGAATGGAACCTTTCCATGCTTCATTTCCTTCCTCGGCCCGCTTAGTCCGAGCAATTGATTGTTCTGACGTAGCTTCCTGAGATCTATCTCGACGGGTAGCTGGTCGCGATTGTGCTGATCCTTCTCTCAAACCCGATTGTTGATACCAAAATTAATATGCTGATGTGGACGAATAAGATGAAGACACGTGTCAATCTACGTGGCACAATAGCAGCGAGGAAGATCATTTCCCGACCAACCATGCTTCTTTCCGAGCAACGAGAATACACCGAGGAACTCTATCACACCGAGGAACTCTATCACACCGAGGAACTCTAACGCACCGAGGTACTCTAATGTTCCGAGGAACTCCTGATCAGCGAACAGCTATGGCGGTCCGAGCTGCATCTCGGTCGTATCATTAATTGCCAGATAATCAACAGCTCAGATATTCATTGAATGCTTATATTCTTGACACGCACTCTGCATTAAATGTATTACCCTTTCATATGTATGTCATTTAATGTATCGAACCTTTCATGTACAGCCTCAAGGCTATAAATACCTTGTATCATCCTCATTCAAAGGGGACCGGAATTTCTTGAGAGAATTTGTAATCAAGAATTCCACAAACACTCAGCAATAACATAACAGTGGACGTAGGCTTTATTCCTAGCCGAACCACTTTAAAAATCTTTGTCTTATTTATTTATCTGTGATTGAAAAATTAGAGCGATCTAGTTTTTTACATCAACAGATTGGCGCCGTCTGTGGGAAACGACTGTTATTATCGTTTTTCATAAAAATCATTTATCACCAATGGCAGATAATCCAGAATCCAGTAATCGAAATGTTGGAAATACTGGAAATCTTCCAAATCCATCTGCATCCCCAGATCTGGCTGGAATTATGACGAATCTGGCTCAAGGACAAACCGCCATGCAAGAATCTATGAGGCAACTCATTCAAACTCTTCAGGGCGGTGCACCTACCTATTCAGGGCAAAGGAGTGATCATAGGCAATCGCAATCTAGACGTACCGGGTCATATCGCAATGAGGAGTCTAATGATTCTTCTTATCAACCTGGGCGAACTTCATCGATACGGGCTACGGATACAGATCAACGTATCACTCTTTCTCCGGAGAGAACTAGCGCTTTGGAAAGATTAAGCAGGGTGTCTCCTTTCAGTCGGTTAGGACCAAGGAGGAACATGAGTCCACCTAGGGCTCCATCAAGAAGTTTTCGACCACCACCAGGTTTGAGAGAAGGATCTGCACAATCGCGACCAACTACTCGTCGAGATAAATCTCAGGAAGCTACGTCAGAGCAATCAGTTGCTCGGACTAAGCGGCCCGAGGAAGGGAATGAAGCATGGAAAGGTTCCATTCAACGGTTGGAAGATAGATTGGGAGAAATGGCTAAGGCAAGGAACCCCTTACAGAGAACTTTTGTTCAAGGAACACCTTTTGTGCAAGCCATTGTGGATTTCCCTACACCGTCAAAATTCAAAGCACCCGTAGTGACCCCCAAGTACGATGGAAAGACAGATCCCGTACTTCATATAGAACAATACCAAGCTGCTGCAGATATCTACGCTGTCCCTGACGAGATGAGGTGTAGAGCATTCTCAGGAACTCTTACCGGATCTGCACAGATATGGTACAATAATCTTCCTCGGGGTAAGATTTCAACCTTTGTTCAGTTAGCCGAATTGTTTATTGGCAATTTTTGTTTTGGAGCAAAGCCGGTAAAGCGAGTAGCACACTTGCTAAGTGTTAGACAAAAATCAGGTGAAAGTACTAGAGATTACATAACTCGTTTCAATAACGAGAAGTTGGAAGTCATAGATTATGAAGAAAAGACAGCAATCACTGCTCTGATGAGTGGTTTGCTGCCTAACAAGCTGTACTACACTTTGGCCAAAGATCCACCTAAAAATATGTCGGAGTTGATGGCAAAGGCGGCCAAAATCATGAATGCCGAGGAGGCTATGGCTGCGAAGAAGAATATGGATAAAGAAGTTAAAGTTGAGGTCGACAATTCTAAGAAAAAAGATCAGAAAGGTAATGGTGGTGACAAACATTCCAGGAATAATAGGATGAAGTTGGAAGTCCTAAAGAAGTATGATAATTATACTCCATTGAAAATGGGTATTAATCATGTTTTGGAAGAAATCAGGAATAACGAGGAAATCAAGTGGCCAGAGAAACTGAAGACAAATCCCGACCTGAGGAATAAAGACAAATATTGCGAGTTTCACAAAGATCATGGCCATATGACCAAAAATTGTATAGCCCTTCAGAACGAGATTGAAACACTCATCCGAAGAGGAAAATTATCAAAGTATGTAGATCGCAGAGGTGAAAGGAAGAATGATGATAGAACTAGAGAGAGATCTAGATCTCCTCGTCGTGCAGAGGATAAAAAGAAGAGGGACCATGAAGAGGATCCAGATGATGACCCCGATCTTCCCAAGAAACCAAGGAAACCTGAACGAGAGGTATTTTCCATACGTTTTGGATCACTTGATTGTAATGTTATTACAGGAGGAGATGCAGGAGGAGGAGACCTTACTGCAGAAAGAAAAGCTTACCTCGGAGAGGCTCAAGCTTGTTCATACATTCAGCGAATAAACCTGGCCGAGGATGATCGTCCGAGGAAGGTAAACAAAGAGAAGCTAGTGATTGGTTTTTCAAAAAACGACCTGGCAGGTGTTCTTTACCCTCATGATGATCCTTTGGTGATCAAAATGAGGATGAAGGATGTGATCATTTCAAGGGTGTTAGTAGACAATGGTAGTTCGGCAGACATCATGTACTATTCATGCTTTGATAGCTTGAATTTAAAATTATCTCAATTGGAACCTTATCACAGACCCCTTCTGGGTTTTGCTGGCGAGAAAGTTTTTCCACTTGGGACGATCAAGTTGGATATACTCATTGGAACTTGGCCTGCTTGTCGAACAGAAAGAATACGCTTCTTTGTGATGGATAAGAATGTGCAGTCCGCCTACAACATCATCATGGGAAGAGTTGGATTGAAGAAGTTCGAAGCAGTTTCATCTACAGTACATCAATGTTTAAAATTCCCAACGAATTTTGGAGTAGGAATTATGAAAGGTGATCAAAAAGTGGCTCGGGAATGCTATTATTCGTCTGCCGAGCAAGAAGAACTTGAAGAATCAAGGAAAAAGACTACTACTTATCAAGTGGAGGAGAGCACAGAAATTGAAACTCTTGACCCTAGGGATGAATCTCAACTCGTAAAAGGGCAGGTTGTGGAATCTACAGAAATTGTTATCCTGGACGACGAGCATCCTGAACGAGTAACTCAGATAGGATCGTCGTTGGATGTTTCAATAAAACAAGATTTGATAACTTTCTTGAGAAATAGGAAGAATACTTTTGCTTGGAGTCATGAAGACATGCCAGGTATAGATCCAAACTTTTTATGTCATGAGCTCAACGTGAATAAGGAGATCAAGCCTGTGAAGCAAAGAAGAAGAGTGTTTAGTCCCGAGAAGAACCAGGCCATACAAGAGGAGGTCGAGAAACTCCAGAAAGCCCAATTCATTGAAGATGTGAAATATCCAGATTGGTTGGCAAATGTGGTGATGGTAAAGAAGAAGAACAACAAATGGAGAATGTGTGTTGATTTTACTGATCTCAACAAGGCATGTCCAAAAGATCATTTTCCATTGCCCAGAATTGATCAACTAGTGGATGCTACCTCGGGACACGAGCTACTCAGCTTCATGGATGCTTATTCTGGCTACAACCAGATCAAAATGAAACCTGAAGACAGGGAAAGTACTTCTTTTATTACCCCAAGGGGAACTTATTGTTATAATGTTATGCCTTTTGGTTTAAAAAATGCAGGTGTAACATATCAGCGGTTGATGAACAAGGTTTTTACCGAACAAATCAGCCGCAATATGAAGGTCTATGTCGATGACATGCTCACCAAAAGCAAGAGAGCTGCAGATCATTTGGTTGACTTGAGTCAAACTTTTGATCAACTGGATAAATACCAGATGAAGCTTAACCCGACGAAGTGTACCTTTGGAGTACGAGAAGAAATGTTCCTCGGATACATCGTTAACCAACGAGGTATTGAGGCAAATCCAGAAAAGATCAAGGCTCTTTTAGGGCTGCGATCCCCGACGACGAGGAAAGAAGTGCAGAGTCTTACCGGACGGGTTGCAGCACTCAACAGATTTGTATCCCGAGCAACTGATAAATGCCTCCCATTCTTCAAACCACTGCGAAAAAGTTTTGAGTGGACTGATGAATGTGAGAAAGCCTTTCAAGATTTGAAGAAGTATTTGGGAACCCCACCATTGTTGTCCAGGCCAATAACGGGAGAGAAGCTGTACTTGTATTTGGCAGTATCAGAAAATGCAGTTAGCTCAGCGTTGATCAGATTGGAGAATGGAGTCCAGAAGCCAATTTATTACACAAGCAAGGCCTTCCGAGTTGCGGAAATCAGATACCCAAAGCTGGAAAAATTGGCACTGGCATTAATTGAAGCAAGTAGAAGAATGAGGCCATACTTCCAGGCCCATACCATCATTGTGTATACCGACATGCCGTTAAGACAAGCCCTTCACAAGCCAGAAAAATCAGGAAGATTGATGTACTGGGCAATAGAGCTCGGTGAATATGATATTGTGTATGAACCCAGATCATCGTTGAAGGGGCAAGCCGTGGCAGATTTTATAGCAGAATTCACATACCCTGATACCCCCGAGAAGCAAAAGGTGCTTGCTGACCTACCTGTGGACGATACAGGATCAACAGACACAGATCCAGACCAACCAAGGTTGGTAAAAGGACTTGTGGATGTAGAAAAATCATCATATTCAAACCCCGACCAACTCCGGTTGGTAGAAGGGCGCGAACAAATGACCAACGAGGAACGAAGGATACCCGGGGATGATGAAAGAAAACAGATGATATTTCACCGAGGAACTCTAACAGATAAGAAATTTGAAGACGAGTTACATACATGGAGATTATATGTAGATGGATCATCTTGCACGGCTGGTTGTGGAGCAGGGATTGTTTTAAACTCTCCAGACGATATTGACATGGAGTATGCCTTGAGATTCCAATTCAAAGCTTCCAATAATGAGGCAGAATATGAGGCTATGATAGCAGGTTTTCATTTGGCGAAAGTTATGGAGGCACGACAAGTAATTGTTTTCAGTGATTCTCAATTAATTGTGAATCAGATGATGGGAATATATGCAGTGAAGGGAGAGTTAATGGTGAAGTACCATGCAAAAGTGATGGAGTTATTAACAGAATTTGATGCTATTCAATTGGTAAGGATACCGAGAATGGAGAATGCTAGAGCAGACGCATTGGCCCGACTAGCGTCAGCTACGCGCACCGAGCTGCGAAGAACAATACCAATTGAAGTATTAGAAAGTCGGAGCGTAGAAGGAGATCTGACGGTGAAGATTATTACCCTTGATTTAGGACCATCTTGGATGGATCCTATCAGAGCATACATTGAAGAAGGAGAATTACCGGAGGACAAACTAGCTGCCAAGAAATTGAAGTATAAAGTTGCTCGGTATGTGTTAACTAATGGTGTTTTGTACAGACGAGGAATTATGGCAGGTTTGCAGAGATGTGTGCATCCATCAGAAGTCAAAGAATTGATTGAAGAAATTCATGAAGGATCTTGTGGAGCTCATGTAGCAGGTCGGACACTTTTGCAAAGGGTAATGACACAGGGATACTATTGGCCGACGATGAGGGCTGATTGTATAGCCTATGCTAAGAAGTGTGACAAATGCCAACGTTTTTCCTCCATCCGAAGAACTCCACAGGCATTGTTGACACCCATAACATCACCTTGGCCATTTGCCATGTGGGGAATTGATCTGGTTGGACCACTGCCAACGACCCGAGGAAGGTTCAAGTATCTCGTCGTGGCAGTAGACTATTTTACTAAGTGGGTGGAAGCTGAACCACTAATTGATATGACGTACGAGAAGGTGTATCAGTTCATATGGAAGAATATCATTTGTCGATATGGTCTCCCCCACGCTTTCATCACAGACCATGGAACGCAATTTGATAATGAAGAATTTGCTGCCTATTGTCATCAGTCAAACGTCTTGAAGTTTCATTCAGCACCAGGCCATCCCCAAAGCAATGGACAGACTGAAGTGACGAACAGAACATTACTAAATGGGTTGAAGAAGAGGCTAAGTGAGGCTAAAGCAAATTGGATTAATGAGCTACAGTCAGTTTTGTGGGCTTACCGAACAACTTCCCGAGCAGCAACAGGAGAATCACCATATATGCTAGCATTTGGAAGTGAGGCTGTGATACCTGCCGAGTTGGGCCTACCAACACACAGGGTGTTAAATTTCAATTCTCCGATCAGTGATCTGATGAGAAGGATGGATTTGGATATGCTCGAGGAAGTCAGAGAAGAGGCAGCCATTAGAAATGCTGCTTATCAACAACGAACAGCTCTGTTTTACAACAAAAGGGTAAAGAAATGTGATATAAAAGAGGGGGATTATGTGCTAAAGAAGGTCATTCAGAAGCAGAATAAACTGGAAGCAAACTGGCATGGACCTTACCGAGTTACAGAGGTTGTTCGACCAGGAACTTACAGAATAGCAACTCTAGAAGGAGAGGAATTTAAGAACGCATGGAATGCTGAACACCTGCGCAAGTATTATCAGTGATGTCAAATGTAAAGCATTTCTTTCATTATGAATAAAACGAGGATGTTTCGCCATTTTCTTTCTGGTTGAAAGTTTTTCAGGGAATACTAGTGTAATACACTACACAACAAAAGTGCTATAAGTAGCCAACCTCCTTTGGTTAGGAGGACAACTCTACGGAGCAAAAGTGCTATAAGTAGCCAACCTCCTTTGGTTAGGAGGACAGCTCTACGGAGCAAAAGTGCTATAAGTAGCCAACCTCCTTTGGTTAGGAGGACATGCTCTAAGGAGCCAAAAAATGCTCTAAGGAGCCAAAAGCTTTAAGGAGCCAAAAAGTGTACACCAGCATGATCAACTACGGTTGGTAAGATAAAAATATACTCTCATATTACAACTTATGTTGGTCGGGAGGTAACATTATTACAATGAGTTCTTTGAAGAACAAAATGTTCAAAAAATACACCAAGTATAGTTAGTCGGGGATAAAAACCCAATAACTGTAGTTGGTCGACGAGGACAAATTATCGATCTTAGTTGGTCGGACGCATTTTTATAATTGAACCAAGTATAGCTGGTCGGGGATAAAAACCCATCAACTGTAATTGGTCGACAAACATTATTCACCCACCTTGGTTAGTTGGAAATAATTTGAACATTTTTACTCATTACTTTATTATTAAGTGATCGAGAAACATTACTAATACTTGTAACTTTTTATTAAGTTGCTTATTGAACAATAATATTGTTATCTTTTTAACAGATACATAGATACATATGTACAAATATAAAGGTGTTTGATAAACACAAGACTAACAAAATTGGCAAACAGAAAATGAAAATCTTTTCATTAATCTAGAATAAATTACAAGTTACAAGAATGAACTAAATTGTTACATGGATATTACTATTCTATTGGTTTTTTGCCCTGTGCTTTAGAAACAGGTTCCTCGCCGGCAGGAGGGTCTTCTAGGCAAAGGGGAGAATTGATGAAATTAACATCTCTGAGCATTCTGACGTTCATAACAGAAGGTGTATCCAAAAGATGCTCAGGACGAGATAATTCAACTTGGGAGTGAAGGCTATAATCACCAAGGTATTTTGAAATTAGACTGCGAGGAATGGAACGAGCTGGGATCCATGCCATATCCAATTTGAAAGGTGGTACAGGCAAGTCTAATAATGATGGAGCATGATAGTCCCATAAAAAATGCCCTTACTCCAACTTTAACACACCCAATGCATTTAACCATCCTTGCTTGTAACCTTCATTGTTAGCATGTTCAATGCGAGCATCCAGATGAACGAGAGCTTCATTGTATCCTGCCATCCAGAATTCCCTTGGCTGTTTATGGAATTGGAAGGTTAATCTATCCAATTGTTCATGAAGGCTTTTGGCAAAGAGATCCTTGTTATGCAAGGCAGATTTCGTCGATGCCAGCTGATCTTCCAGAGACAGATTTTTATTGGACATTTCAGTCAGAGCACGGTCTTTTACTTTCAACTGGAATGCTTGAGTTTCCAGAGTAGACTGAGTGCGAGCCTCTTCAACATTTTGGCTGAGGACTCTTCCTCGCCCCCGAGAACCTCTTCCTCGTCCCCGAGCAGTTCCAGAAATGGCAGATCTTCTTAAGTCCTCCAGCTCTTGCCTTAGTTTGGCATTTTCGACCTCTAAGAACGAGAAGCCTTCATCAGTAACTGGTATTAATGCAGTAGAAGATGAAGCAGCAGATTCATATTGAGCCAATTTTTTCTGCAAATTATTATTTTCTTGTTCCAGGATCTCGGCAATTTGTCTGCAGGCTTCAACTTCACCTTTTAGGGTCCTTTCCCTAATATCATATGCAGCGATGATCTTCTTATGGCCTGTTTCAGAAGAAAGTTGTTGGTATCTATTTTCATAATCTTTGTGTAACAAAGCCATTGATTCATTGTGCTGACCTTGGAGATCCTCTAAGGAACAATGCAGTTCTTCGATCAGGTCATAATAAGCGACATTGTTGGCCACAGCTCGGTCGAGTAAATCTTTCAAGTACCGATAAGCCTCAATAGCCTGCTCTGAAGCACCATGACCAAGGATATCAGCAATTTCCGACGCACTAAGGTCTGTATGACCAGCCTTATAGTATTGATGACATTGCTGCATCAGCTCGGTATCATGTGAAGAGATCAATTCCATTCTAGCAACAAACTAAGGACGAGAAAAAGACAACAATCAACAAAAACAAGTTATCAACAACAGAGATAAGCAAAGATATATTTTATTAGATCATCAAAAAGTTACATTGTTCGATTACAAGGAAATACAGAAATGCTACCGAATAACTTCACACCTTTTCTTTGTCTCCCAAGACTTTCTCGGGAGGCTGGGACGAGGAGCTCGGTTGCTCGGTGGTAACAACAGCTTGATCGGTAGGAATCTTCTTGGGAGGAGGAGGCATGGAAGAAACGTCCTCGGTGGCAGAGGGTTGAGAGGCAGAAACTTGATCGCCCATAGCCATAGAAGACTCATCTGAGGCAGGTTCATCTTCTTCTTCTTCCACAATTGGTGGAGGAGGACCAGGGAGATGCTGTTGGAATAGCTCAGAATCGTCTTGGACCTTTAACTCTTGCACAGCAGCTACCCAGCCATCATGGAAGTATTTCAACTCCCCATATTGAACTTGGGATGTCATTACAGCTATCCCTCTCTCCCAACCAACACTGAAATGTTTCTTGATTGCAACTTTTCTCCTCGACTTCTCCGAGAAGAGCTTCACCTCCAATTCCTCTTTCTTAACCTTGATATCTCGCAGAGTAGATAATTCTTCCTCTGCCTTTTTCAACTTATCATCAGAATCCTGATGTTTAACCTCCAAAACTTTAACTTTCTCCTCCAAGTTCTTGGAGGTTTCGGCCATTTTCGCCTTCTCAGCCTCAGCCACAGCCAGCTTTTTCTCCCAAACAGTTTTCTCCTCGATGTACTGTTGGCGAGATTCCTTCACAGATTGGGCTAAACCCAACAAAGCATCGTCAACATCGGACGAGGAACTGGAAGCTTTAATAACTTGATCTTTCTTCACGATGGTATTGAAGCAGTTCAACAGCTGAAAGATAAGAAAAACAATAAAGTCAACACAAATACAAGAATTCAAAAAAAAAAAGGAAAGAAAGACCAAAGGTATGAGAAATTTACTGAAGAAAGATGACGAGCAGCTAGGGATGTCAGTGTATCCCTAGGAATTTTTTCATCAACCCCGAGAACCTCGGGTATAACGGAGCTCATTGAAGAACTCGGAAGAATGATGTTTGAAACACTACTACCACCAGCGGGTAGAGAAAATGCAGTTCCAGCAAGATTAACTGAGGATGATTTCCTCAATCTCTTCAAAGGACGGTCAGCAGCATCAACCAAAGAAGAAGTCTTGGTCGGAGAGATTGTAATTACATCAGCAGGAGCATTTTTCTTGCTCGGGGCCACTGGGGGCTTCTCGGCAACTTTGGAGGAACCAGCATCTACTTTTTTAGTCCCCTCTGGGACATCAATTTTGCCTTTCTGGGCTCCAACAGCAGAAGAAATTTCACCAAATAGAGCAGGAGGAGCTCTTTTCTTGCCCATTCTCTGAGATAGGGGGATATGAGAATCTGAAGATGAACTTTCTGGTGTTGAAGCTGGTTCAACAGGGCGAGCAGTATAAGAGGTTGTGTAACTCTTATACTGTAGTAAATATGAAGCAGATCTAATATGCTCGTCAGCAATGGTCTTATGCAAATTCCAGATAAGTTTCAAATGCTTGATATTCACTTCTGACTCTTTTGGAGTTTTTCTTTTGCTATCAACTACAAATAGATACATAATGAAATATCGGTCATACATTTTATCAAACATGATGAAAGCATAATTTTACAAGTAAAATAAAATGAAAAATAAACCTATCCCATTGCCATATGGGGGGCATCTGGGACCGTTGTATACTTCATTCCCAGATAAGGGCGCATGTTGCCAATTTTTTATGACCAACCCATGCTCAAAATAATCCCCATTTGAGTCAGGGAGATTAACTACAAGAGCCCTATTCAAATACCTAGTTTTTAAATAATAAATATTATCTAGAATGGCCCATTTATAACAAAACATAATTTCAGGGATCCCAATACGAGTCCCATGAGTTAGATTTAATTTGTGCACCCCGTTAATTATTCTCCATGAATTGGGGGCTATTTTTGCAGGAACAAGATCAAAATATTGACAAAACTCAAGACATAATGGGTTTGGTGGAAAGGAAAAACCGCATTCAGCAACAAAAAGACTGGGGAACCAATGTCCCTCAGCCAATCGAAAGTAATCTAAAGGCTCAGAAAGAACCTCTAGAATTACCCACGAAGGAATGGAAAAATCAGAACGGAATTTCTCAACAGACTCCACAATATAAACCATATTGAATAAAAGAGATACAGAAGAAATAAAGAAGATCTTACAGAAAGAAAGGAGGTGTGTTGACAACGAACGGAAACAATGATGAACGCACAAGAGAAGAAGAGAATAGAAAGCTTGAATGCAGAAAATGGAAAACGTAGACGACGGTAAGGTTACCAAAGAAGTTTAAATACTTTGCATTGGGAAGCGGCGAAAGAAATGATTACCAAAAAGAAACTACTAAATTTCCGGCGGCTAAGAGGACAAAATTTGCACGAAGATCGAAGCGCTTATAAAAAGGGCGGAAACTGCGAAATAAGAAGGAAATTTGAATACAATGTTCCTGAAACCTGGGAAGGACATTTAATATTGCCATATACCGAGAAAGAATGTTCCATACTCCTCAAAATTCAAAATATGAAACATTGGGGGCTTCTGTTGATACCAAAATTAATATGCTGATGTGGACGAATAAGATGAAGACACGTGTCAATCTACGTGGCACAATAACAGCGAGGAAGATCATTTCCCGACCAACCATGCTTCTTTCCGAGCAACGAGAATACACCGAGGAACTCTATCGCATCGAGGAACTCTAACGCACCGAGGTACTCTAATGTTCCGAGGAACTCCTGATCAGCGAACAGCTATGGCGGTCCGAGCTGCATCTCGGTCGTATCATTAATTGCCAGATAATCAACAGCTCAGATATTCATTGAATGCTTATATTCTTGGCACGCACTCTGCATTAAATGTATTACCCTTTCATATGTATGTCATTTAATGTATCGAACCTTTCATGTACAGCCTCAAGGCTATAAATACCTTGTATCATCCTCATTCAAAGGGGACCGGAATTTCTTGAGAGAATTTGTAATCAAGAATTCCACAAACACTCAGCAATAACATAACAGTGGACGTAGGCTTTATTCCTAGCCGAACCACTTTAAAAATCTTTGTCTTATTTATTTATCTGTGATTGAAAAATTAGAGCGATCTAGGTTTTTACATCAACACCGATGGTAGTCGAAAGCTTCTCGATGGGGCTCTAGGTGGACTCATATTTCTCCTTGGTCCTAACCGACTGAAAGGAGACACCCTGCTTAATCTTTCCAGGGCGCTGGTTCTCTCTGGAGAGAGAGTGATATGTTTATCTGTATCCGTAGCCCGTATCGATGAAGTTCGCCCAGGTTGATAAGAAAAATCATTAGATTCTTCATTACGATATGACCCAGTACGCCTGGATCGTGATTGCCCACGATCACTCCTTTGCCTTGAATGGGTAGGTGCACCGCCGTGAAGAGTTTGAATGAGTTGCCTCATTGTTTCTTGCATGGCGGTTTGTCCTTCAGCCAGATTCGTCATAATTCCAGCCAGATCTGGAGGTGCAGATGGATTTGGAGGATTTCCAGTAGATAAATGATGAGGATGAGATTGAAGATGAAGATAAACATTCACATCAAACATATAAGAGACAAAGATTTTTAAAGTGGTTCGGCTATAAGAAAAAGCCTACGTCCACTGTTATTTTATTCCCAGGGTTTACAATAACACAATGTGGTAGAGAGAGGGAGAAAAAGGGTGTGGATCTTGTGTATGGTGTCTCTCGGTTGTTGGTTGTTTTTCTTTGGCTAAGGGAATACATATATATATAGTGATGGGAGATAAAGAGATTCATCGTATGTAGACATTTATACATTATGTCTACATTCAACGAATCTAATTTTTGAATTGCTTGGTATGCTATGTGTTGTCATCTACAGTATAAATGTACATTAATGCTTATTAAATGCGTAGTTATCCTTTGATCTTCCCGGTTGGTATGCCGACCAACTCTCCTCGGGTGCCGACTAACTCTCCTCGGGTACCGACCAACTCTCCTCGGGTGCCGACTAACAATCCTCGGGTGCCGACCAACTCTCCTCTGGTGTCGAATATTGCCACGTAGGATGACATGTGTCCTTTTCTGATTGGTCCTCGTAGATGGAGAATTTTTGCGTTAACAATTATAGTAGAAGGCCGGGAGGCTGACTCTAACATAATTTTTTGGGTTTGAAGTGGAACAAAAGTTGATGATAGATATCTAAGTTTCCCTTATATATCGACTAAAATATTGAAAGTTTCATACAACCTTGAGCTCATCTGAAGTGATAAAGATGATCACTTCATATGAGAAAGGATGTCTGGACTAGAGATGAAGGCATACCTAAAGATAATACAACGAGAGACGTATTATGACATATTATGACGTATTATCACAAGTGGATCTTGGTATTACGCCTACACACTTGGGAGATTCAGCGATCAAATCCAATGTAGTTATAACAAAGGGGGCATATTTACGTGTGTAGGCTATGGGATACTTGGTATAAACTATGTAACATTATGGTATTTAAAGAGCCTATTCCTTTGTATAGAACTTTCATTATGACCTGGAGTGTCATATTTGTATGTTGAAAATACATAATCAAATATAGATTTTTGATAAGTATTCTTGGAAAATACAGATTCGTCAGTGATGCCATTGACATAGGAGTATTTTCTCGAAGAAGTGGTGAAGAGTATCCCAATTTTATCAAAGATGCAGAATAGCTTGGTTCACTGACACTTTCTTGAAAACGGTTTTATAATCTGTGTTTTTTGTTGTACTTAGGTGTACCAGTTTTGATTAGCATTATTTAACATATGAGTATGTTGTTTAGCTCAACAAACACTGGTGCTGGAGAAAAACTAGGGTTTAAAATATAAACATTATAAAATGCTTACCCGGTCCCCTAACTGGGGCCGAACTAAGTTGTTCAAGAAGATATGTACATTTATATATCACAAAAATTATTTATGATATTACCCCTAGTTTTCTTAAGAGTATTTACCCTTGTAGAGTGAATTGAATTTTTCCAAGGGAAGTACCCCCCCAGTGAAGTGGCACCATCGAATAGAGTTTTGTTTGGAAGGGCTCATCTTTGCATGATGCATGTAGAGGTTTGAATCTATTTGTTGGGGGAAGAGACTTTTCAAAAAGTCAGAACTTTTCTTAGAATTTCGGACAAAACTCGAGATTCTTAGATGCTTGGGTTTAAAGAAAATTAGAAAACTGAATCAATGTTGGGCTTTGGGGGTACATTTTTGAAAGGGGTAGGACCCCATTTTACAGCTATCGAATTGAGGTCATCACCATACGGTTGAATTCCTAATCAACCATGCGGTTAATGTATTAGAACACATGTCACAGTGGATGGTTTTTAGTGAGACGGGTGTTATAACGGATGAATTTTGGGGGACATGTGTCACAGAATGATCAACCGTGCAATTAGTGGATCAATAACATGATTAATGGATTAATCTAGTAATCCTTATTGATATATATGACCGTACGGTTGATGTACCAACATTGCGATAAAAGTCCTCTTGAACTGCACGATTAATGAACTGAACTGGGTTGATCCTTCATAGTTTTGTCTTTATTTTGATAATTGGGATATTTACAAATTTTACCCACTTTATTATCATATGTATACGTATGTGTGTGCATATGTATTTTATAATTTCCCCATATTTATTATATTTATGTTTTTATCGCGGTATGATTTCGAGGTGTTTGTGGTTAAAGAGGTAAGCCTCGATTAAGAATAGAGGTGTCCACAATAGGGTGGTAAGTGTGATGTACAATGCACAAAGTTTATCTAACCATTAAATACCAGTATAATAATAAAAGAGTAGATAATAATAAGAATAAATTAGCAACATTATAATAGAAAATAAAGGATTAAATCTACATCAACTATATATCATACCAATAACAATAAGCCTCAAATCCACAGTATTAGAAAATCTTAATTGAAATGTTGTGGCAACAATACTTCCAACACATAATATCTTAGAAGTAAAGACTTAAAATGAAGAAAATATGAGACACAACTTTCGACACCTACGTATATAATTGATGAATGAATGAATCGGAACTAGAGTTGATGACTCGAATAATTCATTCCTAAAATTATTGTTGTTGCTAACTTCAAATGTTTCAACGCAGAAGGTTAGGCTCAATAAGAACTTTATACATTATTACAAATGAAGGATCCATGTAACAATAATAAAACCATATCGTCTTATGATGAAATAAGTAAGTGAATATCCCAACCCTTAGTAATATTAACACCATCCTTAATTAACCATATTATTTTATATTTGTTTTCTTATATTAGTGTATAATATAGGTAATGAGATAAAAAAAAATATAACTACACAAGTGTTATGATGGTGATGAAATCAATTAGGACCGCAGTAAATATGCCTCCTTAGAGTAACAGGAAGTGTTCTTGGGTTAGAAATAATAATGACACAATGATGTATAGTGGTTTAGTACCCCGGTTGAGGTAACTACATCCACTCTTATGGTGTTTGTATTTAGTATATTCGATACGAGGTTGAATAATACAAGTGGGATCAACCTTAGACTTCAACTAAGGTGATACAACATGGTTCGAGTTCTTTATGAAGAGAAAAAAACTTTGAGGAAACCACTGGTTGGATTCTCTAAGTAATTATTACCCATAAAGGACTCACAAGACATAAAGCAATGTAAGTCACACAAGTGTGGTGCTTAATGTACAATTTAAAAGTCAAAATTGGTCAAAACTCATACAAATTCGAAATCCAATCAATAACACATGTTCTATTAATGGAATGGAATTCATTAAATACTTTGTACCTCCCCCAATATCTCATTATATAGTAAGATATTTTGGTAGATGGAAGTGATGGTTGAGTCATGGGTAGTCATGAATTAGTTATGTCGCTAATGTTAAAGGGTTGAGGGTTGAAAAAGGGAGTTGTAGGTGACTAGTGATGGATCTTGAGTACATTAAGTGGAGTTTAATGAACTAGTAAAAGTTAAAAGTGGTGAGCGGATGTGGGTAAAAGACTATATGTACTTTTTACCAACCTCTCATATTTTTCTGAGAAGTTAAGATTGACTCTCGGAGGAATTTACTAAGCTTGAGGTAATAATTATGAGTTATTGAGGTTTAATTCTTCATTCTTAGGGGGGGGGGGGGGTAGTTCCTTTTTTGCTTTGGATGAGGCAACTGAGGTTTCCTCTTTCTTAACGTAGCCTTTATAGACCTTAAAATTTAACAAGATGGATTGGGTTACTTTCGTTCATAGGATGAAAATCCTCTAACAATCTTCCCCTATTGTGTTGGGCATCATGAAAGATTATTGGGGAAATTTCCTTATAGTATGAAGTTTGTCTTCAAGTGCATATGTATAACGGTGGTCTAGTACACTTAATGATGTCTTGAATGACCTTCTTAGGGGTCATAGATTTGAACTATAGGTCGTTTCCTTCTTCTAGATCATGAATGTGAATGTCTAAGGTCCTTCTGTGTATATTTTTTGTGAAAACAAATGTTTGAAACCAAAAGAATTTTGTATAATTACAACACAATTGATATAAGATCAAAATTTCACTATAGTATTTCAAAATATAGTTGAGATTAAAACAAACAATTAATACATTATGAGATATGTTATCAGGAACACATCATCTAAGCAACCATGTAACCATATCCATGTAAATAAATGAAGTCTTTCAACTAAAAAACTGAGACTTTTTCTTAGGTCTTCAAGTTAAACAAATCGATACACGAATTTTCATGAACCAATCAAAATATGTCAAAGATATAACCGAAAAATTTAGATTTAATATTACCAAACCCCTTAACACACTAATGATTACATGCACAAAAATTGATACCGATGAATCTAAAAAACATATTGATAAGAAACTATTTTGTTGCATGATTGGAAGATTACTAAATTTAATGGTTAATTGTCCTAGTATAATGTTTAGCATTTGCTTATGAACGAGATTTCAATCCCAACCAAAAGAATCTCATTTTATTATTGCTAAAAGAATATTTTGTTACCTTCAAGGAACTTCTAACTTAGGACATTGTTATCCTAAACATACTTTTCTTAATGCATTAATTTGCTCAGATGCAAATTGGTCTGGTTGTCAAGTAAGTCAGAAAAGTACTAGTGGGTCATGTCGCTTTCTCGGGAATTCCCTTGTATCTTGGACAAGTAAGAAACAACAATCAGTTGCATTATCCAGGCAGAAGCACATTGCATATAATTATTGTTGTACTCAAACTTTTTACATTAAACAATAGTTGAGGGACTTTTAAATTACATTTTCCAAAATACTAATCCTTTGGGATAACACAAGTGCGATTTTCGTCAGCAAAAACCTTGTTCAATATTAAAGAACCAAATATATTGATATCAAACATCATATTTGCGAGATCGTAAAGAAGGGGATGAGGAACTACAATTTATTTCTTTTGAAACATAACTTGCGGATATTTTTACCCAACTACTTCTTGAAGATCATTTTTGTGTCATCCATCATGAACTTAGAATAACCAGTCTCCAATGCATAAACTAAAAACAATTTTTTATGGAATTTTTTCTATGAAGTTCACTCGTACATATGTCCCTCTATATTCATAATTTTTAATCCCATTCTCTTAGTAATCCTTAATATTATCCAAGATATGTCAAATTCAAGTGAAAATTCCCTCTTAAGAACCAACCCCGCCATTTTAGATAATGAAAAAAGGGGAGAAATATGATATAAGAAAAAGATGCTATAACCAAGGGGAATTGTAACAACCCCCATTTTCTCACGTAAAGGTTGGCCATATATAATACGCCAAAGATGGGGCTTGTTATACAATCTATATCATTCTTAGCATCGACCAAAATAAACATTCACATAATGAATCGCATTTGAATTAAAACTAAATTAAATAACAGTGAATCATAATAAAACCAACATCCACATCCAATAAAATAAAAATCAACAAGAGCAAATACTGCATCGACTCATAATAAAAATGACTTTGGGCTTATTCCCTTACAATAATCCAAATAAATAAAGACAGGAAGAAATAGCAACCTAGACTATAATCAATAAATAAATCTTTGACGAACAGCTCTTGACAGCAAGTCTGATATTTCTTCACTCTCGCTATCCCGGTCTGAACAAGCCGGGGGCGGGGGGACATTTTATTTTGGGTCAGCTCCCTAGGTGTGCAAGAATTAACTTATGAAATTTAGTGTGCAAAAATATAGTTAATTTAAAGTAAGTAACCTCTATCGTCACTCGCTTATGTCCAATATCTCATCCTCATCTAAGTGTGATATATCCCGTATAATTGAACAAGCACAAAATAATAAATACTAACTGTGCCATTATAGTATAAAATGCATTAAGTAATATTAAACATCCTGAACCATAAATATTTATCTTCATAGTACTATTTTCCCGAAGTAACCTGGTCCTTTTGCCCATATAAATAACAAAATATCTAATATGAACACATAGTATTGGGTTTGTGATTTATTGTCTATGTTCTTAGACACATGAATTAATCTCATTATATTTATCTAGTCATATATACATCCTTTCATATATGAGACACTTAATGTCATCTACTCGTAGTGTCTCATTCGTGCTCTATCAGTAGGTCCGAAGGAATCTCTTATCCATCCGGACAACACAAAACACACATAAGTGGGACAGTCCCTACGCAGTACACCAGTTCATGGCCCATACCCAGTGGTGACAAAGGATCTCATCATCAAGACCTACCTCTTGTAGATGACGATGCTATGTAATACCTAAAATGACCTACACAACGTCTAGTCCACTTGTGCCGACATGTGCTACGGTCCCGAACACGCGCAACCCCGTCCGATAGGACAGTCCACAAACATAGGTATGTTCACACAAAAATATAATTATATATTATACTCATATACTATATATAGGTAATCACCCCAGAATTATCCCAAAATATCCCAACTGATTTCCCATAAATAATTACGATTTTATAATTACCCGTTTAATTATTTATTAAATTTTTCCTCTTTAAAAAATATTTACCCACTTATAATGGTTCCCCATTTAATATTCATTCCATAAGCGTATTTTTAATAAAATCCTCGTTTACCCAAACACTATTTAACCCACTCGTATGGTTTCCTAAAAATGTCTCGAATTTAACCCCGACCTAAACTCAACCTGTCCCCAGGACCAAATTGATTCGGTTCTTGGATGAACCAAACCGAATCGATTTGCTCCAAGTCCGAATCGATTTGAAATGTCACAACAGCCTAGATCTGATAGTTTTCTTAAGACGAAATTTCTTATTCCTTCTTCATCTCCCAACCTAAGGGTTTATACCTTTACATAAACATTAAAGTAGGTCTTTAGGGTTTAGCTTATCATCTTAGGTTAATTGTTTTCATAAATTAACATGGATTTCAGTCCCAAAATCCTAAAATTTAGCCCCTTTACAAGCTTTACACAAATCAGATTTTATTTAATTAACCCCACCGTGTTCTAACCTAAACAAAGATCCCAAAAATCAAACTTTCCAGATTTCTAAACATAAATACCTATTCTCTACATATGAATCAATCTCTCTAAATTTCAGCAAATTCCTAATGCAATGATTCATCATTGAAAATCATCCTAGCCTCATCCTAATTTCTGGATTCAATTAACCTATCTCAGATTTGTATTGTCCACATACATGCGATTTAATTATATCATATTGCCATCAATTCCAAATGAAATCCAGAATTTACATGGAACAAAACTTTGATTATTTAAGAAGTAATTTGGACATTTAAATTTAAGCAAGAGAATTCTTGCCTGATTATAATTGTTGGATGACTTATTCTTGAATCTTTCTGCCTCCCATTCTTGAGTTCTTCGCTTTGGATCTTTAGTCTCCTCTTCCTTTTTGATTTTGGTACCCTCTGACTGCTAGGTTTAGGTTTTGTTAAATATGGGGAGTCCCTTAACCTCCCTCCTTAACTTATATTAATCTAAATACCAAGTTAGGCCAAAAATCCTATTTCTAGACCCCCAAATGGGCCCCGAACCCATTTAAAGGTTTAAGAGTTTATTGAGGGCATAGGTATATAAGTTAGGACTTTTGTACCTATACCCCGACACTATTATAAAGGTTTAAAACACGTAAATGAGCCCATAAAGCCTCCCAAAACGCGTCCCAATTATTTTCATTTCACTTAGACATTTTTATTGTGTTTAAATGATACGCACCCATAAATTTATTAACGCATGATTTGTTTTTCACTAGTGAACTCATTATGCCAAATCAAGTCTTGTATTTATATAATCGTGAATAAACATTTATTTTCAATTTAAATCTTACCCATTTAAATTTAAATCCATTCAATTGAATTTATTCTCAAAATTAATCCGAAATTATTAAATTTATTTATGTCGTAATATTTTATTCTGAAAATACGGGATATTATATTTTCCTCCCCTTATAACGGAATTTCGTCCTCGAAATTCACTGAAGCTTAACCTTATATTTTAATTTGCGTTATTAACCCAAGTTTTACACGTAATTTGTCAATACCAATATCCCATGAGATAAAAGAAAAGGCCCACCCATGCCTATCATAACATCACTGGGGGGTCCATATATTCCAACTTATATGTACACACACGCATCATTAACAAAGATGAATAACACATATACATTCAATTTGTACCATTCATACCAAGTATATCCATACATCAAGTATACCACCACATAGGTACATGTAAAAAGGAAACAATCGTCTTAGTATCCGATTTCCCTTAACTTCCGACTTTTGCTAATTTCATGTGTGGGACGTCTCGCAAGAGAAATTCAAACAAGGAACCCTCCCGATACACTACTACATAGCGTTGTCAGTTGCTGAGATCTATCAGTCTAGGACCCACGTCTATAATGTGCTTAATCAACTTATAAGGCTCCTTAGGCCCTATCGTCGTCCATTTAACCATATTTTGACTCAATGTATCACAATTACCTTAGTATTTCCCATAGTGATAATGACCATTAATGCTAACTAGTCACATTAGATTCGACTATTAACTTTAAATGGTCTCGTAAAATCAACACAAACCCTATGGTCTTCTTGTCAATCCATCCCTAGATATTATCGTAATCTGACGTTACTTATGGAAATAAGTTTTTCGCAACTCTAAGTCCTCCTGGGGCCAATTTTTATACCCCTACACACGATGAACTATAAATGCTTGTCCCTCAACTCGCAGGTGAAACAATGTAAAGCGCTTTGATAAAACGGTGCTTCCCTTCCCCAATGTACAAACGAGATAGTATTTACTAAGAAGTACTATGCAATAATACTAAAGTAAGCATGTCTTACAAGATAAAGGAATTTTGGATCATACCATCGCTGTCTACATAGGCGTTGGTCTTTCTCCTGGTGCGACGAGATATACGCATCCGTACTATAGCTGCGACTATTGTCCCTGTAGTGGAGCTGGTAAGGCTGGCACTACCGCCACTGGTTGGACCTCCAGTGGTTGACATTCCCCCTAAGGTGCCCGGTGTCCTCGTTGTCCCCTTAGCTCCCGCGCTGCCTGATTTCCCTTAGGGTACTTCCTGGAAAAGTGTCCCTTATCTCCAGAAACATAGAAATTGCTCTGGAACTGATGCCTATCTGGATGAAGCCCCTGCTGGGCCTGATCTTGTAGCCCTTAACCCTGGTGGCCTATCTGTTGTTATCCCTGTTGGACTTGGCTCCGTCGGCCCTGTCTCTTCCTATTATTGAAACCCCTAGATCTCTTGTGTTGCTCTAAAGATTGAAGACCCCGAAATTGCTAGGCCTCCTGGCTGTTACTCTCATTCTCCTTACCATGATGGTTGGACGTATCTGAGTGGGGTCTTTTCTCCCCCTTATTTTTCTGGAATGCCCCATGATCCTGGCAATGCAGTAAGGTGGCATTCACTACCTGATTATATGTAGTCAAAGTTGAATTCCCCAATAATGACAGTCTGATGTGCCATATTATCCCTGACACGAACTTCTCCATCTTCCTCTACTCTGTACTCACTTCCTCCTTGGCAAAATAGGAAAGAACATTAAACTCTCCCTCGTATTATGCCATAACGAGACTCCCCTGATTGAGGTCCATGAACTTCTTTTCCATCTCTGATTACATCGCCTAAAGAAAGTACTTCCCCTCAATTTTTTTACGAAACTCATCTATGGTCAATTTATCCCTCTCTGCTTCCAAAGTGACGGACTCCCACCACTGAAGTACTGCTCCTACAAGTCGAAATGAGGCCAACATCTTCCTATGAACTGGCGTACACTCCACCATTTATAAATGTTGTTGAATATCTCTCTTCCACCTACTCGCCACTAAAGTATCCAAAATACCAACAAACTCTGGTGGTTGGTCCTTAGTGAAGGCCTCCCTAGATCTATCCCAAATCAATCCAGGTGTCTGGACAGGTAGCACCATCTGTTGTGGTTGTGGTAGTGGATACTATTGAGGCTGAGGTGGTGGAAAATTCCTTAACATAGCTTCCATTGCTGTGGACACTGCCTGAGCCACGATAGTGGCGATCTCTATCGGTCTAACCACATATGGGGTTGGTGGTGGCTGATGTTGCGGATCCTTCTGACCCCCCTCCTCTGTAGCTGGCGTGGTGACACGTATTGGTCTGCCTCTCCTACCATTTTCCATCTGAAAGAAAACGAGATTTGTATTAGTAATTGATCGTAAAGAATACAATGATTCCTAAATATAGGCTCTATACATCAAAGAACATAACGCAGAACGTAACGAGCTCAAACACAGATCTTAAGGACAGTAGAACCGTTCTCTTATACCAACTGTAATGACCCTAATTTTCTCACGTAAAGGTTGGCTAGACACAATACGCCGAAGATGGGTCTTTGTATATAATCTATATCATTCTTAGTATCAACTAAAATAATCATTCATACAATGAATCACGTTTGAATTAAAACTAAATTAACTAGCAGTGAATCATATTAAAACCAATATCCACATCCAACAAAATAATAATCAACATTAGCAAATACAGTCTCGACTCATAATAAAAATGACTCCGGGCTTATGACTTTACAACAATCCAAATAAATAAAGACAAAAAGAAGTAACAACCGAAACTAGAATCAATAAATAAATCTTCGAGGAACATACATTGACACAAAGTTTGATATTCCTTCAGTCCCGCTATCCCTGTCTGAACAAACCTTGGGGGAGGGGGGACATTTTATTTTGGGTCGGCGCCCTAGATTTGCAAGAATTAACTTACTAAATTTAAAGTAAAAAATACAGTTAATTCAAAGTAAGTAACCTCCATCATCACTCGCTTAAAAAATACAGTTAATTCAAAGTAAGTAACCTCCATCATCACTCGCTTGTGTCCAATATCTCACCCCTTAGCTAAGTGTGATATATCTCGTATAACCGAATAAGCCCCAAATAATAAATACTAACTGTGCCACTATAGTATAAAATGTATTAAGTAATATCCAACATCCTGAACCAAAATTATTTATCTTCGTATTACTATTTTCCCGAAGTAACCTAGTCCGTTTGCCCATAAAAATAATAAAACATCTAATATGCACATTACATAGTATTGGGTCTGTGATTTATTGTTTATGTTCTTAGACTCATGAATTAATATCATTATATTTATATAGTCATATATATGTCCTTTCATATATGCGACATTTAAAGGAATCTACTTGTAGTGTCTCGTTCGTGATCTATCGGTAAGTCCAAATGAATCTTTTATCCAATCGTACAACACAAAACACACATAAGTAGGGTGATCCCTATGCAGTACACCAATTAACGACACATACCCAGCAGTGCCAAAGGATCCCAACATCAACACCTACCTCTCGTAGATGGCGCTGCTACGTAGTACCTAAAATGACTTACACAATGTCTAGCCCACCCGTGCTGACGTGTGCTACAGTCCCCAACACACGCAACCCCCACCGATAGGATCATCCACAAACATACGTATGTTCACACAAAAATGTAAGTACATATTATACTCATATACTATGTATAGGTAATCACCCCATAATTATCCCAAAATTTCCCCACTGATTTCCCATAAATAATTACGCTTTTACAATTACCCATCTAATTATTTATTAAAATTTTCCTCTTTAAAAATATTTACGCACCTATAATGGTTCCCCATTTAATATTCGTGTCATAAACGCATTTTTAATAAAATCCTAGTTTACCCAAACACCGTTTAACCCACTCGTATGATTTCCTAAAAATGCCCCGAGTTCAATCCCGACCTAAACTCAACTTGTCCCTAGGACCGAATCAATTCGATTCTTGGCCGAATGATTCTCTTCCAAACCGAGTCGATTCCCACTAAGTCCGAATTGATTCAAAATGTCACATAAGCCCAGATTTGCTAGTTTTCTAGATACGAGATTTCTTATTCCTTCTTCATCTCCCAACCCAAGGGTTTATACCTTTGTAGGGGGATTAAAGATAATCTATGGATTAGAGATAAGCCTCCCTGGCTAATGGAAGATACTTTAAGGGAAGGAAGCATCATGAAGACATCGAGGCAACTCAGCGAGGAGATTAGCCTAAACAACTCACCCTTTACATCATGTTTGTTATCTAGTTAAATTGTTAACATTTATTTAAATGATGTAAAGATTATAATATTATTTAGTGTGAGTCAAACGATACTCGTGAGAGATAAGGCCTGGCAGGGCCTGGGAGAGCTTACGTGCTCTACCGAATGACCTCGTCCTGGGAAGTTCATAGGGACTTAGTTTGGAGGATTGAGAAGTAATTAAGCATTAGGGATTGTCCTGACCATCTTAGATACACCTGGTAAAACACTAAGTAACCTTTCACTATGGAAGCTTGTGCGAGTAGCCTTGAGTTCCATCGTTTGTTAACCCTTGAGCCAAACAGTCCCTTACCTAAAGTCACATCTACTTTATGTGATGTCACTGTCTAGCTAGTCACTGTCAAATCCAAACCCGAGTAAACCGTTATGGTTTTAGGGAAGTCAGATGGTTTGGTGAACTACCTCTATAGGTGACACTCCTCTAATGCACATTTGTTAATCAAAAGGCATGTCTTAACATTTAATGTTTATGACGTAGAGCTGACTAGTCCATCAAGCATTTAATGTTTATGATGTAGAGCTGACTGGTCCATCAGGCGTTTAATGTTTGTGACATAAAGTATGTGGGATGTTTGTTCACAGCTGTAAAGGACTAAGGCATCTCGGGAGTGGTGTGGGGGCTATTTATTGGCCTCAACAACTTTTGAGAGAGGGAGTTCTTCCTATAGATTATTGCTAGAGAGAGAATATAAATCAGAGAGAAGTTATTGCAAACCCGAGTTCTTGCTCACCCACCTTTGTCATTTATTGCGAAGTTTTTAATAGCTAACCAAAGATCTTTAAGAGGTTGTTGGTGTGTTGGCTACTTGCCAAGGTGTATCTAGGGTGCTTACTTCTCTCTCCCTTTGAATGAGTTACTTCCGAGTTCCTATTATTATTATTATTATTATTATTATTATTATTATTATTATTATTATTATTATTATTATTATTATTATTATTATTATTATTATTATTATTTTGAGTTATACACAAGAGTATTGTGAGTTCAATTCGAGTGTTAATCATATATAATATTGTTGGTTTACTTGTGTTTATTAAAGGGTTTATGGGTTATCATTTATCACTATACCTATAGGGGTTATACCTCAACTAGTATTACCGTACCCCCAGGCTTCAAGGGGACTACCCTTTAAAATTTTTTACATAAACATTAAAGTAGGTCTTTAGGGTTTAGTTTATCATCTTAGGTTAATTAGTTTCATAAATTAATAAGGATTTTAGTCCTAAAATCCCATAATTTGACCCCTTTACATGCCTACACAAATCAAATTTTATTTGATTAATCCCACCATGTTCTAACCTAAACAAGGGTCCCAAATATCAAAGTTTCTAGATTTCTAAACATAAATATCTATTCTCTACATATGAATCAATCTCTCCAAATTTCAAGAAATTTCTAATGCAATGATTCATCACTTAAAATCAACCTAGCTTCATCCTAATTTTTGAATTCAACTAACCTATCTCGAATTTGTATTGTTTACATACATGTAATTTAATTATACCCTTTTGCCATCAATTACTTATGAAATCTAGAATCTACATGGAAGAAAACTTCAATGATTTAAGAAGTAATTTGAACATTTAAATTTAAGCAAGATAATTATTGAATGATTATAATGGTTGGATGACTTGTTCTTGAATCTCTTTGACTCCCCTTCTTGAGTTCTTCCCTTTGGATATTTAGTCCCCTCTTACCTTTTTATTTTGGTACCCTCTGGCTGCTAGGTTTAGGTTTTATGAAACGTGGGGAGTCTCTTAACCTCCCTCGTTAACTTATATTACTCTAAATCCCGAGTTAGGCCAAAGTCCAATTTTTACACTACAAGAAAAATACTTATTTAAGACACTTATATAAATGAATTTACATCGCTCTAGAGTGAATTGTGGTAAACCTTTTCTTTCATTTTTTTACATCACTTTTTTAATTAACCCATCTAAATAAATTTTAATTGGTTATGTATACAACATTTTTTTATTAGATGAAACATAAATATAGACTCCCACTCAAACACAACTCTCCCTTCCAATACCCATTCTAGAGGATTTGTACAGAATCGTATGTATAGACGTGTCGTGTCTGTATTGATCCGTGTTTGGATCCACTTAAAACACGAACCAATACAAATACGACACGTCACATCGTCGCAAGTTATCGGAGCAGCACCACAAGGCCCCGCCGGCAAGTTCTCGGAGCAGCGCCGCAAGTCCCGGCCTCATCTCCAAGGGCAATCGCATCAGGTGTGTATATTATTAACTCTTGCTTTGTTCGTTCATTTGTAATCCAAACCCTAGCTAATTAAAAGCACCTTACTCTCATCTTAACATTGCAAAACTCTCTCGGATATACTCAGATATTCAGGTATTAATGTTATTTATTTCTTGTCATCTCATATATGTTACTTAATATTTTATTTGGTATTAATGATACTGATGTATTATGTGGAAAACCCGATGAACCAATAGATACATTTGTCTTTGATTTCACAAGAAAATAGGTAAATTATTATACACATAAGTTTAGACTAATAATGAATGATAAACAATACAAGTTATTGAATGTTTTCAACCGACACACTTAAAATTTCTTCAAGAAGCAAGAAGAAGTTGTGATTCCCCATTCGGGTATGGCATAACTTATGTAATCTACTCTTCTTAGTATGCCTACCAACCATTTGATATTTATTTTAGTTGTGCCCTTGTTTTTTTATTCTCATGCCAGCTCATTTCCTTCTAATATTATTACTCTTAAGTTTAGGTTACGAAGGTTATTTCTTGAACCACCTTGTTATATGGTATTACGTTATGACTTATGTATATAAATTGTTTGGTGAAATCGCTCAAAACCCGCTATGAAGTGTTTCGAGAAATTTGTGGGTTTATTTTAACTGTTCACTTCAAATGACTCCACATTTGTCATATATATTATGACCGAAGTAAAGCTAAGATTAAGACCAAATTCCATCACAAGATATATATAACTACAGGTTAATACATGCATTACAATCACACCCATATAGTGCCACCATTACTTGTAGACCTTAAGGTAGCATCGACACAAAAAGTGAGTATTATAACCAAGTCTCTGTTTTTTTTTTGCATTGAAAGAAAATTAGAATTTAACTAGAACTATATTCCTAAGTATTAGCTAGGGAGTACAATACTTCTACCAAAAAAGACATCACATTACGTGAAAAGAATATCCAAAAAAATATAAATGGTGAAATGCAAAGTTCTTCGGTAAAACAATAGGTACAAGGATGTGTATGGATCCCGGTATGCCAATGGACCTTTAAAAGACTCAACTTGCACTCTTAAATGCCCAATGCTATAATATATTATCACAATAAACAATCGTGTTTAACCATTAATTCTTTAGCCTTTCCAGACTTCATTTAATATTATAGTGTTCTCACATTCCATGTTCTAATTTATGGTTGAGATTTTGATTTAGTTAATCATCTTTATATAGCTCAAACTATAACAATGGTAAACAACCAGAGTTTCCTTAACTCAATCAAAGTCGATTTGTAGTTCCAACTCTAGTCTTTATAGTACCCATTCTTTGAGAATAGTGTGCCCTTACACTATTAAGTTCAAAATAACACATTGGCATTGTCAAATGAGTTTACATGTAGTTATAAGTTCATTACATCAGATGCAACACGTTGTATTAATAAACAGTTGTATAACTACAAATATCACGCTTCCACATATTTATCTCTAGTGCGCTAGTTCAACATATGTAGCTCTAGTATGTTGGTTCAACATTAAAATGCAACATATTTAGCTCTCGTACACTTCACATTAAAATGTAACATTAAAACCAATTCTTAAAACAAAAACAAAACTAAAAGATGTGCGTATACTTACGAAAACAAAGACATCGAAACCCATCAAAAGTGACGTGTAGTTTCATATGAATATAAATGAGTTTCAATCAATCAATCTAGCAAGGAAAATCCATAATAATTTCACAAATACCATCTAGTTCTGATAAAGTATCATTTAATTCCCCTATTTAAATTGTCGTAATCCATCCTCTTAAAATTTCGTACTTCGAAGGAATGACTAATTGGTTATATCATATATGGTTATAGTTCAACCTTTTATCCTTTCCAATTATATAAGTTGAATGCCAACGCGGGTCCCCCTGTAAAATTTTATCTTTGGACCATTGATTCTCACATGATGAATCTTGTTCTTAGTATCTAGATGGTGGTGCTTCATTAGCGCATTTGTTAGACAATTGATTAGGCACCTTGCTGTGCTACTAATCAGTATGAGTCCCAATGAATCTACCTGATCCAGTCCCCCCTATATTCAATCCCTAAACTCTCATTCTCTTTAAGATTATATTATGTCTTATGCATCTCAGAGGCCTCACCTTTTTCAAACTCTCCAGATTGATTCTTTTGAACAAATGCAAGACCCAAAATAGTTCCTGATATTGCTAATTCATCTTCTTGTTCCCCTATTGATATTTCTTCGAGTTATGTGTCCATACCCAAAGAATCTACTGTACCCCATGAAGTCCGACTCCGTGGGGGTTGATTATGATAGAAAAACATAAGAAAATATAATGACTCTTGCACAAATTGTGAAATGAATATATAAATATAATTACAATTAGCTATATGTTTAAATTCATATACCAACTAAGCATACATTAGCTCGTCTTCTTTTTCTATGTATGGAGGAAATACCAAATTCTTTGAATCAGCAAAAGTATCTCTCCAAATAGGTGATACTTCAGCAACATGCGAATCTATAACTCTTTCAGGGATGACCACTAATGCCTCCTTGAGAAATAATTCTAATGTAGTGAAATGAAGGAAAGCAGCATCAGCTTTGCGTTTCCATTGACCATTACCTGGCTCTGAATGGAAAAAACCAAGTAAAGGCTTGCCCAAATCGCGAATATCTGGTTTATTAGAACTGTATGTTCCTAGGATTGAATCAGCATATACCTGGTACTTTTCAATTACCTGACGGCGAGAAAGGTCACAGATATATCTTTAAAGAATTAGGTAAGGCGGATTGTCTGCTTTGGATACCAAAAAAGCTTGTCTACTTATCCCAGATCTTCCAGTATTGTGTGTAAGAGCTTGTGCACTAGTTACAATCTTTCTTTATTATTGTTGTTGTCTACAGAATTTTAGTGGTGCCTTATGAATCAGAGGCTTATTCATCATAAGTGATAAAGACAAGTCAGTGTAGAGAAGTTTGATTGTAAACGATTGATATGGTAGAAGACAATGATGCAGAAGATATGAAATGTGACTAGTACTGAAAAGAGTGCAAAGACATTTCGCAAAAGCCGGGAGAAGTCTTAGTTGGACCATGGAGGCTTTTTTAGTATATACAAATTTATCTTTTTATTTGTCTTGGTAGATCACATAACATATATGCGGATGGTGGAATAGACCACCACCCTAGTTGCTATGTGGAATATCAATTGTTACTAGGATAAAACACCGGACCACCAGTTCAAGATTCTCCCATCTTCTTGGTGACTTGTTACATGAGCTTCATAATCATTTCATTCGCGAGCGTGCTTGCTGACTATAGCAGTCATCCAGTTCAGTTTTATTCCATCTAACAACTTAGTTGGTTTTCAATTTTTCAAACACGAGTACAATTGAGGAACTGTTAGTTTCTTCAACCTAAGAATTCATTCTTAAGGAAACAACTAATTATTTTTCTGCACACTACAGTTGGGGAAACTCCCCTATGGTTTCAGAGCAAATACATGGCTCATTCCTCCCATTGCCACACAATTACCGTCTACTTTCCCTCCTCTACCTACAGAGGGCGAAGCATGGGGCAGAAATGGGGGTGGTATAGGAAGAGATGGAAAAAGCGATTTGCTACCTTGTTCCAATGATTTCTTTATTTGTTACATCTATGCCTTGTAAGACAACCAAGGAGAGACAAATTCATGATAGAAAATCTTTCCTTCTTGACAGCCTATTTGTAGATGTTGCGATTTTTCGGACTATTTCTGCCACTCAACATGTAACGGGAAACTCGAATTTAACCTCTTCGGCTGTAAATGAGAAATGTACTTATACAGAGAGAGGAGGGGATTTAAGCATAACTGTTACGAAAGATGTTTATGATGCTAGTTGCAAAGTGGATACTAATATTCATGGGTCTCAAGCGACTGGAGTGGATCAAAAAAACTTAGTACGAAGAAACTTGCTGAAAGGGATCACTACTGATGAAAATATTGCAGCCCATTTAAGAACATCTTGAAATGTGATTAATTAATGATATAAATTTGAATTTATGATTTTCTATTATAGGGTGTGTTTGATTGGAATAGGTGGGAATTTCCCACCCCAAAGAAAAGAATTCCATGCAAAATGTTCAAAATGTGCATTACCAGGTTGTATTTTAGTAGGCCTGGAATTCTTTTTCTATCAAATACAGCAAAAATTAGAAGATATGGAAGCTTCCATTTTTTCCATGGAAAATATTGCTAATCAAATAAACTGTTAGAAAAAACTTCTGTGGTTTATGCTAACAAGACTGAACAGAATTGTATATTTTGAATGCAGGACATTGCCACTGTAGGTGTGATCAACATAAGGTATTGTGGTTTCATTGCTGTTGTGAAAGTTGAAGGGGATACAATAACAAGGTGGGTGTTCCATCTAAAAGCCTTGAACTTCTTGATCAGTTTGATGGTGGCGCCATTGCTCTCAATATTAACAGGTTTCCTCTACTAACCTGTATTGTGTATATGGCATATATGTTTGAAATATTTACATATCATTTGTATTTTTTCAGGCATCTATAAGTGGATGTAGCAATTTTCTCATGATGTTATAGATCTACTCGTAATACCAAGGATCATTTAGTTGTTATGTATTAATCAAGAGGACTGATTTTCCGGAGAGACTGCTGTGTTAATGTGGATGGTTATGCTTAGTGTTTACTATATGATGACACTTGTTCATGGATGAGATTTTTCGGATGTTTAAGATTAGGAAATTTTATAAATTTTGGATTTTTTTATTTATTTAAATTAAATTTTGAAACATGAACACTTCCTAAAGAAATTTTTGAGGATCTGGTTGATCTTAAGCATTTCCTCTCAATCTGTACCAGAATTTTCTCTAACAATGAAACCGAAAATCTTTTAATCAGATCCGATACATCCTTAGCGTTCTAATATATTAGATTATTTTCAGTGGGGAAAATATTCTTAAGGGATTATTATATATGTGTTCCTCTCCAGGATCATAGTTCTTAGACATGGGATTCGTAGAGACTATGAGGTTTGGGCATGGATACAAATTCTGAAAGCGTGGGGGATGGGGCTGTGTAGGAAAACTTACTGGAAAATATATTTTCAGATATAGAATAAAAAAGAATAAACAATAACTAGTTATTTACAACGAGTAAATCTAATGTTACAAGGTTGTACCACGAAACATATAATTTATAGAGCACAACAAATACTATTATTCTGGTAAAAAAAATTAAGAATATGTATCATGTATGTAAGCATATAGATATTTAATTAATGTATATTACATAAATTTAAGTTTAACTATGATGATCACACTAATCTTCCCGGGCCCTTCTGTTAATGGATTCTTCGATTATTGAGAAAAATTTGTTTGGTTTCTTCTACCATTTTTTTCTGCATACAAAAAGAGACATATTTCTTGTTTGTCATCCAAAAGTGTTGGGCGCATGTCCGAATTAGATATATGTAATATATAAACGTATATGTATATATATTCACATTATGCAATAGTAGAAGAAGTTTTGGACATGTGCCCATGAGCGCACAGAGAGAGTGTCTGTGCTTCATATCTTCTAGTTGAGTTCTTTTTATTTATTATCATGTATTGTCCTAAGCCTGCATTAGTTTCGTTTATTTCTTATAATTGACTATTTATTCTTTAATGTGTCAACATGCATCTACTTAATCCATGGGTGGATGTTTGGAATTTCATTTTTTTCTCTTTATAACTTGTGCTAACCTCCCTACGTTTGTTCTTGATAGTCTTTGCAAGAGCTAATTGACTTATCCCAAAAATATTACAATGAAGTTTCTCTTTCGAAACTGGTAACCGCGGAATATTATTTGATTTGTTTTCTGATCAATCTGTCCATATTTATTAGTTTTTGATCAAGTTGATTATTTAGTCGAGCAATACAGGTTACAGATTTTGGTTCCTTGGAACTCTCACCAGTCGATGGCCGAACCCTAACCGATTTTATACATACCCGTGGTCTTCGAATACGTTCATTGGGACAAGTGGTAATTACCTTAATTTTGATTGTAAATAAGAATACGAGATAAGTTCAAACCCCTTTGATTTCTTATGCACGTGCGAGTGTGAGTAAGTTTGTATATTTTGTGTTCCTCTCTTCATATCATACACCATTTTATTTTATAACATCAGCGTGGAACACCTTGTATTCATAGTTGGACCAGCAACTCTGTTGTGTTCTTGCAATAAACTTATATAATATTTATGCCTGAGTCCCAATATCTTTGACCATAGAGGTTAACATCACTCACTTTCTTACATTAACTTTTTTTATTCTCAATGTTTAAGTGAAACAATAATAAGTTTTTAAGAAGGAATTATTGGCTGCTTTACTTTTATCAGCTTGTTGTGTGCATGTCTTTACTTTAGACAATGGGTTGTGTCCATATTCATTATCCTCTCCCAAGACCATCTCTTACACTCTCTCTCTCCATTCTTTCCCACGTCTCCTCTGTCTTTATTTCCCCCGTCTCTCTATTTTCACTTGTTTTTTAAATCTTCCATTGTTTCCTATCTCTCTTTTAAAAAGGGAATTAATAATTAGGCCCCTTATTGACACTTTTTAAACATTTAAGAACAATTTACTATTAGGTCCACTTGTTATGCCACTAGTGTGGATTTCTACAAGAAGAGAACTAGTGCCCTAAGTGTTTAAAATTTGTCAAAATTTCTTTAGTATTTAAAATTTGTTTGCGAGGGAACTCAGAGTACTTTTCCTAAAAAAAACCACTCAATGCAACTTTTCCTTATAAGCCTATTCAATCTTTCGACTCTAAAATGTTCACATGAGACTAGAACAAAATGACACATTGAATAAAATCAGATGTGGCCATCACCAATAATTGAATAAAAAATTAAGGAAAATGGAAAGTCAAATTCAAGCAACGAAAACTTTCGTCATCTCTATCTAGATTTAATGAAGTCGATTGAATAAATGAAATAAGAGTGATCGAACCTCGCTAACCACCAACAGGTTAGAGAGAGTAGAAGCGAGTTTGGCAAAGGTTCAATCTTCTATTAAAGAAGTTGCTCAAAACAGAAACATGACATCTAACCACCAAGACACAGATTATGTTCCTCATGGTCCTTCTTACAAGAATGCCAATGATTTTCATCAGTAATTCAATATTCAATTCACCCTCTATCCACCATAATCATTTTGGCAGCATTTTCTATTTGTCGAAAAATTGAAGGGCCACAAATATGAAAATTTTAAAATTGCAAAGGAGACTAGATAATATGATATTTCTTGGGTCAATTGCTATCGGCTCCCTTTCGTTATGGCATATGTTGATGTGGTTACTAAAATCTAACGTAATATCATCTTTTACGAAAACCGTTTAGTTAATCTTTTAACCAACACAGTTTAGCTTATTATAACCCCCCCCCCCCCCTCCACACACACACACACACACACACACACACACATATATATATATATATATATATATATATATATAGAGAGAGAGAGAGAGAGAGAGGCAGACTCATGTGCACACTAAAATTTGCACACTAAGTTTATACATCATTTTTTTTCAAATAACAAAAAAAAAAAATTTGACCTGATTATTTTATGGGTTTCTTGAAATGTTTAAATATCACACAAAATAAATCATCTAAAAAAAAACTTTTTTGCTATTTTAAAAAAATTAGTCCAACTTTTGTAGTTTTTAAAGTGCTTAAAAGCTGTGAAAATTTGGCCGATTGTTTTAAAATAGCCAAAAAAAAAATTGAGTTGATTTTTTTATATGGGTTACTTGAAATGTTTAAATATCACACAAAGAAAATCATGTCAATTTTTTTTTTCTATTTTAAAAAATTGATGTGCAAACTTTAGTATACACATGAGCCCCTCCCTCTCTCTCTCTCTAGATCTCTATGTGTATATATATATATATTGTTTTATATATTCATGTGATGATTAAATTATTTGAGATTTCGCCGATTTCATAATTTTTTCACAACAATTGGAATTAATTTGAGGTAAAATGTCCTTATAAAAAGAACTGTTTTTACTGATTGTGAATTCGTCTATTGCCTCATTACTTTGCTAAACATTTATAAGTTTAGTGATATGTGTTTGTTGTTATGATGTGTTAATAATCAAAATATTGGCTCTTGAAATTTTTATTTTATTTCATATTATATAAGAATAATTATGTGTTGTTAGTTGATATTTGTTTATGATAGAATATCATATACCATTATTATCATAAAGTATAGTTGAATATGATTTGATAGTAATGTAGTAAATTATAAAAAGGTATTTACATCACTATTATTGTTTTTAATTCCCGGGGTCAATAGTATAGCAATTGATCCAACAACGACACAAATTTACATCAACATTTGTGGTCGCTTCAAACAACCTACTATGTTGAAATCTGTTGTTGAATTTGTTCATATTACACCTCTATAATCACATATCCGTATTACACTTCTACGCCCGCGCATCGCGCGGGGTACTTGCTAGTAGTTATAGTAATAGTACCACAACATCCTTTTATTTATTGCCGATTTATCATTTGCTTGCTCTTTTTTCGCACATGGACAAATAGGTTATTTTTTCTTTTGATTTATCACTACGAGCTCCACAATTATATATAAGTTTGACTAAATTTAATAGTGTCTAAAATTCACACTATTTAGTCTGACATAAAAATTAAAAGTTTAACATGTTGGACTAAACATTGGGGGTGGTGCTTCACTGGGGAGTTCGTTGTTGGGTTTCGGTGTTAGAAGAGAGGAAGGGGGGATGCATTTTTTTTTGTTGGGGTAGGGGATGTTGGGAGGAGGCTATTGGATTTTTGGAGGTGGGGGATTGCTATATTTTATTGTTGGGGGTTGTTATGATGATTCTCGTGAAGATGTTTTTAATTTTGACACGTACAAGACATGAAATGATTATAAAAGAGTCCCAATATGAACACAACGTATTGTGTGAAGTTTGACTAAATTTAATAGTGTCTAAAATTCACACAATTTAGTCCGACATAAAAATTAAATGTTTAAGAATTTTATCGTTCTTTTTACTTATGCTTAATTAAATTGTTATTATGTGGTTATTTTCGTTATATGGATTTTCATAAATTGGTTTCGTGTTACAAGTGATTATAATATTTTCTTTATTCTTTTGTAGGTTTATGGAAAGTATTTTTTTGAAGAAAGAATGGAGCGGGCATTTGTGGTGGAATGTTGATGACATATTTGGTTTATAATACAACCTGTTAGGATTCCCACAAAATTCTATGTGTATCCTTTATGGTTTCTTCAAGGTTCTATTCGTGAACAAAGTTTTTTTTTACTTTAAAGAAAAAATTTATTGTCATGAGGAATTGAAGACATTGGTTGCAGATCAAAATTGGTGGCGATTATATATTGTTCTTCTGCTGGCAATGCCTTCTTTGGATGTTATGGTTTGGACGAGTGTATAGTGAAAGTTGTATAAGTGTCTCACAGTTTCCTTTTGTGAAACTCTACCATAGTGCCTTTTTCATTCTTATCGCGCCAAGTTTTTTCCCGTAAGTGGGTTTTTCCCTCGTACATCTGGTGTTGTGATTATTGTTTTACTTTTTTAAATATTTTAGAATCATTATCCTAATTTAAGAAGATAGTACTTATATTCTAAAACTTAGTAAAATATCTTGTCACGTATACTTTTAGGATTGTTTACCCTTTTATAATAACAAATTATTCCTCCATTTTGTTGAATTAAGTGAATTAATTTTTATTTGTGTAGTTACTATCAAGTGTCACACTCTCAACTAGTATCAGAGAGGTTCTCCACTGTTTTAGGTGTTATAACCTATTTTATATCCTTTTATGTGCAATGGATGGAAGTTCAATCCACCGACCACCTCTATTTAATGGTAACAATTATTCCTAATAGAAAGCTCGTATGTCCATATACTTGATGTTTATTGATGATAAGATTTGTACTACTGTTTGTTTGGGATGGAATGTCCTATTGTTGTCTATAATGTTCATGTAAAAAATATTAGATCTAGTTGGGACAACAATGATTTTAAGGAGAGTGGGTGGAACATGAAGGGACTTAACTTTATTTTAGTTGTGGTTCCCCATCTTAGTTTAGGTGTATTTTTACATGTACTATGTCTAAGAAGGCATGAAAAATCTTATAGATGGCCTACTAATGAACCTTCATTATAAATCACTCTAATATTCAATGTTTAACCAACAATTTTTAACCTCTCACCATGAACGGGAATGAAAATTTTACATAATTATAAGTCGAGCTGAACGACATAGTAACGCTTGCATTTTCTTTAAGGAAGACCATAAATGAGGATATAATTGTATGTTAAATCATATAATCTCTCCTAAGTAGGTTATGTGGCAAGGTAGATTCCATATAAGAAGTTAGATCCTTACCCATAATGGCTTTTCTAGTAGATTTGTGGTTGGTTCTCTTCAAAACTATGAGGCACATTTGTTGTATCGTCGAGGAATGACCAATAATCCATCTCCTAGTTTGATTATCCTTGAAGTAAATGATAAATATACGACCTTCATTACTAAAACTTTTTCCAATACTTAATAAAAGCAATTTCAATCTAAAGATAGATATTGTAGATAGATATGAAAATTTAGGCAAGATGCTACTTGGAGTCCCTAAAGTTTGGAGATTTTAAATTTTTGCTTGAGTCTAGAATTTTGAAGCTAAAAACTGATCTAATAGTCTCAAGTAGTGTTGATGGTGGCTTTGATAATTCAAATACTTTCACGTCTAAAGCCAAGGTTAACATTTATTTTAGAGTTTCAAATTATTTTTCGAGATGTTAGACAAGGTCAACCCAAATGTAACATTCCTCGTATTTACACATGTTCGCATTGCGGTAGGAAAATTCACTTTAGGGCATTCTGTTATTATCTTATAAGAGATGTTAGGAAGTCTAGATTAAGTGTCACCATATTTCTCATGACTCGAGGCGTTAGGTATACATCTATTTGGGTTAGGAAATAGATTTTAGAGATATTAAATGTTAGACTGGTTGACTATCGCATGCTTTCACATGACTCTTATCTTGCTATATCATATGGGCGATTGTTTGCATGTTTACATATACTGGCTTTTGTACTTCAAGATATGTGTGTTTGCTAGTTGTATATGTTCTGAATCTTTTGTATTTTTTATTTTTCATTTTTTGGGTCCTATTAAAAATAGAAAAAGATTTCTTTTGTTTATGTGTACTTTAGTTTTACTCATTTTGTGTGGCATATCTTTATGTTTGAATCATATATCATTCCCCGTGTCCATGTGGATAGAACTTTGGTTTTGAATATTAATTATTAAAGTGTATTTTTATCTTACTTGGATGAAGTAGTTTGACTTTGATTGTCTTAATGGGTTCTCTTTGTATATGCATCCACATACACATGCAGGAGATCTTTTGAATGTTAACTCCATATGTAAATTTGATCTTTGTGAGATGTTCTCCTATCAATTTTGTCATCTACATATTTTATGACTATGAGGGGATTTGTGCATGTAAGAACCATTGCTCGTGAGATTTATTTGAAATGTATTAAAAATAGATGAGGGTGCATGGGAAAGGGCTACGAAAGGAGAAAGAGGGAAATCTACCGTTGGCAAGATCCTAATGAAAAGATTAAAGGCAATACAATAAAATAAAATGCCAAAGGCCAACATAATTTTATTTGTTTGATCTTTCAAAAGATATAACTTCAAAACAGTTGAGAATTGAAAAGAAAAGAAATTTTGAAATGTGTTTATCTTTTAATGGTGTTTAGTTGAAGAACAATGAGCTTTCACAATGAATCCTAGTTATGCTTATTTTTTTCATAACGCTATTGATTTATAGAATCATCAAAATTCTAACCTTGTGTACATTGTGCTTGTTTGTTCCTTGAGTTCAATTTATATTATCATATGAGGCTAAATCTAAGTTTGATATAGTGCTACTATCAAATATAACTCTTTGAACGTATTTAAGTGATTGGGTCATAATTCGTTTTTATCTAGTTCACACCCCTTCACACCATTTATCACATGTTTATTTAGACACATTTATGCCATATGAGTGGGAAAAGCTTATTGCGTTTAGTGTCTTGTGTGGAGTTTATACCTATATATATGTTAATTTTTCACTGGTATCTTTTTCATATTAATATATATGATATCATTTGCTTTGAGTCTTTTCTTTTACATCTAGTCCTTGTATGCTATTTATTCATATTGGTATCCTTCTTGTTGCTACTTTTCATTGATACCCCATGCTTATCTTAGTAGATTTTAGTTTGTATCATTTTGCTATCGCATTTTAGTTGGTATCTATTGCTCTTTGTGTGGATTAGTTGTTCTTGTATTGCCAAGTTTCTTCGTTGTACTTGTATCACTATACACCAATGCATAATATATTTAGTTTTTCCTTTATGATTATCCCTTGTTTCATTTAGTGGGAGAATTATTTTAACTAGGGGAGAAATTATTATTTTCTGCACCTAATATTCGTCTATTCCTAAACAAAAAATGGAGAGAAATGGTGTTGTTGAAGCCAAAAACTAGACTGGCCTAATTAATTGATCACAAATAAAAATGAGTAATAGAGACAGGATTTTTAAAGTGGTTCGTCTAAAAGAAAAAACCTACATCCACTGTTGTATATTGTTTTGGGCTTGTTCAATTGCCTCTTGTCTCGTTATTCATCTCCCTTAGGGGTAGGGTTTACAATGTATTTATAGCCCCTTGAGGGTATATAAGAGTTGAAATACTAAATGATGAAATGCCTTTATAACATAGTCATTTACATTTATACAATGTTAATAATGTATACAACTATTGATGATTTACTGTCATTATTGGTCAGTCTTCCTAGTGTTGGTCGAGCTTCTTTGCCCTGTAGGTCGGCATTCCATCAGTTGGTCGGTGACTCACCCTCGCTAACTTGGATAAATGCCCAGATGGATAACACGTGTAATCTGTTGAATGGTCCACGTAGCAGGATAATTTTTAGTATCAACAGAAGCCCCCAATGTTTCATGCTTGAGGTTTTTACAAGAGTATGGAACATTTAGCTCTTAAAGTTGCTCGGGCAATAATTTTGAGGCTTGGTCGGTTACTGACTTACCATACTTGTAAATTTAATGACTTTAACTATCGGTACATAATGTGGATAGTATTTTTTTAATTATCCACAATTTTAGCAAATCGTTTTGGGGTAAATATGTCTTTTTTATCTTTAATCGCCAATAGTTCAATCGAATTATTCCTTTTAATCATTACCTTTCCAATTTTCAAGGTAACCTATAAAGGCGGGAAAATCCATGATCGTCTTTTAACTCAAACATTCTAAGTTTTTTTTGTCGTTGTGTCTTCATACTTTCTCTCTCTCTTATGCGATCGTTCTTTGTTCTTCAGTTCTTGCTCAATCCTTAAATTTTATAAGAATCTTTTCCTTTCTCTTTTTCTTCTTCTTTAATCATGGTTTATCCTGTTACTTCTCTTGATGAATTCAGAAATGAATGGAATATCCATTCATGGGTAAAACTAGAACATCCTAGTTTTCTCGCTGATATTTTTTCATTAGCTGAGGGTGATTGGTTTCCCTCCATTTTTATTACTGAATGTGGGTTTACCTTTCCCCCAAACCCATTTTGTCTTGAATTTTGCCAATATTTTGATATCGTTCCAGCTAGGGTAGCCCCCAATGCCTTAAGAGTAGTTAATGGGGTATATAGATTAAACCAACTCCATGGGACTCATTTAGGGATCCCATAAATTATGTTTTGCTATAAGTGGGTAACTAGCGATACCACTTTCTATTTGAAAACTAGGGTTGTGAACAAAGCATTAGTAGTTAAACTTCCTGACTCCAATAGAGATTACTTTGAGCATGGTGTAATTGTTAAAAATTAACAACATGCTCCTTTGACCGGGAATGCTGAGTACCAGGGGCCTAGGGACCCACCAAGTGGAAATGGGATATGTCTTATTTATTTATTTGCCTTTCTTTGCATATTCTGATAAATGCTAATATTGATGTAAACTTTGTTAATTTTGATTGTAGTTGATCGAAAGAGAAAGTGTCCCAAGGAGTGTGATATCAACCTTAGAGAGCTGAAGTTCATCTGGGGCATTCATCAGAAAGTTGGGGAAGAGCATACCAGATCAAGCTCATACTTATTGTAATATAGTAACACCATCGTCTCCTTTGTTGATCGCCCAACTATAGCTTCACCATCTCCTTTAATCAACCTTGATCAAGACCCCATCTCCACATCCCCTGCCACTGCATTTTTTAGTGGTAAACCTACTACTGTTTTCTCTTATTTAGATTCAGACCTACCTCTTGCTGCTTCCTTAAGGAAGAGGAAGTTTCCCAATATTTTGGGTGACATAACTGCTATTAAGAAGGCTGATGCCGAGAAGAATCCCCCATCCAATAATGGGGATGTTAAGAAGAAATTCCCCGTTGAGAAAGCTGATGTAATACACCTTAAGAGGCTGAAAAAAGGACTCCCTTTTCGGCTGGCAGAAGGGTCTTCAGCCAACACCGACCAACAAGAGTTGGTTAATATATCTATTTCTGGATCACAAGTGGCTCTTGGCCCTAGTTTGGTCAGACAATTAATAAAGTCTGGTACATTGTCAGACCATAGGGGTGCTGCAACTGTACTGCCCTAATCAAAGAGGTCTGAAAGGGCTGCTCAAAGCCTAGCTCTGGTAATTTTCTTTGCCTTCTTTATCTCTTTGTTTGATATTTTTTATATTAACTTGCCTTGTTTTATTTTTGCAGTTTTTTGCTGACTTCAACAACGTATTGGAGAAGGATAATGATTTGCGTTCTTATTCTCATGAGGTTGAATAAGGTTTTGATGAGCTTAAGAAGTCAGTGATTGACTCCCAACATGCATTGGCCAATGAGCATAAAAAAATGGAAGGAAAAAATAAAAGTTGCAGAAGAAGATGCAGTGGATGCTCCGAGCCAAGTTACTGAAAAATATAAGATCACCAAGTTGTAGAAGGATTTGGACGCTGAGAAGGATCTCTTCATTCCTGAGAAGGCCAAAAGAGCTAAGGCCAGGAAGGCTGGCTTCAACAAGGGCTGGGACAAAGACATTGGGGCTGCTTTTTTGCAAATTGAATTTACGAAGAAGAAATGCTTTAAGGATGGTTGGTCGGCAACCTTGGTGAAGGCTGGAACCCCTCAAGATTCTGAAATCTTCCTTAGATATGATCAAGAGCTCCTACTAACATGGATGAGGATATTGAAGATGATGGTGTTTTAAGTGACTCCCTTATGGTATTGTATTTTATCGACTAACAACAAGGTGTTAACTTCTTTGCTCCTCCATCTAACAGCCACCTGCCACTGCCACTGCCTGCTCTTACTTATACTTCTGTTGAACCTACCCCAAACGTGAAAAAGGTGTAGATCTGTCTGAGAAGCCTTTATTTTTTTCTTCTGCACTTGTAATTTTTCTTTTCTTTTTTCTGATGTGTATGTACTTGACAATTTATCAATGAAAATAAATTTTCTTTCTCTTTTGCTTATTTTTTCTCCATACTTTATACTATATTATTGATTGAATATTCTTCTTGCTTTTGATAGTTCATGGATAAACTGTAATACTTATCCTCTACTGATTTCAAGCTACTTAAGAGATGCAACGAACTTTTTAAATATGGTCATTTATCTCTGATCGAGGAAGATCTAATGAAATTGCTTGGGGGAAGGTGTGTTTGAGCAAGCCAAGGAAGCTTATCTTCATCTGAAATGCCTTCTTGATTGGGAAGTGGCCAAAAGTGTTGCCTACTATGAAATGATTGAAGTGCTGTAGGAGGACCATAAGGAGGTCAAGTCTCTTTTTCATGTTGACTATGAGAATAAGTACAAGGCTTTGAGCAAAGGTTGGGGCTTTGAACAAATGTTGGAAAAATTTGCTTCTCACTTTAGAAGACATAAATTTTTGCTCAACCGTGAAGTAGAGGAAACCAGAGCCATTGCTAAACTTTTGGAGGAGGAGAACAATAATTTAAGAGATGATCTATATTCCTTCAAGTCTTCTTCTACTAATGTTGCTACTAACGAAGAAGGTCATTCTTTCTTGGAAGATAAAAATGCCAAGTTAAGGGAAGAATTGGAAGCATTGAAAAAGACCAAATTCGCCTCTTCTTCCCGAGCAAGAATTAGACCTGGCCGAGGTATTATAGATGAGGCTAGGACTCAACAAACCCTTGTTAACCAAGCTTCCCAGCTGAAGGCCAAGAACCAAGCCCTTACTGAGATGTCCTAGAAGCTTCAAAATCAATTTGAGCAACTTGCCACTCAGTTTTCTCAATTACAAGCTAAGAATGGAGTGCTCAAAAAATTCTATTATCAAGTTGAGAGGTTGACGTTCCAGTTTCACAAGAAACCTAGAGAAATTTGAATTTAAGGTTATAATGAAGCTTTGGGGAATTATGATGCTAGGTTTAAACATGCCCAGAATAAAGGCTACAAACGGGGTTAGACCAATTGCCTAACAGTGCTGAAGGTGGACCAAGATAACAAACTGTGGAAGTGGTATGATTCCTGGTTGCTCAACCTTGAAGACCCCCCCTTTCAGACTGGGTGTTAGCTAGAATTCCCCAATTCCTGATTTCTAAATATCTGGGAGACTATGGGTTGCATGAACAGATGAAAATTGTTCAACCTCCTCATCTACTAGATCGGCCAAGCAGTAACAATAGGAGAATTCTTTAAGACTTCAATTTCATCAATTCTCCTTACACTTTTGATGATTCTCCAACTGGCATGGATCCAGTTTCCAAAGCTGAGGGGAAACACCCTTTAGAATAATGTCATGTATTTCTTTTGTAAACACAGTTATGTAATCATTATTCAAATGAATGAAAATCATTTGATTAATTTATCTTGTTGATCTCTGAATGTGACTATTTTCTTGATGTGAATGATTTCTTCTATTTCATTAGTTCTATTAACACACTTAGATTAAAATCTAAATTTAGCATCAATTACCAATGAATACATAGGTTCTACTAGCATACTTATATTAAAATCTAAATTTAGAGCTATTTACCCATGTGTCTCCAAAGGTTTTACCGACATACCTAAGTGCTTAGGTTTTCCCTATTAGTTTTCAGTGGTGTGACCAGGCGTATGCTGAATATGTGCCTACATTCCTCTTAAGGAATGTTCGCAACGTTCTTCCTACACTTTGCCCAGTAGGATAAAGATCTTATTTTATTCTTATATTTGTTGACCATCTTGAGGTCGCAATAACTTGTTTGGTACTCTGCCGATCAAGTTTTGATTTGTGCCTAGAAACTTATTGCTTATGCCGACTAACCTTAGGCCTGCTTTTGGAGAAGACCCTTGTGCCGAGCAACATTTTGAAGTTTTTCTGGAAACTTTTAAGCTTATTCAAGATCAAGTATATAAGTAGGTAGTGCATAGCACTAGTACTCCCAAAACATTTGGAAAAACAAAAATTGGAGGAAATATCATTTTATTAATACTAAAAATTGATATTGAACTGAGTACAATTGATTACATTAGTGGTAATATTTTCTAACATGCTCAGCATGCCACATATTCTTGAATTCTTTCCCATCCAAAGTCTCAATCCGGTAAGTTCGAGGTCGAATGACTACAGAAATAGGATAGGTCCCATGTCAATTATCTTCAAGTTTATTATATTTCTGGAGCACCTTCTTCAGCACATAATCTCCTTCCTTTAAGTTGGAAGGCTTCATCCTTTTATTATAAAACCAAGTTATGTGCTGCTGGTAAGCGGTATTTCTTATAGCAACATCTTCTCGCACTTCTTCCAGTATATTCAAATCCAATCTTCACATTAAATCACTCAAAGGAGAGTTAAATTTTAAAACTCAATGGGATGGAAGACCCAACTCAGTAGGTATGTATTTCTACGTATTTATGATTTAATTAATTGGGAAAATACGTTTTAGTTAAATTACATGTGTGACGTAATTTAATGTGATTAAATAATAAATGTGAGGATTAAATATTAATCGAGAGACAGAGACTGCTTAATATTATATTATGAGATTTACTATGTGTGTGAATAGTAAATATTGATAGTGAATTTTATGTATGTCATAGAGAGTGATATGGGCGTATTTGTTATTATCTCACCGGGAGTCGCGTGTAGAATATTTTGAGGTGAGAAATGAGGAATATAATTTTAGTGACTGAAATGATAATTTAGAGGTCACTAATGAGTCCATAAGGGTCGAAATAGTCAAAATCGTATACCCGAGGGTACTAGTCAGGTACCAGATCATTTTTGGGCTAACCGGGACCGTATGAGGGCGTTCTAGTCTTTTGGTATACGGGGTGAGAAGACCCGGGGATAGGGTTAGAAATCTAATAAAACAAAGGAAAGACATTAGAGAGAAGAGATAAACAATTCTCAACGCCTAAGTAATTGGTGAAGGATTCGCGGGGTTCTTGCACCACAAACTAGTTGGGAAGGAAGATTGGAGGAGAAACATATTCAATCACCAACAACCATCATGAAATCAGATCATCTTTGAATAAGGCAAATGGTTATTGCAAATTATTTTGAGTTATAATATCCATGCGTAGGATTTTCAAGTAATTGATTTTTAAGAATATTCTTCGACAAAAGGATTTAATTAATTGCATGTTTGGGTAGAAATCACATGTAGTTAAATCTATATCTATAGACGATTAAAAATCAGAGGAATCATGATGGTTAAAATGAATTAAAAATCTAGGTTGATGATTAAAAACATGGGAAGAACATGTCATATTAGGGTTCTTGGATAATTGGAAGAATTGAATTGTTCTGGGTTAAGTTGGAAGAATTTATATTGTTTAATTCATTGGGAATCATCCTAGTATATGTAGGAATGGTTAGGTATCATTAGATACAAATTTGGTGGATTATCATGGGAGGTGGATAATTGTATATGGTGAAAACTTCATGAAGAAGAAGAACAACTGTGTCTGTCACTGCTCGCTCGCCCGATCGATCGATCGATCGATCGACCATTGAATGTCAATCGATCGATGGAGTCGATCGATCGATGCTTAACATCGATCGATCGACCCTGATTGATTTTGGGTTATTTTGTTGATTGAGTTCTATTCAATTGACAACACTTGATGGGAACCTTAGGGATGATATTTTACCTATGTGGGGACTTAGAGAGTACTAGTAGTTGTATAGTGGGGGTCCGTTATAATCATTGAGTGCAAGATTAGAAGTGAGTGACTGACGAGGACAAACCGATCGAGTAGTGCATCGATAATTTGGGAGTTGCGTTAGAGAGAGAGTAAACATTAACCAAAGGAGTATGCCAGTAGGTTAGAGATAGCTTAACTACTGAAATAAATAGAGGGTTAACTATGGCCCTTAGAGTTTTGTGAATACTCAAGTAAATGATATAATGGGATAAATCGTAAATTAAAAGTACGGTGAATATTCAAGAGAAAAATATTACGTACAAGCAAAATTATTAGGTCGTGTGTATACCTATTGAATTATATCAATACTTAGGTGGAGTGAATACCTAAAGTACATTTGATTATACTAGGGTCGAGGTAGGATTCCGAACTAGTATGTGAAAATAATATACTCTAAAGAGTACGATGAATATTAGAGAGAAAAATATTACATACCAACATGATTGTTAAGTTGTGTGTATACCTACTGAATTATAAATACTTATGTGGATAGAATACCTAACGTATATTAGCCTGTATTAGGTTCGAGGTAAAATTCCAAACTAATATATAAAAATAGTAAATTTGTGTTGATATGAAAGAGTTCCGAACCAATATATAAAATCTCATTATTAGGGTCGAGGTAGGATTCCGAACTAATACATGAAATAAGACTTGGGGTCGAGGTGATATTCCGAACCAATTCTTTTACTTGGTGTAGAAGGACTATTCTGAACCAAGAGTCCTTAATGTGTTCTACGAGGATATAATAGTGAAGAATGGTTTTCTAAGTATATATTGTGTAAGTTGAGAAACTTAATTATCAAGATGCAACGAAAGAGGTGCATATCTTAAGAATGAATTAAGTAGTGAAACTTAATTATAAAAGGTCAAAGATAACAAGATGTGAAAGTTATCTCAGTATATAACATATGAAATATGTTTACTATTAGCATACTGTATGGGCGGTATGCGAAATTTAGTCATGTAGATAAGTTCAGTTGAATTCTATAGTCTAGTTAGCTTGGGTAGTACATCTAGGTGAGCTAAGTGTGGGACATTAGGCATGCACTATAGATGAGGGGTGAGGTAACTCAAGAGAGTGTACGAAATCATAACATGTATAATCAATAACTCATTTTATTGGGATAATCACTTGCTGAATATTTTCAAAACGTTTTGAGTACTAACCCTTTCTATCAAAATATTTTCAAAACCTCTTAGGTGTCAAATCACAAGGACGCCAGACTTGAGGATTCAGTCTAGGGACTCGTAGCTACAACATTGTGGAGGCTGGCAGGATTTTGCATCGACGATTCGTTCATTCAGATCTAGTGTAGGATATCATTTCAGTACTCTCTGATGGGTTATGTTGTCCATTGACTTTATTTCAGTTATTCAGTTTTGGATTTTAGCCGATTGTTGACTCGGTAAGACTTTAGTCTTTATATATTGCGTGATGGTTTCAATTATTGTACAGTGTGATTGTTTAATTTTTCCTCATGAATAATTTTCCTTGGGTTAATGAAAGATAAAATTTGGCACCGGTCGAATTTCACTTAGGTGATTAGTAATTAAAAAGTTTTCGACAGTGATGCTAAGAATGAATCAACTGAGAAAATTATTTTAATTTAATTTTGGACTGATCACCTGAGATTTAATTAGGCAGGGTGTCATAGTATGATTGTTTCAGTCCCAAATGCTAACATATATGGGGATTCTCGAGTTAATGTCCTCGAGATTGTTCGGTACGCCCATAAAATTGAGTGTAGCTCGTTGATCAAGTTTCCCTTTGCATCATCAAGCATTTTCTTCAACCCATTTAGTAGAGTTCTATTTGTAAATTCAGTTTTCGCATTACTCCGAGGGTGACTTGGAGCAGAATGTAATTTTTGGATGTTGAACTTGGCACAATAAGATGCGAATTCCTCGTTGTCAAACTGCGTTCCATAGTCGGTGATGAAGGCATAAGGAAACCCATATCTGCAAATGATGTTCTTCCAAATGAATTGGTAGAACTTCTCATAAGGCATATTTATCAATGGTTGTGCCTTAACCCACTTTCTAAAGTAGTCTGCTGCAATAGCCAAATACTTGAATCTTCCTCGAGTGGTCGGCAATGGCCCGGCCAAGTCTATACACCACATGGCAAATGGCCAAGGTGAAGTGATTGGGGTGAGAGCAGCCTGCGGAGTCTTGCGAATGCTGGAATACCTTTGGCACTTGTCACAGTTTTAGCTAAAGCTGCATAATCTACCTGTATCGTTGACCAGTAGTATCCTTGCACACTTATTCGGTGCAAAAGTGTTCTTCATGCTATGTGATCTCCATAAGATCCTTCATGTACTTCTTGAATTAGGTCTGGAACTTCTGATGGATGAACGCAATGCTGCAAATTGATTTCAGTACTCTCCGGTACAAAACTCCTTTGTCTAGAACATATCTGGTAGCTTTATATTTTAACTTTTTGGCTTCAATATATGATCTGATGGGATCCAGCCAAGATGGGCTCATGTCTTCAATTATAAAATTGATCATCAAATCTTCATTTATACTCCTATTAGCCAAAATGTCAATAGGAATAGTTCATCGGAGTTCAACTCTGGTAGCTGAAGCTAGCCGAGCAAGATAATCTTCTCGGGCATTTTCCACTCTTGGAATTCTATTCATCCGAAAAAATGGCAATTTTACTATTACCTCCATTGCTTTGGACAGGTATCTGGTTGTGGATTCTACTTTAGATCCATATGAGCTCAAAATTTGATTTACTACCAATTGTGAATCACCATGTGCCACAACCTATTCGGCATCCAGTGATTGGGCTAGACTTAAGCCCATAATGAGAGCTTCGTATTCTGCTTCGTTATTTGAGGCTTGGAATTGAAATCATAGGGCATATTCAATATCAATATTATCAGAAGTGTTAAGTATTATACCAGCTCCACCGGCTATTGTACAAGATGACCTATCAACATACAAGTTCCATATTGGGAGATCGTCGTCAAACGCTTGGTATGTCAAAATCCCATTGTGGAATGTTTTTCTCCAGGAAGAGGAATCTGGTAGGTCGGAAACGGCCTCTTCTGATAAAAGTTCCTTGGGAGCTTGACTCTCAACAACATCTTTTACTTTATTTTCTCAGGATCCTTTCCCGACCTGCTAATTTTGTTGCTCGGGAACCTAGGGATAAGTGAATTCAGCTATGAAATATGCTAATGCTTGGCCTTTTAGAGAAGGCCTTGGTATATAGATAATATCATACACTCCCAATTCCACTGCCCAATACATTAATCTGTTAAACTTCTCTGGCTTGTGTAAAGCCTGACTTAGTGGTGTATCGGTGTATACTACTATCGTATGGGCTTGAAAATAGGGCTTCATATGTCTAGATGCTTTAATCAATGCCAATGCCAACTTTTCTAAACGAGGTTATTTGATTTCTGCTCCTCAAAAAGCTTTACTGGTGTAGTAAACAGGTTTTTGAACTCCATTATCCTCTCTAATCAAAGCAGAGCTCATGAATGATTCATAAATAACTAAGTACACGTACAATTTCCCCCCCCCCCCCCATAATTGGTCGGGAAAGCAGTGGAGGTGACCCCAAATACTTCTTTAACTCTAGAAAATCTTTCTCACATTCTTAGTTCAATTAAAAACTCTTTTGAGTACTTTGAAAAATGGAAGGCACCTATTTATAGCTCGGGACACCAATTTGATCAGAGCTGCTACTCACCCGGTTAGTCTTTGCACATCCTTTTTCGAAGTCGGGGACTACATCTCAAGTAATGCCTTAATCTTATCTGGGTTTGCTTCAATTCCCCTTTGCTTTACTATATACCCAAGGAACGTCCCTTCATGTACTCCAAAGATGCATTTGGTCGGGTTTAATCTCATCTGGTGCTTCTCAAGTTGATCAAAAGTCTGGCTGAGGTCGGCAATATGGTTAAATTCTTTTTTTCTCTTTGTAAGCATATCACCCACGTATACTTCCATGTTTTTTCCTATTTTCTCCTCAAAGACCTTGTTCACCAACCATTGATACGTAGCACCTTCATTTTTCAAACCAAAAGGCATAATATTATAATAGTAAGTTCCTTGAGGAGTAATGAATGAAGTCCTCTCCCTATCTTCAGGCTTCATTTGATCTGATTATAACCAGAATAAGCATCCATAAAGCTGAGTAACTCATGTCCTGAGGTAGCGTCCACATGCTGATCTAATCGGGGCAAAGGAAAGTGATCATTTGGGCATGTTTTGTTAAGATCTGTGAAGTCTATGCACATCCTCCAATTGTTATTTTTCTTCTTAACCATAACTACATTGGCCTACCAATCTAGATATTTAATCTTGTTAATGAAGGATTCTTTCTGAAGATTTTCAACTTCCTCCTGTATGTCTTGGTTCTTCTCGGGGCTGAACACTCTACTTCATTGCTTTACTGGCTTGATTTCTTTGTTAACGTTGAGCTCATAGCAAAGGAAGCTAGGATCAATTCATGTCATATCTTCGTGACTCCATACGAACATGTATTTTATCTGTCTGAGGAAGCTCACTAGTTCCTGTTTAAGAACGAGATCCATCATTGTTCCAACTTGAGTAGTGCGCTCAAGTTTGTCATCATCTAACACAATACTTTATGTTGCATCTATAATATGACCTACCAGCTCTATTTCCTCCCTTGGATCTAAGGTTTCAACCTCATATTCTTCATCAGGTTCAGAGGTACTACTTGGTAAGTGGTGGATTTCCTCTTTATTTCTATTAGATCTTCCTACTTGGCACAGGAGTAGTAGCACTCACGAGCTACATTCTGACCACCCTTCAGAACTCCTACACCAAATTTGGTTAGGAATTTCAAGCATTGATGAATATTAGAGGGCTCTACCTCAAACTTCTTTAGCCCAACTCTTCCCATAATTATATTGTAACATGAATGGACATTTTTATCCATTACAAAGAGATAAATTTTCTCTATTTAACAGGCTATCCATGCACCCATCATTACTTCCATCTTAACGGTTCCCAAATAGAAGACTTTCTCACCTGCAAAACCTATTATTGGTATACGATAGGTCTCTAACTGGATGAGCTTAAAATTTAAGCTAATGAAACAATGATAAAACATGATATCTGCGGAGCTGCCATTATCTACTGACACTCTAGAGACAACGATATCCTCCTTTCTGATTTTAATTACTAGAGGATCGTCATGGGGGTACAGTACTCCTGATAAATCATTTTTAGAAAATATTATTACCATCTTGTCTTTATTAACCTTCCTTGGTCTGCCTTTTTTGGCAAGATTAATCCTCTGTATGTACGAGTAAGCTTGAGCCTCATTGAGGTAAGCTTTCCGCTCTGATGTATGATCTCCTCCTCCTGCGTCTCTACTTGTAATCATTTGGCAATCAAAAGAACCAAAACTGAGTGTGAATACCTCGTGTTCCAGTTGTCGGGGCTTTTTGGGTAAGTAGAGATTATCTTCATGAGCCCTTTTCTTATACTCTCTAGGTCTGTAAGGGGATTTTGATATGTGCCAAGCTCTTTCATTGTTCTGCCGATCAAAAAATAGATTCAATTTTCCTCTTTAAATGAGAGTTTCAATCTCATTTTGAAGGTCAATGCAACGATTCATCATGTGACCATGGTCTCTATGGAACTCATAATACTTAGCTTTGCCCCTCTTGGTAGGGGAACTCCTCAACTTATGAGGCCAACACACATCTTTATTGTGTTTGATCTCCTCCAAGACATGATGAATGGCCATGGTTAGTGGAGTGTAGCGGTGATACTTCTTGAGCTTTTCTATAATTCTTTTCTATTTTGACTCCTTGGAATCTTTATGATCCTTCTTATCATTTTTTCCTTCAGCTTTTACTCCTGAGCTCCTCTTGGCTGCCATTACTTACTCAACATTCATGATTTTGGCTGCTTTGGCCATCAATTCTTCCATGGTCTTTGGAGGATCCTTAATAAGTGTATAATAGAGTTTCTTTGGGAGTAATCCATATATAAGGGCAGTTATAGAAGTTTTCTCTTCATAATCCACCTCCATCTTCTCATTATTGAAATGAGTGATGTTATCCTTGGTGCTCTCTCCTTCCTTCTGTCTTACACTAAGAAAATGTGCCACCCTTTTTACAGGCTTGGCCACAAAATAAAAGTTGCTAATAAATAGCTCGACCAACTGGTTGAAGCTAGAAATATGTCCCCGAGGAAGGCTGTTGTACCAAATTTGGGAAGATGCAATAATTGTTCCAGATATGGCCCTGCACCTCGTTTCGTAGAGGAACTGCATAAATATCAACGACTGCTTGGTATTGTTCTATATAGAGGACTGGATCAATCATCCCTTCGTATTTGGGTGTAACTACTAGAGCTTTGAAATTAGCTGGAGTGGGGAAATCCATAATTTCTTGTACAAAGGGATATCCACTTTACAAATCTTCTTTATAGTGGGTTTTTGGCCTTAGCCATCTCTCCTAGTATATCCTCCAATCTCTGTATATAACCTTTCCAAGCGTTATTACCAATATCTGACCTATGCATTATTGTTCTATTGTGCGCTAAACTCTCCTCTTGGGATTGTTGCTCAGCCCGAGTAGTACGTCGAGCATTTAATTTAGACTGGGCAAAGCCTTCCCTTCAATCAGATGGTCGTCGATTGTATCCTGACATTTCCCTAGGAACATTTTTGTTCTCCCTGGGTCCCAAACTATCAAAGGGAGAAGCGTAACTTATCCTTTCTAAGGCACTTAGCCTTTCAGGAGAGTAGGACTGTGTATTGAAAGACTCTGACGCCCTGGATAGTAAATTTGACCCTGGACAATAGGATGTGTCCCCTATAGTTCTTGATTGATTTCGCCTGCCACCCCTTGGTGGTTGTGGTGTCATATTTCCACGGACAGACAGAGTAGGTGCTCCTTCTTGAAGAGTTTGTACGAGTTGTCTGATAGTGTCCTGCATAGCCTCTTGGCCTCTTGCGAGACGGGCAAGAATTCCAGTTAATTCATTTGTTGTTGGTGGGGCAGAAGGGACAAGAGGAATGCCCTCGTTCCTTAGACTTGATTAAGGAATATCATCCATTCAGGTGTTTGAATGAATGAGAGCGATTAGAAATACGTTCCCACAGACGACGCCAATCTGTTGATGCAAAGCACTAGACTGACCCAATTAATTGATCACAGATAAAAATGAATAAAAGAGACAAAGAATTGGTTCGGCTAAAAGAAAAGCTTACGTCCACTTTTCAGTATTGATTTGGGCTTGCTCAATTACCTCTTGTCCCGTTGTCCATGTCCATTGGGTCTAAGGTTTACAATGTATTTATTTCCCCTTTAGGGTGTAAAATAGTTGTAATACTGAAGGATAGAATGCCTTTATAACACAGGTATTTACATTTGTACAATGTTAATAATGTATACAACTATTAGAGATTTACTATCATTATTGGTCAGTCTTCCTAGTGTTGGTCGAGCTTCTTTGACCTGTAGGTCGACATTTTTTCAGTTGGTCGGTGACTCGCCCTCACTGACTTGGATTAAGGCCTAGATGGATAACACGTGTAATTGTGACAACCCGCTCCAAATAATAATGGGTGGCCAGCCCTATACTACATAAATCAGGTATCTCAGATGGTACAGTCTCAACATCAACAACTAAACACAGTAATATAAGGCTAACTACCCGAAATCATAAAGTGCGAATCGCCAAAAATTTAAAACTTTTATTTGACAACCACAACAAAACCAACAATGCATACAACCAACAATACACATCTAATCTATAATGTGGAAAGTGCATGCTCCAATAATGAAAGAGTACAATACATTGTACAATAAAAATCCCAACAATGAAATACCCGAATATGCTGTCGGGCAACAGACAATACAATAAACAGATAATTAAATCATATGAAAGTGTTAATCTATAACACTTGAATACTAACTCAATACAACTGAATCCTAATCTAGATATACAAAGATAGGAATCGACTAAGACCAAGTGCCGCAACAGTCCGCTACTGCCACAGCTCCACAAATCCTGAATGGAGGGATAATAAAGGCGTCCTTGCGGGGGAACACCTGAAGTAATACAATATATATGTGCATGGGGGAGGGGAAATAGAAACGGGTCAGAACCCGAGTGTGAAAAAAATTTATAGCAAGTGTATTAAAATGCATAATAATTATAAATGCATTATTACATGATATAGCTGGAATCAAACACTCCATAGAAATTCAACTCACCTCTCATCTAAAGCGCGCACTAAGCGTATGCACGTGTCTCCCAAAAAGGATGTTCAATTCTAATTAGGTAAGAGGATTCTAACTTAAACCCAAATAAAGTATTTAAGTAAAACCGTCTAACCTAACACCCGATTCTACATATAATCCATTCTAATAGTTATAATTATTAACCTTAATATAAACATTACGCTTATCTTTATAATGTTCTTTTGTTGAACATATAAAGTTACATGATCCTATCATGCTCCATCATCACAATATATAAACAATATCATGTACTAGATTTATTCTAGTGATGCCCAATAAGGCAAGAAACCATATATATAAATAATAATAGATGAGTTATTAGCATCAAGAACTAAGGACTAAACTCCTCCCAATTTTCAACACGGTACTGCGTTTCGTGCGTGGGACGTCTCGCCGAAGCGAAATCCAAACAAGGAACCCCCCCGTTACACTACTCCTGACCGTATCGATCCTCGGGGCTCATTATGCCCTCAATGCAAGATGCATGTAACCCAAATGATTAGTATCCAACTTTAATTAATTAATATTCCCAAGTCTCAACAGTACACGGCGTTTCATGCGTGGGACGTCTCGCCGAAGCGAAATCCAAACAAGGAACCCCTCCGTTACACTACTCCTGGCACTGTCGATCGTCGGGATAGGTGATAGATATATAATATAATATAATGATGAGCATTAAGGACTAAACTTATCCCCAAGTTTCAACAGTACACGGCCGTTCGTGCGTGGGACGTCTCGCCGAAGCGAAATCCAAACAAGGAACCCCCCCGATACACTAATCCTGGCAATATAGGTCATTAAGGTCGGTTATGCCCTTGACACCCAAATACAAACACAAGAAAATAATAACCATCCAACCGAGCTATAACTCGAAGGACGCAGGCTCACATGCTATCATCATCCAGCAGCCCATAAACGTAGCAAACTGGGGCCACCTGGTGGGGTTCAACGACACCCACCTCGTGATCAACTCACGCACACGACGTCCGGGAAGCGGTCATAGTTCCTAACCGGCAAGTGAGAGCATCACATACCCTGACCTCTCACCCCCAAAATAAGTAAATATATATATATATATATATGTCATTTTCTGACCACAAAGGACGACTATGACCTGGGGAATATCCACACCCTGCATATTTGTCAGGATGCTCACCCTCAAAGCACGAAACTTCCCAATGATAGCAAGGAGGGGGTATGCTTAACATGTATATACAGCATATATAAGGTATACATACATCCCACATAATAAAGATACACCATTATATAAGGTATACCTGAAACATCATATTCATGTTCATAATACGCACTTAGGCGCAGTTGATTTACATCATAGTTTAGTATACTCTCTCATGATACACTAATCGTTAATACTCACACACATTACCCCCACTTAGTATATGCTATACTAATTCTCGCTTGAAGCTCTCATGACGCTTCTAATACTGAATTGCCTTTCAATACAATTTAGTTAGGGATATTCTATATCCTATTGCACTTTAATGCATTTCTCACAATGTGAGATATCTCCCAATCGGTCATCAATAAAGATATTTCCATATCCAAAAGTACATCAAATAGCATTAGTAAACATCCACTCATAATATGGTTCATTTCACTTAAGAATCCTTTAAAGTTATCCCAAATGAAAGTGGGCTCCCCCACTTAGAAGATACCAAATTTTCTAATCGGAAATCCCCAAATTAAGTCTACATGACTCCAATAATATCTTGTGGGGGGAAAAACTCTCTAAAAGCCCCCAAAACATATTCCAAACGTCTCCTATAGAGATCCCCGATCGATAACCTCGAATAAAACGGAAAGAAATTCTCCTTAGAAAAACTTTCCCTCAAAAGCCCTGTTTCCGAATCGATTCGGGCCTATTCCGAATCGATTCGGCCTAGCGAATCGATTCGGCCAGGAAGGCGAATCGATTCGGGTCATCAGACCTGGGACTCTGCCTTAGGCCGAATCGATTCGGATGGAGTCCGAATCGATTCGGTCACTCAGACCTGGGCATCTGCATATTTTCGAATCGATTCGGCTAGGGGGCCGAATTGATTCGGCCCTGCTGAACCTCGAAAATGGCTACTGTTTGAGTAGCCAAAATACCCAAAAATCATTCTAATGGTTTTCTCTCCATTTCTCTTCAACCCAAACACAAATATAACATTAATATTCAGCCTAGAATACATATAAACTAATTTCTAACCTTAAATCCATTATATACACTACAAATCTAAGGTTTTTTCCCAAAAGTTAGGTTTTTAACATTTTAAACCTAAAACCCAAAAATCAATCCACAAATCATGCAATAAATGGTACACAACAATTATTTAGCAAGTTTAATCACTTGCCTCGGGTTCGTAGGGTCTGAATCCGCCGAAAAATCCTCTTTCTCCCTTTTTCTCCTTCCTTTTCTTCTTCTTTCTTCTTTCTTTCCTTTTTCTCTTTCTCTCTTTTGGGAGAAATATCTCCCGTAGGCTTTTTAAGCCTAAATCCGAAAATACACATCTTTAAATGATAATACACACTTTAAATGACTCGGTGACTTTAATTCGAGTAAAACAGTCCTATTTTATTTCGGAACCCAAATAGACCCCAAGTACAGTCATTTCGACTTTCTCGACCTTTCCGGAAACAACGGTATCCTCAGAAATTCCATTCGAGACACTTTCTAACAACTCCAAATTCTGACCTCAATTGCCAATTTTATTATTTCTCCAATAAAATATTATTTATCTCTCCCGAAATAAATAAATTATCGTCTCCAAGACCTCGGGTTGTTACAAACTCCCCCACTTACAAGAATTTCGTCCTCGAAATTTAGCTAAGCCTAATTCTCCCAAAGCTCAACTAGTCCTAATCTACCCATTAATACTAATCCTATCTCCACACTTCTAACTTCCCACGACGAATTGATTTAATTTACTTTATTTATTAAGGTAATTATGAAGTAAACAAAACTTATTTCCATAACAAGGGCGCCCATACACCCTTTATAATTGAGCTTTACGCTCACAACCATCATAATGAGGCTTATTTGCCTCGAAAGTTTCACATTTCTGACAATAGTAAGACTAAAATTTTAGTAGAGAAAATTTGAATGGTCCAAAGAAATAACTCCTCTCAATTCCTGACGATCGCCAATTTCGTGCGGGGGACGTCTCGCAAAAGCGAAATCCAAACAAGGAACCCTCCCAATACACTACTGTGTGACGACGTCGGGGATTGAGAGTTTGTGAGATCCGGACTTGAGTTTGAAAACGTTTTTGTGGAAAATTTAGTTTGAAAGGGACCGAAGGCCGATAAAAGTTTTATATTGAAACTAGTTTATTTTGAAAAAGATTATATATATATATATATTCTAATATAAAATGCCTTATGTACAACACAAGGTCTTTTAATTCATCATATGCCTAACATATAGATCACAAATATAGTCATAATCAGGAGCTAAAACTTTACTTGCGTCCCATCAAACCACAATCACTTCAAACATAAACAACAACTTACATCATCTCAATATACTGCCATATATAAGGCAATTCCATATCTGGAATACAACAATTATAATAGTCCATCACGACTACATAAAAAAAAATAAGTAGCTTCTATCATTACTACTTATCACCATTTCCAAGATAATAGAATAAGAGCATATCTTGCTCAAAATTCCCCCTTTAGGGTCATTACCTACCATACATAAACAAAAAGGGCTAAAGTACTACCCGACTCACATGTATTTCCCATACGATATTCCCAAAACTTCATATAGTAATAATCCCAATAGTAAGGAAATTACTCGCAACATCCATCTCTAGTCCGATTGCCCATCCTCATCAATAGGCTCCCAAACATAATCCCCCGGTCTAAAGCGACCTCGAATCTGCTGTAGGGGTTTCACTTCCAAAATTTCGTCAACTTGCGGTCCTTTACCTCTTTGAGGACAATCTCTCTTTTTATGACCTGTTTCTTTACAAAAGAAACACTTGCCCATGAACTCTTTCTGCCCACTCGCATTACTGGTGCTCTCTTTGCCAAACTTACTTGATGAACTCGAATCTCCAAAGTTCTTACCCTCTTGAGAACGAAAACGATACTCTCGACACTTTACTAGTGCCGCATTTACAACCTCGACGAAGGTCATTAACTTAGGACTTTCTAACAATTGTAATTGGATTTTTCAATCTAAACCTTGAACAAACTTTGATATACGTTTCTCTTCCGTATCTACCTCATTAGGTACTAATCTCGCCCATAGAGAAAAATCTTCTTCATATTCTGCCACTGTCCTATTTCCTTGAAAAATTCCCATATCCTGCGTAGGGAATAGCAAATACCTATGATCAAAAAGTCCCCAAAATTCTTTGATAGGAAAAGTATCTCTCTGTTCAGATGTGGTGACAGACTCCCACCAATGAAGAGCTGCACCCGATAACTTAAAGGTGACTAAAAATTGTTTTTGCACCTCACTGCACTCAACCATACGAAGATGCCTTTGCATACTATTTTTCCATGCACTTGCAGCCATTGCATCAACTCCCCCTGCAAAATCGGGAGGATGCCCCTTATTAAAATCTTCCTTCACTCTCTCCCAAAAGGACAATCCTAAATGGGGTAGGGCTGCTCGAGCGGCAGGTTGCTGAGCCATCGTAGAAACGGCAGCAGTTACTGCTTGTGCCACTATATTGGCAACATCGTCCGTAGTCATGTTCCTTTGAGGCAATTCTTTCCTTGCCTTGGCTGAACGACCTCCCTTCGGTGGCATCTGAAACAAGAACAATTGTATCAGGACACCTTTCAAATATTTTCGATCCACAGAAAGATATGGACGTAAGAATGTAACCGTCCTAGCAATAAAGCTCTACACCAAGAACGCTTACGGAAGATCGTAGTAACGCACACAGATCCTAAGGACACTAGAACCTGATGCTCTGATACCATCTGTGACAACCCGCTCCAAATAATAACGGGTGGCCAGCCCTATACTACATAAATCAGGTATCTCAGATGGTACAGTCTCAACATCAACAACTAAACACAGTAATATAAGGCTAACTACCCGAAATCATAAAGTGCGAATCGCCAAAAATTTAAAACTTTTATTTGACAACCACAACAAATCCAACAATGCATACAACCAACAATACACATCTAATCTATAATGTGGAAAGTGCATGCTCCAATAATGAAAGAGTACAATACATTGTACAATAAAAATCCCAACAATGAAATACCCGAATATGCTGTCGGGCAACAGACAATACAATAAACAGATAATTAAATCATATGAAAGTGTTAATCTATAACACTTGAATACTAACTCAATACAACTGAATCCTAATCTAGATATACAAAGATAGGAATCGACTAAGACCAAGTGCCGCAACAGTCCGCTACTGCCACAGCTCCACAAATCCTGAATGGAGGGATAATAAAGGCGTCCTTGCGGGGGAACACCTGAAGTAATACAATATATATGTGCATGGGGGAGGGGAAATAGAAACGGGTCAGAACCCGAGTGTGAAAAACATTTATAGCAAGTGTATTAAAATGCATAATAATTATAAATGCATTATTACATGATATAGCTGGAATCGAACACTCCATAGAAATTCAACTCACCTCTCATCTAAAGCGCGCACTAAGCGTATGCACGTGTCTCCCAAAAAGGATGTTCGATTCTAATTAGGTAAGAGGATTCTAACTTAAACCCAAATAAAGTATTTAAGTAAAACCGTCTAACCTAACACCCGATTCTACATATAATCCATTCTAATAGTTATAATTATTAACCTTAATATAAACATTACGCTTATCTTTATAATGTTCTTTTGTTGAACATATAAAGTTACATGATCCTATCATGCTCCATCATCACAATATATAAACAATATCATGTACTAGATTTATTCTAGTGATGCCCAATAAGGCAAGAAACCATATATATAAATAATAATAGATGAGTTATTAGCATCAAGAACTAAGGACTAAACTCCTCCCAATTTTCAACACGGTACTGCGTTTCGTGCGTGGGACGTCTCGCCGAAGCGAAATCCAAACAAGGAACCCCCCCGTTACACTACTCCTGACCGTATCGATCCTCGGGGCTCATTATGCCCTCAATGCAAGATGCATGTAACCCAAATGATTAGTATCCAACTTTAATTAATTAATATTCCCAAGTCTCAACAGTACACGGCGTTTCATGCGTGGGACGTCTCGCCGAAGCGAAATCCAAACAAGGAACCCCCCCGTTACACTACTCCTGGCACTGTCGATCGTCGGGATAGGTGATAGATATATAATATAATATAATGATGAGCATTAAGGACTAAACTTATCCCCAAGTTTCAACATTACACTGCCGTTCGTGCGTGGGACGTCTCGCCGAAGCGAAATCCAAACAAGGAACCCCCCCGATACACTAATCCTGGCAATATAGGTCATTAAGGTCGGTTATGCCCTTGACACCCAAATACAAACACAAGCAAATAATAACCATCAAACCGAGCTATAACTCGAAGGACGCAGGCTCACATGCTATCATCATCCAGCAGCCCATAAACGTAGCAAACTGGGGCCACCTGGTGGGGTTCAACGACACCCACCTCGTGATCAACTCACGCACACGACGTCCGGGAAGCGGTCATAGTTCCTAACCGGCAAGTGAGAGCATCACATACCCTGACCTCTCACCCCCAAAATAAGTAAATATATATATGTCATTTTCTGACCACAAAGGACGACTATGACCTGGAGAATATCCACACCCTGCATATTTGTCAGGATGCTCACCCTCAACGCACGAAACTTCCCAATGATAGCAAGGAGGGGGTATGCTTAACATGTATATACACCATATATAAGGTATACATACATCCCACATAATAAAGATACACCATTATATAAGGTATACCTGAAACATCATATTCATGTTCATAATACGCACTTAGGCGCAGTTGATTTACATCATAGTTTAGTATACTCTCTCATGATACACTAATCGTTAATACTCACACACATTACCCCCACTTAGTATATGCTATACTAATTCTCGCTTGAAGCTCTCATGACGCTTCTAATACTGAATTGCCTTTCAATACAATTTAGTTAGGGATATTCTATATCCTATTGCACTTTAATGCATTTCTCACAATGTGAGATATCTCCCAATCGGTCATCAATAAAGATATTTCCATATCCAAAAGTACATCAAATAGCATTAGTAAACATCCACTCATAATATGGTTCATTTCACTTAAGAATCCTTTAAAGTTATCCCAAATGAAAGTGGGCTCCCCCACTTAGAAGATACCAAATTTTCTAATCGGAAATCCCCAAATTAAGTCTACATGACTCCAATAATATCTTGTGGGGGGAAAAACTCTCTAAAAGCCCCCAAAACATATTCCAAACGTCTCCTATAGAGATCCCCGATCGATAACCTCGAATAAAACGGAAAGAAATTCTCCTTAGAAAAACTTTCCCTCAAAAGCCCTGTTTCCGAATCGATTCGGGCCTATTCCGAATCGATTCGGCCTAGCGAATCGATTCGGCCAGGAAGGCGAATCGATTCGGGTCATCAGACCTGGGACTCTGCCTCAGGCCGAATCGATTCGGATGGAGTCCGAATCGATTCGGTCACTCAGATCTAGGCATCTGCATATTTCCGAACCGATTCGGCTAGGGGGCCGAATCGATTCGGCCCTGCTGAACCTCGAAAATGGCTACTGTTTGAGTAGCCAAAATACCCAAAAATCATTCTAATTGTTTTCTCTCCATTTCTCTTCAACCCAAACACAAATATAACATTAATATTCAGCCTAGAATACATATAAACTAATTTCTAACCTTAAATCCATTATATACACTACAAATCTAAGGTTTTTTCCCAAAAGTTAGGTTTTTAACATTTTAAACCTAAAACCCAAAAATCAATCCACAAATCATGCAATAAATGGTTCACAACAATTATTTAGCAAGTTTAATCACTTGCCTCGGGTTCGTAGGGTCTGAATCCGCCGGAAAATCCTCTTTCTCCCTTTTTCTCCTTCCTTTTCTTCTTCTTTCTTCTTTCTTTCCTTTTTCTCTTTCTCTCTTTTGGGAGAAATATCTCCCGTAGGCCTTTTAAGCCTAAATCCGAAAATACACATCTTTAAATGATAATACACACTTTAAATGACTCGGTGACTTTAATTCGAGTCAAACGGTCCTATTTTATTTCGGAACCCAAATGGACCCCAAGTACAGTCATTTCGACTTTCTTGACCCTTCCGGAAACAACGGTACCCTCAGAAATTCCATTCGAGACACTTTCTAACAACTCCAAATTCTGACCTCAATTGCCAATTTTATTATTTCTCCAATAAAATATTATTTATATCTCCCGAAATAAATAAATTATCGTCTCCAAGACCTCGGGTTGTTACAGTAATCTGTTAAATGGTCCACGTAGCAGGATAATTTTTTGTATCAATAGGTATCTAAACTCTTTTCATTTGGGGAGATGTAACTTAGGGGTAGACGTCTTTCTTCGGTAGACATTGTTAGATAAAGGGGAGACAATGAGACAAAGGGGGATGATTTAATTATGCAATTTATTTTGTTATAGTTCTTATGATATTTATGATGTGTTTGAGTGTGCATATTGGCAATCATGTAGTAAAGTTTTAATGCAAGAAAAGCTTCTCAAAATATATGTGTCGGTCAAGCGTGTGTATTTTTTCTTTTGGGTTGGGATTGAGACTTTTAGATGAGCTTGACGGCCTATAGTGTTTTATTTTTTGTTTTGTCTTGGAATAGCCAAAGGGGGAGATTTATAAGTACAAACTTCCAATCGAGTCAATTTGTATGTGTTGTATTAATTCCGAACCAAACTATTTGAGTAATAGGATTGAAGTTGTGTTTGTGACATTTTAATCTTATGACATTTTTGTTGAAGACATAAAATCCAAGTCGAAACTGTAACACCCCGCCTAATTAAATATCGGGCGATCACTCCTTTATTAAATTAAATCAAGGAGAACATTTTGGTTCATTCTTAGCATCACTGTCGTAAAAATAAACTTTCCAATTTAATACCCTAAAAAATTAAGCTAAGTGTCAAAACCATATTTAAACATTACTTTCCAAATTTTTATTTAAATAAAATGATTTATTTATTTATTAACAACATTTCAACAATTAAGAATCACACCACAATAAACCTGGAACACAATCCAATTAATTTAAAACATTCGTCAATCGAATGTCAACATGCGAAATATAAAGTAACACAATTCAAACTGAATAAATCCCATAGTGACAATACTAGAAATAACTGAAATACAAATGTCCCAATAACAATGAAATAATGGAAAGGGCGACACATGCCCAATAAATGAGAATGCTAGAAGTGGAGTCAATAAAGGAAGCCGTCTACGCAAGTGACCTGCAACTCCCACCTAAGCTGCAGCACGTTCCTTTCAAGGGATCCTAAGCAAGACGCCCTTGTGGCTGGGCACCTGAAACATATGCATATATATACAAGAGAGAGGGAGAAAAAGAAACGGGTCAGAGCCCGATAGTGTGTATGATTTAAAATTTGTTTAGCAAGTATTTAAATTAATACAGGCCAATGCAACAACATATTAGAGCGACATTCTCTTGAGAAATTCTCACCTCTCTTCTAATGTGCACGCCTATCGTACTAACCTTCCCAACGGTTTATCTTATCATTTTATCCTACTAACCTTCCCAATAATTTAGCTTATCTTAACTTACTCATAAGATTTCAAAACCGAACAATATCATTGTTTAAAAAGAATACTTCCAATTAGCAGCACAACTCTCGTTTTAGCTTTATTAATTTATAAAGTTTCCCACTGTCATATTATACTTTCACAAAACAAGTATTTACTATTTGAGCCATCAACCATGTCCTACTTATCAAATCACAGTAGGCAGTTTCAAATTTCCAATTCTCATATATATATTAACTACTCGTATAATATATATAAAATAACAGCACCCCAAATAAAACTATGGTGCGTGCATACTTCTACTATCCAAACCCCATACCACTAATATCAAGGGGAATACAAATTCGGAATCACTCTCGAACTGTATTAACACATACACAAACAATATCGAGGCGAAGCATAGATTCCAAGTCTCTAAGAGGATGGCACATACTCGCGTCTCTTAGGACCGTCTGAACTATCAATTCGATAGCCTGTACCAAGGATATCTATCTTCTAGGGTACAAGTCAATATCCCCCATAAAGGTCCCATCGAGATAAGACTGTCCCAGCGCGGTAACCTCAAGGATAGCAAGTAGCGCGGTATGTTTTTCACATGTATATAATATATGTACACACAATCATATAAATATACCATTTTTATCATATTAATATAGGTTCCTCTCGTCACCCATAATTACAACATTTATCCTTAATTTCACATTATTAGTATTACGTATAAGGTTTCATCTCTAACCTTAACTCGAAGGGTTTTCTCACTTATTACGTGACACTCGTGGACTCTATCCTTCCAAGTAGAAAATTCAGTAGGTATACTTCTATTCACTATCGTAGCTATTCGCTGTAATCTCTCACTTAAAATACGTAGTTTCATCGTTCATTATATAATTATCCCAAGAGCAAAAATTCTCGTCTTATAATAAAGTTCCCAACACTTATTCATATGTCCTACTGGTCTTTCCTATCTCCCAAAACATTTTATTAAGACTACCCAAGAATTATTTCACGATAAATTTAATTTAGCTAATTAAACATGGGAAATAGGAGTCTGCCAGGAGGGGTCGATCGATCGAGGTCTGGGACTCGATCGATCGAACCTTCGATCGATCGAAGCTCTATGCTCGATCGATCGATCAAGCAGGTATTTTGATTTCTGCAGAATTGCAGTTACGGGTTCTACCATCTATCTTCATCCAAATCCATATTTTTCAACTCCAAACGTCCCAAAAATTCTACTACTAACAGTATAACATTATAACAGATGTTTTCAACGTAAAACATGTGTATTTCTATCATTAAACATGGATAATCAACCCAAAATCTTATCTAATCATCAAGAACCCTAGAGTTTTCTTAATAATGGTTCTAATCTGTTTTTACCAGAATTTCCTTCTAATACATCATCAAAATTTCGTGGGTTATTCTTCTACATCACAAAAGATTTCCAGAATAAGGTTTAAGTCTTTACTACATGCAAATTCCTATCAAAATTTGGGTTTTCTTCCATATATTTCATCCCTAATCATTCCTAAACTAATATGGAAATTTCACCAACGAAAATAGCAAGATAAACACTTGCCTGGGATTTTCAGAAGTCTGGTTTACGGCTGATATTGGTGTGGTTGCGTTCCTCGTCTCGCGATCTACGCGTTGGTGGTGACGGCGGTGCAAACGGGTGGCTTTTTGGCCTTGAATTGCCTTGAGAGCTCTCTCCTCTCTTCTCCAATGGCCCTTCTAGGGTTCTGAATATTCTAACCCTAAGTGACAACCTCAATATCAGATATAGTCCCTCTAATTTTCGTGGGTTTAATTACCCATAAATGTAAAATGACTAAAATGCCCTCCCGGGTTACTAATTAGGCCTAAAAACACCCCGAGACCCAAACTACACCCCCAGGTACACTTTTCGGACTATCTCGACCCTTCCGGACGCGTTGGCGCACTCAAAACGACCATAAAGGCAACTTATAAAATATTCACTTTTTATTTATCAAAATTTAGTCCTGACGCGACACGGGCGCGTCCCGATTCAAATTTCCAAAAAATCATTATTCATTTTAAATAGGATTAAGTGAATGGAGATTTGATTAATTGTCATATCATTATATTCATTATATTTGTTACGTAGGGACTAATAGGATTAAGCCTTGTCTACCCTCTTAATTGCTATCGAGGTATCCGCCGTTTTTGTAGTGGCAGGAGGAATAATAACAGGAATCGTAGGAGCATTCATCGTTGTAACATGAATAATGATATATGTACCGGTTGTATTTACCGGAATATTACCGGATACATCCCTTTTTCTTTCTTTTTTAGTTTCTTATTCTTTTATTTTAACAATTGTTTATATAAAAAAACAGTTTTTTTTTATAAAAAATAGTTTTTCTATTAATATAAAAAATAGATTTTTATATTATTTTATTAGAATAGTTTTTTTTATTATTTTTAATTAGTATTTTTTTATATTATTTTTAACTCATTTAGTCCTCCAAATACCCATTTACCCATATATTCTCTTAGTTTTAAAGATCCGCGCCAGCCGTACCCCTTATTTTTTAACTTATTTTTTTTTAATTTTATAACATTTAAAATAATTTTTGTATTTCTTAAAATTGTTTAAAGGTCCGTCCAATTTTTTTTTTTATGGGATGTCGACTCACTTAGTCCCTCAAACAACTATTATTCAATATTCTCTTATTTTTAAAGGTCCGCGCTAGCGGCACTCATTATTTTTTAACTTTTTTCTTTATTTTACAACATTTAAAATAATTTTTGTATTTATTAAAACTGTTTAAAGGTCCGCCCACCTTTTTTTTACTGGATGCCTACTCATTTAGTCCCTCAAATACCTATTTACTTAATATTTTCTTATTTTTAAAGGTTCGCGCCAGCGGCACCCATAATTTTTTATTTATTTATATTAAACTAACATTTATTTTCTGATTATTTTTTATTAAAATTAAAATTATTTGTTGAATATGGATTCGGGAACGTGGGTCCGCGCCAGCGGTACTAACCATTCGCGATGTCAATTGCGTTGATGATGTGGGTTCACGCTGGCGCCACTAACCAATCGCGACACGTCATGTCAGTGTGTCGCCCCCGACAAATATTTTGTTATTTTTAAAGGCCCTCACCAGCGTCACTCCCCCTCCAATATTCTCTTATGCATGTCATTGACGTGTCGTGATTGGTTCGTTTTGAGGGGTTCTATGGTGTGGGTCCCGCCAAGGCTCAAAAATGAATCCATACAGATGCGACCCGTCAGATTTGTGTGTCGTTGATTTTAATTTTTTTTAATAAAATCATTTTATAAACCGTTTACAAAAATTGTTAAAAACTGTTTTTTAGCAATTGAAAACTGATTTTTTGTATATAAAAAACTGTTTTTAAAAATAAAAGAATAAAAAGCTTAAAAAAAAGAGGGGGTGGGGGTGGGGGGAAGGGAATCCGGTAAAATGCCGGTAATATATGCCGGTAAGCATATCAGTACTCTAAATTTGCTAGATGGTTGATTGATTTGATTTTTAGTTCTGGGGGTAGTGCCCCCTTCAGCAGAGATGGCCATCATTGCTATATAGCACCATTGCCCGATGGTGAGACTCTGGCGCGTTAAATCGTACACCGATCCAACATGCCTTCCAACTAAGAGCATCTGTATAGTTGTATGGATGAGAAAGGTAAGTTTACCAATTAGAAAATAGGTTTACCTTTCTTTCACACAAGTCGTACACAATGGGAGAAAAGGTAAAACTGGGTATTTAACTTCCTACGAACTTGTATAGTTCGTAGGAATTACAAAGCTTTTCCTTACGAATAACATTTGTTCGTAGGAAATGCTACGGACAAATGTTTTTTGTAAGAACCCAAATATAAAATAAAAATGAGTATTTATATTTGTTACGAACCTCTGAAGTTCGTAGGAACTTCATACGAACAACAGAAGTTCGTAGGAAGTTTTTACTGAATTTGTATACGTTCAGTAACTTTGCAAATCCCCTACCATTTCCTCTACAAAATTTGCAAGCTTTCATCCACCAGTGCGAACCTGTCGATTTGCATCTTTAACTATTTCTTTGTCCACACGTTACACCATTGTGGATGTTCTAATAAGCCACCTACTAAGTAATACTTATCTTATTTTCGAAATTCACCGAAATAAAGTAGTTACAATAAGTTTATTTGTATTTGTAATGAGTGTGGTCTATGGTTAAGATTCTAATGAATAAGTATTGTTAGTACATTTTAAATGAATTAATAATTTGTATTGAGCTTAATTTATTATTTTTGTAGATCATTTTATATAATCTTGAACACCTTCTAAAGAAGTATTAATAAATAATGTGTACATACGTAAGTGGAAATTGTAGTATTAATGACACACAAGCCAAATGAAAATAAAGATGACAAATAATTATTATCGTTTAAAACTGGCTTAGGAAATTTATGCCTTAGCCAACAAATAATTTTTAGTACCCCGGATGAGAGTGAGGCTCCCTCGCCCATTTTCATTAAAGAGATAGATTGGAGAGAGACGTAAGGGAAGGTGAGATGTGATTAGTTGTCATATCATTATTCATTTAAATAGGACAAAGTGAAGGGAGAGGACAGATAGGGTTTATATTGGTTACGTAGGGACCACGAAAAGTATTAAGACGTTGAGCGGTTCTACATGAACCGCATGTAGAACTGCATAGGACCGCATTTTTGTCTTTTTTATTATTTATAATTTTTGCATTTTTAACAGTTTTCTATATATAAAAAAAAATACTTTTTTTAATAATTAAAAAAAAGTCTTTTATAAAATAAAAAAACAGTTTTTATATATAAAAAAACAGTTTTCTTATCAATAAAATATTAGCGCGGACCCACATTAAACAAATGATTTTGGTTCGGGAATGTGGGTCCGCGTCAGCGGCACTAATTAATCGCGATATTTTTTTAAATAAAATATTGCGATAAATTAGTGCCGCTGGCGCGCACCCACATTCAACAAATGATTTTGGTCCGGGAATGTGAATCCGCGCCAGTGACACTAATTAAACGCAATATTTTTTTTGTTATTCTTTTGTGCTTAACAATTGATATAAAAATAGTTTTTTATATAAAAAAAATAGTTTTTTCGTATAGAAAACCAGTTTTTCCTATTAACATAAAAAATCAATTTTTTTATTGAAAGTAAATTTTTTATTAAAGTTAATATTTTTTTTATAAATAAAAAAAATTTATGTTTTTGACATAATATCGCGATTGATTAGTGCCGCTGGCGCGGACCCATAAAATATCGCGATTGATTAGTGCCGATGGCGCGATACTAATTAATCGTCGAGATTGGTTAGTGCCACTGGCGCAGACCTAAATCATCGTCGCGATTGGTTAGTGCCGCTGGCGCGGAGCCACATCATCGTCGCGATTGGTTAGTGTTGTTGGCGCGGACCAAATTCCACAACTGTAAATCCGGGTAAAAATAACTTTTTTTTATTAAAAATTATGTTTAATAAAAAAAAATTATATTTATTGAAATGGTATCGCGATTGATTAGTGTCACTGGCGCGGACCCAAATTCTCGGACTGTGAATCCGGGAATGTATCGCGATTGAAATGGTATCGCGATTGATTATATAATTATTTTTAATCAATCACGATATTATTTCAGTAAACATATTTTTTGCTATGAAAATATATTTTTTAATTTTAATTTCAATAAAAAAACTGTTTACTTTTAATTAAAAAAAAATGTTTGATTTTAATTAAAAAATAATAATTGTAAAACTCTTTTCTGTTCAAAATATTAAAACTTTCTTTTTAAATTAAAAAACTATTTTAATATTAAAAGTTTAAAACTTAAAGGGTAAGAAGCTTAAAAAAAACAAGGTGCATGCAGTCGCTAGGCGGGCTGTAAATGCGATTCAGGTAAAGTTTCTCTAAAACGTTAAGTAAAGGTTGGAGAATTCTAAGCATTGACTAAATTTAATTTTAGAAAATTAACCAATTAATCATATTTTTAGATGTTTTTTTTATAAAAAAAATTGGGTCATTCTACAAAAAGTGTGTGTATATATTTTTCATTAAGTTTTTTTTAGTTTTGTTTCAAAAAAAATTCTCATCAAATAAAACAGTCACAAAGACTTTTTTTTTCCTCTTATTCTAGACCATAAGGAAAAAGTTAATCAAATTATAAATGGAACAAATAAGGCAAAATAAGTGCAAAATGTAAATAACTCGTACAGACTAAAAATTAATTATCTATTTCATTTTCTCTCTAATAAATAGTTCTCTTTCTTAATATATAATCTCGGATTGGGCTAAGGCAGAGAAAGTCACCCCTCTAGAACTTCAAGAATAAAAAATTAAGTATATTTAAACAAAAATTATAAATTGAAATTTTTGTCACTAAATTAGTCTATATCCACTACTATGAAATTAGCATGTTATGGGTCTATTACTTAGACCTAACAAAATGAGGCACGATACGATAACATGACACGAACCGACACGAAGTTATGAGTCATAGATTATGTATTTTTAGGACTTCAAACAATATTGATTATGGATATAGGACAACAAAAATTTCGTTTTCATTTTTAGCCTATATTTTCAAATTAAAGGGACACGTGGCATGCTGTGATTGGTTAACGTTTTATGAATATGGGTCTGCGCCAGCGACTTTATTTAAAAATAGGGACTAAAACTATAAATAAAATATTGGTTGTCCTATTTTCAAAATACATATTACAATAGGTCCTAAATTTACAAAGTCCCTGTAAGTTAATAAGCCGGACCCTTAATGATTTTGGATCATATAAGTGTCAAGCCGATAAAACACGATACTTAAAGGGTCGGGTTAGTGTTGACCCCCTTCACCCGTTAATACCCGATAAGATTCGTTATGACCCATTATTGTTAGGGCTTATAAATATTATATGCACCATAATGTTAGTTTAATCATGATGAATTATACTAAATGAGAGATTTAGTAATGTTAATTAACTAATGGGTCAACTTGGGTTTAATAATAAGATAATACGTCAACTTATATATAATTCAAAACAACTCATTATCTTAATGGGTATAAACGAGTGAACACGACACGATATATTAATATAACGGGTCGGGTTTGAATATGATTTTTTCACGGGATAAAAAAGTCACCCGTTTAGACACGAACTCGAGAAGACTCAAACACGATAAAAACCAACACCAACAGGACTTGACACGTTCCATTGAGAGGTCTAGTATTACTAACCAATTTTCGTTGTGTATGGTATATATGGTAAAAATTATTAATATTTGTGTGTTTATGTGTGTGTAAAATTGAGAGTGGTTGTAGGATTTTATGTTGATATAAAACTATTCCATCCACTAGATATTAAGGTACGCGTACTTAAATCGACACATTATAGGTTGAGTTAGGGTTTTAATAATGTATTAAATTATAAATATTATTAAAGAAAAATGTACATTTTCAGTAATGAGAAATGGTTGGTTTTCCTTTAAAATAATTGGTACAAATGATCAAATGTGGTTAAAACCCTAACAATTTGATATTCAATTAAAATGGGATAACATTTTCGAATATGTAGACTTTTTGAGTTTTTGCAACTTCGTATGTGCAAACATGAAATAAGATGGGGAATTTATTTTTTAAAAAGAATACACATGTCTCATTCGGGATTTAAGTAACGATCTTGAACCATTCATTCGTTATTCATGTGTAACTTTAAAAAAAAATAGGAACGAGTCCCATGAATTTATTAGGAATAAAAACGGTCAATATGTATCTCAATTTATTTTAGTTTTTAGGTTCTCCAGCCCTACAAATGGTATCGGTTTTTCAGTCTCTCGACCTCTGTTTCTTTTTTTCTTTTTTCTTTTTGTTTCTTTTTTTTCGTTATGGCAGCATTTTACTATTCTGTTTTGTATTAAAGTATAGGTCTTCACTGTTCTGTTTTGTGCCATTATCTTGAATTTATGTGTTAAAATTATTCTTGTGCTATAATGCTAATTGTGCTTAGGGCAGTTGTGAAGTGAAGTGTAAAAAGTATTGGGACAGAAGTACGCTGCTAGTACCATTAGGTAAATAGCCTAGCTATTACTAACACAAATGCCATCACTTTTTGAAACGTACTAAATCAGCTCATACATATAAAATTCACTTTCATACTGCCCCAATGATCCAAATAACATTGTAAAAAATTTACTTCTAACTTCTCAAATTTAGTGTTATGAATTTATTTTCTAAATCGCCCGAATTAAGAATCCTGTTTCAAAAATAGCATGAAAAGGTAACAATAACTTATAATATGACCCTTGAACTGTTACATACTGTAGGATTGAGCTAAATATATATACACACACATATACGCTAAATTTCTTCGAACCCAATTTTTGAGCGACTTTGGTCGAAAATTTGCCCCAAGTAATAGCCGACAAACTTTTAATCTCGGGTCCTATTCTATGGGAACAACAATGACATTTGCTCCATCATTTCCTTTTTTTTATATAGGAAAAATTTATTACTTCTCCCAAACAATTGGATTCCATAATAAATCCGAAAATATGTAAAGGGATTATTTTCCACTTGTTTACACCTTTCATAAGAACAAATTGTTTTTCAATTTATTTACCAGCTTAGTAATTATCTTAAATTAAATATTTTAATTAGGAATTCTAGCCTTAGTAAAATTGGGATTCTATATCTCTTATAAATATGTTGTAATCTGTATTGATTATGCACCATACTGAGCAATGAAAAATTGAGTTTAAGAACAAGCAATGATAACATGTCAAAGAAAATTTATATTGAGCTTATAACCATTATAATAAAGTTGATACCCATACAAAAATACACCAAAAATTTAAAATAGATAACAAGTATTCAAAATCCTTATTCTACTAAAAACATATGAACTGGCAATAATAAGAGCATTACCTAAAAACCAAATTCATCTTCTTTTGCCTCCTCTTCAAAAACCTCACAATTGAAAATCTTCTTTTATAACTAACACCCATGTTTTAAAAATCAAAATTAGGGCTCAGAGCTACTCGTTTTCCCAACTTCAACTCTTTCTTTCTCCTCCAACAAAGCCCCGCCTTCCTCATCAACTTGTTGAGTCTTCTCTTGAGTTTCCTTTGCTTTTAGAGATTGCAATTTGGTATAATTATAATATGCAACGCCCAAAAACGCCAACCCGTATCCGATCAAGTTCACAATTGTCACGGTATCCTTGATCACGGACCATGAAAACGCGATCAACAACCAATCCTTGACCACGCCCGCCACGTTCATAGTTAAGGCGGATGTTTTCCCGACAAGCAAAAACACGGCGAGATTCAACGCAAAAGCGCATAATGAATTGGTCCCGAAAATCAAGTAATCAAAGTGAAAACTCGAGGTCTCTCTTAAGATTGGCATCTCAACAAACACCCATGGGATGAAAAGGAAGACCAAACAACATGGAGCTACATAGTATAGAGATGTGATGGGATTTAATGTGATACCCTTTGATGTTAACAAGATTTGAATTAAAACTAAACGTGTAGCCTCAAATGCAACAGCTCCCAGTTGAAGTAGCACACCAAATGTATCAAATTTTGCCTCTCCATAAGCTGCAATTGGAACACCAAATAAAATTAATATCATATCAGCCATGATTTGGGTTGTGAAATTTCCTTTCTTAAAGCAAATTCCAATTGAGTGAACAGATACTGGCATTAACTCTTTGAGCGTCTGACACGAAATTGACACGACTGAAATCGCATTCGTTCTCTAAATGAAATAGACTGATTTGACACGAAATTGTAGACACAACCCTAACACGATTTCTTGTATAAAAACAGTGAGAAGTAGAAATGATACATGACTTTTATACCAAATTAAACAAAATTTTATACAAAAACACCAATAATACAACCAATACCAGGTGTCATAACTTTGATACGAAAAATACAATAAGTACCATTAGGACACTAAAAGACATGAAATCTTGTTTTTTAACTTAACACAAAAGGCCATGTGGATCATTGTTAGAGATATGGGATAAGGCCACTTGAAAAGCTGTTGCCATCAACAATTGAAAGAACACAAACTATGATAAAGACAAACACGAGTAGAATCATTTGGATACTAATATGACACAAAATCATGTTCTTTAGGCTAAAAACACATCATCATATAAATAAAATTAAAATTAAACACAATGTTATGTTAAAACAAGAATAATACGATGTATCTTGTTATTCGTATCGTGTTTTATTCGGTTGTTCGTTTCGTGTCTTGATATTTAAAGTGTCATGATAGTCCAAAAAATATTGAACATGTTAGTTGTGTCGTAAAAAAATACGAGTTTATGTTTGTTCTAATATTTACCGTGTCGTGTCAATTCAAAAGCACAAATTTTATATTTAGCACCTTATTTTGAGTGACCCGACAAAATCTATACACGACAATAAACTCGCCAATTTTTTTAACACAAAAGGCCATGTGGATCATTTTTAGAGATATGGGATAAGGCCACTTGAAAAGCTTTTGCCATCAAGAATTGTAAGAACACAAATTCATGATAAAGACAAACACGAGTAGAACCATTTGGATACTAATATGACACAAAATCATGTTCTTTAGGCTAAATCCGCAATTTATTTTAACACGCGATAATACGAAGACGAGCAAACTCATCGTATTATCGTGTCATGTCTAAAATTTCTAAGCGTAGTCCCAAAATATTGTGAACCATTACCTGCAATAGCAACGCCAAATGAGATGGAAACCATGTTAGCCATGATTTGACTTTTATAGCTCTCCTTCTTAAAACATATCCCAATTGAGTAAACAGCCACCGGCATCAACGCTTTGAGCATCTGAATAAACGACACTGACAAATAAATATACGCCGAGTTTGACAACCAAAGTGACAACGAATATAGCAACCCAATGGGCACAACTGATGACAAATAAAGAGATTTGGACATAGAAACCGGCTCAACAAGCGAAAAGACTCTAACAGCCAAAAACGCCAACGTTGAACAAAAGGCCATGTGGATCATAGTTAGAGATATTGGGTAAGGCCAGTTGAAAAGCTTCTTATCAAGAATGTATTTGTTGTAAACAATGACTGTGAAGCTTAGGAAAATCCATATTGAAACGTAGGTGTAGGAAAGGATGATTTTTTTTAGGACCCCGGATGAGAGTGAGGCTCCCTTGCCCATTTTTGTGTGTGTTTTTTTTGGTTGAATGTGTGTGGGAGAGGAGAGTTTAAATAGAGTAGTAAGGGAGAGAGACGTAAGGGAGAGGGAAGGTGAGATTTGATTAGTTGTCATATCATTATACATTTTAAATAGGATTAAGTGAAGGGAGATTTGATTAGTTGTCATATCATTATACATTTTAAATAGGATTAAGTGAAGGGAGATTTGATTAGTTGTCATATCATTAGTTACCGGATGTATTTACAGCAATATCACCGGATACATTCCTTTTTCTTTCTTTTTCTTTCTTTTTTAATTTCTTATTCTTTTTATTTTAACAATTGTTTATATAAAAGAATAGTTTTTTTTATAAAAAATAGTTTTTCTATTAATATAAAAAATAGTTTTTTGTATTATTTTATTAGAATAGTTTTTTTTTTGTTATTTTTAATTAGTAATTTTTTATATTATTTTTAACTCATTTAGTCCTCCAAATACTCATTTACCCGATATTCTCTTAGTTTTAAAGGTTCGTGCCAGCGGCATCCCTTATTTTTTAACTTATTTTTTATTTTTATTTTACAACATTTAAAATAATTTTTGTATTTCTTAAAATTGTTTAAAGTTCCGTCCAATTTTTTTTATCAGATATCAACTCACTTAGTCCCTCAAACACCTATTTACTCAATATTCCCTTATTTTTAAAGGTCCGCGCCAACGGCACTGATTATTTTTTAACTTTTTTTTTTATTTTACAGCATTTAAAATAATTTTTGTATTTCTTAAAACTGTTTAAAGGTCCGCCCTCCTTTTTTTTTACTGGATGCCAACTCATTTAGTCCCTCAAATACCCATTTACTTAATATTCTCTTATTTTTAAAGGTCCGCGCTAGCGGCACCCATTATTTTTTATTTCTTAAATTGTTTAAAAAAGTGCAAATTTTTTTTTTATTTATTTACTTATATTAAACTAACTTTTATTTTTTGATAATTTTTTATTAAAATTAAAATTAAAATTATTTGTTGAATATGGATCCGGGAACGTGGGTCCGCGCCAGCGGCACTAACCAATCGCGATGTCAATTGCGTTGATGATGTGGGTCCACGCCGACGGAACTAACCAATCGCGACACGTCATTTCAGTGTGTCGCTTCCGAAAAATATTTTATTATTTTTAAAGGTCCGCGCCAGCGTCACACCCCTCCAATATTCTCTTATGCATCTCTTTGACGTGTCATGATTGGTTCGTCTTGAGGGGACCGATGGTGTGGGTCCCGTCAAGGCTCAAAAATGATTCCATACAGATGCGACACGTCAGATTTGTGTGTCGTTGATTTTAATTTTTTGAATAAAATCATTTTATAAACCGTTTACAAAAATAGTTAAAAACTATTTAAAAAAAGCTATTTTTTTTATTAATAGAAAACTGATTTTTTATATATAAAAAACTGTTTTTAAAAATAAAAGAATAAAAAACTTAAAAAAAAAGGGGGGATGGGGGGAAGGGAATCTGATAAAATGCCGGTAATATATGCCGGTAAGCATATCAGTACTCTAAATTTGCTGGATGGTTGATTGATTTGATTTTTAGTTCTGGGGGTAGTGCCCCCTTCAGCAGAGATGGCCATCATTGCTATGTAGCACCATTGCCTGATGGCGAGACTCTGGCGCTTCAAATCGTACACCGATCCAACATGCCTTCCAACTAATAAGCCACCTACTTCGTAATACTTATCTTATTTTGGGAATTCACCAAAATAAAGTAGTTATAATAAGTTTATTTGTATTTGTAATGAGTGTGGTCTATGGTTAAGATTCTAATGAATAAGTATTGTTAGTACATTTTAAATGAATTAATAATTTGTATTGAGCTTAATTTATTATTTTTGTAGATCATTATATATATTCTTGAACACCTTCTAAAGAAGTATTAATAAATCATGTGTACATATGTAAGTGGAAATTGTAGTAATTTTTTTTTTGATAAGTAAATGATATTATAGAACCAACGCTAAGGGAGCGAACCCGTATACAAGAAGTATACAAAATCAGAAATACATGAACAAAATAACAAAGAAAAACATCCTAAAAACCAGAAACCCATACTACCAAATCGAGTGAAGCTCCTCAACGAACTCAAGAAACTCATGAGTCGTGATAGTGAGGCTCTCCTTATACCAACAAAGCAGGGTGATCAAAAACAGATACCGGAGCCTCGCTGGCGCCGTCTCGATGCCCTGAAAGCATCTCGCGTTTCTCTCCTTCCATACTGTCCAAAAAATACAATGCGGCACTAAACGCCACACACTCCTATTGCCCATCCACCCCCACGAGGGTCTCCACCCCTCTAAAAGAACCCTAACAGAGACAGGCATCACCCAAGCGATCCTAGTGATAGCAAAGAAAATGTCCCACATGCCTCTTGCCACCTTGCACTGAAGCAGAAGGTGGTTAGTCTTCTCCTCATTCTCCTTACATAACCAACAACGACTCGCTAGACGAAACCTCTCTTCTGTAGCCCCTCAAGATTCAGAATGGCCTGTCTGGCCGCTGTCCACACAAAGAATTTGACTTTCGGCGGTGCTTTAACCTTCCAAATGTTCTTCCAAGGGAAGCAAGAACTGGTCATGCCACTACCACTCAATATCGAATAGTAACCTCTAACCGAGAATACCCCAGTCCCACCCCCCATCCACCGCAAGGAATCCTCACTAGCCGTCGGTCGGGGGGCCAAATCCAACCACTCATAGAACCTATCTGCCTCCTCAAGCTCCCAATCCCATAGCCTTCTTCTGAACTGAGGACACTAAGCCACCCCCTCCGCGCTAATAGTCATATGACCAGCCACCAACCCATCCTGCTCCCTTCCAAGGTTATACATTCCTGGGAAAAGCTCCTGTAAGGACCCCTGAACTCCCCACCTATCCTTCCAGAACCTTATCTTGTCACCCTTCCCCAACTTAAAGTCCGTGTGCCTGGAGAATTCCACCCACCCCCTCGCAATATGCTTCTACAAACCCATGCCATGAGCAAAATTACCTACCATCGGTCCCCAACCCCGTTGAAAGATTCCCCCCTAGCCCCTACAACGCTCCTCCATAGCTTATGTTCCTCACGAGAAAACCTCCACAACCACTTCCCTAATAAAGCTCTATTAAAGAGAGCCAGATTCCTCACTCCCACCCCCCCTTCCTTAATAGGCTTGCACACCTCCTCCCATCCTACCAGACAGTACTTAATGCTTTCCTCAGCACCTCTCCACAGGAAGTCTCTCGTAAGTTTCTCCATCTTCTTACGGATAGTACATGGCAAAGGAAGAATGGACATGAAGTAAGTTGGTAGGCTAGACAAAGAAATCTTGATGAGAGTCAGTCTCCCCCCTTTCGATAGAAACCCATTCTTCCAACCCGCCAGCCGCCTACGCTCCAAAACTGGTTCCCAAGAGGAGGTAGACTTACACTTTTCCCCAAGAGGTAGCCCAAGATACGTATTAGGAAGAGACCCGGTGCACCCACCCAAAATGCTGGTTAAATCATCCACACCACCCTCACCTCCAATGGAGATCAACTCGCACTTCCTCGCATTGATCCATAGACCAGACACCGCCTTAAACCACATAAGGAGACAACTCAGAGGCCGAACTTGCCTCCGATCAGCATCACAGAAAACAATCGCATCATCCGCAAAAAGAAGGTGAGAAACCGAAACACTATTAGGACCCAAAGTCCCAAAGGTGAACCCCCTGAGCCATCCAGTGTCGACCACCTTCCCAATCATTCGGCTGAGGGCCTCCATGACCAAAATGAACAGAAAGGGTGATAACGGGTCACCTTGCCGTAGACTGCGAGAACTCGGGAAAAATCCATCAAGCACCCCATTAATAAGAACTGAGAATCGAGTCGTGGACACACACCTCCTTATCCATATACACCACCGCTCGCCGAAGCCCATCCTACTCAAAAGGTACAGAAGAAAATTCCAATTCACATGATCATACGCCTTCTCAATGTCGAGTATACTAGCTAACCCTGGAGTCCCACACCTCAACCTGGAATCCACACATTCATTAGCCACCAAGACTGCATCGAGAATCTGTCTACCCCCAACAAAAGCATTCTGAGACTCAGAAATCAGAGGGTCAATAACCGTCTTGAGCCAAACCGATAAAACCTTTGCGAGCAACTTGTACATACTCCCAATTAGACTGATTTGTCTGAAATCTTTGATATCACACGAACCACCCTTCTTCGAAATCAAGGTAATAAAAGTTGCATTCAATCTAGGAACAAAATAACCCCTATCATGGAATTCATGGAAGAATTTCATCACATCGCCCTTGACAATGGTCCAACAGTGCTGAAAAAAGGCCATCGAGAAGCCATCAGGCCCCGGTGCCTTATCACCACTCATCGACTTCAGAACCAGAACCACCTCCTCCTCGATAAAGAAGCCTTCGATACCCTCGACCTCGGACGTTGAGATGCTGCCAAAATCTGCCCCATCAAGAGAAGGCTGCCACACCTCCTCTTCCCTAAAAAGCTCCTCATAAAACTGAGTAATGGCCCCCCTCACCTCTCTATCATCCTCGAAAACCACACCCCCACCTCTATTTTCCCAATATGGTTACCACGCCTATGAGAACTGGCAATCGAGTGAAAAAACTTGGTATTCGAATCACCCTCTCTCAACCACAACGCCCTAGATTTCCGCCGCCAACTAATCTCTTCCTGCATGAGCCTAACCCCAATCTCCCCTTTCTTACACTCCCTATCAATCTTTTCCCCCTCCAAAAGACCTATTATCCCTTCCTTTTCATCGAGCATCCTGACCTTCTCCATGAGACTAGTGGTGACCAAGCGAACATTCCCAAATACCTCTCTATTCCATTTTTTGATATCTTCCTTAAGAAGACCCAACTTAGCGGCCAACCTAAAACTGGCATTTCCCTCCACCACGTAGCCAGACCACCCAACACCCACTCTATCCACAAAGTCTTGCTCCTTAAGCCACATATTCTCGAATTTAAAAGGGGAAACGCCATCCCTCCATCCCCCACACTCTAAAAGAATAGGGCAATGATCCAAGGTAACCCTAGGCAAACAAGATTGAACCATCCCGGGGAAGTGCTCAGCCCACCCTTTAGAAACCAGAAATCGATCCAGACGAGACATAGACAACCTATCTCTAAAATTGGACCAGGTGAACAGTCTCCCCTCCAACGGCGGATCCAACAACTCCAACTCGTCAATGAAGTTCGAAAACTCTCTCATAAACCTATTGACCCTACCTCTGTCGCTTCTCTCCCCAGCGAAGCGCACCACATTAACCCCCCCCCCCCCCCCCAAACAGACCGGAACATCCCATACCCTACTCACACCAGCCAGCTCCTCCCACAACTCCCATCTACTATGATCCTCTACAGGCCCATAAATCCCCGAAAACCCCCAGGTAAACCCATCCTCCCTATTACTGAACAGGCAGGAGAGGGACCATGAACCCTTCAAACTCTCAACCAAATCAACCACAACAGAGTTCCACAATATCACCACCCCTCCCGAAGCACCCTCAGCGTCCAGACTCACCCATTTGATCCCCCGACCATCCCATATGGATCTAATACAACCGTCATCAAAGTTACCCATCTTAGTCTCCTGTAGGCATAAAATATCGGGCTTCCATCTCGCAATGCCCCCCCTCCCCCCCCCCCCCCCCCCCCCAACTACCCCCCTTTTGGTAAAGTCGTTCAACCCCCTAACGTTCCACAAAATAATACGTAATTTCATGAGACTAGAAAACTTAAAACACCCCTCCCTCACACTCCTGAACTCCAACCCCCATCAACCAGCGCCTATCTATCCTCTCGATCAATTCCCAAGCCTCTCTCTCGAGCCCTTCGTAACCGACCCCCGAGTCTTTGCTTATATCTTCTAACATATCCTCCCTCCAACCCACCGGGTCCCCAACCCACCTCTATTCCTCGCGCCCCCTCACACTCCCTTCTTGATTCAGATTTACAATATCCACCCAAAGCCTGGAGTTATTCAATGCCTCAAAATTAGAGCCACCTCCCCCTGCGGGCCCACTAATAGGTACGTCGGCATCACAAGACGAGAAACACCCCTCACTACTCGAGGAAGTAGTTTCACTCGCCACCACCACAACCTTGCATTGGTCTTCCAACGCCTTAGTCTTTCCCTTACCTATATAGCCCTCCTCCTTACGGCTCGAATTAGACAAAAATGATCCACTCTTCCCCCCACAACTCTTCCCCATAATCTTTCCTTTGTTGCAATTTTTATTTAAATTTCTGAGAGTTTTTAGATATTTAAGTCCTAACATGGCACTCCCGAGATATACGTCTTTTTTTTTCTTTTTTTGCTTAACATTCGCGTACTGAAAATCCCCCCGGCTTATAGAACCCCGTCTGTGGATGTCCAAATCGTTTAACACAACTGTCAAGGATCCATCGATAGGCAAGGGCACCATCATACCCCCAGACTCACTTTCATTGTAGTATTAATGACACACAAGCCAAATGAAAATAAAGATGACAAATATTTATTATCGTTTAAAACTGGCTTAGGAAATTTATGCCTTAGTCAACAAATAATTTTTAGTACCCCGGATGAGAGTGAGGCCCCCTTGCCCATTTTTGTGTGTGTTTTTTTGGGTTGAATGTGGGTGGGAGAGGAGAGTTTAAAGAGATAGATTAGAGAGAGACGTAAGACGTAAGGAAGACGTAAGGGTGAGATGTGATTAGTTGTCATATCATTATTCATTTTAAATAGGATAAAGTGAAGGGAGAGGAGAGATGGGTTTATATTGGTTACGTAGGGCCCACGAAAAGTATTAAAACGTTGAGCGGTTCTACATGAACCGCATGTAGAAGCGCATAGGGACCGCATTTTTGTCTGTTTTTTTTTTTTACTATTCTTTTTTTTAACAGTTTTCTATATATAAAAAAAATAGTGTTTTTTTTTAAATTGAAAAAGGTCTTTTATAAAATAAAAATAAAAATGGTTTTTATATATGAAAAAGGCAGTTTTCTTATTAATAAAATATTAGCGCGGACCCACATTAAACAAATGATTTTTGTCCGGGAATGAGGGTCCGCGCCAGCGGCACTAATTAATCGCGATATTTGTAATTAGTGCCGCTGGCGCGCACCCACATTCAACAAATGATTTTGGTCCGGGAATGTGAGTCCGCGCTAGTGACACTAATTAATCACAATATTTTTTTTCTTATTCTTTTGTGTTTAACAATATATATAAAAATAGTTTTTTATATAAAAAAAATAGTTTCTCATATAGAAAAACTGTTTTTTCTATTAACATAAAAAAATATTTTTTTTATTGAAAGTAAATTTTTTATTAAAGTTAATATTTTTTTATAAATAAAAAAAATTTATGTTTTTGACATAGTATCGCGATTGATTAGTGCCGCTGGCACGAACCCATAAAATATCGCGATTAATTAGTGCCGCTGGCGCGATACTAATTAATCGTCGAGATTGTATATATTTTTCATTAAGTTTTTTTTAGTTTTGTTTCAAAAAATTCTCATCAAATAAAACCGTCACAAGATGGATACGTAAATAGCCTTCCATGCGTAGTATCTTAGATTATATGTTAACTACATAATTAAAATAATTTTTTGTTAGTTTTCTAATTAAAGTAAAGAATATGACGCATTATATGACTGAGGATAGTCCTAAGTGAGTAGATACCTTTCGGTAGGGGCAATAAGGATAAGACCCCCAAAAGATACGATAATAATAATATGATTAAGACGATTTAAGCATAAATAAAAGAAGTAATTATTAGAGATAAGTTTAATACTTGATAGTATGATTTATGGTCAGCTCCCTGAATTTGTTATCATATAAAAACACTAAGAAGAAATATGTCCTAAGCCTAGTGGGCTAAGTCATGATGGTTGGTATTAGGTGCAATTGTACTTAGGGTGTAATTACCTATAAATATTAGTTGACTCTTTATATATGTACATATAAACCTTATTGTAGAGGAAAGAAAAAGTGAAAATTAGTAATAATCTAGAAGGATTAAATTCTAAACCAAGAGGGAAACATGATGAAATCATTAATTATCTTAGGAACATTAGTTTGGGGATAACTATACCTATTTTTTATGCAGAAATAAATGATGAAGTAGATTTGAGTATTAAGCCTAACAGGCAATATATAGGACTTAATAATTCATAGGGGAGTAGTCGAAGGATAGCGACTTAATATGGGTTATGTAATAGCTCATTAAAATGTTATTATTAAGTCGAGAAGGCTACATTTATATGGATGGAGATTCCTTGGTTAAACGTAGTTATAGAGTAGTTTCTTGTGCATATTTAATGATAATCTGTATTAAATTATTGGCGTGCGCACGTTCGTGGTCTCCCCTATCGATTGGGGTGCGCACATTTATGACCGGAGTTCGTGGACTCCCCTATCTGTTGGGTGTGCATGTTCGAGACCGGAGCACATGCCGTCACAGGTGGGCTAGGCGTAGTGTTAAGTCATATTGTAGGTACTACGTAGCAGCACTACTTACAAGAGTTAGGTGCAGATGTTATGATCCTTTGTCGTCGGTGGGTATGGGTCGTGAACTGGTGTACTGCGTAGGTACCACCCTACTTTCTTGTGTTTTGTTATTACCCACGTTGGGATGAGGGAATCCTATGGGTATTACTGATAGAGCACGAACATGATGCAGAAGATAGATGTCTTCGAGTGTCGTACATATATATACGGACATATATATTTATCTATAGACATATTGTGTTGTGCCTTGTATGAGAATGAGTTCTCATAGTCTAAAGATGTAGTTAATACTTAATGATAACAAAGTTGGATTAACATAGAGATGTGGATAATTTGTAACAAAAATAATTTCTAATGGTCTAATGCGGTAGACAATTATTAATGAGAATAATAATTGGGCAGTCTAAGAATATAGACGGTAATTAAAGAGAATGAAACTTATAGTCTGATGGTGTAGACGACAATTGGTGTGAATGAAAAACCTAATAGTCTGATGAGATAGACTAAGATTAAAGAACATTATATGACGTAAAGATATGCACTTAATTAATATTAGACAATGGAATTCATAATTGGTATTTGTTTGAGGATAAGAGTAGGACTGCTTCTAGATGAGAGGTAAGATACTCGATATGTGTGAGCGTCGATGGAGAGACGTGAAGTATGAGTTAGTTATACTTTGCATATTTATTAGTGAAGAATCATTGCAACTTTAGGACTCTGGCCCAAAATTATAAATGTTTTTCCTCCCTGGTTTTCTTATAAACAGGGATGGTGGGACTGACGATGGATCATACTTGTAGTTGCATTAGATGTAACGAATTCAATTCCATTTATTCAAGTATAAGTTGTACTTATTCACTCGGTCATTTTATTTCATATCAAGATTTGTATGGGTATAAGCCCATGAGTTTATTATTATTTTTATAGCATGGGCATTATATGATGATTCAGTTTTGTATTCATGTACTAAATCATTTTTGTTCAGATGTTTTTATTACATGTGAATTTTTGTAAAGAATATAAGCAATTCTATTTTCTTTAGTACTCAGAATGGTATAAATTTTTAATAAGCCCCATCTTTGGCATATCGTGTCTAAATAACCTTTACGTCCGGAAATGGGGTTGTTACAATTTCATCATTGAGGGATAAGGGAACCTTTTGTTAAGTCTTCGAACATTATAAGAGTGAGACACTACACCAAAATGGGTAAATTGGCACCCTTCCAGCGACTAGCCTTGTCACGGTCATTGACCGTGATAAAAAAATACGTATTTTTTATCATGGTCATTGACCGTGATAACGTATTGTCACGGTCAATGCCCGTGACAAGACCGTAACAACGACACTTGTCACGGCCAATGACCGTGACAATTATAACGATCTTGTCACGATCAATGACCGTGACATGACCATGACAAAAAAAGTTGTCTCGCCCAGAATTGTCACAGTCATTGACCTTGACAAGTTGAAGTTGTCAAGATCAATGACCGTGACAATTCGGCAGATTTGGTGTAATGAGAGGTGAGAACTTTGTCCTCACAATTCCTCATTTATGCAGAAACATAGCATCCCATAACTAAGTCCCTTGGGTCTTCTTCCTCACCCATTTAAGTAGTTTAAGTTCCCATAAACATCTCTATATATTAAGCTTGAAAGACCACAATTCCACCTTTTAATTATCAAGAGTTAATGAGGGTTTTGAAGGTGTTTATTTGGAGAAGAAAGCTTGGAAGGAGTTTGGAACTAGCAACTTATTTGGGATTTTTTTCACCTCTTCTTCAAAGAATTTATACCTTTAAGAGTTAGGGTCCTAAACTATTTTCAAGATTGAAACAATCCTGATAGTTATATGTATACCTATGTTTGATTTACATGACTATTATGCTTATTATCATTATATATAGATACATATTGAGTGAAATGTGATAAAATGATGAAAAGATGAAGTTGGAATTAAGTTAAAATTTCAAAATGTTTAAGGAAGTTATTCCTTATGAAAATCATGTTTAAACTAATTATTTTATGTCAAACGTTAAGTTGAACTTGTTGAAAAAATGTAGGATGCATATATGGATTTATTTGTTGAAAATCCTTTCATTCATGAACAAAATCATATAAAGTTAGGGAAAATGGGTTTATTATGTTGAAAATACATATAGACAAGCCTTTGAATATAAAATAATAAGGTTGACACGATCAATATATTACTCACATAAAATGACGCTACTTTATGTGAATAAAGTTAATTTAATAAGTTTAAGAATTAAGGGACTAAAAGTGAAAATAGTAAAGTGATGAGGTTGAAACATGAAATATAGAAATATTTACATTTAAAATGACAAGAGTACAAAGTATGAAATGAAAAGCTATACATTTGTAAGAATAAGTATTGAAATGTCAAAAGTGTGATTTTGGGGCCAAAAGTGCCATTTTATGAAAAGTGTGGATTTAGAAAGTAGTATTTGCAAACATGAGTATTGTTTTGAAAGTTAGTTTTAAATGAAGTAATATGAACACATAAAATGATGAGAAATAGTATGGAATGTGCAAAGTTAGTAAGTTAGAAATCTAAGTCTTGAAATGACAAAAGTGATGTTTTAGTACAAAAGTGTTATTTTATGAAAAAGTTGGACTTATGAGTAAAATTTTAAAATTAAAGGAATCTAATTAAATGAGTTGGATTTTATATGGTGAAAACTCATGTTTTGTAAAGTAAATTTGAAAAGAAGCATTTTTTGCAAAGTGTATAAAACGCAAATTTAAAATTGTGCGTGAATAGTAAAAAGTATAATAAAACGTGTAAATGGGTTTTGGATTTAAAGGTTAAAGGTTCACAAGAAATGGTAATTAAAGTTGTTTTCAAAAGAAGAAATACCGAGTCTAAGGGAAAATAATAATGGAATTTTTATACAGTGTGAAACTTAAAAGTAAAATGTGTTGGGACTTGTCTCGTCCCGGGTATTCGGCCTCATCAGTCGGTAAAAGGAGAATAAAAGAAAATGCTTAAAAGTGAATAAGAAAGAAAGAAAGGGGGGGGGGGGGGAGGGTTACAAAGATGTAACAAATAAAAGTCACTCGGAGGTAACTAATAATTTAAAGAACGCCCTTGAGCCCTAGGATGCAACCCCAAATCACTGATCAGGAGCATATTACAGCACGGAGGCAGTCGGTGAAAGGCTGTATAATACTCATGGATTGGTATCTCCGGTTAATCATGTGAAAAGAAGATTTCGAGCACGACGCTCATTAATGTAAAGGAAAGTTTATGAAACAACTTCAAAAATGTGAAAGTACTGAAATGGTTCAATTAAAGGGATACATATAGTATTAAAATAAAGATTAAATGTGAGTGGGTTCATCGTCCGGATTGCATAGTCAAAATATCAATTGCATGGTTACGATACAACTTTCATGAGGACACTTAGTCAAATGAAGGATGATTTCATAATTGTTAAAAGACAATTTATATGTATAGATATTCTTTGTGTGTATTACTCTGCTAGTATTTCTTATATTGAGTACGCGCTATACCCCACCATTTGTCTCCCCCCACCTCCCCCAAGGTACTTCAGGGAAAGATAAAAATAATGAAATCGTGAGAGGTAAGGAAGGATTTATGCGCACTTCAAATGTGAAATTTAATTGAAACTTTTGACTATATTATTTGGAATTAGTTGGAAGTGCTTTAAATTTGGTTTGTAATAAGATAGGATGATGTGGATTTTCTTTAATTGTTATTTATTCTATGAAATTAGTAAAAACATTTTTTAGTGTTCTTATAAATAAGATGGACATCATTTCATTAATCAAATTAAATGAATTTTTTGACAAAAATGTAGGGAAGATTTTATTGAAAAATGTGATTTTTTAAAATGAAATCAACGTATAAAAAGGTTTTTCTCATTGGCACCCGAAATCGGGGAGTCGCGATTTTTGCAATTTCTAGATTATTAATATATATTTCTCAAATTTATAATCTTTATATATCTTTCTATATGTTTTACATTTTTAAATATTATTCTGTAATTTTCATATATATATATATATATATATATATATATATACAGAGAGAGAGAGAGAGAGAGAGAGAGAGAGAGAGAGAGAGTCAGGCTCTCCAACATACCTCCTAGCTGTGACACCCCGACTAATTAAATACCGGGTAGCTACTCCTTTATTAAATCAATTCAAAATGCCAAGTTGGTTCAGTTAATAGCATCACTGTCGAAAACGTTTTAATAGTTACTAACCACCTAGTATTTAAAAAGTAAGTTGCCAAATTTTAATTAGAGTCTGATTAACATGCAACAAGTGTAATGAAGAATAATAACACCATTCACCATACCGAAGTAAATAGAATAACCATCACATAATGTAAATAAAGTCTGGAGGAAAACTCCTCACTACAAATCCCACAACTGAAATAAGTAACGAAATACTGAATACTGAATTAATACATGCCAAAGTCTGAAAACTGAAATGGAAAGATGTCTCTAATAGAAATGGGCAACATGCCCAATAACTGATAGATACTGAATCTGGAATCCAAATGATAGAAGCGTCTAAAAGCAAATCCCTGTAGCTTCCACAAACCGCTACAGCTCGTCACCTGAATGAGTATCCTATGCATAGTGTTCTTGTGGCTGGGCACCTAAAATGGTTTTACAAAAATAGATTTGAAAGCAAACGGGTCAGAGCCCGAATGTGGAGATATTTTAAAAACCTGCAAGTGCTTTAAAAACATTTAAAACATTAAATGTAAAGTACATGTTAGGACGTGCACTCACATGATATTCTCACCTCTCGTCTAACTGTGCACTCCTAACGTAAGTACCCATCTAAAATGACACAAACCACTAGCTAAGTGACATCATATCTAGCTAGACTGTCATAGGTCCTACCCTTATTACTCGGTTCCATTAACATTATAACGATCTCAATTAAATAGGGCTTAGCGTAAATTCAGGTTCTCATACAGAAGTAATACAACTCGTTATAGATTATCCCTCTATGTTATTCCATAGTTATACACACAATACTATATGAAAGTTCCCAGTTTATTAAACGTATATTTTCCACAACATAAATATACAATATAAGCACCCCGAGACGAAGCTGCGGTGCACACATACTCTGCTATCCATCCCGGTACATCACGTACATAAGGATCACATATTCCGAATCTCTCAGGAATAGTTCAGATAACACAAATCACAAATAGTGGAGGCGAACACAGTCACATCACATGGGTCAGGCACATACCTGCGCTCCCATGATCAGCAGACTTATTAACATCCCAATAAGTCCTTCTCTGACCTATGCTCATCGAGGTAACCAGTCTAAATCCGGGCAACACAAGGATTAGAGGGCCCTAAGAGAACGTAAACCTCCCGTGATAGCAAGTATGGTAGGTATGTCATACACACAAATCATATACCAATACTAAGTAAGCACACATCTTAGTAATCCCGTAGTTTAATTGTAGTACTTATCGCATTCTCGTACAAATCTAATATATATGCAGCTTATATATAATCCCGGTCCATATTTATACGCGCCATAATTTATTCTCACGTCGTAGTAGGCACTCACGTCTCGACTCAAATGTCTATTTGATTTGATCCACATTTATATAATTTACTCCTCATTATAACCCAAATGTCCCAAGTATACTAATACACCATCAAAGGAATGTTATATCTATCCTCGAACAAGTTTACGGGACTCCCAAAATTAAAACAGGCCAAAAAGGCCTAAACTGCCAGCTCGTTAGAAGTCTCGTTCGAATGAGGCTGATCGAACGAGATTCCAGTTCGTTCGAACGAACTGTACCTTCTAACGAGATCTCGTTCGAACGAAGTTATCGAACGAAATTCCCTTTCGTTAGAAGCGACTGGTCAACTCGTTAGAAACTCGTTCGAACGAGCTCGTTCGAACGACCTGGGGAGGTCTTCTAACGAACGACCAGTTTCGAGCCCAGATTTCCCTAGTTTCGTTTTTCATCCATTTTAACACCTCAAACCTCTTCCAAAGTTCATCCCAACAACGTTTTAGGGTCTCTAATTCATCCTAAACATATTAAAGTCACCTCCTAACATGTTTTAAGGAATTAATTCGTCCTAAACATCATTAAATCACAAGTCTCTATATTTTTCCCCAATTTTTCAAGAACATGAACCCTAAAATCTTTAGATCCTTAATTTATCCAAATAAATCCGTTTTTGTGTCTTATAAGATATATCAACATCAGATTAGTCCTCTAAATATGATTCTACATGCAATCCTTTCATCAAAATTTAGTATTCTACTTCCAAACTCATGGGTTTTTCATTATCTTTCAAGAACAAACATAAATTTGAATTATCTAACATGGAAGGGACATTCTCTGAAATTAAATGGAATTAAATCACTTGCCTCGAGTGTCTTTGAATTTGGTGTTGATTTGATGAAGCTTTTCTGCAGAATTCCTTCTCTCTCTCTCTCTCTCTCTCTCTCTCTACAAGCCTTCTTCTCCAAATGTGGCTATGGTGGCTAGGGTTTTCTTTGGGAAAGTTGGAAACCTAATTTGATAACCTCCGTAGCTTATTGGGTCATTAAGAGTTGGTTACTGGGTTTAGTGGGTCTATTCCCAATCAGATGAAGACTCCTAATTTTCGTCATTTTTAATTCCTCAAAATACAAAATTACCAAAATACCCTTTATGTTGCCGGTATGGCCTAAAAATACCCCGGGACCCAAATTAAACCCCCGGCTAGTGTTTTCTGACTATCTCGACCCTTTCGGACGCGTTGGCGCACTCAAAATGACCATACGGTTAATAGAATTTAAATTCACTTTTATAATTAAAATAATTATATCCTGACGCGACTGTCACACGCGTCCCAATAAAATTAATAAAATGACCAAATTGCCGTATATCAATCTCACGACAAATTTCATAATTCAATATTCATATATCACCATATATACTCAATATAGTCAAATACCAACTCACATCTCGCTAGTATTTTATCCGGATTAATTTCCAATTAATTCTCATTTAAATAATTAATCCCAAAAATAAATATAGCTAAAAATACGGGGTATTACATACTTCCCCCCTAATAACTGAATTTCGTCCCGAAATTCGGAACTATAAAGTACCTGCTAAAAACAACTCTGGATAACGTTCGCGCATCTCATCCTCGCGCTCCCATGTGGACTCCTCGACATTATGATGTCGCCACTGAACACGCACTAATGAAACTATCTTTGACCGCAGCTTCCTCTCACTTCGGTCCAAAATAGCAATCGGCCCCTCCTCGTAGGAGCTATCCGGCTGGAGATCGATGTCCTCCACAACAATGTGAGAATGAGCCAAATTATCTCTAAGGTATTTCCTTAGCGAGGAAATATGAAACACATCGTGAATCCGATGCAAATGCTCCGGTAACCCAAGTTTATACGCAACTAGTCCGATCCGCTAAATAATAGGAAACGGCCCCACATACCTTGGTGCCAACTTTCCCTTCTTCCCGAAACGCATAATCCCTTTCATAGGAGATACTCTGAGCAAAACCTGGTCCCCCACTTGGAACTCTCTGAAAAATCTCTTCGCATCAACATAACTCTTCTGCCTGTCTTGAGCTACCCGAATGCGACTCCGAATCAACTCAATCCTTGCCGAAGTATCCTGAATCACTTCCGGACCAAGTAGTTTGTTGTCCCCCACCTCTAACGAACATGCTGGGGAACGACAAGGCCTACCGTACAATGCCTCAAACGGAGCCATGCCAATAGTGAACTGGTAGGAGTTATTATAAGCAAACTCTACCAGTGGAAGGTATTGCTCCCATCCACCTCCAAAGTCAATAATGCGCATGCGTAGCATGTCCTCCAACATCTGATTTGTGCGCTCTGTCTGCCCATCGATCTGCGGATGATAAGCCGTACTCAACCGTAATTCCGTGCCCATGGCCTCCTGGAAACTCTCCCAAAACCGCGAAACAAATATCTTGTCTCTGTCAGACACGATATTTAGGGGCACACCGTGAAGTCTCACAACCTCTGAAATGAAGAGCTGGGCATACTGTCCCGTAGTGTAGTCAGTCCTTACGGGTAAAAAGTGAGCGACTTTGGACAATCTGTCCACAATTACCCAAACGAAGTCGTGACCCCTCTGCGACGTAGGCAACCCCGTAATAAAGTCCATGGATATGCTCTCCCACATCCACATCGGGACCTCCAACGGCTGTAGTAATCCTGCCAGTCTCTGATGATCCACTTTTACAAGCTGACAAGTGGCGCATTTCGAAACAAACTCAGCGATATCTTTCTTCATACCGCTCCACCAATACTGTCGTCTTATGTCTTGGTACATTTTGTCCCCTCCGGGATGTACCGCGAATCGTGAGCCGTGCGACTCTGCCATCACCTCGTGTCGCAATTCCTCCCCTTCCGGAACCACTAATCTCCCATTGAAGCGTAATCCCCCGTCTGAGCTAACGGTATAGGACTCGGCTCCCTCTGCTAGTAATCGAACTATCTGCTCGTGACAGAACGAGTCATTAGCCTGTGCCCGTACTACCTTCGTGACAATCTGCGGTGTAACGGTCATCACAGACATGAAAGATCAGGCCACTGCATCCTGGTGTCCCAACTCCTTCCACTTTGCCTTCCACACCTCTGCCACCTCATCTGCTGGCCTACGGCTCAACGCGTCTGCTACCACGTTAGCCTTACCTGGGTGATACTGGATATCAAACTGGTAGTCTTTCACAAACTCAAGCCACCTACGCTGCCGCATATTCAACTCTTTCTGTGTGAACAGGTATTGTAGGGACTTGTGGTCCGTGAACAGTTGGAACTTCTCCCCCAAAAGGTAGTGCCTCCAAATCCGTAGGGCAAATACCACTGCCGCCAACTCCAAATCATGCGTGGGGTAATTCTTCTCGTGAGGCTTAAGCTTGCGGGAAGCATAAGATATGGCATGTCTCTCCTGCTGCAATATACCTCCAAGTCCTTGCAAAGACGCATCGGTGTAAACCAAGTACTCAACTCCCGGTCTCGGAAATGCTAACACAGGTGCTGAGGTCAACTTATCCTTCAATTCATCGAATGCCAACTGACAGGCATCACTCCAGATGAATGGCACACCCTTACGAGTCAGATGTGTCAAAGGACCTGCTATCTTTGAGAAACCCCGAATAAACCTCCTGTAGTATCCTGCTAGGCCTAAGAAACTACGAATCTCAGTCGGTGTCGTGGGCTGTCCCCACTCCCTCACCGCGGATACTTTCCCCGGATCAACAGATATTCCCCGATCGGAAATAATATGTCCCAAAAACTGGACTTCCTTCAACCAAAACCCACACTTCTCATATTTTGCATACAGCTCGTTCTCACGCAGCGTATGCAAAATCTGCCTCAAATGCTCGGCGTGCTCCTCCTCCGTCTGGGAGTAAACCAGAATATCATCAATGAAGACAATGACAAACTGATCTAGGAAATCCCTGAACACTCTGTTCATCAAGTCCATAAACACTGCTGGAGCGTTGGTCAAACCAAAAGGCATAACCCGAAACTCGTAAGAACCATATCTCGACAAGAACGCAGTCTTCGAGACATCCTCCTCCCTGATACGCAACTGATGGTATCCCGATCTCAAATCAATCTTCGAGAAGAAAGAAGCTCCCCTCAACTGGTCAAATAGGTCATCGATTCGAGGCAACGGATACTTATTCCGTATCGTGACCTTATTCAACTCTCGGTAGTCCACACACAATCTCAGTGAACCGTCCCTCTTCTTCACAAAAAAAACTGGAGCGCCCCAAGGTGAGGTACTCCTGCGAATAAAGCCCTGACCTAACAGCTGCTCTATTTGATCTCGTAGCTCTCGCATCTCTGCCGGAGCCATACGGTACGGTGCGCGTGCTATAGGCCTCGTATCTGGAAATAGGTCTATAACAAAGTCTATCTCTCGACTGGGGGGTAGGCCTGGTATCTCCTGAAACACGTCCGAATATTCCCTGACAACCGGGATCGAATCTAAAGGAATCACAACCTCCTTAGAGGTATCCTCCTCTATGTAATACAGATGAGCGGTCGATCCTCCCTCTGGGCGAGGCATCGCCACTACGAACATCTATTGCCCCGGAATGGCAAAAACAATGCTCCCGCTGAAGCAATCAATCATGGCCCTATAAGCTACGAGCCAATCCATACCGATAAACACATCGTGAACATGCATAACTAATACCAACATGTCTGCAGGTAATACCAAACCACCAATCTCTACCCCCACTCCCCGGCATATAAAGAAAATAAGTGACCCATTCCCCAATGGTGAGTCGACACACGTCACTGTGCTCTCCGTTGTGGCTAACAACCCTAAAGCCTTCGTGAAATGCGTAGCTATAAAACAATGTGTAGCCCCCGTATCAAATAATACCCGACCCATAGTGCCATGGATAGGAAACGTACCCTCAATCGCGGGTGGTGCCTGTAGAACTGCAGCCTGGTGGACGTTGTAGACACGTCCATACTGTAGCTGCCCCTACTGAACTGGGACTGCTGGAATGGGTGGCAATGCTGCCATCTGTGGCGGTGCGGGGAGAGCGGCGGGAAACATGGGCCTCTGTGGCTCCTGGCGAGCACCCTGCTGCTGCTGCTGTGGGGCCCTGCCCCTATCAGGAGAATCCTGTCGTTTATGACCAGTCTTGCCACAAACAAAACACTTCCCTGGGAAGTTCCCTCCTCTCTGCCCCTGCGGTCCCCGGACCTGGTGGCCGTTACCGTTCCTCCCTTGGCCCTGCTGGCCCTGCTGAAACTGCTGCCCATTTTGTCCCTGTTGGCCCTGATGGCCCTGACGGAAACCTCCCTCTCCTTGTCTGTAGTGTGTACCCATGCCGATGGCACGATGATAAATTTGCTCTCGACTATATATGGTTATATCACACTCATAACCAAAAATTTCGTAAGTGGCTTCCTAACCAAACTGCCATGATAGAATATGTTAATTAATATAGTTAATTTTGTGTGATCCCTTAATAATTCTTCGTAATTTAATTTAACCCTCAATGATTTGTAATTTCTCAAATATTCATAATGACGTTTTATATTTTTTTATTTTTTATTTTAAGTAAAATGAGAACTTCCTAAGAACGGGTCATTTTGGCAACCCAAATGATGTGAATATGTGAACCAGGAACCCTCGGCCAACCGATCTACGATGAAAATAATCGCGTATGCATATTTTTATGTTCGTTGAAAGAATAGGACGTCCCCGTGCCAATGACAAAGTAGTAATAATCATTTGACCCATCCCATGGGTTGTTCCTTTTTTAAAACCCAGTCTTAAAACTTTATTTGCATCTAGATAATTAGACATATCTATGGCTAACACCTATAGTCCTTTTAAATTCACTTTATCAAATTTCAGCGACTTGTAAACATCTACACCATAACTATTTATGAAAATAATTATCCAAAATAAAAATCAACTATTTATGAAAATAATTGCCCAAAAATGTACAATCGTGTAACCATCTACACCATAACATTTACGATGTCTTTATTTAAACTCTATTATTTTTTCAAAGTCTACTAATGGTGTCTTTAATTCAACCCAAAGTGATTTGAAAAACACCCTTCTTTTAATGTAACTAATATAAAAGTGCAAAAAATGAAGAAGTTGTGACATTAAAATTTAAGACACAATAGTCTTTTAACACATTCAAATGTATACATTCGTTTTTACATAAACAAATTATAAAGGAATGGTTGTTTTTTTAAGATAAAGAAATGGCTAATTTTGAACTCCTCCAATACAAAATTGTTTCAGTTGTGATTTTACACAGTATCTATCACTCAAAGTGTTACATGGATGGGAGGATTTATGTGGATTAAGAATAACAAAATTCATATAAATTACTCATTACATAAAATGACATCCATTACAAAAACAAAAAACATCTTAAAATACATGACTGTTGTCCCATGATAAACCTTTAACAGATTCTAAGTCTCTACACCAAAGACCTTTTTTAGGGGCAAAAAATCAGGGCAATGAGCGTGGCTGCTCATATAGTGTTGCATAACCACATGATTTGCAAAAGAGTTGAAAAACTATAAGAAAATTTATATTCCTTCCTAATTTTTTAAAAACAAAAGCAAATACCTAAGGTAATTAACAATCTACTGAAACTAAAAAAAAAAAGCAACAAACTTAAAATATAATAATTAATCATTATTGAGCACATTCTTAACGTTCAAGTGACAACAATCAAAAGAATAAATCAGATTTTTGTAAAAAAAAAAGGTGGAGATGAGAGAGAAACAGCCTTGTTCAGTCCCAAAGCAGAAACTTAAGGCCCAAAATCTCTTGAGAAGGATAACGACATAAATAGAAAAGAGAATCAGAAAACTCAAATCTACACACAATAAGGAGATCAGTCTCAATTGGTATTCTTGGCGGAGTAGGAGCACGCGAGCTCCGTTGGATCGGGCCACCCCGAAAATGGCATCAACAGTGGAGAACCCACCAGGGATTGCCGATGCAAAATAAGCGGTGAGGCCCAGATGAAACAACCTTAAAATAGAGAGAGAACGTGGATTTGAGTTACCACCCCACACAAAATTAAACCCTCTCTTCCCACTCCATTTCACTGCTCTCGCTATTTCCTCTACCATCACATCCACCGCTGATGAGTTCATCAGATGGGTTCATTTTTGTATCCGTATGTTACACAGTGTGTTACAAAGCTGGGCTCATATTTACACATTTCAAACCACCAGAAAAAAATAGCGAGAGCTGTGTTGGTTGCCCACCTGATCTTCTGCAAACAGTGGATTCGCGTTCGGGTTTTGCTGTGGGTTTGGGTTGGACGTCCGTAGTGTTAAGATGGTGGTCGGAGTTTTGATGTTACCCACTTTGGCATTGTTTGTAACCATTTTTTTTATTTTAGATGTTACCTATCTGCAGATGGAAACCCAAAATGTAAGCAGTTAAAGCAAAATCAAAGCAGTTAAGAAAAAAAAAACATACCGAGTTTAGATTAGACCAAACCGAGTTCTTCTTGGTTTTCATCAACTAAACTAAACCTTGGACTCGGAGGCTTAAATAGCATATCCAGAGCGAATGAGGTAAGTGGCTAGTTTTAAGCGTTAACACTTTGAGACGCCATTTCTTGAACATAATGTGGGTTTATTTTTGTGAAGGTGTAATCTTTCTCTATATTCTCTTGGTAACGTGAGAGACCAGCTCAAAGATATGAGATATGATATGACCCCATTTCTTAGGCTGTGTACTTTAAGCACTTTAGAAAAGTAAGAGCAGGGAGCTCAATCGCAGAGTTCAAAAACGGAGAGGCCATTTCTCTCGAGCCTTGTGCTTTGTTCTATTCAATTGCAGAGTACCTGCACATTTTCTTGAGCCTTGTGCTCTTTGCACCAAACCCACCCCTTAGTTGATTAAATCTCAACCGTAAGTTGATAAACACAAAATCCATCAACTTTTAATCTCAACCGTGAGTTTGGGATGACAAAAAAAACCCTCCTCCTTTATTTTATATATATATATATATATATATATATATATATATATATATATTGTAGATTGGACAAAAATACTCTCTTGTGCATGGTACATTACCCAATATTCTATAAAAAAAAATTAACAGTGTTAGAATTAGGGGTTTCTTTAAGCCGTTTTGAAAGTTCAGTAGTTTAATTTCAGAAAATGAAAGTTCGGACGGTGAAGTTAAAATATACATAAAGTTCAGGGAGAGAAAATGTAATTTACCCTTATATATTATTTTCGTAGAATGTATTTGAAATCAAGCACCATAAATAACCCATGATATTTTTATGTAAGTATTTTTCAAGAAAAATACAACACCAATCAAACAAACTTAAAAAGAGTGAAATCAAGCACCATTGGTGTTGTGTTTTTTTTAAATACTTATTATGTTTTTAAAAAGTAGAATTATTTGGGTTTTGGCCCCCATTAGTTCTGCTGCTTTGGGAATTAACCCTCAATTAAAAATTATTATAGGACTAATCCCCAATTTTCACTTTAAGTGACACTTTATGAATTTTTTGATATTTTTAGATATTTTCCAAAATGTGAAAAATGGGGTTAATTATACAATAATTTTTAATTGGGGTTAATCCTCAAGCGAAAAGTAATAGATTGAATATTTTCGATATTTTTTGCGACACATTTTTTTTCCAAAAAGCATCGCAAAAAGTGAAAATAGGAGTTAATCCTACAATACGTTAATTCTTAAACGGGCAAAACTAATGAGAGACAAAACCCAAATAATTCAAAAATGAATTATATTTTTTAAGGAAAACACAATTTCAATTAAACAAACTTAAAAATAGTGAAAGTTGAAGCTTATTTAAAATTTGAAAAAAAAAAACAGTCTCTTGAAGGCAGGGGGAAGAGATTTCATTTTGAGGGAAGAATTAAGTGAGATGGTTTTTGACATTCTGTTAGCTTCTTACATATTATATGTTATGAATAAATCAATATGGATGGCTACGATATTTTAAAAAATAAATATAAAATACAATTGTTAAATAATAGGCTAAAATATTATTTTATTCAAGAAAATATAAGAAATTTTGAAAAATAATTTTTTAAAATTGTCTCGGCATGGTTTCAGAATAGTTTGAATCATAAAATCAAAAATATAAAAATGATTTCCAATTTTTCCACAAAATTCGAAAAGGAAAAAGTGTGTATAGTGGAATTTTTGTGTGTGTTCGAAAATATACAAATTGAACCCTTAACATTTTGCACTTCGGCTTAAATAGTTTTTATCTGGGATTTATCAAATTTGGGCTCTTAACCAATTAAGGCTCAACTCAAGCAATTAGTAAGTCAAATGGGTGGTCTTAAACCATGATAATATTACTTGCAATTTAACCCACTAGGCTATTGATATAGTCTGATTGGGGTGTTTTTTCAGCCCAATTAATGAAGTGGGTTGCTCATAATTGGATTACTTTTGGGTTGGGCTTTACATAGCTTGAGCTGCATATAGCCCAAGGGGTTATTTGTTTTCACTTGAACAATTTAGACTTAAAAGGTATTTGTTGTTTAAAATTTTTAAAACTTAACGGTCATTTTTCCCTCTTAATACTTAAGAGGTAGAAGATCCTCTGAATCTGAACATTAAGGTTGCAATCATTTTTTATATGCAAAACCCCGACATCTGAATTTGAGATTCGAAATCTAAATTTGAAAAATGAGATTGTTTTTTGTCCGAATGCAAAATAATGTATTTAGTGAGCTATAGATTCAATGTTCGAATTTAGCGGTAATTATACCTCGTAATCTTTCATAGACAATTGTATATGTTACCCTTTTATAAACAAAGGTTATTTGATTTCTCGTAAGTATGAATATTCATATTCAAACTAAAGAAGTAAAAACAAACAACACATTAGACTAAATAAATCAATTGAAAAATATATTCAATCAAAAAACAAAAATATTTTTCATATTTAGATTTCAGACTTCATATTCAAACTTTAAATGTAGGAAACAAAAAATATAAAATATATACAAGAAATTCCCCCAAGCTTCTTAGAATTTCAAACATAAAAATTATGTCCAAATTCTACCACATTCATACTCAATCAAGGTTTAGTCATTAATTTAAGAGACTTTGTAAATTTATGACTTATTGTAATATGTATTTTGAAAATAGGACAACAAATATTTTATTTATGGTTTTAGTCCCTATTTTTTAATAAAGCCGCTGGCGCGGACCCATATTCATAAAACGTCAACCAATCACAGCATGTCACGTGTCCCTTTAATTTAAAAATAGGGACTAAAAATGGAAACAAAATGTTTGTTGTCCTATAACCATAATCAATATTATTTTAAGTCCTAAAATTACATAATTTATTAATTTAACATACCAAACAAACCAACTTTGGGCCTGACCAGCCCAATTGACAGTCTAATAAAACATTAAAATGTAAAAAATAACTGGACAAAATATGCAGCTAGTACCACTATTTTAAGATTGTCCCTTCTGTGTGTGTAACCTACAACAACAATATTAAATGGGACTTACAGTACATATCTAGCTGTTAAAAACACAAATGCCATCACTTTTTGAAACATATCATAGCAACTCATTCATCAGAATCATATGTAGAATTCACTATCATACTCTCCCAGTAGTAAAAAAAATTGGTTCTAAAATAGGAAGTTTATGATGTAGATTTATGCAGCTTTATCCTGTATGGTAAAATAATTTCAGAATATGTAGAATATACAAATTTAAATCACATTTGCCAATTAGTTTTTATCCCATTTTGTTTGGTTAGTGCGACTCCACAAAGATACCAACCGCGTAAAGTGAGTCTAAAATTTTAGCAATTTTACCTTGGAAAATAGTTAAAATAGTTATATTGACTATAAGGTAAACATCTAATCAAAGTGTCTCTCCCGCGAACTGCAAACAACATACCTTAAAATCTGACCAAAATTTTGAATAGTAAAAAATTGAATTTTGTAATCGAACTTGATGGAAATGATATCTCCATAGTGTTGAAACGCATAATAGGAACAAATCTCCTAAGGGGATAGAGTTGTAATATATCAACTAGATAGATTACACACAAATGTAAAAGATACGAACAAAATTCATATGAATTTATAACCATTATAATAAAGCTACTACACGTGCAAAAGTGCTCGAAATAGGAAAAAGAAAAAGTTTCAAGTAAATACGAGGTTCATTTTGTGTGGGCTTCTTTGTAGGATTTGAATTTCATCCTTCACTCTACACGCGCACACACACACACACATATAGCCGGGTTCGATAGTTTAAGGGGGTTTAGATATTTTACCTATGATATACACAATATTCATTTTGGTTCCGGTTGCGTACGATTCAGTTGAGTGTTAAAACAGGAACCATATCAAAAAGGTTGCTTTAGAACTAGAACAAAAGCAACAAGGTAAAAAGCAAACGAATCAAGCCTAATGCACCCGATTTGGTTTGGTTTGATTTAGTAGTTTAACCAATTACGATGAACACCCCTAATAAAGAGTGAGGGTTATTAAAAATAAATATGCAGAAAGGTGGCATGTGGCGATTCGGATTTGAGAAGTTAAAAAACATGGTCTGTTTGGGTCAACGCTTCCTCTTTCTCCCATGAGTTGGTTCTCCACCACACTCCCCCTCATGACCCGTTTTTGACCCGCCAATAACTCCCCTCGAACAGGAAGAGCTGTCCATGAAACCAATTTTAACCCGGACAACAAATGATGAGACCCAGTCAGTATTATTATTTTGGGTGGTTAGCGGGTGAAGTCCTCCTAGTTTACCCATATTGCTGGCCCTAGGGGTGTGTACTACTGGAGTGGGGGGGGAAAATTCATGGAAAAATTTCTTACCCCGACCAAAATAATAATAATAATAATAATAATAATAATAATAATAATAATAATAATAATAATAATAATAATAATAATAATATATTCCCATGAGCAATGTGCATTATCAGTTGAAATCTCAACAAATTGGGCAATAAAATGAACCAAACGTTGGCAACCAAACACACCCTTATAGAACAAGTAGACACATTGGACTATTTGTTCACTCTCATGTAGCTGTTATTTCGGCCCAATTAGTTAAGTGTATTGCTTATACAATCCTAATCAAGCAACCTAAATCCTGCCTGTTTCATCTATTGAATGCAAGTAAGTTTTATTTAAAATAATTATGAAGAGAGATTTATACATCATGTGACAGGCCAATCCCGCTGGCGTGAACCCATTTTCATAAGAAATGTGGGTCCACGTCATCAGAATTGATCAATCACATCTCTAAGACATTGTTTGAGAGACATCAAATTTTTTTCCGTTAATATAGGTTGCGCTATAACCTAAACCAATATTTGAAATTGGCCCATATGAGAAATGTCGAGGTCGCATACGAAATGTGAAATAGCCACACGAAAAAAAAGTGCAATATGTATCTCAATTTATTTTAGTTTTTTCAGTTTTTCAGCCCCTAAATGGTATCAGTTTTTCAGTCTCTCAACCTCTGTTTCTTTTTTTCTTTATTCTTTTTGTTTCTTTTTTTGGGTTGTGGCTGCATTTTACTATTTTGTTTTGTATTAAAGTATAGGTCTTCAATGCTCTATTTTGTACCATTATAAATTTAATTTTGGGGATATATTTGTGGAATGTAATGTATGTATTTGGGTTTTTTTATCTTGAATTTATGTGTTAAAATTATTCTTGTGCTATAATGATGACTGTGTTTAGGGTAGTTGTGAAGTAAAGTGTAAAAAGTAATGGGAAAAAACTCTGATGCCAGTACCATTATCATATATTGTCCTAGCAACATATAATGGGACTGGAAGGTACATAGCCTAGCTGTGACTAACACAAATGCCATCACTTTTTGAACCATACTAAACCAGCTCATACATATAAAATTCACTTTCATATTGCCCCAATAATCCAAATAATATTGTAAAAAATTTACTTCCGACTTCTCAACTTTAGAGTTATGTATTTATTTTCTAAATCGTCTGAATTAAGAATCCTATTTCAAAAATAGTATGAAAAGGTAACAATAACTTATAATTTGACCCTTAAACTATTACATATTGTAGGATTGAGCTAAATACACATATAGGCTGAATTTCTTCGAACCCAGTTTTTGAGCGATTTTGGTCGAAATTTTGCCCAAGTGATAGCCGGAAAACTTTTAATCTCGGGTCCTATTCTATGGGAACAACAATGACATTTGCTCCATCATTTCCTTATTTTTTTTTTCATAGGAAAAATTTCTTACTTCCCCCAAAGAATTGGATTCCATAATAAATCTGAAAATGTAAAGGGATTCTTTTCCACTTGTTTACACCATTCATAAGAACAAATTGTTTTTCAATTTATTTACCAGCTTTGTAATCATACACACCCTTAGAGTTTTAGTATTACTAAGATATTTTAGTAATTAACTTAAATTAAATATTTTAATTAGGTGTAAATCCCACAATTTAACATCCAAAAACAAAAATTTATTCAACCACTGAATTATAAAAACAAATCACCATAAGGGTCAAACTGTCTTATCACATAAAGTTTGAAAACAGACCCAATCAAAGGACAACTCACAAAAAAATGTCAAAGATAAACACCTTTAAGAACAAGCAATGATAACATGCCAAAGGAAATTTATATTGAGCTTATAACCATTATAATAAAGTTGCTACCCATGCAAAAATACCCCAAAAATTCAAAATAGATAACAAGTATTCAAAATCCTTATTCTACTAAAAACATATGAACTGGCAATAATAAGAACATTACCTAAAAAACAAATTCATCTTCTTTTGCCTCCTCTTCAAAAACCTCACAATTGAAAATCTTCTTTTATAACTAACACCCATGTCTTAAAAATCAAAATTAGGCCTCAGAGTCACTCGTTTTCCCAACTTCAACTCTTTCTTTCTCCTCCAACAAAGCCCCACCTTCCTCATCAACTTGTTGAGTCTTCTCTTGAGTTTCCTTTGCTTTTAGAGATTGCAATTTGGTATAATTATAATACGCAACGCCCAAAAACGCCAACCCGTATCCGATCAAGTTCACAATTGTAACGGTATCCTTGATCACGGACCATGAAAACGCAATCAACAACCAATCCTTGACCACGCCCGCCACGTTCATAGTTAAGGCGGATGTTTTCCCGACGAGCAAAAACACGGCGAGATTCAACTCAAAAGCGCATAATGAATTGGTCCCGAAAATCAAGTAATCAAAGTGAAAACTCGAGGTCTCTCTTAAGATTGGCATCTCAACAAACACCCATGGGATGAAAAGGAAGACCAAACAACATGGAGCTACATAGTATAGAGATGTGATGGGGTTTAATGTGATACCCTTTGATGTTAACAAGATTTGAATTAAAACTAAACGTGTTGCCTCAAATGCAACAGCTCCCAGTTGAAGTAGCACACCCAATGTATCAAATTTTGCCTCTCCATAAGCTGCAATTGGAACACCAAATGAATTAATATCATATCAGCCATGATTTGGGTTGGGAAATTTCCTTTCTTAAAGCTAATTCCAATTGAGTGACTAGCAACTGGCATAAACTCTTTGAGCAATCTGACACTAAAAAACTTGAAATCTTGTTTATAACTTAACACAAAGGCCATGTGGATCATTGTTGGAGATATGGGATTAGGCCACTTGAAAAGCTTTTGCCATCAAGAATTGTAAGAACACAAATTCATGATAAAGACAAACACGAGTAGGACCATTTGGATACTAGTATGACACAAAATCATGTTCTTTTGGCTAAAAATACATCATCATAAACACCCAATTCTTGATATTTACAGTGTCATGACAGTCCAAACACATAAAAAATATTGAACATGTTAGTTGTGTCGTAAAAAAATACAATTTTATGTTTGTTCTAATATTTACCGTGTCGTGTCAATTCAAAAGTACAAATTTTATATTTTGAACCTTATTTTGAGTAACCCCACAATGATACCGACAAAATCTATACACGACAATAAACTCGCAATTTTTTTTACCACAAAAGGCCATGTGGATCATTTTTAGAGATATGGGATAAGGCCACTTGAAAAGCTTTTGCCATCAAGAATTGTAAGAACACAAATTCATGATAAAGACAAACACGAGTAGAACCATTTGGATACTAATATGACACAAAATCATGTTCTTTAGTCTAAAAACACATCATCATAAAATTTCTAAGTGTAGTTCCAAAATATTGTGAATAACCATTACCTGCAATAGCAACGCCAAATGAGATGGAAACCATGTTAGCCATGATTTGACTTTTATAGCTCTCCTTCTTAAAACATATCCCAATTGAGTAAACAGCCACCGGCATCAACGCTTTGAGCATCTGAATAAACGACACTGACAAATAAATATACGCCGAGTTTGACATATCATTATTCATTTTAAATAGGATTAAGTGAAGGCAGATTTGATTAGTTGTCATATCATTAGTTACCAGATGTATTTACAGCAATTTGATTAGTTGTCATACGTCCCTTTTTCTTTCTTTTTTTTCTTTTCTAATTTCTTATTCTTTTATTTTAACAATTGTTTATATAAAAAAACAGTTTTTTTTATAAAAAATAGTTTTTCTATAAATATAAAAAATAGTTTTTTATATTAATTTATTAGAATAGTTTTTTTTTTGTTATTTTTAATTAGTATTATTTTATATTATTTTTAACTCATTTAGTCTTGCAAATACATTACTCAATATTCTCTTAGTTTTAAAGGTCTGCGCCAGCGGCACCCCTTATTTTTTAACTTAATTTTTTTCAATTTTACAACATTTAAAATAATTTTTGTATTTCTTAAAATTGTTTAAAGGTCCGTCCAATTTTTTTTTTATCGGATGTCAACTCACTTATTCCCTCAAACACCTATTTACTCAATATTCTCTTATTTTTAAAGGTCCGCGCCAGCGGCACTCATTACTTTTTAACTTTTTTTTTTATTTTACAACATTTATAAAATAATTTTTGTATTTCTTAAAACTGTTATCCCACCTTTTCGGACATACAATTCTTACCGCCCTCCTTTTTTTTTACTGGATGCCAACTCATTTAGTCCCTCAAATACCCATTTACTTAATATTATCTTATTTTTAAAGGTTCGCGCCAGCGGCACCCATTATTTTTTATTTATTTATTTATATTAAACTTTTATTTTCTTATTATTTTTTATTAAAATTAAAATTATTTGTTGAATATGGATCCGGGAACGTGGGTCCGCGCCAGCGGCACTAAACAATCGTGATGTCAATTGCGTTGATGATGTCGGTCTACGCCGGCGGCACGAACCAATCGCGACACGTCATTTCAGTGTGTCCCCCCCGACAAATATTTTCTTATTTTTAAAGGTCCGAGTCAGCGTCACACGCCCTCCAATATTATCTTATGCATGTCATTGACGTGTCGTGATTGGTTCGTTTTGAGAGATCCTATGATATGGGTCCCGCCAAGGCTCAAAAATGAATCCGTACAGATGCGACACGTCAGATTTGTGTGTCGTTGATTTTAATTTTTTTTAATAAAATCATTTTATAAACCGTTTACAAAAATAGTTAAAAACTATTTTTAAAAAAACTGTTTTTTTTTATTAATAGAAAACAGATTTTTTGTATATAAAAACTGTTTTTAAAAATAAAAGAATAAAAAGCTAAAAAAAAAGGGGGGGGAGGGGAAGGGAATTCGGTAAAATGCCGGTAATATATGCCGGCAGGCATATCAGTACTCTAAATTTGCTGGATGGTTGATTGATTTGATTTTTAGTTCTGGGGGTAGTGCCCCCTTCAGCAGAGATGGCCATCATTGCTATGTAGCACCATTGCCCGATCCCGAGACTCTGGCTCGTCAAATCGTACACCGATCCAACATGCCTTCCAACTAATAAGCCACCTACTTCGTAATACTTATCTTATTTTGGGAATTCACCAAAATAAAGTAGTTATAATAAGTTTATTTGTATTTGTAATGAGTGTGGTCTATGGTTAAGATTCTAATGAATATGTATTGTTAGTACATTTTAAATGAATTAATAATTTTTATTGAGCTTAATTTATTATTTTTGTAGATCATTTTATATATTCTTGAACACCTTCTAAAGAAGTATTAATAAATAATGTGTACATATGTGAGTGGAAATTGTAATATTAATGACACACAGGCCAAATGAAAATAAAGATGACAAATAATTATTATCGTTTAAAACTGGCTTAGGAAATTTATGCCTTAGCCAACAAATAATTTTTAGTACCCCGGATGAGAGTGAGGCTCCCTTGCCCTTTTTTGTGTTTTTTTTTTTGGTTGAATGTGTGTGGGAGAGGAGAGTTTAAAATGATAGATTAGAGAGAGACGTAAGACGTAAGGGAGACGTAAGGGTGAGATGTGATTAGTTGTCATATCATTATTATTCATTTTAAATAGGATAAAGTGAAGGGAGAGGAGAGGAGAGATGGAGTTTATATTGGTTACGTGGGGACCACGAAAAGTATTAAAACGTTGAGCGGTTCTACATGAACCGCATGTAGAACTGCATAGGGACTGCATTTTTGTCTTTTTTTTTTATTTACTATTCTTTTGTTTTTAACAGTTTTCTATACATATAAAAAAATTATCCTTTTTAAATTAAAAAAAGGACTTTTATAAAATTAAAAAAAAAACGTTTTTATATATAAAAAAAAACAGTTTTCTTATTAATAAAATATTGGCGCGGACCCACAATAAAGAAATGATTTTGGTCCGAGAATGTGGGTCCGCGTCAGCGGCACTAATTAATCGCGATATTTTTTTAAAGAAAATATTGCGATTAATTAGTGCCGTTGGCGCGCACCCACATTCAACAAATGATTTTGGTCCGGGAATGTGAGTCCGCGCCAGTGACACTAATTAATCGCAATATTTTTTTTCTTATTCTTTTCTGTTTAACAATTGATATAAAAATAGTTTTTCATACAGAAAACTGTTTTTCAGATAGAAAAACAGTTTTTTCTATTAACATAAAAAATTAATTTTTTTATTGAAAGTAAATTTTTAATACAGTTAATATTCTTTTTATAAATAAAAAAAATTGTGTTTTTGACATAATATCGCGATTGATTAGTGCCATTGGCGCTGACCCATAAAATATCGTGCTTGCTAAAAGGGAACTGGGGAAGGTGAAATGTGATTAGTTATCATATCATTATTCATTTTAAATAGGATCAAGTGAAGGGAGAGATGGGGTTTATTATATTGGTTACGTAGGGACCACGAAAAGGTATTAAAACGTTGACTAAATTTATTTTAGAAAATTAAGTCCTTGATCATATTTTTAATTGTTTTTTTTTTAAAATGGGTCATTGTACAAAAAGTCTGTGTATATATTTTTCACTGAAATTTATTTCAAGTTTTCGATTAGTTTTGTTTCAAAAAATTTCTCAATCACAAAGACTTTTTTTTTCTCTTATTCTAAACCATAAGATAAAACTTAATCAAATTATAAATGAAAAAATAAGGCAAAATAAGTGCAAAATGTAAATAGCTCATACGGACTAAAAATTAATTATCTATTTCAATTTTCTCCCTAATAAGTAGTTCTCTTTCTTAATATATATTCTCGGATTGGGCTGAGGCAGAGAAAGTCACCCCTCTATAACTTCAAGAATAAAAAATTAAGCATATCTAAAAGAAATTGTTAATTGAAAATTTTGTCACTAAATTAGTCTATATCCACTACTATGAAATGAGCATGTTATGGGTGTATTACTTAGACCTGGCAAAATGAACCGACACGAAGTTATAAGTTAATAAGCGGACCCTTAATGATTTTGGATCATATAAGTGTCAAGCCGATAAAACACGATACTTAAAGGGTCGGGTTAGTGTTGACCTCCTTCACCCGTTAATACCCGATAAGATTCGTTATGACCCATTATTGTTAGGACTTATAAATATTATATCTACCATAATGTTAATTTAATCATGATGAATTTTACTAAATTAGAGATTTAGTAATGTTAATTAATTAATGGGTCAACTTGGGTTTAATAATAAGATAATATGTCAAATTATATATAATTCGAAACAACTCGTTATCTTAATGGGTATAAACGAGTGAACACGACACGATATAGTAAGATAACGAGTCGGGTTTGAATATGATTTTTTCAAAGGGTAAAAAAGTCACCCGTTTAGACACGAACTCGAGAAGACACAAACACGATAAAAATCGACACGAACACGAATTGACACGATCCATTGAGCGGTCTAGGATTACTCACCAATTTTCGTTGTGTATGATATATATTGTAAAAATTATTAATATTTGTGTGTTTATGTGTGTGTAAAATTGAGAGTGGTTGTAAGTTGTTATGTTGATATAAAACTATTCCATCCACTAGACATTAAGGTACGCGTACTTAAATCGACACATTATCGATTGAGTTAGGGTTTTAATCATGTATTAAATTATAAAGATTATTAAAGAAAAATGTATATTTTGATATTCAATTAAATTGGGATAACATTTTCGAATATGTAGACTTTTTGAGTTTTTGCAACTTCGTATGTGCAAACATGAAATAAGATGGGGATTTTTTTTTTAAAGAATACACATGTCTCTTTCGGGATTTAAATAACGATCTTGAACCATTCATTCGTTATTTATGTGTAACTTTAAAAAAAAATAGGAATGAGTCCCATGAATTTATTAGGAATAAAAACGAGCAATATGTATCTCAATTTATTTTAGTTTTTAAGTTCTCCAGCCCTACAAATGGTATCGGTTTTTCAGTCTCTCGTCCTCTGTTTCTTCTTTTTTTTTTCTTTTTTTTTCTTTTTTTGGGTTATGGCTGCATTTTTCTATTTTGTTTTGTATTAAAGTATAGGTCTTCACTGTTCTGTTTTGTGCCATTATCTTGAATTGGGCAATAGAACTACCCTAAAAAATATGATCCCCATCCTCCTCACAAGCCACTATACAATATCTACATTTCGACACAAGTGGTATATAAAGTTTTTTTTTGTTCTCACCTATGGTAATTCCTTTATGAAGGAGACGCCGCATGAATATTGAATTTTTTTAAGAAATCCCCTTATCCCATATTAGAGAAAAGGAATGTTGGATATAACATTTATCTATCACGAAGTGTCAAGCTGATTCTAATGAAAAAACTCCATTTTTATTCAAAGACCATTTTCTCGATATTAAAGTCGGAATTTCCCCAAAAGTCCTCCCAAATACTTTGCATTATTTTCCATACATATGATGACACCGATATAGTGGCTCTGAAATTTTGAGCCTCCAACTTTTTATATTTAGCATACATCTGTAACTCGTTATTTAGATACTGAGAATGTAGAAGATTACTTGCTGTTTATTTTATACATACTCGTGGTAAGGAGACCAGTTTAACTTTTATTTATTTGGTATGGTTTTACCATATACTTATTTTAATGGTTAAATTATTATTAAGTATGTGATATAAACTACATTCTTTTTTATCAATATTGTAGTAATAAAAACACAATTGTTTTTATGTTGTTTTTTCATTGTATGGTGCGCATGAGTATCTCATTTCTCTCTAAAATCCTACACGCCACCTTCCCCCCTCTCTTCCTCCGCCATGAGGGAAAGAGGGAGGATTACCTCATTTCTCTTTTTTCTCTCCAATAAATGTTCTCTCTTTAGTGAGAGTTTTATGTCTCTCTTTTTTGAGAGTTATGTTCCTCCTTTAGGTATGTTTGTGTGTGAAATATTATCTTCCATTGTGTACTTTCTATCTTACTGGAGGATTCGTGTGTGTCTCCTTGTCTCTGTCCGAGTTGTCATCGAAGTTGCCATTTCTAGTGTCTCCCCCAATCGGTTTGGGCTGAGATCCAGTGCCATTTTCAGATCTAAGAGTGGTAGTCTTCTCTATCATTATTGGTGTTCCTCCTATCATGGGGACGAGCTTAAGTGGAACTTATCTAGGATGAACCCCACTTTTCTAAAGGTTATTATACCGATTGATCGTTTTCTTCCAAATGTATGGCGTATATATTTAATACCCCATTTTATGGGTAATCGGAGAATCCAATTTACTAGATTGTTGTCCATTGTAGCATTTTTTAGTGTTAAGAAGACTTTGATTATTTTTAGGTGTTTCTTTTTTGGTGCCTCTTTTTTTAGGACTGTTAAGGTGAAAATAATCGCAAAAGGTGATTTCAATAAAAATTGCAACACCAAGTTGTAAATATGCGAAAGGACTTTTAAACAAGTTTTATCTTTTTATCCTACGCATGCATCTATGGTGATAAAACATATAAATCAAACCACGCAAATACGACAAGGCCATGTTTCAGAAAAAAAAAAACATTCAGGTAAGAACTTTTATTCACTTTGAAATTTACAAGAGAGTTGACTTACAGAATACTTGATCCTCCACAAGCATAACGCGTTATTCTTCAAAAATCTTTAAGAAACAACTATCATCCTCGCAAGAATCACATGATCGCAATCCTCCGAATTAGCCTCAGCCTTCGTCTTCAGCAGTGAATCCCCGCAGGTATCACAAGTCAATAATGGAGTGCCACTCCATCAAGATGTATGCAAGAGATAAAAAAAAATTCCAGGGTTCTAAACGAATTCACAAGAATAATATTCAAGGATGATTTTTGTGAATTAAAACAGTGCTTAGGAACACAAAACTTTGAAGAAATTTTGTTTCTTATATGCCGAAACGTGTTAGCAAAATTCTTAAATAAACTATCCACGAAACAGGTACTTATAACAAACCTTAAGTCGACGAGTCGTTTGAACAACTTCTTCATGTCGTTTCAATGACAATAACATATCGTTTAAATGAATGTATAATGTCGTTTGAACGACATCAAATGTCCTTTGAACGACTGAAACGTCAAAAAAATGTTTTTTTTCTTAAACTTCGCCTACAGGTATTCTAAAAATATATTTTCGCAAAGTAAAACAATCAGTTTCGTCTTTTGCAAAAAATTAAACACCCCAAACATCATTTTATGAATTAATTCAAACTCTAAATTGTTTTATGCCTTTTGGGATGTCGGGAAGTCTTCAAATTTGGAGATTATTTGGTTCGTCTTCTCGGTGCGTGACGATTTGGAACAGGATACGCCAAACTAACCTAAATCTATGCTATGAACAATGTTCGTAAAATTATTCTTATAATATTCCCCTTTGGCTATTCCGGCACAAAATAAACCAATTGACGGAACACCAAATTAAAATCAAAATCTCCTATTACAAAGTTACTAACACCCTTCCCAACCTTAGAATGGAACAACATAAGTCTCTTTATCTTCAAACTTCAACTTTTTTCCTTTATCCAAACTTTGTCTTCATCCGTGTGTCTTGAATTTCGAAAATTTTTCCCTACACACGAGACAACAAACATATACCTTCGTAAAGCATCGAGTTTGAAACAAAGTGAAGCATAAATAATTTCTCCTCCATAATTCAAACTCATCAAAACTCCATTTTAATTTGCTCTCCCCCTTTATTTTTATCGAAATATACAAATATACAAAGAAGTGGAAATAATAAACATTAAGTGCAAAGCATCACGAAGAAGTAAAGATATCATTACCAACGATGTAAATCAAGCATATGTAATGATTATCTCAAAGGAACACAAACACCAATTATTTTTGAAATTTTTAATTTGTCCAAAAAAAATACAAATACAACAAACATACCATATATAATATATGAAAAAAAAAAATCAAAGAAAATTAGGCACACATATATAGGTATAAACAACCACCAAACATAACACAAAACACATAAACTTTACAGACCAGCATAATATCTATGTGTCGAAACGTTTGGAATGGAAGAAATGGGCGTGAACTAGTAACAAAAAAATTATAACTCAAACACTCAAATTAAGTTTTAGCCACAAGTGAAAAATAAAGTTAAACTTAATGACCAAAGCAATCACAATGCACACAAGTCTAGACTATTAATGATTTTACAAATTAATAGCGTCATGACAAAATAAGCTTAACTATAATACATTGTCACTAGGCAAACCCGTTGATCTTTCCATCCAAACTCCCTCAAAATAATTCTTTTATTTTATTTTGAATGAATATATCAAACTAATCAAATGTGTCCCCTATTTGGCATATTATTCTTTTTATTACCTTTATTTTTTTCATAGGCTCTTTTCAAATGGTGGCTTTCACGACGTGATTATTATTCACTCGCAACCATTTTCCGTATTCACTCATCATTTTTTCAAATTTAAAAAAAATCCTCACGGGCAACGGTTCTTATATGCACAAATCGTCCATAGTCAAATAAACATGTATATAACAAGATTGATAGGAGAACATATCACCAAGCTCAAATGTACATTATGAATTCAATTTTGAAACAACTCCATAAACATGGTTAAGATCAATTCAAGTATCTAAAGTCATAACCAAATGTCCTAGCCACATGGAACTTGCATAGTGAATTGGATTCAAACACACTAATATACCCCACCAAATGTGCATAACTAAAACACACAAAGAATCGAAAATCTTTTTGAATTTTTTAATATATTTTTCAAAAATAAAATATTTTTGTATTTTTCAAAAAAATATATAAAAACAAAAATCTTTTTGCATTTTCAAATATGACTTAATGAAGAAAAATATATTACAAAAAGTACACATGTCATAACACGAGCAAGAATATATCATGAAGCACAACTAGCGTATGACAAAATAAACCATGCAAGCAATCATTTATATTATATGGCAAGATAAGAATCATGTGCAAGCATGTGAGAATCAACTAGTATACCATCGAGCTCCTCTAAGAGTGATTTCGTAACCCAAATAGATGTGGAACATCAAATAGGAGTTTCGGGAACCCACAGGACACTAGAGTTCAACTTCCTAGGATTTCTTCCAAGATCAAAACAAAAACTCTTAAAGTGACATTCACTACACCAAATCTATCGACTTGTCTGGTCATTGACCTTGACAAGTTGGACTAGTCAAGGTCAATGACCATGACAAGTCTGGGGGTGACAACTTTTGTTGTCACGGACTTGTCACGGTCATTGACCGTGACAATTTCATTAGACTTGTCACGGTCATGTCACGGTCTATGACCTTGACAAGTTTTGTCACGGTTTAGGATCGTGAAAAATCCATGCCAATAATTAAAGAATTGTCACGGTCATTGACCGTGACAATTCTGGGCAGATTTGAAAAAAATCTACTGGGCAGTAGGGCCACTGCCACTGCCCAGCAGTATATGTGTACTCGTTATAGCAACATTGTACCTGTTCAAACATCATATATCCAAATAAAATAAAGATAATGAAAATATACATTCAAAACAATATACATCACGATATAATCCAAATATAATTCAAATGTAACAACTTAAAATAATTCAATTCAAATAATGTCACTACATGTATGGGGTAACGTTAACTCTAAGGAGGTGACTAGGCCACACGATATACGAATTGACACCCAGTAATATACATCATGCTATATTCTTCGCGCAACCACAATGGGGAGTTCTCTTTCCCGGGTATCACATGCGTGACGAGCACCTTGGAGTCGATGTCTTGAAGCGAATGTCCATGAACTAGTGCACCCTGGATGGTATTTTGGTCCCTCAACCCTCGCCCAATCCGCTGGCCATTAAATATGTCAAGTATAAACACGCTCGTCCAACTAAGTGTCGACCTCGGTCGTTTGAAGGGAGCCAAATAGGGGACTGGATCATCAAAGTCCGCACATTGGATCATCAAAGTCCGCACATTTGATCATCAAAGTCCGCACATGACGGTGATGAAGCAGCGAGGTCCACCTCCTCGTCCTGCTGCACCTTGTCCTCCTACACCTCCTCCTCCGCCACTTTCTCCTTCCCTTTTTCGTTACATTTTTAGCCAAACGAACACTTCACAAATGAGAACATATATTGGACCGTCGCCTCCAAATGGGACAGCTTCGCATCATGCGAGTCCACCGTTCGAGCTAACCCGGTGTTGCTTGTCTCTAATCCGATGATCCTAGATTTGGCCACCCGCGAGCTCACCACCTTGTCCTCCCCTTGTGATCAGCGCCAAGAACTTGGCTGAGTACGTTTGTGGACTAATTTTACCCTGTCAGCATCAGACTGCGACTCATGTACTTCCTTAAGCTTTGCCTGAAATGACAAAAAGCACATGATTACTTAAATAAGTAAATAAAAACATTACAACGTAAATAAGAAAAAGTAAACTGTCGAATTACTTACAATCATGGACGCAACCCTCGGGGACACCTCCTTATACTTCCCCATCTTCGTCTGAATAGCCACATAAGTATCGAGCCTATGTGGCATACCCCCAGGACCACTTCCCGTCCCTTGAAATAAAATAATGCAAAATTAGTATCGGCCTCGCAAAGTAAAATAATGAAGAATAACATATTTCTATAATTATAGTAAAATCAAATCTTACCATCATCTATGCTCCACCTTGGTGTAAGATGTCCATCCGGAGTAGTGCACATCCGTCTTTTTTGCCCGATTTTCCCTCCCCTATTGCCGAGATGCCAATTATCTCCCCCCCCCCCCCCCCCCCCGATCTCATTATCAATGAACTTTTGTCATTGTGCCAATGAGATCGGATCCTTTGACAGGAGGGATTCACGCATTCGGATAACGGACTCTCGGGTCTTCCCATACCGAGTTCGCATATTTTTCTTTCACGTCTTGTGTTGCTTCCTCAACTTCTCCAAGACGGAATCGCGTAGTTTTGGGTCCAAACTGAATTGTTCCTGTCCAACAAATACAATGTTAGTTGCGAACAAATATAAATTGAAATTGAAATCGAAATTGAAATTGAAATATTCATATAAATATAAATATAAATACATTACCTATAGTGCCACCCAAATAGCTAACTTGAGCTCATTTGGCACCTCCCTCCAACTAGTGTACCCCGAGCCGATGATAGTCTTTACCAGCTCGAGGGATCTCGCTAATAACCCCGTCTTATTCTCGACGGCCATCCCCAATTTGCCCCATTTGGGGAGCCTAGGGGCCGAAGAGCCCTCCTTGCCTCCGCTACCACCAAGCCCAGACGACATCATCATAATCAACATTATCATCCTCGCCTTAATACCTGAAGGAGACATTTTCTATAAAAAAAAAATATTGTTATTAGTACAAATCCAAATGAATTTGAAGAAGACATGCAAATATATACAATTACTACAAATCCAAATCTGAAACACCCCCCCCCCCCCCCCCAACACACACACGAACACTACGCAAACATTGCCCCCCCCCACCACACACACGAACACTACACACATGTTACCCCCCCCCCCCCCCCCAACACACACACGAACACTACACACATATTGCCTCCCTCCCCCCGCCCCCAACACACGCACGAACACTATACACACATACATATACAAAGGAAAGGGACAAAGATAAAAATAGTGAAAATGATGAAGTGCAAATAAGTTAAAAGCATTAAAAATTGATTCATGAAGTACAAATTGGAATGTTTATTACAAATTGAAAAATGATTTCAAATTCGGGTTATCATAAAAAAATGGCTTGATATTCGGTAGGAGCAACCAAGTCATCCACACTACAATTTAGACGCTTTGGTGCATGTAAGACAATTGACCACAACTCGCTGTTGATATACTCCGAGTAAAACACTTGGTTAACTTTTTGGAATGTATAAACAACCGGCTCATTACTTACGTGGTCTTTTCTCTTCAACTTAGACAAGTCAATACCATGATCAAATTGGTTCCAGGATTAACTTTACATGCATTTTTACCCTCAACTCTTACCCAGTCACAATAAAATACAAAAGTGAGAAGGTAATACTAATTTGCATAATAGCCCTCCGCAAATCCTTGTGCTTGGAGAAACAGTGTTTAAACAGTAAAAGGACTAATTGCATGATCACATGCCAATCGTGGGACTTACACTTATGTAAATCACGCGTAGCATAATTCACAATCCTTTGCAAGTTGGACGAAAAATTAGATGGACCCTTCAAATTATATATTGTGTCTAAAAGCACCTTCCTTTCCCCACTCGTCAAAGTAAACGCACCAGGGGGAATTATTGTCCTTCCCATACTATCTTCTTTCGAACATAGTTGTGGCATAAGTTTACACAATTTAAGGTCTTTTCGTGCATTTATCCCTCATTCGGATGACTCCCCCCAAGACAAGTGCCCACAATATGTTCAACGACGTTCTTCTCTGCATGCATCACATCCAATACATGGTCCACCGGGTTATTCTTCTAATAAGGCAAGTCAAATAAAATTGACCTCCTAGACCATGCCTTTATTGTCTCAGTTTCATTCCCAGTTGGGGTCTTCTTATGCTTGACATTCTTAAATTTAGGATTCTTACCTTGCATATTAGGGCCACATTCAGAAGATTTACTTTTAATTTCTGGACCTGAAAGTTGTCTCGGTGGTAGCTTATGTTCAACCCCGCCTGATAAAAAATTGGAACCTTTCTCAAATCTGAAACTATGAGTCGGGGGTAAAAACCTCCTATGGCAATGTTATACATTTTTTGAGCTAACAGAGAGACAAAGAGATTCAGTATCCTCTCCACAAATAGGACAACCCAAATAACCATGCATTACACAATCGGATAATGTTCCATAAGCTGGAAAATCATGAATTGCCCACATCAACATAGCTTTCAGCGTAAGCTCTTCTTTTCTAAAAGAGTCAAATGATTGCACACCCTCTTCCCACAACTTATTTAATTCTTCTACCAAAGGATCCATGCAGACGTCGATGTCATAACTTGGTGACTTTAGCCCAGGTGTCAACAAAGACAACATTTAAAATTCAGGTCTCATACACTGTGAAGGAGGGAGGTTGAGTGGGGCTAGGATCATTGGCCATACACTCTGATTGGTGATTAGATTTCCAAATGGATTGAAACCATCTATTGATATAGCCAAACGAATGTTGCATTATTCTCGAGCAAAATCTGGATACTCATAATTCATCCTCCTTCAACTTGTAGAATCAATAGGATGACACATGAGATTACCCCTACTTCTGCCCTAGCATGCCATGTCATTGTCTCCGCTATCCATGGTATAATGAAAAATATCTTTAATCTAGGACCAACGGGAAAACATTTCAAAACTTTTTAAGGCACTTTTGAGCTTGTGCATTCCTTTCTAGTAAATTGGACATATCTAGGTTCATCGTAGATCGGACAACGGTCGAGATTTTTGTACTCCTTCCGGTATAGTATGCAATCATACACACAAGCATGAATTGATTTATACTTCTTTCCCAAACTTTCAAATTGTTCTTCATAACAGGATAGGTAGTTGGAAGCGTATTCTCCTTGGGTAGTAAGCCCTTCACCCAATTCAGAATACCTGTCACGCTATTGCCAGACAAATCGTACTGCGTCTTCAAACTGTGCGAACCAACCATGCATGTAAAGTTATTTGATCTTTCTCACAACCAGAGTATAACGGTTAGGTCTCCTAAAATTTTAAACTTTGGTAGTCATCGTCAAGGTTTATCGTGATATTTCCACAAGCACCTGAACATTACATCATCACTAACCTCAGTCTCTTCCACTTCATAAACTCCATACGCATCATCAACTAAATCCTCTAACATATTATGATATACGTCGTCCCCTTCTACACCTATCCTACTTGTTGAAGGTTGTTGTGAAGTTTGTTCGGGGACAAAAGAAACTTTCAATTCACCGTGAAAACTCCAAACTCGATAAATATCTTGCATATCCCATCTTAACAAATTTAGTTCAACCGTTTTCCACTCAAACACCTTACCATTCTTACACCTACCAGACGAACACGAAAACTCTTTATCATTATGACATCTCTTTGCGTATTTCACAAATTCATTAGCACCTATGCGAAACACATCCTCCATTTTATTTATCTCACCCATCCACTCTTTGTATTTCGGATATCCCATCATAGCTGCCACAACTAATCACATATTAAAGGTAAGAAACATTTATAGTATGTTTCATTTAATTATGTCTTATTTATATTCGATTTTTAAATTTCAAATTCAAATTCAATTTATAATAGAAATTCATGTTTCCTCCATCTCCTCTAAAGGGTGAGTGGTCCTATCGCATTCAAGACCGCATATTTATGTAATATACTTAACAGCTCATGCACATTGTTATGATTTGAGAAAAAATCGGCAGCATATCCCCATAGTTCTCCAAGTACACGTTGTAAATTGGCAAGTGTGAGTGTTATTTCAATTGACCAATTGAAATAACAGTCACACTTGTCAATCTAGTATGTACCCATAGAATATTAGGATACGACTGCAGAATTTCCTCCAAAAGTAACAAATTTAAGCCGCTAAGAATATTCTTATACAGAAATTATGCAGTCCCAAACTGTCCAAACGGGACAATTCGAGAGATCTCATTACAGGGGTAATGACTCTCGAATGGGTCTAAGGGCTATTGAATGCGTACGCATAAGAACTAGAAGACTAGTATCTATGCACACTATATGTAATTTCCAGTATGTTTCATTTAATTATCATACTATATATATATATATATATATATATATATATATATATATATATATATATATATATATATTGTTCGTTCTACAAAGTAAGTTTCAAAACAAAATTGAAAAATCCCATCCCCATATTGACAATAATCCAGTGGTCATGCCACTTTTAAAATTAACCAACCCAACGTCGATCCAATATAATCCAATCGTAATGGCAACAAAAAATGTGTATCCCGTACTCCTTCTAATTCATCTATTCAATTAATTCTTTTCATCAATTAAACTAACAATTAAATTATACAATTATTAATTTACTAATTTATAATAAGGGGCACTCTTACTAAAAATTTAATCAATAAATTCTTTTACAAGGGCATTACAATATAAGGGGAAATATCTAATAAACCAATAAAAATATAATTAAAAAAAACACACAAGCATATATACACACCCCCTGCTCCCCATGCCCACCCCCTCCCCATGCCCCCTCACCACACACGCAGACACACACACACACACATATGCACATTTACACACACACGCATACACACACACACACAAATATATACACACACGCACACATGCACATATATAAACCCCCCTCCCCTCCCCCCCCCAAGCATATATACACCACATACACACACTCACACACACGCGCGCGCATATTTACATACACATATATACACACACGCACATATACATATACATACACATATACATATACAAAAATGGAGGACAAGTAGAGAGAAAACATACCAAAATCGTAGAGAGAGAGAGAGAGAGAGAGAGAGAGAGAGAGAGAGAGAGAGTGAGTGAAGTCGCTAGAGGGAGAGAGAGAAATGGAGGGAATTAAAATCGGTGGGAAAAAAGAAGAGGGAGGGTTTTTTTACTGATAAAATTGTCACGGACGTGTCTGTGGTCATCCCCGATCCTCGCGACGGGCAGGTAGAGTGAGGATCTTAGGTCCCGCGCGTCCCTCTCGAGAGCTCTTCGGTCGGCGTCGTTGATGAGGTGAAAAATGTAGAGAGATGGAGTCGCCAGTCTATTTTACTCAAAACAGGCAAAAGAAAGGGAACCATCCCGAAGGACAACATCCAAAGACATACTGATGCATACGAAACCAAAATGATTCGAAAAGGGTCCCGAGGCTAAGTTACGAAATGGGAAGGTGTTAGGAACCAATTCCACCCTTACGGTCTCTCATGGGTTTTTGCTATTTTCCTTTATTTTCCCCATGATATGTGTGCATGTGTATATATATAGTGGAGATAGGAATCCTCGACTTGTATTATGGAAGAGATAAAGCGAGTCAACCGTAGGAAGGTTCATAAAAATAGTATTAGAAAATAGGATTTACGCGATTATCCTTGCGTTGATCGTTATAATGGAACGGTAACGTATGTGGAATAATACGCCACTAAGAACAAATATATGCATATAAGTATATGTAATCTAAGAGAGTAGAGTTTAGAGAAAATAGAAAATGAGAGAAAAAGTGAGAATAGGACTCGAGTCTCGAGTTTTACCCCGAGATGCCTACGTAGCCTATAGAGGCATCAAAGTCCATGTAGTTCGCATGCAAACGATCCAACTGGGGACTTCTCTTATTTTTGTGTGTGTGAGTGTTTTAGTTGTGAGAAAAGTGTAAGAAAAGTGTGAGAATTCCCGCTTGGAATTTATGAGCAAACCCTCTTTTTCTTGTTTTTTGCGTTTTTATTTGTAAGAATATCAGAGATGTGCAATAATACTAAATAAAAAGTATATTAGGATATGTGAGATGAGAACATAAAAGTGCTAAGTAATAAAACAAGTTAATGCGAATTTATGAGAATTTAAGGAGAGAATTGAGAAAATTGGACCTTCTTGAAGATCTTGAGCTTGATCTTGAATGTTGGAGAGACTTGCACTTGGATGATGATGGAGGGTAGTGAATTCACCCATTTTAATGAAAAGGATGATGAAAAGTGAAGGTTGGAAAGGGATTTGGATGTGGAAATAATGCTAACTTCGAGAGAGGTATTCTAGATTTGCTGAGAGTGATGTCTATCAAATCTGGGCTCCCCTTTTGCAATGAGGTCATGCCCTACTTCTTATAGGCCCAGGGAATTACCGATTGTCATAGCCCTGGTACTGCCTATCGACAAGTGTGTTTAGACACATGCCATTTGGCAGTGTCTTTCAGGCCTTTTCGAAAAATCAGTCGCAGAGTGCAAACCGTTTATCAGAATCGCGTATGGGGAAAATCATTGGAAAGGTAATTCATAGACCTTCAAAATTCCTTTGGACTGTTCCCGGGTTTAGGAGTTGACTTTGGGTCAAATGTGGCGCAAAAGCGCTCGTCAGTCCTTTCGATGGGAAAACTTTGGATGTAAATGGATCGTTCGTCCGCATGGTAAGTCAGAATCGCGCACGGAATGGACTGTTGGAAAGGTTGGGAGATTTACTTCGACATTCCAAAGAGTTTGACCCGATTTGGGGAGTTGAGTTTGGTTAACCGGGGACTGGAAGCATTCGGTGACCTCCTGAAGTAAAACAGATCGTTTGTCCATACCGTAAGTCAGAATCGCACATGGGGGACCGTTGGAAATGGGATTCAGTGCCCTTTGAAGATTCATTCAGTCTCGGTCGAGCTGAAGGGTTGACTTAGGTCAAACGGATCCCGGGAGCGCCCAGTGGCTTCCTAATCTAGTTTCGGGGAAAATGGGTCATTCGTTCGTATGGTAAGTCAGAATCGTGCATAGGATGGACCGTTAAAAAGGGAATTTAGTGACCTTTAAAGATTCATTCAGCCTTGGTTGAGCCGAAGAGTTTGATATTTTGGTCAAACAGAGCTTGGGAGCGCCCGATGACCTTTAGATCGGTACTCAGAGTATGACCTAGGTTTATGGTGTTGAAGGGAGGTGCTTGGGACTTAAGGGGAGTTTAAGGGGTAACAGAATGGGGTGTTTATAGATCCCCTTGATGGGTGAGTTTGGAACAAACGATAACTATTGAATAGACACCGCATAATGCGTTTTGAAAGAGGATGACCAATTCAGAGGGTTAAGGCCGATTCTGAGGACCTAAGGAATAAGGATAATCAATTCGGAGGGTCAAGGTTGATTCTGAAGACCTAAGGAGCATGATGGGGATGGCCAATTCTGTAGGTCGAGGTCGATTAAGGAAAAAGGATGACCAATTAGGTGGGTCGAAGCCAATTTTGAGGGCTTAAGTAGGGATGACCAAATCTGTGGGTCGAAGCCAATTCTGCGGGCTTAAGGAAATAAGGATGATCAATTCTACAGGTCAAAGCTAATTCTGCGGGCTTAAGTAGGGATGACCAATTCTATGGGTCGAAGCCAATTATGTGGGCTTAAGTTGAGGTGACCAATTCTGCAGACTTCTACCGTGAAATGCAACCCGTTATCTGACACTAACTCGTGAGGGACCCCATATCGACAGATAATGCTTTTCTTGATGAATTTAGCCACTTTTTTGGCATTCAGCACTGCGTATGACTCAGCTTCCACCCATTTAGTGACGTAATCAATGGTGGCTAGGATGAACTCATGCCCATTATAGGCCTTCAGTGTAACCCTCCCTATGATGTCGATTCCCCAGGTGGAGAACGGTCAGGGAGAGGTCATGTTGTATAATTCTCATGGAGGCAGGTGCTGAAGATTACAGAACTATTGGCATTTGAGGCATCTCTGAACATAGGCGGTTCAATCCTGGGTCATGGTGGTCCAGTAGTAGCCTTATTGGATGATTTTTTGGCAAGCATGTGATCATTCATGTGGGGTCCTCATTCCTCACTGTGAATTTTCTGCATTATCTTTTTAATGTCAGCCTCTGCGATATAGTGCAGATGAGTTCCGTCGAAGTTCCTTTTGAGTAGTGCTTTGTGACATATGATGTACTGGGCGGCCAGTCTTCGAAGGGTTGCTTGGTCTTTCTTGTTGGAACCCTCGGGATACCTACTATGCTTGAGGAGGTGCTAAATATCATAGCACCAGCAATTGGCTAGTTCAGGATATTTTGTGGTGATGAGCTCAATGTGGTAGAAGTGGGTTGGTTCGTCTTGTGCTTGAATCTGGAAGGGGGTCATTATTATTCCTTCGGGCATGTCGACCATGAAGGCCAAGGTAGCAAGGGCATCGTATAGGTTATTCTTTGCTCGTGGTAGGTAGTGGAAGGTAATATTTTGGAATTGGGAGGCTAGTTTTTCTAAGTGGGCATGGAAGGTTTGTAGCTTCTAGTCCTTGACTCTCCACTTTCTGTGCACTTAACCGATGATGAGGGAGGAATCCCCGTAGACATCCATACATTGAATGCCTTTCTTAAGAGCAACCTTGAGGCCTACCGCTCATGCCTCGTATTCAGTCATGTTGTTAGTGAAAGGGAAATCCAATTCGATGGCGATGGGAGTGTGGGAGTCATCTGGGGAAATTAAAAGTATCCTAATGACATATCCCTTTTTGTTAGCAGCACCGTCAAAGAACATTTTCCATCGAAGGTCATCTCGAGCAGCGTAGACGACATTTTCATTTGGGAATTCGGAGACCCAGACATCAGTTTCTTCTGTAGGGTAGTCAGCGAGGTAACCCGAGATGCCTCTTCCTTTCATATCTTTCTATGTGATGTACATGATATCAAAATCGGCTAAGAGCATCAGCCATCGAGCCATTCGGTTGGATAAGGCGGGTTTCTAAGCAGGTACTTGATGGGGTCCATTTGGGATATAAGTTTGATGGGAAAGGTGAGCATGTAGTGTCATAACTTTTGGGTGACCCAGACAATCGTGACACATGCCTTTTCTAAAGCAGTGTAGTTGACTTCATATCCTGCCAATTTGGTACTGGCATAATAGATGGTTCTTTCTTTGAGGTAATCTTCAATGTATTGGACTAGCTCTTTCCTTAAGGGTGTCGGGCTCTAGAGGAATGGGAACCTTGTTTCGTTGCATCTCCCGGACCTCAGTCTGAAGGTTGTCAATCTTGGACACAAGCTGAGCTAGGACTGTCGTTAGATCCGGCTGCACAACGGGTACTTGATCTGTGTTCTCCATAGAAAGCGAATGGATTCCAGACTCGAAAGATGTAATAGGGGAACGGACGGAACTCCGGGGTGATTTAACTGAAGATCAAAGCTAATAAGGAGCTAGGCCAAGGGCATGCGATCGACCTGATAAGGCGTAAAATGGGATTTATTTTGAGAATAAAGGGATGAAAAATATTTTTGACATTTTTTTTCTTTTGAGATTGGAAGACAAAATATTTTTGGGCTTTTAAAGAGAGGAGAAATGTTTTTGGATATTTGATAGAGAAAAGGGAAATGTTTTTTTGTGGATTTTTTTAGACGATCTCAGCTTGATTATTATGATTATTATGTTCTCACTGGTATTAAATTCTCCCAAATGAAAAATGAAATGCCGGATGAGACCTGAACGTGGAAAAGTTGAGTTTGTAACATATGCACGGTTATGGCTGGACTTGTTGATATACCTATATATAACCTCGGCTAGGCCGAGGGCGCGCCCAAGATGGTCTCATGACCCATCAAGGGGCCGACCCCTCATCATGGTCCAGATGACCCTTTAAGGGGTCGACCCCTCATTATGGCCCAGGCGACCCTTCATCAGGGCCAGACGACCCTTCAAGGGGCCGACCCCTCATCAGGACCAGACGACCCTTCAAGGGGCCGACCCCTCATCATGGCTCCAGACGACCCTTCAAGGGGCCGACCCCTCATCATGGTCCAGACGACCCTTCAAGGGGTCGACCCTTCATCAGGCCCAGACGACCCTTCAAGGGTCCGACCCCTCATTATGATCCAGATGACCCTTCAAGGCGTCAACCCTTCATCAGGCCCAAACGACCCTTTAAGGGGTCGACCTCTCATCATGGTCCAGACGACCCTTCAAGGGGCCAACCCTTCATCAGGTTCAGACGACCCTCCGAGGGTACATCAGTACGAGGCCTAAATTAGGCCAAACACTACCAGAAGGAACTTTGCCCTCGGCCTCGTATCATAGGCTGAGGGTGATATCATCAGAGTGCGTGGGTTGGGAGACGCGTGGAACAGTGCATGTGAGGCTCACATGTCACGTTGAAGACCGTTATAACAATATCACCCCCTCACGTGAGGGATTATTATGTCATTATTTGGCATCTACAGGTGTCAACAGCAGATTGGTTAGATCCTCATTCACATGCACCATGCATACTTGGGGGGTACATTACACCCCCCAAGACCTATATATACTTGTCACCTGCAACCCTACAAAGGGATTGATAATTGTAAACCTAGTAAAAACTCTGCTTGTACACACAGTAGAGAGAGAAACAGAGCTTATGTGCATTGTATCCAAGGCTATTAGTGTCCATACTTAGTGGATCACATACTCACAGTGGATGTAGGCCTAATTGGATGAACCACTATACATCATTATCTTATTCCTTTTATACTCATCTCCTTCTACACCCATATACATATACATCTCTATGGCTGCCATGATAACTACTGTTTGAGCTCATCATCACTTATCTGGTGGTGCTGAATCTAAGCATCATCAGTTTGGCACCGTCTGTGGGAAAGAGAAGGCATCTCTTTCTTTGTACAGCTTGACATCAGTGGGCACTCTGGTGATGAACCAGCTCTCCCCCTGAGAGGAGATGTTTCACCATTGAAAGAGACCCATTAAGGTTCTCAAGTTCACCAGTCTTTTTTTTCCAGTTCAGCTGTTCACATCTCAAACACATGGCACCAGAGATGCCATCACCACCACCACTCCCTCCACCGGATAGTGGAGTAGGACCCAGTTCCAGTCAGCCACCACCTCAGTCTGAGATGGCTGATGTGGCGGCAGCCTTGAAGTCCCTGGCAGCAAGCTAGCGAATCATGCAGGAGTAGTTCACAGCTCTAAGCCAGAACATACTAAGACCACTAGGGATCTCACCTGAGATGATTACTCCGGTAGCAGCTCCAGGACAGGATGAAGCCAGGGGACCACCCCAGGCACCACGCAAAGACCTGCCATCCCCTCAGCAGCGTAGGGATGTTGCTGACCCCCGGCGTCTATGCCTGGGGAGGCAAGGAAACCCTTGCCCTGAGGACATGTATGATGATCTGGAGGGGGAGGAGGCCCCCTTAGAATGATAGGAGCCATATGAGGTCTCCAAAAATACCGTACGACCTCTCCAAGGGAGTAAGTTGAAGTACGGGAGGCAAAATCCTGGCGATCGCCCAAGAGACTCTGTTTTTGATCGCTTGAGAAGGGGGTCGGCCTTTGAGAGGCTGGGCCTAGTAAATGACCTACGGGAAAAATTGTCCAGATCAAGGAGCATTGCGAGGTCTAGAAGGGAGGCAGCAGATGGTCGACCCCAAGGGAGATGACCCCTGGGACGAGACGATGGTCAGGGGGAAGTAAATAGCCGACACAGGCCTGCCGCCGCAGAACCCTCCGTCCACCTCAAAGAGGTGACGGGGGATAACATCGGCCAAGCCGACCCTACGAGGACCTGGAATGACTCGATCCATCGACTAGAGGATAAGATCGGTGATATACTGAAGAGCCGGGACCCTCTTCAGAGAGGATACTCCATAGGCTCTCCCTTTGTGGAAAAGATAGTCAACTTTCCTATGCCATCAAATTTTAAGCCACCTGTGGTCACCCAAGGTATGATGGGAGTACTAACCCTGTCCATCATATTGAGATGTATCAATCAGCGGTAGACATATACTCTATCTCAGAAGAGATGAGGTGTCGTTCTTTTTCTAGCACTCTGACGGGGGCTGCACATGTCTGGTATATGTCTCTTCCAAAAAAAAATTTAAAAACTTTAAGCAGCTGGCAGACTGGTTCATCCACCACTTTTTCTTTGGGGTGAGGCCACAGAAGAAGACCACACACCTGCTCTATGTTAAGCAGGGGGAGAATGAGAGTCTAAGAGACTACATAGCCAGATTCAACAAAGAAAAGTTAGAGGTTGAAGACTATGAGGAGAGCATATCCATGACCTCCCTCATTGGAGGATTCCATAAGGGGAAGCTGTTATGGAAGCTTGCTGAAGACCCTCCGAGGAAGATGGTTGAATTGCTGTCAACGGCAAGAAAGGTGATGAACGTCGAAGAGGCGATGGCCGCAAAATACGAAGACAAAAAAGGAGGCGCTAGTGGGGGTAAGTACCCTAAGAAGAACAAAGAGGGGAAGAAGAGGTCTACGGACGACAAGTTCGCTGGTTACACCCCTCTAACGGTCATCTACGAGCATATTCTCAATGAGATAAAGAGTGACCGATCCCTGAAGTGGCCTGAGAAGTTGAGGGCATCCCCCAACAAGAGGAATAAAAACCTATAGTGTGAATTTCACCAAGACCATGGCCACGTGATAGACAAATGCTTTGCTTTGAAAGATGAGATTAAGAAGATGCTGGAAGAAGGGAAGATCAGGAAGTACATTGACAAAGGTGCCTTAAAGAGGGGCCGAGGGGACGACCGCAGAAAAAAGCGAGGCGATGCATGTAAAGAAAGTCCTCAAAAAAGAGAGGATGACCCTTCTGACGATGAGGACGACCCTGACCTCCCGCCGAGAGACGACCAAAGACCTGTCAAGAGGCTTAATATGATCTCGCTCGGAGTGGGAATAATCTATGGGGGTCTAGCAGGAGGAGGGTCAGAGGTCGCTGACAGGAAGGCCCATGTGGCTGAGGCCAAGGAAGTGACGAAGACAGTACACTCAACCTCTGTGGAGGCGAAGTAAGAAAAAAGAAAAAAAGGTTGACATGGATACTCTGATAGTGGGGTTCTCAAGAATGGACTTCAAAGGCCTCTTAGCTCCACATGATGACCCTCTCGTCATCACTACTAGGGTGCACGGATGTGAGGTGCCGAGGATCCTGGTAGATGGGGGCTCATCTGCAGACGTGATGTTTTGGCCATGCTTCAAAGCTTTAGGCCTCAATCGTGATAGACTCGTCCCATACCATCACCCATTGATTGGGTTGAGTGGAGAAAAGGTTCACCCCCTTGGAGTGTATAAGGATGATGTCAGGATGGGGGACGAATGGCCGAGATGGCTCACTAAGAAGGTCAGCTTCTTCGTGATGGACGAACATGTCTTTTCGGCCTACAATATTATACTAGGGTGGGTAGCCCTCAAGGGGTTTGAAGCTGTGTCATCTATGGTCCATCAGATGATTAAATTTCCAACCCCTTACGGGGTGGGGGAAGTTCAGGGAGACCAGATGACAGCGCGAGAATGTTATTTCAACTCCACCGAAGAAAGAGAGGCACACAAGAAGGCTACGACCACTTATAATATTGATACCCTAGACCCTAGAGACAAGACGAAGATAAAGAAGAGAGAGGCTACGGAAGAGGTAGAATCCATCATCCTCAATGAGGATGACTCGAAAAAACCATCCAAGTCGGCAAGTCTCTAAAGCCAAATATCAAGGAAGACCTCATTAAACTGTTGAGGAGAAGACAGAGCGTCTTTGTGTGGACTCATGCAGATATGCCAGGGATCGACCCTGAAATCATGTGCCACAAGCTCAACGTGGTAGAGGGTGCAAAGCCAGTAAAGCAGAAGAGGAGAATTTACTCTAGAGAAAAATATGAGGTCATAAGGGATGAGGTTAAAAAATTAGAAGATGCGGAGTTTATCAGAGAGGTCATCTACCCTGAATGACTGTCCAACACAATCATTGTACCAAAGTCCAATGGGAAGTGGAGAATGTGTGTGGACTTCACCGACCTCAACAAGTATTGTCCCAAAGATAGCTTCCCTCTCCCCCGCATTGACCAGATGGTAGACGCTACCGCAGGCCATGAGCTCATGAGCTTCATGGATTCCTATTCAGGGTATAACCATATCTTCATGGACCCTGAAGACTCGGAGAAAATAACCTTCATTACCGACAAGGGGACATACTGTTATAGGGTCATGCCCTTTGGTCTGAAGAATGCATGGGCAACGTATCAGCGCCTTGTAAATAAAATGTTTGAAGACTAAGTTGGGAAATCTATGGAAGTTCATGTGGCTGACCTGGAGAGGACCTTTAATATGATGGACAAATACCAGATGAAGCTCAACCCGGCTAAATGTGTCTTCAGGGTCGGAGCAGGGAAATTCTTGGGGTTCATTACCAACCAAAGAGGCATCAAGGCCAGCCCTGAGAATATAAAGGCCCTCCTGGAAATGAAGACCCCCAAGACCATCAAAGACGTTCAGAGGCTCACAGGGCGAGTGGCTACTTTGTATAGGTTCGTATCCAGAGCCACAGACAAGTGTTTGCCATTCTTCAAGATCCTCAGGAAGGCCTTCGAATGGAGTGAAGAGTGTGATGAGGCTTTCAGGGAGCTAAAGTCATACCTAGGGTCTCCCTTGATGTTGTCACGACCAGTGTAGGGTGAACGACTCTATATGTATCTAGATGTCTCTGAGTCAGCCATTAGCGCAACAATCGTCAAAGAGGAAGACGGGGTACAGAGGCCAGTGTATTTCAACAGTAAGGCACTTCAGGGGGCAGAGCAAAGATACCCGAGGATGCAGAAGTTAGCCTATGCCTTGATCCATGCATCGGGGAAGATGAAGCCATACTTCCAGTCCCACACAATGGTCAACCTCACCAACTCTCCTCTTAGGCAGGTCCTACACAAGCAAAAAACATCAGGCAGGTTAATGGCCTGGGCCATAGAGCTGGGAGAGTTTGACATTGTATATTAGCCTAGGACGGCCATTAAGGGGCAAGCACTAGCAGATTTCATGGTTGAGTTCACTTGGGGAGATGATGAGGCCGAGGATGAAAGCTTCGAGAAGATAGATACCCAACGAGACAGGCTCACCGACACACCTGCAGATAAGGCTGAGACAAGCATCGCTAGAAGGAAAGTGGTTGAAAACGAATAGGGAAGATACCTCTTTAAAGAGGGATCACTCACCGAAGGAAATTTCTCAGAGGAAAAGACTGTGTGGAGCCTCTTCATTGACAGGTCCTCCTGCGACAGCGGAAGTGGAGCTGGACTGATAGTATCAGCACCCGATGGCACAGACATTGAGTACGCCCTGAGGTTCAACTTCAAAGCCTCCAACAACGAATCCGAATATGAGGCCTTGATAGTAGGACTCTCCTTGGCCAAGTCTTTTAGTGTCGGCCAGATTTTGGTCCATAGTGATTCAAGACTGGTAGTAAATCAGATACTAGGAGCCTACGAGGCCAAAGATGAGAGGATGGACAAGTACCTTGAGAAAGTAATGTCATTATTGAAGAGCTTCAGAGAAGTGAAATTGAAGAGGATACCTAGGCACGACAATGGCCGAGCCGATGCACTTGCCAGGCTGGCCTCAGCAACTAGGACAGACATCAGGAGGACAGTCCTAGTGGAAATTTTGCTTCGACCGACTATTGAAGATGCTGAGGGAACACTTGGCACTTGCATGAATATTGCTAAGGAAGCCTCATGGATGGACCCTCTGATCAGATACATTAAAGAGGGGGAGATGCCAGAAGCAAGGCAAGAAAGGAAGAAGTTGAGATACAGAGCTGCAAAATTCACTGTCATTGGGGACACCTTGTACAAAAAGGGATTTTTGCTCCCCTTACTTAGGTGTATACATCCATCTGAAGTCCCACGCATTTTGCAAGACGTGCATGAGGGGTCATATTCAAGCCACATTGGGGGAAGGTCCTTAGCAAAGAGGGTGATCACCTAAGGGTACTGGTGGCCGACCTTGGGGAAAGATGCCACGACATATGTAAAAAAGTGTGACAAATGCCAAAGATTTGCCACCATCCCTCACCAACCCCATCAGCCTCTTACTTCCATTACATCCCCATGGCCATTTACAGTGTGGGGGATTGACCTAGTAGTACCCTTGCCTAGGGCCATTAATAACTATCGGTTCCTCATCGTGGCCATTGACTATTTTTCAAAATGGGTGGAGGCAGAGCCAATGGCCATAATTACTGAACAGAAAACCTTCCAGTTCATCTGGAAAAATATTATATGTAGATATGGTCTCCCCAACACCCTCATCTCAGATAACGGGACTCAATTTAAGAACACATCTCTAGAGAAGTACTGTAAAAAGGTGAGTATAAAACAATTCTTCTCTACCCCAGGCCGACCTCAGGCTAATGGGAAAACAGAAGTTACAAACAGGACGATCCTAGACGGGATCAAGAAGAGACTTGAGGAGGCAAAAGGAAGATGGGTTAAGGAGTTATATGCTGTACTGTGGGCCTACAGGACGACGACAAAGACCTCTATCGGGGAAACCCCGTTCATGCTGGCTTATGGCTCAGAAGCCGTCATCCCCACTGAGATTGGGTTTCCTAATCATAAGGTCCAAATGTATGACCCACAGAGAAATACGGAAGAGAGGATACTTGACTTATACCTGATTGAGGAAAGGAGGGAAGACGTCGAGATAAGGCAGGCCACCTACCAGCAGAGGACTGCAAGGTTTTACAATCAGAGGGTGAAACAGAGACCAATTACAGTGGGGGACTTGGTCCGCAAAAAGACTTGGCAGAAGCCCAACAAGCTCCATCCTAATTGGCACGGCCCCTATAGGGTCATCGACGAAGTTGTCCCATGGACCTATAGACTAGAAAACCTAGAAGGGGAACCCTTTTCCAACCCCTGGAATGTAGATTATTTGAAAAAAATACTATCAGTAGTGTTGTAATATCCTGACGGATCATAATTGTAATGGGTGTTGCTCCAGCAGAACACTTGGAAAATTAATGAGAAATATCAGTGTTTCCTCTCATCTTGTGTTTGTCAGTTCTAGCACGCATGGGATCATCTTTGAGAAACAACCCTCGGCTATAATGAGGGTCAATGGTGGGGACGACCCCACCATTGCCCTCAAGAAAGACGAGGTAGGATTTAAAAACCATTAGTTTGGTAATTATAACCCTCGGCTATAATGAGGGTCAATGGTGGGGACGACCCCACCATTACCCTCAAGAAAGACGAGGGAGGACTTAAAAATCATTAGTTTGGTAAAAACAACCCTCGACTATAATGAGGGTCAATGGTGGGGATGACCCCACCATTGCCCTCAAGAAAGACGAGGGAGGATTTAAAAGCCATTTGTTTGGTAATTACAACCCTCGGCTATAATGAGGGTCAATGGTGGGGACGACCCCTCCATTGCCCTCAAGAAAGACGAGGGAGGAATTAAAAACCATTAGTTTGGTAATTACAACCCTCGGCTATAATGAGGGTCAATGGTGGGGACGATCCCACCATTGCTCTCAAGAAAGACGAGGGAGGACTTAAAAACCATTAGTTTGGTAATTACAACCCTCAGCTATAATGAGGGTCAATGGTGGGGACGACCCCACCATTGCCCTCAAGAAAGATGAGGGAGGACTTAAAAACATTAGTTTGGTAATTACAACCCTCGGCTATAATGAGAGTCAATGGCGGGGACGACCCCACCATTGCCTTCAAGAAAGACGAGTGAGGATTTAAAAACCATAAGTTTGGTAATTACAACCTTCGGCTATAATGAGGGTCAATGGTGGGGACGACCCCACCATTGCCCTCAAGAAAGACGAGGGAGGACTTTATTAACCTCATCAATTAAAATTGGTGGAAATCACCCTCGGCTATAATGAGGGTGAACGTTGGTGACAACCCTTCCTTCACCCTCAAGAAAGACGAGGGAGGGGTTAGTGATATTGTTAATATAAAAAGTTCACAATACAAATCACACAAGAGACGAGTATGGAAAACAACAAGAGAGATGATAATATAAATAAAGTATTACAAATTGATGTTTGTTCTACAAAAATAAGATACAAAAAGGGGGTATTGGCTACAAACAGCCAGCCTATTGAGCAGCATCGGAGGGCAGGGCCTCAACATCGATAAGAGAAGTTTCTTCGATGACCAAAACAGGCTGATCTTTAGATGTGCCAGTACCCTCAACGGGCACTTGAGATTCCACCTGGGCCAAGGCCTCAGCAATCAAAGGGTCGTCCAGTTGGGCTGCTTCGATGGAGGAGCGGACAGAAGATACTGCATCGGCAAACTTAAGGACGACCCACTGACAGGCCGTCTTAATTACCCTCTCTAAGTATTCAAGGCCGAAGCCCTGAAACTCATCCGAGAGTTTGTAGGCCTCCATAGCATCAGCCTCGGCTTTCTTGACAGTCGCCTCAAGATCGGCCTTGTGTTGAACCCCCAAGTTGGTCAAGGCCTCGTCCCTCTCCTTTATAAGTAAGTCCTTGGCCGCCATGTCTGCATCATGCTGCCTCGTCAGCTCGTTCAGGAATCTCGCATGCTCAGTCCTAACACTCTCTAACTCAGCCCTTGCAGTCTCAAGATCTAACTGTAGATTGGCCTACTGCTGAATAGCCCTCTCAGCTTTATGGAATTTCGCTTGGTTCTCAGCCATCCACTTAGTGGCCGAGGTAAAAGCACAGACAGACTGCATAAGAAAAATAAACTCGTTAAGAGACCGAGAAAATAGTTTGTGAAAGAATGCAGTTAAGGGAATGAAGTGAGAACAAATACCTGAGCTAGGGTGTGCAGAACATAGTCATACACCTTCACCGGGGGGCATCTTGGACAAAAATTCGTAGTCAGTAGCCGAGGGGGCAGAAAACATGGACGCCTTGGCTGCCCTCAGGTTGGCGATCAGAGAAGATCGATCGGCCTTCAGAAATGCCAAGTTTTGGGACCAGAAGGCCCCCATGCTGGAAGAAGAGGTTGTCCCCTCAGACGCCTCGATCCTTACCCTCATCCGTGAATCGAGCCGAGGGTCGACAGGGACTTCAGGCTCTTTTCTCTTTTGTCTGTCGGAGGTCGGCTCAGCAAGTGTCAGCCCCACGATCTGCATCTTCCTCGGAGCTTACTGAGGCTCCTTGCCCTTCTTCTTGCCAAAGCTTGATAGCAAACTGGGGGGGCAGTCATTTCCCAAAGTTGATCAGATATACCAGAAGGACGACCTGAAAGGAGGACGACACGTCAAAAAAATGCAAAGGCAAAGATGAAACACTTAAAAAAAGTAAAGAATGGGTAAAAAATAATATAACTCACATAGCTCTGTCAGGGGGCCGACCCTCAGGCCAACTTCCTTGAGGAACATATGGGTCATCAGATCTTCAAAATTTGCAATTTCACCCCCTTTCCCTCGTTCCCTCGGATATTCAACTATAACTTTCTCATCCAGACTCAGTTTGGGATCTGACATGGCCTTCATCGAGGGATTAAACCATCTTCTAGGAACCCTCGGACCATCGTCCAAATGTTGCGCCTCGGTGGAAAATTCCCACTCTCTATAAATAAAGAAAAATCTCTTCTTCCAGTCGTAATTGAAGATTTGTGCCACGTGGAGAAGTTTTTTATTAGACCTCCTCGCCCCCAGGTGATAGTACCCAGCTGTTTGGACAAGGAAGTGATATTATAGCAAGCCAAGAACACGTCGGAGGAAGGCTCGTCAATAAAGGCATTTTTCCATAGGGAGATGTAGTCGAGGATTGTCCTCCAGGAATTGGGAGGAAGCTGAGAGGGGGAACGCTGAGGGATGACAAGATATCTACGACAGCAGGATGTAGAGGGAGTCTGACATCGACCTTAAACATTTGTTCGTATACCGCAATCTCTCCCTATTCACCCTCAAAGACCCTCTCAGACTTAGAGGGAACCCTTATGGATATATTGGGGGGGACACCATATGCATGCCTCCACAGTAGGAGGTCACGATCCCTAACCGAGGAAATATAGGACGAGGCATGAGATTTGTCAACTGGGTCAATATCTGAGTCCTCACAATCCTTAATCCCCTCTCCTTCGGCCTCATTGCCTGTCAGAGGCCCCTGAGGAAAAGCCATCTGGAAAGCCTGTGGGGATAGAGTTGTCACAGGGATAGCCTCGAAAGTAACCATACCCTCGGTCTGTCGGCCTGGGATTAGATCACACGTCTCTCCTCTTCCAGAAGGTCCAGCGCCAGCTGGTGACGACGCTCTCTCATCCATCTCTCCTGAATAGCTCTCGGCAGGACGATAGGACGACCCACAAGACTCAGATGGTCTAATTGTGGCTAAAGGAATGGGGAAGATGGGTCGTACCCAATTAGGGTCGGCCCCTCGTCTTCTCTCCTCCTCTTCCTCCATTCGTCTGATCTCAACAAATAATTTCTCTCTCAGGGAGGGAATTCTTCAGCTAAACTATAAAGCCTCCTAAGCATTAAGGGGAAGACCCTACACTTAGAAGGATTTGGCTTTGCTAACTACAAATAATCTCACAGTTGACCAGGTTGGACTTTTAGATCAAAACCAAAGAAATCAAAGGTTTTGATCAAGAACACTCAAGAACCAGTTGTCGGAGAAGATGCCGGAAAAATTATGAAACAACCTAAGGGAAATCCAACCCTCCTACCCTAAAGTAAGGAAGAAAACAAAAATGAATATAAAGAGGGCACTAGGGCAAAGGAGTTACCTCTGAAGAAATAGCAGAACTACCAAACTCGAAACGTCGAAGTTGCAAAATGGCTAGAAAGATGGAGGCTAGAGAGAGAGAGTTCAGGCGCAAAGAAGAAGAAGAAAGAGAAACTTCAAAAAATTATTTAAGTACCTTGACAATGAGTGGGCCCACTCACCAATGCAAAGCACAACCCACGAGGAGGGCATCATTAGGGCACAATGTCCCAAGCAGTATGCAGCCGTCATGCCTGGAAAACTGGAATGACAATGAATAAAAACTTGACAGGTGGCATACCATCTTCACAGGTGTCATGCATCTAACTGGCCATACACTCGTCTCGAAAGCAACACTAACCCTCAGCCATCTTAACATCATCTATGGCTAAGGGCTGGGGGTGATTGATATACCCATATATACCCTCGGTTAGGCCTAGGGTGCCCTTTACCAAGGCACGCCCAAGATGGTCTCGTGACCCATCAAGGGGCCGACGACGACCCTTTAAGGGGAAAACCCCTCATTATGGCCCAGACGACCCTTCATCAGGCCCAGACGACCCTTCAAGCGGCCGACCCCTCGTCATGGTCCAGATGACCCTTCAAGGGGCTGACCCCTCATTATGGCTCCAGACGACCCTTCAAGGGGTCGACCCCTCATCATGGTCCAGACGACCCTTGAAGGGGCTGACCCCTCATTATGGTCCAGATGACCCTTCAAGGCGCCGACCCTTTTATAGGCCCAAACAACCCTTCAAGGGGCCGACCCCTCATCATGGTCCAGACGACCCTTCAAGGGGCTGACCCTTCATCAGGCTCAGACGACCCTCCGAGGGTACGATAGTACGAGGCCTAAATTAGGCAAGACACTACCAGAAGGAACTTTTCCCTCGGCCTCGTGTGATAGGCCGAGGGTGACATCATCACAGCGCGTGGTTTGGGAGACGCGTGGAATAGTGCGCGTGAGGCTCACATGGCACGTGAAAGATGATTATAACAATATCACCCTCTTACGTGAGGAAATATAATGTCATCATTTGGCATCTACAGGTGTCAACAGTAGATTGGTTAGATCCTCATTCATATGCACCATGCATACTTGGGGGGTACACTACACCCCCCAAGACCTATATATACTTGTCACCTACAACCCTACAAAGGGATCGAGAATTGTAACCCTAGTAAAAACTCTTCTTGTACACACAGCAGAGAGAGAAAGGGAGCTTATGTACATTGTATCCAAGGCCATTAGTGCCCATACTTAATGGATCACACACTCAGTGGATGTAGGCCTAATTGGCTGAACCACTATACATCATTGTCTTATTCCTCTTACACTCATCTCCTTCTACACACTTATACATATACATCTTTATGGCTGCCATGGTAACTACTGTTTGATCTCATCATCACTTATCTGGTGGTTCTAAATCTAAGCATCGTCACTTGTTACCAGGCTCATGGGCAGGGTCCCATTTTAAAAATGAGCAAAAATTTGGACGGCGGGCAGACCCAGAATTTCGGCAGAGTTTCGGGTTGAAACTAGCAATCTAATATGTGTGTCCTAGGCTTGACACCTATATGCGGGTATGCAGTTGGTTGGGTGAATCGGAAAGGGTTTCCCCCTTTGGCGTGACTTCCATGATATACGTCTTGCTCTTACGGGAAATCGGTACGTATGGACAAGCCATTTGATATACCTGAGTGTACGTGAATTGCCTCACCATATACCTCGTGGGGACGGTACGTGTGAGAGTGAATTCGATATACTCGAAGTATGTGAACGAGTTCCCTGCGATATACCTCGCATCATGACTTCGGTCAAGCGATACGATGTGGGGGAACAGTTCAATATATGTTGAAGATACTTAGCCAATGGAAGGTGAGAATAATATCACTTAGGCTAACTACGCCTTACCGCACCAGTGCCCATCATGAAGTGACCCTCCATTTACGGGACAAAATTTGGTCAATAACAATGCTCTTTGGTGATTTCGTGTGAATCATGCATGATCCTCTTATTACTATCTTTCTTGATCATGCCAAACAGGGAGCAAAGTATAAGTACCAATGGTACACCAAGTATGGATGGGTGATGCGTGCAACATGTGGATATATGTGATCCTAGGTGCACGTGGTTCGAAGTGTACATGGAGAATTTTCTACAAGTGTGTGAATAGAAGCATAAGTAAGGGGGACACATGGAAATGGGGACACATGCAAAAATGGGTAAAAATATAAACAAACATAACACCCATGTATATAGAGTTTAGCACTCAAAATATAGTTCCCCAGTGGATTCGCCACTGTGGCCAACCCCGATCCTCGTGGCGGACAGGTAAAGTGAGGATCCTAGGTCCCGCGCGTCCCTCTAGAAAGCCCTTCGGCCGACGTCGTTGAAGAGGTGAAAATGTAGAGAGATGGAGTCGCCAGTCTATTTTACTCTAAACAGATAAAAGAAAGGAAGCCATCCTGAAGGACAGCATCCAAAGACATACTGATGCATACGAAACCAAAATGATTCGAAAAGGGTCCGAAGGCTAAGTTACGAAATGGGAAGGTGTAAGGCACCCATTCCGCCCTTACGGTCTCTCATGGGTTTGTGCTATTTTCCTTTATTTTTCCCGGTGATATGTGTGCATGTGTATATATATAGTGGAGATAAGAATCCTCGACTTGTATCATGGAAGAGATAAAGCGAGTCATCCGTAGGAAGGTTAATAAAAATAATATTAAAAAATAGGATTTACGCGATTATCCTTGCGTTGATCGTTATAATGGAACGATAATGTATGTGGAATAATACGCCACTCAGAACAAATATATGCATATAAATATATGTAATCTAAGAGAGTTGAGTTTAGAAAAAATAGAAAACGAGAGAAAAGTGAGAATTGGACTCGAGTCTCGGGTTTTACCCCTAGACGCCTACGTAGCCTATAGAGGCATCAAAGTCCATGTAGTTTGCATGCAAACGAGGGGGTGGGATTTATCCTATAAATCCAATCGGGTACTTCTCTTATTTGTGTGTGTGTGTGTGTAAAAAAGTGTTTTAGTTGTGAGAAAAGTGTAAGAAAATTGTGAAAATTCCCGTTTGGAATTTATGAGCAAACCCTCTTTTTCTTATTTTTTGGGTTTTTATTTGTATGAAAATAAGAGATGTGCAATAATACTAAATAAAAAGTATATTAGGATATGTGAGATGAGAACATAAAAGTGCTAAGTAATAAAACAAGTTAATGCGAATTTATGAGAATTTAAGGAGAGAATTGAGAAAATTGGACCTTCTTGAATGTTGCTACCACAATGTGAACATGTGTAGACACGAGGAATGGTACCTATGGGTTGACCTTTTCCAACGTCCTTGGATTTTTTTGAATGTCTGAAACAAACAATGGTTTTGGCTTTGACACTCGAAGCATGAGAACAAGACTAGCCATAACCATTACTACACAAACTGCTCGAGTCTTTTAAATCATTTTTTAACTTCAAAATTTTAGACTCAAGCAAAAACTTACGCTCTTCCAATTTTAGGGATGCCGTTTTCAAATTTTTAACAATTCCTAAAAGTTTATCACACTCACCTTCAATAAAATCCAACGTTTCCCTTAAAGTCTTCTTATGTGCCACAAAATCATTAATCAAAATATTTTTATCATCTTTAGCACAAACACAAACCCTAGAATTTTTCAAGTCCTCCAATTATTTTAAAAAAAATAGAACTCTATCATCACTCTACCTTTTGGCCACTTATAAATATTTAAAGTCATCATATAAATCACCAAACTTCTCACGAACAATATATCTTTGATTTTGAACCGTTTGCAAAAGTTCCAAAACATTTTTAAAACGATTTTCAAGAAATTCAATTTTTTCGGCAAATGTCAAATTCAAATGAGAATCCATTGAGTAAAAAAAACAAAAAAACAAGAGCAATGAGAAAACAACGATCCAAAAAGGAGGTAAACAATCATAACGCACTATTCTTCGAAAACCTCTAAGGAACAATAATGATCCTCGCAAGAATCACATGAACGCAGTCCTCTGAATTAGCCTAAGCCTTCATCTTCATCAGTGAATCCCCGCAGGTATCACATGTCAGGAATGCAGTGCCTCTCCACCAAGGTGTATGCAATAGATATAAAATGTTATAGGGTTCTAAACTAATTCACAAGAATAATAGTCGAGGATGGTTTTTTGGAATTAAAACAGTGTTTAGGGACACAAAACTTTGAAGAAAATTTTCTTCTGATATGCAGAAACGTGTTGCCAAAATCTTAATCAAACTGATCCACAAACAGGTTTTTATAACAAACCTTAAGTCGGCGGGTCGTTCGAACGACTTCTGCATGTCGTTTGAATGACTAAAACGTCAAAAAAACATTTTTCTTAAACTCCACCCACAGGTATTCAAAAAATATATTTTCGCAAAGTAATGCAGTCTTGTTCGTCTTTTAATAAAATTTAAACATCCCAAACATCATTTCATGAATTAATTCAAATTCTAAATTATTTTATACCTTTTGGGATGTTGGGAAGTCTTCAAACTTGGAGATGCTTAAGTTCGGTTCATCTTCTTGGTGTGTGACAATTTGTAATGGGATACGACAAATGTAATACCCCGAGATTTTTGGGACAATAAATTAATTATTTTTGGGAGAAATAAATATTATTTTAATTAGAGAATTATTAAATTGGCATTTGAGGTCAAAATTTGAAAATGATAGAAAGTATCTTGAATGGTGATTCTGAGTATGCGGTTGACTTCGGAAGGGTCGTGATAGTCAAAATGACTGTACTTGGGTCTTATCTGGGTTTCAAAATATTTTTAGGCTCGTTTGACTCGAATTGGAGTAACCGAGTCATTTAAAGAGTCTATTATCATTTAAAGTTGGGTATCTTGGATTTAAGGCTTAAAAGCCTACGTGAGAAGCCATTCTCATTAAAGAGAAAGAGCAAGCCCTATAGAGAGAGAGAGAAGGGAAAAAAAAGAAAAGAAAGAGAAGAAAAGCTTGGAGGTTTCGACCAATCCGTGATTTCGAGGAAGATTCAACCTCTACAACTTCGAGGCAAGTGATTAAACTTGCTAAATAATTCTTGTGCATATTTTATTTCATGATTTGTGGATTAAAATTATGGATTTTGGGTTTAAAATGTCAAAACCTAGATTTTGGGTAAATCTGGCATTTAAGGTGTATAAATGGATTTGAGGGTGTATAAATGGTAGGGTTGAGTTATATATGAATTTTAATGTTGTATATATGTTTGGGTTGAAGAGAAATGATTGGAATATGATAAATGAATTTTGGGAATTTTTGGCTTTTGAAGAAAATTGCCATTTTTGTAGCTTCTGAACAGGCCGAATCGATCCGGACCCCATTTCAAATTGATTCAGAATTTTCCAGCTTCCAAGGTATGAGTGACCCAATCGATCCGGACCTAAATCCGAATCGATTCAGCCTAAGATAGTTTCCCATGTCTTTTGGACCGAATCGATTCACTTTGGAAGGCGAATCGATTCGTTGGGCTGAATCGATTCAGATTGGGCCCGAATCGATTTGAAAACACGGCAATTTTGGGAGAGGTTTTTCCGGAGTGAGTTTTGTCCCGTTTTGTTTGGTCTTATCGATTGGCAACCTCTATATAACTTATGAGAAGTATGTTTTGGAGACTTTTAGGGAGTTTCTCTTATGATAAATTATTAGGGTCATATTGACTTATTCCGACAGAATATCGATTTGAGATTATTGTACCGACTAGTGGGGAAGCCCACTATCATTGAGATTTATATTTGGAGATGATTATGAGTTTATAAGAGAGAGGTAGGATGCACTTAGCGATGTTTAATTTTGAATTGAATCACAAATGGGATAACGTTAAGGGTTCATATGATCAATTGAACCATAATATGGATTGGGAATAACGAATGTTGATCGATGTGCATACGGATATAGAGAATATTCTCAACGTTAATTGATTTGGAAGATTATTCTTACAAATATAAGTGATGGATGAGTAAATTTCAAGTGAGGGATGGTATCGTGTATATAAAGTGGGAAAGTGTGAGAGTTAGAAATGGTTTGTATATCGAGATTAAAATATACTTGTATAAATGAAATTATTTCATTTATGCATACTAGCGTAATAAGAGTATGTATACTTATATGGCGTGACATAAATACCTTGTGTGATGGTATGCATTTATATGATGTGATAGTATATGCATATCTAGTGTGTATGATATATATATTTATGGGAAGCATGCCCCCTTTATGCTATCATGGGAAGTTCCGCGATGTGGGTGAGGCCCCTGACTTGAGGAGCAGGGAGCATATAGCCCCAGGTTATAACATCCATTATTATGGTGTGATTTTTATTAGGGGTGAGACGTGATGGGTATGTTTTGTCTCACTTTTAAGGAGGAACTATGATCGCTTCCCATACGTTGTGATTTTTTTTTTACCAAGGCAGTGTGAGATTCCGACCGTTGGTACCCAGGATGATATGTGAGGTATTCCCTAGTAGATGATAGCATTGAGAAACTGCATCCTCGAGTTATTGCACATTGGGATGGTTATTATACTTGTGTGTATAGAATATTACATGTATATGATTATGAGATATCACATATATGTATCTAGTGTAAAGAGATATAAGAATAATGACTGAATCTCATTCTAGGAGATTTTACCCTGACTTAAATTATGATGAGTATATTAAAGTGAATATGATTCGTTTATATCTATATGAGTATATATATTATGTTGGGTACCGAGGGCATAATGGACCCCAACGACCAACTTTGTTAATGAGTAGTGTATTGGGGGGTTCCTTGTTTGGATTTCGCTTACGAGACGTCCCACGCACGAAACGCAGTGCAATATTTGGAGTGGGGAGAAGTTTAGTCCTTAGTAATCAGATTTATATATTAGTATATCTCGACGATCGACAGTGTCAAGGAGTAGTGTATCGGGGGGTTCCTTATTTGGATTTCCCTTGCAAGACGTCCCACGCACGAAACGTAGTGCACTGTTGAGAGTTGGGAATAGTTTAATTATATATATTAAATAAGTAATTGGGGTTATATGCGTCATCCATTGAGGGAATAATGAATCTCGATAATCAATACTCTCAAGGAGTAGTGTATCGGGGGTTCCTTATTTGGATTTCGCTTGCGAGACGTCCCGCGCACGAAACGCAGTGCAGTATTAAGAATTGGGAGAAGTTTAGTCCTTAGCATTTAGATGCTAATAACTCATTTATTTCAATAGCTAGAATCTCAGAAATTCTTGTAAGAGATTACATATATGTATAATTATATGTTAAGTAAGCGACTCACATTTGGGGATTATGGTAGAATTGGAAGTTAATGGTTAGGTTTTACATGGAAGTTTAAATGAGTATAAATTTTGGGTGTAGGTTAGATTATTGCCCCTAGATAGTGTTGGGCAGAGAATTGAGGATCATGTGCATACGTTTAGGTGCGCGCTTTAGTTGATAGGTGAGTTTGATTTTTCTGGAGAGTGTGACTCCACTTTAATCATGTCATAATGCATTTATAATTATTATGCATTTTAATGCACTTGCTAAAATGTTTTCACACCTCGGGCTCTAACCCGTTTATATTTTCTCCTTACTATATATATATTGTAATATTTTAGGTGTTCCTCTGCAAGGACACCATTGATGTTTTCTACCCAGTGTATTCGTGGAGCTGTGACAGTATCGGACTGTTGCGGGATTTTGATATATTTGTTTCCTATCTTTTGTATTTCTAGATTAGAATTCAGTTTGTATATATTGGGTTTACACCCAAGTGTTGTAGATGTAGCATTTGGTTTATATTTATTTTTTCTGAACTGTTGTATCGTCTATCACCCGACAGCATGTTCAGGAATTTCCTTTCTGTATATTTTGTTGTACTCTTGTACTTATCTTTTTATCTTAGCATGTGTGTGTTCATTACCATGTTCAGTAGTTATTATGTTGTTGGTTGGTTATTGCTTTGTATGTTTTAGAATTTTTTTTGGCACCCTCTTTTTATAGTAGTGGGTAGTTAGCTGTTTTTATTTTAGTATCGTTAGTAGATGCTGAGAATGATCCACTTGAGATTCCTGATTATTTTAGTATAGGGCTGGCCACCCGTTGTCATTTTAAGCGGGGTGTCACAGGTGGTATCAGAGAATCAGGTTTTAGTGTCTTGAGGATCTGTGTGGGTTTTCTGCGATCTTCCGTAAGCATTCTTGATTTAGAACCCTATTATTAAGACGGTTTTGTTCACACATCTATATTTTCTTCTGTGTTGTGAAATCACTTGAATGGCGTTCTGATACATTTGTTCTTATTTTGGATGCCACCGAAGAGAGGCCATCCAAGTAGGGAAAATAAAGGAGCTGCGAATATGGAACCCCAAATGCCTCAAGGGACTATGACCAAAGCGGAAGCTGCCAATATTGTGGCACAAGCAGTAACTGCTGCCATTTCTGCGATGGCACGTCAACCTGTAGTTTAAACAGCCTAAGCCCACTCAAGTTTGTCTATGTGGGAGAGAGTATGGGCAGATTTTAGGAAGGGTCATCCTCCAGAGTTTTCAGGGGGAGCTGATGCGATGGTTGCAAGTCCTTGGAAGAATGGTATACAGAGGCACCTTCGCATGGTTAAATGTAGCGAGGTGTAGAAACAATTTCTCGCCACCTTTAAGTTAACGAGAGAAGCTATCCATTGGTGGGAGTCGATCACCACATCATAACAAATCAATTCATTGACCATAGAAAATTTTTGGGAACTCTTTAATCGAAAGTATTTTCCTTTCGCAATCTAAAGGAAAATGAGGAGGAAATTATTAGATGTGTTTCAAGGTGATCGAACGGTGGTCGAGTACGAAGAAGAATTTACTCGATTGGAAAATTGAGTGCCCAATGAGGTAAATACAGAAGAGACATGAATATCGAAGTTCATGGGAGGTTTAGATTGGCGAATTTGAAACATTTGTTAGGGAACCTAGCATTAGTGACTTTTGCCTAGATAGTGAATGTGGCACTGTTACAATATCATGAATATTGTTTTAGTTCGCAAGGAGGTAAGAACTTTAGAGACTCGGGTTCATCAAGTAGGTCTGGTGAAGAGAATGCCAATAATGCTAGAGGGTATAAGCAGGATTATCGAGGGTCGCAATAGCATTTTGTTACTCAGGATGAGCAAAGAGGATTTACGGGTAGATGTTTATTTTGTAAAGACGTAGGACATATGAAGAGAGATTGTCCTGAAAGAGGTAGAGGACCACGTTTTGAGGAAGTTTTGAATGTGAAACCCCTACAACAGGATTGAAACCATTTTAAGCCGGGGGACTTTGAGTGGGAACCCATCAATGAGAAGATGCAGTCGGACTAGAGAGGTATGATGTAAATTATTTTTCCTTTGTGATTAGGATTATGATTTATGAGGCTTTGGGAGTATCGTATGTAATATTGAAATGAGTGGTTAGTGTTATAACCCTATTATGTAGGGAATGACCTGGAAGGGAGTATTGAGCAAGTAAGGCTCTTATATGATTATATTTAAGGAGAATAGATTCTTTTGTGATATGCTAGTAGGAGCTATGATTTTGGTTTGAACGTAGGAATTGTTGAAACATGTTGAGTATTAATGATAAAACTATTGTTTTGTAGTTGTGCTAGACTTACATATTTGTTATATTCCAGCTATGGAAGATCCTAGTGTATGGCAATATTCTATTATGATATACGAGATTATTGTTAATGAAAAGATTCAGAATTTAGTGGATTATTGTTGAGAGAGGGATTTAGCTCATAGTTATGCTAGTTTTGAAAACTAAATGTTTGTAATAGTATGAAAATTATTAGCACCTTGTGTCTTATGCATAAGGTATTCAATTTGAATGTCGTAAGACGTAAACTGTTTTCAAAATAAAATTTTATATAGACCTTCGGGCAATATCAAAAATTATTTACACAAAAATATTTTTAAACTCTAGTCCCGGTATGACTAACTCTCAATCCCCGACAGAGCTACATAGTAGTGTATTGGGAGGGTTTCTTGTTTGTATTTCACTTGCGAGATCTCCCCCGCATGAAAGTAGCGAATGTCAGGAATTGAGAGGAGTTAAATCTTTGGATGTTTCAAAAAATTTCTTCTATAATTAGTATGTTAGTATGATTTAATTTATTTAGAGTTATTGTACAATTTTGAAGGCTAAGTGTTGCCAAGTTATGTTTATACGAGTAAAGCTCGAATATAGGGTGTATGGGCACCCTAGTTGGCAGATTTAGTTTTATAAAATTAAAATGATTCGTCGTGAGAAGAGGGAGGAATAGGTATAGTGATCATGAGGGTAGATATCTTAGGATTTAGCTGAGATTTGTGTGACACCCCGCCTAATAAAATACCGGGTGATCAGTCCTATACCAAATTAAAACAGGAATCCCAGTTGGATCATCCTTAGCATTACTGTCAAAAACTTTTTAAAACTTACTAACCACCTAGTATTCCAAAAACTGGTGCCAATTTTAACTTTTTAATTAAACAAAACAGTACATGCGGAATTTAAAATATAAACCATTCACACAACTGAATGAAAGTACTTTGAATAATAATTACACAACTTGCCGAATAAATCACCGGCCACCAAATAAATAATCCAATACAAATACTCAACACCTGAATGATCTACACCTGAAAACTGTACCGAGAAGTCTGGGCTACAAGCCCTAAATAAAACTGAGACTGATACAAGATTCCTACTCTGGGAATGAATGAATGATGCGTCTAACCCAAACTCCTGCTAGCATCCACATATGCCGCAGCTCCGTGTCCCTGGAATAGAATATCAATCCTGGCGTCCCTGTGGCTGGACACCTAAAAGGTTTTGAAAATAGTTTTATAGCAAGGGTTAGAACCCAAAATATTTTGAAAATATTTAGCAAGTGAATTAACTGCAGTAATTTAAAATGATTGAATGCGCTTCATATTTAAGTTAGTGTCGCACTCCCTTGTGGACATTCTCACCCCTCCACTATTGTGCACACCTACCGGTTACCTTAACCCCACCTAGTTGTACTACCCCGTCCAACTAGTCCTGGTATAACCTTCCCTTGCCATACTACTCTAACCCGAGTATAATAATTCTTGAATTATAAGTTATTTCACGATTTACTTAATTAATTCCTCTTAAATAGCAGCATATAACCGTGTCACAAGTTATATAAAGTAAATACTTCACACACTGTATTATTCCCACAAATGATTAACTTAATTAATTTCTCATTAATTAACTGCATATAACTGTAACCCGAGTTGTATAAAGTAAATACATCACACACTGTATTATCAACTACATATAATATTTACTACCATATTATACGTACCTACTAACATCCACACATATATCATACGTGTATCCATCCTTCCGAGTTTACCCTCATCGGATGATTCCCTCTAGAATGCTATCTCACTAGGTGTGCTCGCAAAACCTAGTTTCCCCAAGTTAGAATCGCTCACCAACTTGGACCAAAATATAACGAAGTGAAGGCGGTCATATTCCTTCCCTGAAAGTGAGATAAATCCCTCACCCATATATACCGGACGCTATGACCTGGGGATATACTCGCCCACTCCTCAAGCTAGGGGATTCACCCACATCGCGCAACCTCCCTTGATAGCATTAGAGTATTTAAATTTAATAAATATCTATTCACTGAAATTTAGTATTACGCAAAATAAATACAGGTATATATATATATACTATCACGACACCGTATATATATAATATAAACTCCGGCTTTACCGTATACTCAAAATCCCGTACACTGCCTGTAATTTAATATCACACAATATATGCACACACACACATATATATATATATATATATATATATATATATATATATATATATATATATATATATATATATATATATACTATCATTACACCATGTATATATAATATAAACCCCGGCTCTACCGTGTACTCCAAGTCCCGTACACTGCCTGAAATTTTCCTGAGTCTGTGGCCCGAGTCAATGTATCTAATTGACACACTTATTAACTTAATACCTTCCCAAGTCTATCACCCGACTCTAATTAAATTAATTGACACACATATAAATTTAATACCTCCCCGAATCTATCATCCGACTCTAATTAAATTAATTAACACACTTATTAATTTAATGCCGCCCCAAGTCTAACGTCCGACTCTAATTTAATTAATTTACCCATTAATTAATCAACAACAATCCGAGTCTGTGGTCTGACTCTAATATAATTAATTATCACATTAATTAATAAGTACCCATCACGAGTCTACAATCCGACTCTGATTAAACTAATTATCCCACCCATTAATTAAATCATATCCGAGTCTACAAACTGACTTTAATTGAATTAATTAACACCCTTATTAATTTAATACTACCCAAGTCTACAAACCAACTCAAATTAAATTAATTAATACACTTATTAATTTAATACTACCCGAGTCTACAATCCGACTCTCATTAAATTAATTATTACTCTTATTAATTTAATATTACCCGAGTCTACAATCCGACTCTAACTAAATTAATTAACGCATTTATTAATTTGATAACTTGGTGTCACCCAACCATTATCCCCGGACTCACTTACTTGGTCCGTATCTTAATATTTCCCGAGTCTATATCCCGACTCTAAATTACTTAGTTTATCTCCAAACTTAATTCACTACCTTGGGTCGCTTTACCAATATACCCGGATTCACTCACTTGATCCGTATCTCACCATTTTGGAATAAAGTCTCTCAATATTATTCATTAAATGTCCCACATAAATTCATCCTAGTCCCAATTACTTTATCCCATAATTGTTAGGAATATTTGTTTCACAATTACTTATCACTAATAAATGTATGGAAATTTAATTTATAATTAATTCCCCCTTATATCTCACCTAGGCCGAACAGGGCAGAATTTCCCACCATCGATCGATCGATGCCCCCGAACGATCGATCGACCCCTTCGTTACAGCTCTGCCTCCCCCCTGTTTTCCACCATTAACGAACCTCAAGGTTTCTAAACCAGAATTTAAACCTCTAATTACATCATCCCATCATCTACACATGGTTAATCCACATCCCATTCATCATAGCGACCTTAAGATAATCAACCTCTCTACTTATCTCATAATTTTCGAAATGGGTCTTTCTCCACAAAATTCAATTATCTGTTTTAAATCCCAAATTCCAGATTCGATTTCCACTCTTTTATGTTCTGAAATTTTCGTTCAAATCATATATACATATTCAGATATCAATCACCCATCTAAATCTTACTTTGAATCTCATTCAAGTGTTTCAGAAACAAAAACCCCATTTTTGTACCCATTTACACCCAAAAACGAATTTTGGTTTACACATCACTATGATATGAATTGATTAGCATGCTTTAAGAATCAAAACAGTTAACCACTTGCCTGGAATTACTCGTAGGGTCTGATTTCGTTGTTGTAGAGATTGGTTGACGAAGAACACCCCAAATTAACCCTTTAATTTGGCTCCAAAAGCTCCCAATTGCTCTTGCTAAGCTTTCCCCCAATTTCCCTCTCAAGCCCTAGGCTTAGAATTGTGTTGGCTGCTGATTTCCTAATCCCCCCACTTAGGTTAAAACCCAAAATCCCGTTTTTTACCTAATGGGCTTAATTAAAGTGGCCCAACTCACCCCGTGTGGGCCTGGCTATGCCCAAAAATACCCCGAGACCCAATTACTACCCCCGGGTACTCTTTTCTGACTATCTCGACCCATCCGGACTCAACCGCGCACTCAGAATTGACATCCGAATTAATTTATAAAAATCCTTATCTCACACCCAATTTAGTTTATACCGACTCCCGGGTGGGATAAGTGCATACCCCGTCATTAATACCTAAGATGACGTAATTAAATTATTACTATTCACTTAGTAAATAAATTTTCCCTAAACATTAACCATTCACTCCCCGATTAATATTTAAATATATATATTGCCATAATTAATTCAATTAAAATTACAACACATCAGTAATTTAAAATTCCCGAATTAATTAAATATTAACTATACAAAAATACGGGGTGTTACATACTTCCCCCCTTACAAAGGAATTTCGTCCTCGAAATTAAGATAAACCTAGTGTTCCAGTATTCACATATTACTCACTAGTCAAGTTCCTCCAAGCCCGCTATATCTATCCCATCCGATTCTAACCATACGTTACCCAAGTATGCATTTAACTTTACCAGGGCACCCATACATCCTATACCCGCGCTCTACTGCACGAAAGTTACCCGACTATGCTAGTCGTCGCCCGTAATATAACTTCGAACCCGTAGTCATATTACACACACACACACACACACACACATATATATATATATACCGCCCGGGTACCCAACCCATGTGCTAACGTTCAAACCTCTCCCCAAAATACTTGTCTCTCAACGCAAAAGTATATACGCTTAGCCTTATGCTACCGAAGACAACATGAAATACCGCGCCCTTACTACCACTAGTCCTTGCGGAAAATAAACCCCGAGCTCTCTCTCTTTGCTCGAAAATAAATTTAACCACCCTGATTCACTTCAGTAAACATCCCCATTTACAGGGATAAAATGTGAGAACACAAAACCTCACTATGTGCTATTGCACCACGAAATACAACATATATACCCACATATATGTAGGCTATACGCCCTCTCAGGTGATACCTAGTACCAACCATACCCTGGTGTCGCGAACACCAAAATTTAACTCCACTATCCACAATAGTTAAATTCCATCGCTATCCAGCCGATGTTTAAAAAGTATTATCAACCCTACTCCCATAATTCTCGAAAGTAGAAATTCCTTGCCTAATTCAACCAATCACTCAGTGCACGCCTCCACTCTCTCATGAAGAACACTAAGGAACTCCGCTATCCTACAAAAAGTTTACCCACATGCTATGGCTGCTACCGACAACGCACCCACTAAGTTCGACTTACCTGCGAACTCTAGTGAAAAATAAGTCTTATACTGTGACATCCTCTTTGTCACTCAATAATATACCCCATGCCCCTAGGGTAAAATAATTACCTCTATACCCCAGCTGTAGCGGCTGGTTCTCAATTTTCGGAGCAGCTTCTCCCTGCCCGAATGCACTCGTGATTTGCTTTAGTGGCTGTACATCCAGGACCTCGTCCTGTAGTTGACTCCCGCCTTTCTTAAGGCAATATCTCTTCATGTGTCTCGCTTTTCCCATAAACGAAACATTTTCTAATATGTTCACCCTGCCACTGATCCCTTCCATGCCAACCTTGTTGAAATTCCTGGCCATCCCGCCGGTAGCCTCCAGTTCTAGATCGTTTGGCATAATTCCCCTGCTGAAAATCCTCCCCTTGATCTCCCCCAGTCTGCTGCTGGGATACCCCACTGGTATTGTTCCTTTCTGCCTCATCCAATTGGCTAATCCCCACTCCCCTCCCGCTTCCTTTCGCGTGGAAGCGATATTCCCGACAGTGCCGGAGTGTTACGTTAATGACATCAGTATAATCTACTAATGCGGAATTATCAATTAAATGTTGTCTGATTCTCCAGACTAACCCATCCATAAACTTTGCTTTCTTTCTCTTTTCCTAGCTTACCATCATCCGGTAAAAAAATTTGCCAACGAGTGAAATCTTCCTCGTAATCGGCCACTAAACGGTCTCCCTTTGAGTCACCTCACAAAATTTTCTCCTCCTTACGGTCTCAACCGCTGAAGGAAAAATACTTGCGGTCGAACCGCACCCAAAACTCTGCAATAGCTAGTGTGTCCCTTTCCTCAACTGTGGTAATCGACTCCCACCACTGTAGCATCGCTCCCACTAACCACAAGTGGTTAGAATTTACTTTCGCACCCCATCGCAATCTCCTATGCGTAGGTGACGCTGGATACCTCTCTTCCTTGACATGCTAGTACTACACCTGAACCCCCTCACAACTCTGGTGGGTTCCCGTTAAAATAACCTCTTTTTATTGTTTCCACCCCGACGACCCTGCGTAAGTCTGAACATCCGACGCCAATAACACTTGTGGCTGATTCCGTGGAAAGTACCTTGCCGTTGTGACCACCATTGCTCCAACTGACTGTGCCACTATTTCAGTGACCTATGCTGCCAAAATCATCTATGGCCGTTGCTGTGGTCACTCTTGCTCCTAACGAGCCTCCCCCGTCTCATGTCCCCCTGCTGCCCTAACTGTTCTCTCCCTCCTGGGCGCCATCTGGAATGAGAATCGAATTGTATGAGTTCACTCTCAAATAAAAATTTCGCAGAAGAACGTATATCCACATACGTATAAGAATACAACAATCCTATAATAGGGCTCTATATCAAAGATTGATAAGCCAAAATGTGAAAAGCCGCACAAATCCTAAGGACACTTGAAACTGAAGCTCTGATACCATCTGTGACACCCCGCCTAATAAAATACCGGGTGATCAGTCCTATACCAAATTAAAACAGGAATCCCAGTTGGATCATCCTTAGCATTACTGTCGAAAACTTTTTAAAACTTACTAACCACCTAGTATTCCAAAAACTGGTGCCAATTTTAACTTTTTAATTAAGCAAAACAGTACATGCGGAATTTAAAATATAAACCATTCACACAACTGAATGAAAGTACTTTGAATAATAATTACACAACTTGCCGAATAAATCACCGGCCACCAAATAAATAATCCAATACAAATATTCAACACCTGAATGATCTACACCTGAAAACTGTACCGAGAAGTCTGGGCTACAAGCCCTAAATAAAACTGAGACTGATACAAGATTCCTACTCTAGGAATGAATGAATGATGCGTCTAATCCAAACTCCTGCTAGCATCCACATATGCCGCAGCTCAGTGTCCCTGGAATAGAATATCAATCTTGGCGTCCCTATGACTGGACACCTAAAAGGTTTTGAAAATAGTTTTATAGCAAGGGTTAGAACCCAAAATATTTTGAAAATATTTAGCAAGTGAATTAACTGCAGTAATTTAAAATGCATGAATGCACTTCATATTTAAGTTAGTGTCGCACTCCCTTGTGGACATTCTCACCCCTCCACTATTGTGCACACCTACCGGTTACCTTAACCCCACCTAGTTGTACTACCCCGTCCAGCTAGTCCTGGTATAACCTTCCCTTGCCATACTACTCTAACCCGAGTATAATAATTCTTGAATTATAAGTTATTTCACGATTTACTTAATTAATTCCTCTTAAATAGCAGCATATAACCGTGTCACAAGTTATATAAAGTAAATACTTCACACACTGTATTATTCCCACAAATGATTAACTTAATTAATTTCTCATTAATTAACTGCATATAACTGTAACCCGAGTTGTATAAAGTAAATACATCACACATTGTATTATCAACTACATATAATATTTACTACCATATTATACGTACCTACTAACATCCACACATATATCATACGTGTATCCATCCTTCTGAGTTTACCCTCATCGGATGATTCCCTCTAGAATGCTATCTCACTAGGTGTGCTCGCAAAACCTAGTTTCCCCAAGTTAGAATCGCTCACCAACTTGGACCAAAATATAACGAAGTGGAGGCGGTCATATTCCTTCCTTGAAAGTGAGATAAATCCCTCACCCATATATACCGGACCCTATGACCTGGGGATATACTCGCCCTACTCCTCAAGCTAGGGGATTCACCCACATCGCGCAACCTCCCTTGATAGCATTAGAGTATTTAAATTTAATAAATATCTATTCACTGATATTTAGTATTACGCAAAATAAATACACATATATATATATACTATCACGACACCGTATATATATAATATAAACTCCGGCTTTACCGTATACTCAAAATCCCGTACACTGCCTGTAATTTAATATCACACAATATATGCACATATATATATATATATATATATATATATATATATATATATATATATATATATATATATATATATATATATATATATATATATATATAATATCATTACACCGTGTATATATAATATAAACCCCGGCTCTACCGTGTACTCCAAGTCCCGTACACTGCCTGAAATTTTCCTGAGTCTGTGGCCCAACTCAATGTAGCTAATTGACACACTTATTACTTAATACCTTCCCAAGTCTATCACCCGACTCTAATTAAATTAATTGACACACATATAAATTTAATACCTCCCCGAGTCTATCATCCGACTCTAATTAAATTAATTAACACACTTATTAATTTAATGTCGCCCCGAGTCTAACGTCCGACTCTAATTTAATTAATTTACCCATTAATTAATCAACAACAATCCGAGTCTGTGGTCCGACTCTAATATAATTAATTATCACATTAATTAATAAGTACCCATCACGAGTCTACAATCCGACTCTGATTAAACTAATTATCCCACCCATTAATTTAATCATATCTGAGTCTACAAACCGACTTTAATTGAATTAATTAACACCCTTATTAATATAATACTACCCAAGTCTACAAACCAACTCTAATTAAATTAATTAATACACTTATTAATTTAATACTACCCGAGTCTACAATCCGACTCTCATTAAATTAATTATTACTCTTATTAATTTAATATTACCCGAGTCTACAATCCGACTCTAACTAAATTAATTAACGCATTTATTAATTTGATAACTTGGTGTCACCCAACCATTATCCCCGGACTCACTTACTTGGTCCGTATCTTAATATTTCCCGAGTCTATATCCCGACTCTAAATTACTTAGTTTATCTCCAAACTTAATTCACTACCTTGGGTCGCTTTACCAATATACCCGGATTCACTCACTTGATCCGTATCTCACCATTTTGGAATAAAGTCTCTCAATATTATTCATTAAATGTCCCACATAAATTCATCCTAGTCCCAATTACTTTCTCCCATAATTGTTAGGAATATTTGTTTCACAATTATTTATCACTAATAAAATGTATGGAAATTTAATTTATAATTAATTCCCCCTTATATCTCACCCAGGCCGAACTGGGCAGAATTTCCCACCATCGATCGATCGATGCCCCGATCGATCGATCCATCGACCCCTTCGTTACAACTCTGCCTACCCCCTGTTTTCCACCATTAACGAACCTCAAGGTTTCTAAACCATAATTTAAACCTCTAATTACATCATCCCATCTTCTACACATGGTTAATCCACATCCCATTCATCATAGCGACCTTAAGATAATCAACCTCTCTACTTATCTCATAATTTTCGAAATGGGTCTTTCTCCATAAAATTCAATTATCTGTTTTAAATCCCAAATTCCAGATTCGATTTCCACTCTTTTATGTTCTGAAATTTTCGTTCAAATCATATATACATATTCAGATATCAATCACCCATCTAAATCTTACTTTGAATCTCATTCAAGTGTTTCAGAAACAAAAACCCCATTTTTGTACCCATTTACACCCAAAAACGAATTTTGGTTTACACATCACTATGATATGAATTGATTAGCATGCTTTAAGAATCAAAACAGTTAACCACTTTCCTGGAATTACTCGTAGGGTCTGATTTCGTTGTTGTAGAGATTGGTTGACGAAGAACATCCCAAATTAACCCTTTAGTTTGGCTCCAAAAGCTCCCAATTGCTCTTGCTAAGCTTTCCCCCAATTTCCCTCTCAAGCCCTACTCTTAGAATTGTGTTGGCTGCTGATTTCCTAATCCCCCCACTTAGGTTAAAACCCTAAATCCCGTTTTTCACCTAATGGGCTTAATTAAAGTGGCCCAACTCACCCCGTGTCGGCCCGACTATGCCCAAAAATACCCCGAGACCCAATTACTACCCCGAGTACTCTTTTCTGACTATCTCGACCCATTCGGACTCAACCGCGCACTCAGAATTGACATCCGAATTAATTTATAAAAATCCTTATCTCACACCCAATTTAGTTTATACCGACTCCCGGGTGGGATAAGTGCATACCCCGTCATTAATACCTGAGATGAGGTAATTAAATTATTACTATTCACTTAGTAAATAAATTTTCCCTAAACATTAACCATTCACTCCCCGATTAATATTTAAATATATATATTGCCATAATTAATTCAATTAAAATTACAACACATCAGTAATTTAAAATTCCCGAATTAATTAAATATTAACTATACAAAAATACGGGGTGTTACAATTTGGAGTACCAGTATTAGTTTAATTTCGAGGGAAAAATTCTTGTAAGTGGGGAAGTCTGTCATACCTCGAGATTTTTGGGACAATAAATTAATTGTTTTGGGGAGAAATAAATATTATTTTAATTGGAGAATTATTAAATTGACATTTGAGGTCAAAATTTGAAGATGTTAGAAAGTATTTTAAATGGCGATTTTGAGTGTGCGGTTGATTCCGGAAGGGTCGAGATAGTCGAAATGACTGTACTTGGGTCTTATCTAGGTTTCAGAATATTTTTATTCTCATTTGACTCGAATTGGAGTAACCGAGTCATTTAAAGAGTGTATTATCATTTAAAGTTGGGTATCTTGGATTTAAGGCTTAAAAGCCTACGTGAGAAGCCATTCCCATTAAAGAAAAGAGAAAGCCTTAGAGAGATAGAGAAGAGGAAAGAAAGAAAAGAAAGAGAAGAAAAGTTTGGAGGTTCGGGCCAATTCATGATTTTGAGGAAGATTCAACCTCTACAACTTCGAGGCAAGTGATTAAACTTGCTAATAATTCTTGTGCATCTTTTATTTCATGAATTGTGGATAAAAATTATGGATTTTGGGTTTAAAATGTCAAAACCTAGATTTTGGGTAAATCTTGCATTTGAGGTGTATATATGGATTTGAGGGTGTATAAATGGTAACGTTGAGTTATATATAAATTTTGATGTTGTATATATGTGTGGGTTGAAGAGAAATGGTTGGAAGATGATAAATGAATTTTGGAAATTTTTGGCTTTTGAAGAAAATTGCCATTTTCGTAGATTCTGAACAGGCCGAATCGATTCTGCCCCCATTCTGAATCAATTCGGAATGTTCCAGCTTTCAAGGTTTGAGTGATCTAATCGATTCAGACCCAAAGTCGAATCGATTCGGATTGGGCTCGAATCGATTCGAAAACAGGGCAGTTCTAGGAGAGGTTTTTCTAGAGTGAGTTTCGTCCCGTTTCGTTTGGGCTTATCGATAGGGAAACTCTATATAACTTATGAGAAGTATGTTTTGGAGACTTTTAGGGAGTTTCCCTTCTGATAAATTATTGGGGTAATATTGACTTATTCCGAGAGAATATCGATATAAGATTATCATACCGACTAGTGGGGAAGCCCACTATCATTGAGATTTCTACTTGGAGATAATTATGGGTTTATAAGAGAGAGGTAGGATGCACTTAGTGATGTTGAATTTTGAATTGAATCACAAATGGGATAACGTTAAGGGTTCATATGATCGATTGAACCATAATATGGATTGGGAATAACGAATGTTGATTGATGTGCATACAGATATAGAGAATATCATCAACGCTAATTGATTTGGAAGATTATTCTTACAAATATAAGTGATGGATGAGTAAATTTTAAGTGAGGAATGGTATCGTGTATATAAAGTGGGAAAGTGTGAGAGTTAGAAACGGTTTGTATATCGAGAGTAAAATATACTTGTATAAATGAAATTATTTCATTTATGCGTACGAGCGTAATAAGAGCATGTATACTTATATGGCGTGACATAAATACCTTGTGTGATGGTGTGCATTTAGATGATGTGATAGTATATGCATATCTAGTGTGTATGATATATATATATATATATATATATATATATATATATATATATATATATATATATATATTTATGTGAAGCATACCCCCTCTATGCTATCATGGGAAGTTGCACAATATGGGTGAGGCCCCTGACTTGAGGAGCAGGGAGAGTATAGTCCCCAGGTCATAGCGTCCATTATTATGGTGTGATTTTTATTAGGGGTGAGACGTGGTGAGTATGTTTCGTCTCACTTTCGGGGAGGAACTATGACAACTTTCCATATGTTATGATTTTGTTTTTACCAAGGCAGTGTGAGATTCCGACCGTTGGTACCCAGGATGATATGTGAGCGATTCCCTGGTAGATGATAGCATTGAGAAACTTCATCCTTGAGTTATAGCTCGTTGGGATGGTTATTATACTTGTGTGTATAGTATATTACATGTATATGATTATGAGATATCATATATCTGTATCTAGTGTAAAGAGATATAAGAATAATGACTGAATCTCATGCCGGGAGATTTTATCCGGACTTAAATTATGATGAGTATATTAAAGTGAATATGATTCGTATATATATATATATATATGCTTATATATATTACGTTGGGTACCGAGGGCATAATGGACCCCAACGACCAACATTGTCAAGGAGTTGTGTATCTAGCGGGTTCCTTATTTGGATTTCGCTTGCGAGACGTCCCACGCACGAAACGCAGTGCAATGTTGGGAGTGGGGAGAAGTTTAGTCCTTGTTACTCAGATTTATATATTAGTATATCTCGACGATCGACAGTGTCAAGGAGTAGTGTATCGGGGGGTTCTTTGTTTGGATTTCGCTTGCAAGACGTCCCACGCACGAAATGTAGTGAACTGTTGAGAGTTGGGAATAGTTTAATTATATATATTAAATAAGTAATTGGGGTTATATACGTCATGCATTTAGGGAATAATGAATCTCGATAATCAATACTATCAAGGAGTAGTGTATCGGGGGGTTCCTTGTTTGGAGTTCCCTTTAAGACATCCCGCGCACGAAACGCAGTGCAATATTAAGAATTGGTAGAAGTTTAGTCCTTAGCATTTAGATGCTAATAAGTCATTTATGTCAATAGCTAGAATATGAGAAATTATATTAAGAGATTACGTATATGTATAATTATATGTTAAGTAGGCGACTCACATTTGGGGATTATGGTAGAATTGGAAGTTGATGGTTAGGTTTTACATGGAAGTTTATATGAGTATAAATTTTGGGTGTAGGTTAGATTATTTCCCCTAGATAGTGTTGGGAAGAGAATATAGGATCATGTGCATACGTTTAGGTGCGTGCTTTAGTTGAGAGGTGAGTTTGATTTTTCTGGAGAGTGCGATTCCACTTTAATCATGTCATAATGCATTTATAATTATTATGCATTTTAATGCAATTGCTAAAATATTTTCACACCTCGGGCTCTAACCCGTTTATATTTTCTCCTTACTATATATATTGTATTATTTTAGGTGTTCCTCCGCAAGGACACCATTGATGTTTTCTACCCAGTGTATTCGTGGAGCTGTGGCAGTATCGGACTGTTGTGGGATTTTGATATAGTCATTTTCTATCTTTTGTATATCTAGATTAGGATTAAGTTTGTATATATCGGATTTACACCCAAGTGTTGTAGATGTAGCATTTGGTTTATATTTATTTTCTCTGGACTGTTGTATTGTCTGTCACCCGACAGAATATTCGGCCATTTCCATTCTGTACATTTTGTTGTACTCTTGTACTTCTCTTTTTATCCTAGCATGTGTGTGTTCATTACCATGTTCAGTAGTTATTATGTTGTTGGTTGGTTATTGCTTTGTATGTTTTAGAATTTTTTTTGGCACCCTCTTTTTATAGTAGTCGGTAGTTAGCTATGTTTATTTTAGTATCGTGGGTAAACGCTGAGAATGATCCACTTGAGATTCCTGATTATTTTAGTATAGGGCTGGCCACCCGTTATTATTTTAAGTGGGGTGTCACAACAAACTAGCCTAAAGCTATGTTATAAACAATGTTAGAAAAATTATTCTTATAATGACTTGTGTGTTGTATCTTTACTTGACCGGTTGTGTCATGTATTTTGTATTTCTTATTATTTAACTAATGAGAAATGTATTTTTTTAATAAATAAATAATAGTATATTCATTGTTTGTTGATTTGTTTGTCTTACCACTCATATTAGTGGACGGAATCCTTGAATGCATACTTAGAGATGAAGAAGAAGTTAGGCATGTTGTAAGAAAGTGTATAAAAATTAAATTTTTAGCTTAATTGAAATAACTTTGAGACTGATTTTAGGTGGAACCCACATATCGAAGGTGAGGGTTAATGTACCTATGCAATCCTCGTCGAGAGGAGAATAACAGGGTATACTCATACGTTTTAAACTATTAAGGAATGAATGGAAATTTTGAACTTAAAGTAACCCATTTGAACACAAGCTACATGGTGTACCTGATGTAGAAGCTTTATCCAACATTGAAAAAATGTGAGAAAGTATTGAAGTTAATATACCTCAAAGTCCCTATAAGTTAATGGGTGGACCCTTAATGGTTTTTGGTCATATAAGTGTCAACCCGATAAAACACGATACTTAAAGGCTCGGGTTAGTGTTGACCTCTTTCACCCATTAATACCCGATTAGATTCATTATGACCCATTATTGTTAGGACTTATAAATAATATATGTACCATAATGTTAATTTAATCGTGATGAATTTTATTAAATGAGAGATTTAGTAATGTTAATTAATTAATGAGTCAATTTGGGTTTAATAATAAGATAATATGTCAACTTATATATAATTCAAAACAACTCATGTTTTGTAAAGTAATGTTGAAAAGAAGCATTTTTTGCAAAGTGTATAAAACGCAAATTTAAAAATCTACGTGAATAGTAAAAGGTATAATAAAACGTGTAAATGGGTTTTGGATTTAAAGGTTAAAGGTTCACGAGAAATGGTAATTAAAGTTATTTTCAAAAGAAGAATTACCGAGTTTAAGGTCAAATAAAAATGGACTTTTTATAAAGTGTGAAACTTAAAAGTAAAATGTGTTGGGAGTTGTCTCGTCCTGGGTATTCGGCCTCATCGGTCGGTAAAAGGAGAATAAAAAAAATGCTTAAAAGTGAATAAGTAAGAAAGAAAAGGGGGGGGGGGGGGGGGGGAGGGTTACAAAGATGTAACAAGTAAAAGTCACTCGGAGGTAACCAAATATTGTAAGAACACCCTTGAGCCCTAGGGTGCAGCTAAATGCTTAGACCCCAAACCACTGATCAGGAGCATATTGCAGAATGGAGGCAGTCGGTGAAAGGCTGTATAATACTCATGGATTGGTATATCTGGTTAATCATGTGAAAAGAAGATTTCGAGCACGACGCTCATTAATGTAAAGGAAAGTTTATGAAACAACTTGAAAAGTGTGAAAGTACTGTAATGGTTAAATTGAAGGGATACATGTAGTATTAAAATAAAGATTAAATGTGAGTGGGTTCATCGCCCAGATTGCATAGTCAAAATATCAATTGCATGGTTACGATACAATTGTCATGAGGACACTTAGTCAAATGAAGGATGATTTCATAATTGCTAAAATACAATTTATATGTATAGATATTCTTTGTGTGTATCACTCTGCTAGTATTTCTCATACTGACTACGCGTTCATACCCCACCATTTGCCCCCCCCCCCGGGTACTTCAGGGAAAGATAAAAACAATGAAATCGTGAGAGGTAAGGAAGGATTTATACGCACTTTAAATGTGTAATTTAAATGAAACTTTTGACTATATTATTTGAAATTATTTGGAAGTGCTTTAAATTTGGTTTGAAATAAAATAGGATGACGTGGATTTTCTTTAATTGTTATTTACTCTATGTAATTAGTAAAAACTTTTTTTAGTGTTCTTATAAATAAGTTGGACATCATTTCATTAATCAAATTAAATGATTTTTTTGACAAAAATGTAGAGGAAATATTTTATTGAAAAAGGTCATTTTTTAAATGAAATCAACGTATCAAAAGGTTTTTCGCATTGGCACACGAAATCGAGGCATCACGTTTTTTTATAATTTCTAGATTATTAATGTATATTTCTCTAATTTACAATCTTTATATATTTTTCTATACGTTTTACATTTTTAAATATTTTTCTGTAATTTTCATATATATATATATATATATATATATATATATATATATATATATATATGAAAATTACAGAAAAATATTTAAAAATGTAAAACGTATACCTCCTAGCAACATACCCATTTTTTATAATAGTAAAAAAAATAATTTTGAGATGATATTTTTTATATGGGTTTATGATATTTCAATATGCCCGTGTAAAATAAATCAACTGAAAATGGTGTATTTTCTTTTTTTTTAAATATAGGTTAAAAAACTGACAGTTTTTACCTTATATAACTGTCAGACTTTTTATCTAATTTTTAAAAATAAAAAAAAAATTATTTTTAGCTGAATATTTTTATAGAGGCACATTGAAATATCGTGAACCCATACAAAAACTAAGAACTCAAAATTATTTTTCTCATTATTTTTAAAAAAATAGGTATGTTCAAAGGTATGCTTAATGAGATATGTTGGAGAGTCTGACTCTCTCTCTCTCTCTCTCCATATATATATATATATATATATATATATATATATATATATATATATATATATATATATATATATATATATATATATATATTGTAGATTGGACAAAAATACTCTATTGTGCATGGTATATTACCCAATATTCTGTAAAAAAATTAACAGTGTTAGAATTAGGGGCTTCTTTAAGCCGTTTTGAAAGTTCAGTAGTTTAAATTCAGAAAATGAAAGTTCAGATGGTGAAGTTAAAATATGCGTAAAGTTTAGGGAGAGAAAATGTAATTTACCCTTATATATTGTTTTCATAGAATGTATTTGAAATCAAGAACCACAAATAACCCATGATATTTTTATGTAAGTATTTTTCAAGAAAAACACAACACCAATAAAACAAATTTAAAAATAGTGATATCAAGCACCATTGGTGTTGTGTTTTTTTAAATACTTATTTCGTTTTTAAAAAGTAGAATTATTTGGGTTTTGGCCCCCATTCATTTTGCCGCTTTGGGAATTAAGCCTCTGTTAAAAATTATTATTGGACTAATCCCCAATTTTCACTTACGGTGACACTTTTTGATTTTTTTTGATATTTTTAGAGATATTTTTTTCCGAAATGTGAAAAATGGGGTTAATTAGACAATAGTGTTTAATTGGGGTTAATCCTCAAGCGAACAAAATTATAAAACCCAATTGACCCATTAAAGTGATAGATTGAATTTTTTCGATATTTTTCGCGACACATTTTTTTTCCAAAAAGCATCGCAAAAAGTGAAAATAGGAGTTAATCCTACAATACGTTAATTCTTAAACGGACAAAACTAATGAGAGACAAAACCCAAATAATTCAAAATTGAATTATATTTTTTAAGGAAAACATAATACCAATTAAACAAACTTAAAATAGTGAAAGTTGTAGCTTATTTAAAATTTGAACAATTGAAAAAAAAAACAGTGTGTTGAAGTCAGGGGGAAGAGATTTCATTTTGGGGGCAGAATTAAGTGAGATGGTTTTTGACATTCTGTTAGATTCTTACACAAAAATCATGCATTCAATCAAAATCATACATTCAATCAAAATTATACATACAATCAAAAAATTTACACAAAAATCTGATTAAGGGACAAAAAATACCTGATAAAAAATCAGATTACAGTGGACTGGGCGTGGCTCTGCTTTACTGGTGGTGGGCGTGGAGTGGCTGAGATAGGAGAAGAAATGAGAATTTTAGGGCCGGCAGCTACTTCTTCTTTCATTTTGCAAATTTAGTTTTTCAAGTAATTACAAACTTATACCCTAAGGTTTGAAAATAATTATAGTTATACATTAAAGTAAGAAATATTACTAAAAAACCTTTAATTTTTTTTTTTTGGAAAAACTGAACCGGGGCTATAGCCCCCCTTGGTCCTATACTGCATCCGCCCCTGCTGTTTGGGTCAACCCTTCCCCTTCCTCCCATGAGTCGGTTCTCCACCACACTCCCCCTCATGACCCGTTTTTGACCCGCCAATAACTCCCCTCGAACAGGAAGAGCGGTCCATGAAACTCATTTTAACCCAGACAACAAATGATGGGACCTAGTCAGTATTGTTTTGGGTGGTTAGCAGTTAAAGTCCTCTTAGTTTACCCATATTGCCTCCCCTAGGGGTGTGTACTACTGGAGTGGGTGGAAAAAAATTCATGGAAAAATTTCTTACCTCGACCAAAATAATGTTAATAATAATAATAATATATTCCCATGAGCAATGTTCATTATCAGTTGAAATCTCGACAAATTGGGCACTAAAATGGACCAAAAGTTGACAATCAAACACACCCTTATAGAACAAGTAGACGCATTCGACTATTTGTTCACTCTCATGTAGCTGTTATTTCGGCCCAATTAGTTAAGTGTATTGCTCATACAATCCTAATCAAGCAACCTAAATCCTGCCTGTTTCTTCTATTGAATGCAAGTAAGTTTTATTTAAAATAATTATGAAGAGAGATTTATTTCGGGCGGGGGTTAATATAGGGGAAGAAGTTTGATGCCTCTAAGACATCAAACTTTTGATATCTTAGAGATGTGATAGGCCAATCCCACTGGCGTGAACCCATTTTCATAAGAAATGTGGGTTCACGCCATCAGAATTGACCAATCACATCTCTAAGATATTGTCTCAGATACATCAAAATTTTTTCCGTTAATATAGGTTGAGCGATAACCTAAACTAATATTTGAAATTAACACAATACCACAATTATATGAGAAACACCGAGGTGGCATACGAAACGTGAAATAGCCACACGAGAAAGAAAATGTGCAGTATGTATCTCAATTTATTTTAGTTTTTCAGTTCTCCAGCCCTTACAAAATGGTATCGGTTTTTCAGTCTCTCGACCTCTGTTTCTTTTTTTCTTTTTGTTTCTTTTTTGGGTTATGGCTGCATTTTACTATTCTGTTTTGTATTAATGTATAGGTCTTCACTGTTCTGTTTTGTACCATTATAAATTTAATTTTTGGGATATATTTGCGAAATGTAATGTATTTGGGGTTTTTATCTTGAATTTATGTGTTAAAATTATTCTTGTGCTCTAATGTTGACTGTGCTTATGGCAATTGTGAAGTAAAGTGTAAAAAGTATCGGAAAAAATCTATGCTACTAGTACCATTATCATATATTGTCCTTTTCATGTGCATAACCTAACACAACAACATATAATGGGACTGGAAGGTACATAACCTAGTTGTTACTAACACAAATGCCATCACTTTTTGAAACATACTAAACCACCTCATACATATAAGATTCACTTTCATATTGCCCCAATAATCCAAATAATATTGTTAAAAAATTACTTCCTACTTCTCAACTTTAGAGTTATGTATTTATTTTCTAAATCGTCCGAATTAAGAATCCTATTTCAAAAATAGTATGAAAAGGTAACAATAACTTATAATCTGACCGTTAAACGATTATATTTTATAGGATTGAACTAAATACACATATAGGCTAAATTTCTTCGAACCCAATTTTTGAACGATTTTCTACATTTTTCCCAAGTAATAGCCGATAAACTTTTAATCTCGGGTCCTATTCTATGGGAACAACAATGACATTTGCCACATCATTTCCTCATTTTTTTTATAGGAAAAATTTCTTACTTCCCCCAAAGAATCGGATTCCATAATAAATCTGAAAATGTAAAGGGATTCTTTTCCACTTGTTTACACCTTTCATAGGAATAAAGTGTTTTTCAATTTATTTACCAGCTTTGTAATCATACACACCCTTAGAGGTTTAGTATTACTAAGATAGTTTAGTAATTATCTTAAATTAAATATTTTAATTAGGAAGTCTAGTCTTAGTAAAATTGGGATTCTATATCTCTTATAGATAAGTTGTCATCTGTATTGATTATGCACCATACTGAGCAATTAAAAATTGACCCTTCATATTTCATAAAGGTGCTTTCTTCAACAAATTTTGTCACTTCAAACATTAGGTGTATACCCCACACTTTAACATCCAAAAAGAAAAAATTATTCAACCACTAAATTATAAAAACAAATCACCATAAGGGTCAAACAGTCTTATCACATAAAGTTTGAAAACAAACCCAATCAAAGGACAGCTCACACAAAAATGTCAAAGATAAACACCTTTAAGAACAAGCAATGATAACATGTCAAGGGAAATTTATATTGAGCTTATAACCATTATAATTAAGTTGCTACCCATGCAAAAATACCCCAAAAATTTTAAATAGATAACAAGTATTCAAAATCCTTATTCTACTAAAAACATATGAACTGGCAATAATAAGAACATTACCTAAAAACCAAATTCATCTTCTTTTGCCTCCTCTTCAAAAACCGCACAATTGAAAATATTCTTTTATAACTAACACCCATGTCTTAAAAATCAAAATTAGGCCTCAGAGTCACTCGTTTTCCCAACTTCAACTCTTTCTTTCTCCTCCAACAAAGCCCCACCTTACTCATCAACTTGTTGAGTCTTCTTTTGAGTTTCCTTTGCTTTTAGAGATTGCAATTTGGTATAATTATAATACGCAACGCCCAAAAACGCCAACCCCTTTCCGATCAAGTTTACAATTGTCACGGTATCCTTGATCACGGACCATGAAAACACGATCAACAACCAATCCTTGACCACGCCCGCCACGTTCATAGTTAAGGCGGATGTTTTCCCGACGAGCAAAAACACGGCGAGATTCAACGCAAAAGCGCATAATGAATTGGTCCCGAAAATCAAGTAATCAAAGTGAAAACTCGAGGTCTCTCTTAAGATTGGCATCTCAACAAACACCCATGGGATGAAAAGGAAGACCAAACAACATGGAGCTACATAGTATAGAGATGTGATGGGATTTAATGTGATCCCCTCTTATGTTAACAAGATTTGAATTAAAACTAAACGTGTAGCCTCAAATGCAACAGCTCCCAGTTGAAGTAGCACACCAAATGTATCAAAGTTTGCCTCTCCATAAGCTGCAATTGGAACACCAAATGAAATTAATATCATATCAGCCATGATTTGGGTTGTGAAATTTCCTTTCTTAAAGCAAATTCCAATTGAGTGAACTGAAACTGGCGTTAACTCATTGAGCATCTGACACGAAATTGACAAGATTGAAACTCACCTTAATTACCATCATAAAATTTTATATCATTATTCATTTTAGATAGGATTAAGTGATGGGAGAGATGGGGTTTATTATATTGGTTACGTAGGGACTAATAGGATTAAGCCTTGTCTACACTCTTAATTGCTGCCGAGGTATCCGCTGTTTTTGTAGTGGCAGCTGGAATAATAACAGGAATCGCAGGAGCGTTCATCGTTGGAACATGAGTAATGATATATCTACCGGATGTATTTACCGGAATATTACCGGACACATCCCTTTTTCTTTCTTTTTTTTTCTTTTTTAATTTCTTTTCTTTTATTTTAACAATTGTTTATATAAACAAACAGTTTTTTTTAATAAAAAATCGTTTTTCTATTAGTATAAAAAATAGTTTTTATATTATTTTATTAGAATGGTTTGTTTTGTTATTTTTAATTAGTATTTTTTTATATTATTTTTAACTCATTTAGTCCTCCAAATACTCATTTACCCAATATTCTCTTTAGTTTTAAAGGTCCGCGCCAGCGACACCCCTTATTTTTTAGCTTAATTTTTTTTAATTTTACAACATTTAAAATAATTTTTGTATTTCTTAAAATTGTTTAAAGGTCCGTCCAATTTTTTTTATCAGATGTCAACTCACTTAGTCCCTCAAACACCTATTTACTCAATATTCTCTTATTTTTAAAGGTCCGCGCCAGCGTCACTCATTATTTCTAATTTTTTTTTTTATTTTACAACATTTAAAATAATTTTTATGTTTCATAAAACTGTTTAAAGGTCCGCCCTCCATTTTTTTTACTGGATGCCAACTCATTTAGTCCCTCAAATGCCCATTTACTTAATATTCTCTTATTTTTAAAGGTTCGCGCCAGCGGCACCCATTATTTTTTATTTATTTATATTAAACTAACTTTTATTTTCTGATTATTTTTTATTAAAATTATTTGTTGAATATGGATCCGGGAACGTGTGTCCGCGCCAGCGGCACTAACCAATCACGATGTCAATTGCGTTGATGATGTAGGTCCACGCCGGCGGCACTAACAAATCGCGACACGTCATTTCAGTGTGTCGCCCACGAAAAATATTTTTTTACTTTTAAAGGTCCGCGCCAGCGTCACTCCCCCTCCAATATTCTCTTATGCATGTCATTGACGTGTCGTGATTGGTTCGTTTTGAGGGGTCCTATGGTGTGGGTCCCGCCAAGCCTAAAAATTGAATCCATACAGATGCGACACGTCAGATTTGTGTGTCGTTGATTTGAAGTTTTTTTAATAAAATCATTTTATAAATCGTTTAAAAAAATACTTAAAAACTATTTTTAAAAAAAAATGTTTTTTTTTATTAATCGAAAATTGATTTTTTGTATATAAAAAACTGTTTTTAAAAATAAAAGAATAAAAAGCATAAAAAAAAAGGGTGGGGGGGAAGGGAATCCGGTAAAATGCCGGTAATATATGCCGGTAGGCATATCAGTACTCTAGATTTCCTGGATGGTTGATTGATTTGATTTTTAGTTCTGGGGGTAGTGCCCCCTTCAGCATAGATGGCCATCATTGCTATGTAGCACCATTGCCCGATGGCGAGACTCTGGCGCGTCAAATCGTATACCGATCCAACATGCTTTCCAACTAATAAGCCACCTACTTCGTAATACTTATCTTATTTTGGGAATTCACCAAAGTAAAGTAGTTATAATAAGTTTATTTGTATTTGTAATGAGTGTGGTCTATGGTTAAGATTCTAATGAATAAGTATTGTTGGTACATTTTAAATGAATTAATAGTTTGTATTGAGATTAATTCATTATTTTTGTAGATCATTTTATATATTCATGAACACCTTCTAAAGAAGTATTAATAAATAATGTGTACATATGTGAGTGGAAATTGTAATATTAATGACACACAAGCCAAATGAAAATAAAGATGACAAATAATTATTATCGTTTAAAACTGGCTTAGGAAATTTATGCCTTAGCCAACAAATAATTTTTAGTACCCCGGATGAGAGTGAGGCTCCCTTGCCCATTTTTGTGTGTTTTTTTTTTTGGGTTGAATGTGTGTGGGAGAGGAGAGTTTAAAGAGATAGATTAGAGAGAGACGTAAGACGTAAGGGAGACGTAAGGGTGAGATGTGATTAATTGTCATATCATTATTATTCATTTTAAATAGGATAAAGTGAAGGGAGATGAGAGATGGGGTTTATATCGGTTACGTAGGGACCACGAAAAGTATTAAAATGTTGAGCGGTTCTACATGAACCGCATGTAGAACCGCATAGGGACCGCATTTTTGTTTGTTTTTTTTATTTACTATTTTTTTGTTTTTAACAGTTTTCAATATATATAAAAAAATTATTTTTTTTAAATTAAAAAAAAGACTTTTATAAAATAAAAAAAAAAAACAGTTTTTATACATAAAAAAAGCAGTTTTCTTATTAATAAAATATTGGCGCGGACCCACAAGAAAGAAATGATTTTGGTCCGGGATTGTGGGTCCGCGCCAGCGTCACAAATTAATCGCGATATTTTTTTAAAGAAAATATTGCGATTAATTAGTGCCACTGGCGCGCACCCACATTCAACAAATGATTTTGGTCCGGGAATGTGAGTCCGCGCCAGTGACACTAATTAATCGCAATATTTTTTTTCTTATTCTTTTGTGTTTAACAATTGATATAAAAATAGTTTTTGATATAAAAAAAATAGTTTTCATACAGAAAAACAGTTTTTTCATATAGAAAAATAGTTTTTTCTATTAACATAATTTTTTTTTTTTTATTAAAAGTAAATTTTTAATAAAGTTAATATTCTTTTTATAAATAAAAAAAATTATGTTTTTGACATTAAAATATCGCGATTGCTAAAAGGGAACTGGTGAAGGTGAAATGTGATTACTTATCATATCATTATTCATTTTAAATAGGATCAAGTGAAGGGAGAGATGGGGTTTATTGAATTGGTTACGTAGGGACCACGAAAAGGTATTAAAACGTTGACTAAATTTAATTTTAGAAAATTAACGCCTTTATCATATTTTTAATTGTTTTTTTTCTGAAAAAAATGGGTCATTGTACAAAAAGTCTGTGTATATATTTTTCACTGAAATTTATTTCAAGTTTTCGATTAGTTTTGTTTCAAAAAAATTCTCAGTCACAAAGACTTTTATTTTCTCTTATTCTAAACCATAAGAAAAAACTTAATCAATTTATAAATGAAAAAATAAGGTAAAATAAGTGCAAAATGTAAATAGCTCATACGAACAAAAAATTAATTATCTATTTCAATTTTCTCTCTAATAAGTAGTTCTCTTTCTTAATATATATTCTCGGATTGGGCTGAGGCAGAGAAAGTCACGCCTCTATAACTTCAAGAATAAAAAATTAAGCATATCTAAAAAAAATTGTTAATTGAAAATTTTGTCACTAAATTAGTCTATATCCACTACTATGAAATTAGCATAACATTACTTAGACCTGGGAAAATGAACCGACACGAAGTTATAAGTTAATAAGCGGACCCTTAATGATTTTGGATCATATAAGTGTCAAGCCGATAAAACACGATACTTAAAGGGTCGGGTTAGTGTTGACCCCCTTCACCCGTTAATACCCGATAAGATTCGTTATGACCCATTATTGTTAGGACTTATAAATATTATATATACCATAATGTTAATTTAATCATGATGAATTTTACTAAATTAGAAATTTAGTAATGTTAATTAATTAATGGGTCAACTTGGGTTTAATAATAAGATAATATGTCAACTTATATATAATTCAAAACAACTCGTTATCTTAATGGGTATAAACGAGTGAACACGACACGATATAGTAAGATAACGAGTCGGGTTTGAATATGATTTTTTAACGGAATAAAAAATCACCCGTTTAGACACGAACTCGAGAAGACTCAAACACGATAAAAATCGACACGAACACGACTTGACACGATCCATTGAGCGGTCTAGTATTACTCATCAATTTTCGTTGTGTATGATATACATTGTAAAAATTATTAATATTTGTGTGTTTATGTGTGTGTAAAATTGAGAGTGGTTGTAGGTTGTTATGTTGATATAAAACTATTCCATCCACTAGACATTAAGGTGCGCGTACTTAAATCGACACATTATAGATTGAGTTAGGGTTTTAATCATGTATTAAATTATAAATATTATTAAAGAAAAATGTACATTTTGAGTAATGAGAAATGGTTGGTTATCCTTTAAAATAATTGGTACAAATGATCAAATGTGGTTAAAACCCTAACAATTTGATATTCAAGTAAAATGGGATAACATTTTCGAATATGTAGACGTTTTGAGTTTTTGCAACTTCGAATGTGCAAACATGAAATAAGATGGGGATTTTTGTTTTTTAAAGAATCCACATGTCTCATTGGGAATTTAAATAACGATCTTGAACCATTCATTCGTTATTCATGTGTAACTTTTAAAAAAATAGGAATGAGTCCCATGAATTTATTAGGAATAAAAACGAGCAATATGTATCTCAATTTATTTTAGTTTTTAAGTTCTCCAGCCCTACAAATGGTATCGGTTTTTCAGTCTCTCGACCTCTGTTTCTTTTTTTCTTTTGTTTCTTTTTTTGGGTTATGGCTGCATTTTTCTATTATGTTTTGTATTAAAGTATAGGTCTTCACTGTTCTGTTTTGTGCCATTATCTTGAATTTATGTGTTAAAATTATTCTTGTGCTATAATGCTGATTGTGCTTAGGGCAGTTGTGAAGTAAAGTGTAAAAAGTATTGGGACAAAACTACGCTGCTAGTACCATTAGGTAAATAGCCTAGCTGTTACTAACACAAATGCCATCACTTTTTGAAACGTACTAAATCAACTCATACATATAAAATTTACTTTCATATTGCCCCAATGATCCAAATAATATTGTAAAGAATTTACTTCTTACTTCTCAAATTTAGTGTTATGTATTTATTTTCTAAATCGCCCGAACTAAGAATCCTGTTTGAAAAATAGCATGAAAATGTAACAATAACTTATAGTATGACCCTTAAACTATTACATATTGTAGGATTGAGCTGAATATATATAGACACACATATACGCTAAATTTCTTCGAACCCAATTTTTGAGCGACTTTGGTCGAAAATTTGCCCCGAGTAATAGCCGACCAACTTTTAATCTCGGTTCCTATTCTATGGGAACAACAATGACATTTGCTCCATCATTTCGTTTTTTTTTTCATACGAAAAATTTATTACTTCTCCCAAAGAATTGGATTCCATAATAAATCCGAAAATGTAAAGGGATTATTTTCCACTAGTTTACACCTCTCATAAGAACAAATTATTTTTCAATTTATTTACCAGCTTAGTAATTATCTTAAATTAAATATTTTAATTAGGAATTCTAGCCTTAGTAAAATTGGGATTCTATATCTCTTATAAATATGTTGTAATCTGTATTGATTATGCAGCATACTGAGCAATGAAAAATTGAGTTTAAGAACAAGCAATGATAACATGTCAAAGGAAATTTATATTGAGCTTATAACCATTATAATTAAGTTGCTACCCATGCAAAAATACCCCAAAAATTTTAAATAGATAACAAGTACTCAAAATCCTTATTCTATTAAAAACATATGAACTGGCAATAATAAGAGCATTACCCAAAAACCAAATTCCACTTCTTTTGCCTCCTCTTAAAAAACCTCACAATTGAAAATCTTCTTTTATAACTAACAACAATGTCTTAAAAATCAAAATTAGGCCTCAGAGTTACTCGTTTTCCCAACTTCATCTGTTTCTTTCTCCTCCAACAAAGCCCCGCCTTCCTCATCAACTTGTTGAGTCTTCTTTTCTTTTAGAGATTGCAATTTGGTATAATTATAATACGCAACGCCCAAAAACGCCAACCCGTATCCGATCAAGTTCACAATTGTCACGGTATCCTTGATCACGGACCATGAAAACGCGATCAACAACCAATCCTTGACCACGCCCGCCACGTTCATAGTTAAGGCGGATGTTTTCCCGACGAGCAAAAACACGGCGAGATTCAACGCAAAAGCGCATAATGAATTGGTCCCGAAAATAATGTAATCAAAGTGAAAACTCGAGGTCTCTCTTAAGATTGGCATCTCAACAAACACCCATGGGATGAAAAGGAAGACCAAACAACATGGAGCTACATAGTATAGAGATGTGATGGGATTTAATGTGATACCCTTTGATGTTAACAAGATTTGAATTAAAACTAAACGTGTAGCCTCAAATGCAACAGCTCCCAGTTGAAGTAGCACACCAAATGTATCAAATTTTGCCTCTCCATAAGCTGCAATTGGAACACCAAATGAATTAATATCATATCAGCCATGATTTGGGTTGTGAAATTTCCTTTCTTAAAGCTAATTCCAATTGAGTGAATAGCAACTGGCATAAACTCTTTGAGCAATCTGACACTAAAAAACTTGAAATCTTGTTTTTTAACTTAACACAAAGGCCATGTGGATCATTGTTGGAGATATGGGATTAGGCCACTTGAAAAGCTTTTGCCATCAAGAATTGTAAGAACACAAATTCATGATAAAGACAAACACGAGTAGGACCATTTGGATACTAGTATGACACAAAATCATGTTCTTTTGGCTAAAAATACATCATCATAAACACCCAATTCTTGATATTTACAGTGTCATGACAGTCCAAACACATAAAAAATATTGAACATGTTAGTTGTGTCGTAAAAAAATACAATTTTATGTTTGTTCTAATATGTACCGTGTCGTGTCAATTCAAAAGTACAAATTTTATATTTTGAGTAACCCGACAATGATACCGACAAAATCTATACACGACAATAAACTCGCAATTTTTTTTACCACAAAAGGCCATGTGGATCATTTTTAGAGATATGGGATAAGGCTACTTGAAAAGCTTTTGCCATCAAGAATTGTAAGAACACAAATTCATGATAAAGACAAACACGAGTAGAACCATTTGGATATGACACAAAATCATGTTCTTTAGGCTAAAAGCACGCCATCATAAAATTAAAATGAAACACCCAATTAAACACAATGTTATGTTAAAACAAGAGTAATACATTGTATCTTCATTATTATTCGTATCGTGTTTTATTTGATTGTTCGTGTCGTGTCTTTATATTTACAGTGTCGTGACAGTCCAAACACATAAAAAATATTGAACATGTTAGTTGTGTCGTAAAAGAATACGATTTTATGTTTGTTCTAAAATTTACCTTTATATTTTGAAAGACACCGACAAAATCTCAACACGACAATAAATCCGCAATTTATTTTAACACGCGATAATACGAAGACGAGCAAACGCATCGTATTATCGTGTCATGTCTAAAATTTCTAAGCGTAGTCCCAAAATATTGTGAACCATTACCTGCAATAGCAACGCCAAAAGAGATGGAAACCATGTTAGCCATGATTTGACTTTTATAGCTCTCCTTCTTAAAACATATCCCAATTGAGTAAACAGCCACCGGCATCAACGCTTTGAGCATCTGAATAAACGACACTGACAAATAAATATACGCCGAGTTTGACAACCAAAGTGACAACGAATATAGCAACCCAATGGGCACAACTGATGACAAATAAAGAGATTTGGACATAGAAACCGGCTCAACAACCGAAAAAACTCTAACAGCCAAAAACGCCAACGTTGAACAAAAGGCCATGTGGATCATAGTTAGAGATATTGGGTAAGGCCAGTTCAAAAGCTTCTTATCAAGAATGTATTTGTTGTAAACAATGACTGTGAAGCTTAGTAAAATCCATATTGAAACGTAGGTATAGGAAAGGATGATTTTTTTTAGGACCCCGGATGAGAGTGAGGCTCCCTTGCCCATTTTTGTGTGTGTTTTTTTTGGTTGAATGTGTGTGGGAGAGAAGAGTTTAAATAGAGTAGTAAGGGAGAGAGACGTAAGGGAATGTAAGATTTGATTAGTTGTCATTTCATTATTCATTTTAAATAGGATTAAGTGAAAGGGAGATTTGATTAGTTGTCATATCATTATTCATTTTAAATAGGATTAAGTGAAGAGAGATTTGATTAGTTGTCATATCATTAGTTACCGGATGTATTAGTTACCGGATGTATTTACAGCAATATGACCGGATACGTCCGTTTTTCTTTCTTTTTTTTCTTTTTTAATTTTTTATTCTTTTATTTTAACAATTGTTTATATAAAAAAACTGTTTTTTTTATAAAAAATAGTTTTTCTATTAATATAAAAAATAGTTTTTTTATATTATTTTATTAGAATAGTTTTTTTTTTGTTATTTTTAATTAGTATTTTTTTACATTATTTTTAACTCATTTAGTCCTGCAAATACACATTTACCCAATATTTTCTTAGTTTTAAAGGTCCGCGCCAGCGGCACCCCTTATTTTTTAACTTAATTTTTTTCAATTTTACAACATTTAAAATAATTTTTTTATTTCTTAAAATTGTTTAAAGGTCCGTCCAATTTTTTTTTATTGGATGTCAACTCACTTAGTCCCTCAAACACCTATTTACTCAATATTATCTTATTTTCAAAGGTCCGCGCCAGCGGCACTCATTATTTTTTAACTTTTTTTTTTATTTTACAACATTTAAAATAATTTTTGTATTTCTTAAAACTGTTTAATGGTCCGCCCACCTTTTTTTTACTGGATGCCAACTCATTTAGTCCCTCAAATACCCATTTACTTAATATTATCTTATTTTTAAAGGTTCGCGCCAGCGGCACCCATTATTTTTTATTTATTTATATTAAACTTTTATTTTCTGATTATTTTTTATTAAAATTAAAATTAAAATTATTTGTTGAATATGGATCCGGGATCGTGGGTCCGCGCCAGCGGCACTAAACAATCGCGATGTCAATTGCATTGATGATGTGGGTCTACGTCGGCGGCACGAACCAATCGCGACACGTCATTTCAGTGTGTCGCCCCCGAAAAATATTTTCTTATTTTTAAAGGTCCGAGTCAGCGTCACACGCCCTCCAATATGATCTTATGCATGTCATTGACGTGTCGTGATTGGTTCGTTTTGAGAGGTCCAATGGTATGGGTCCCGCCAAGGCTAAAAAATGAATCCATACAAATGCGACACGTCAGATTTGTGTGTCGTTGATTTTAAGTTTTTTTAATAAAATCATTTTATAAACCGTTTAAAAAAATACTTAAAAACTATTTTAAAAAAAATTGTTTTTTTTATTAATAGAAAATTGATTTTTTGTATATAAAAAACTGTTTTTAAAAATAAAAGAATAAAAAGCATAAAAAAAAAGGGTGGGGGGGAAGGGAATCCGGTAAAATGCCGGTAATATATGTCGGTAAGCATATTAGTACTCTAAATTTGCTGGATGGTTGATTGATTTGATTTTTAGTTCTGGGGGTAGTGCCCCCTTCAGCAGAGATGGCCATCATTGCTATGTAGCACCATTGCCCGATGACGAGACTCTGGCGCGTCAAATCGTACACCGATCCAACATGCCTTCCAACTAATAAGCCACCTAATTCGTAATACTTATCTTATTTTGGGAATTCACCAAAATAAAGTAGTTATAATAAGTTTATTTGTATTTGTAATGAGTGTGGTCTATGGTTAAGATTCTAATGAATAAGTATTGTTTGTACTTTTTAAATGAATTAATAATTAGTATTGAGCTTAATTTATTATTTTTTTAGATCATTTTATATATTCTTGAACACCTTCTAAAGAAGTATTAATAAATAATGTGTACATATGTAAGTGGAAATTGTAATATTAATGAAACACAAGCCAAATGAAAATAAAGATGACAAATAATTATAATCGTTTAAAACTGGCTTAGGAAATTTATGCCTTAGCCAACAAATAATTTTTAGTACCCCGGATGAGAGTGAGGCTCCCTTGCCCATTTTTGTGTCTGTTTTTTTGGGTTGAATGTATGTGGGAGAGGAGAGTTTAAAGAGATAGATTAGAGAGAGACGTAAAGCGTAAGGGAGACGTAAGGGTGAGATGTGATTAGTTATCATATCATTATTATTCATTTTAAATAGGATAAAGTGAAGGGAGAGGAGAGATGGGGTTTATATTGGTTACGTTGGGACCACGAAAAGTATTAAAACGTTGAGCGGTTCTACATGAACCGCATGTAGAACCGCATAGGGACCGCATTTTTGTCTTTTTTTTTATTTATTTACTATTCTTTTGTTTTTAACAGTTTTCTATATATATAAAAAAAAATTAATTAAAAAATGGACTTTTATAAAATAAAAAAAAACAGTTTTTATATATAAAAAAAAGCAGTTTTCTTATTAATAAAATATTGGCGCAGACCCGCAATAAAGAAATGATTTTGGTCCGGGAATGTGGGTCCGCGTCAGCGGCACTAATTAGGGGTGGCCGTGGGCCGGGCCTGGGCACGCCCGGTCGGGCTCGGGCCGGGCTTGAAAAATTAAGTGTTATCCCAAGCCCGCTCGGGCCTAGATCGGGCCTTATTATGTAATCCCAAGCCCGCCCAGATTTGAAAACTCTTTACCCAGGCCCGCCCGATCGGGCCCTATTATGTTAATTAAAAGATTTTTTTTTAAAATTAAAATACCTATTTTTTTATTTAAAGACCAATTTTTTTAATTAAAAATCTGTTTTAAACTCCATATATTATAAAGTCCATATATAAAGTTTCTCACTTTACATGAAAAGACTTGGTATACGTTTTTATATTTATAGAAGTCCCCCCCCCCCACATATATATATATATATATATATATATATATATATATATATATATATATATATATATTTCGGGCCTCGGGCCGGGCCGGGCCTCATCGCGCTTAAGAACTCATGCCCAAGCCCGCCCGAAAAAAATCGGGCCTATAAAATTTTGCCAAGCCCGCTTTGCGGGCGTATTTACCTTACCCAAGCCCTATTTTTTTATTGGGCGAGTTGGGCGGGCTTGGCGGACCTCGGGCCTATGGCCACCCCTAGCACTAATTAATCGCGATAGGTTGGGGAATTCTAAGCATTGACTAAATTTAATTTTAGAAAATTAACTCATTTATCATATTTTTAGTTGTTGTTTTTTTAAAATTGGGTCATTCTACAAAAAGTCTGTGTATATATTTTTCATTAAGTTTTTTTTTAGTTTTGTTTCAAAAAAATTCTCATCAAATAAAACAGTCACGAAGACTTTTTTTTCCTCTTATTCTAAACCATAAGAAAAAACTTAATCAAATTATAAATGGAAAAAATAAGGCAAAATAAGTGCAAAATGTAAATAACTCGTACGGACTAAAAATTAATTATCTATTTCAATTTTCTCTCTAATAAATAGTTCTCTTTCTTAATATATATTCTCGGATTTGGCTAAGGCAGAGAAAGTCATCCCTCTAGAACTTCAAGAATAAAAAATTAAGTATATTTAAACAAAAATTATAAATTGAAATTTTTGTCACTAAATTAGTGCATGTCCACTACTATGAAATTAGCATAGTAGTATTACTTTTCGACACGATCAAATTAGCATAGTAGTATTACGTTTAGAGACGAACTCGAGAAGACTCAAACACGATAAAAATCGACACGAACACGACTTGACACGATCCATTGAGCGGCCTAGTATTACTCACCAATTTTCGTTGTGTATGATATATATTGTAAAAATTATTAATATTTGTGTGTTTATGTGTGTGTAAAATTGATAGTGGTTGTAGGTTGTTATGTTGATATAAACTATTCCATCCACTAGATATTAAGGTACGCGTACTTAAATCGACACATTATAGATTGAGTTACGGTTTTAATCATGTATTAAATTATAAAGATTATTAAAGAAAAATGTACATTTTGAGTAATGAGAAATGGTTGGTTTTCTTTTAAAATAATTGGTACAAATGATCAAATGTGGTTAAAACCCTAACAATTTGATATTCAATTAAAATGGGATAACATTTTCGAATATGTAGACTTTTTGAGTTTTTGCAACTTCGTATGTGCAAACATGATATAAGATGGGGATTTTTTTTTTTAAGAATACACATGTCTCATTCGGGATTTAAATAACGATCTTGAACCATTCATTCGTTATTCATGTGTAACTTTAAAAAAAATAGGAATGAGTCCCATGAATTTATTAGGAATAAAAACGAGCAATATGTATCTCAATTTATTTTAGTTTTTAAGTTCTCCTGCCCTACAAATGGTATCGGTTTTTCAGTCTCTCGTCCTCTGTTTCTTTTTTTCTTTTTTCTTTTTGTTTCTTTTTTTGGGTTATGGCTGCATTTTTCTATTCTGTTTTGTATTAAAGTATAGGTCTTCACTGTTCTGTTTCGTGCCATTATCTTGAATTGGGCAATAGAACTACCCTAAAAAATATGATCTCCATTCTCCTCACAAGCCACTATACAATATCTACATTTCGACATAAGTGGTATATAAAGTTTTTTTTTGTTCTCATTTATGGTAATTCCTTTATGAAGGAGACGCCACATGAATATTGAATTTTTTTAAGAAATCCTCTTATCCCATATTAGAGAAAAGGAATGTTGGATATAACATTTATCTATCACGAAGTGTCAAGCTGATTCTAATGAAAAAACTCCATTTTTATTCAAAGACCATTTTCTCGATATTAAAGTCGGAATTTCCCCAAAAGTCCTCCCAAATACTTTGCATTCTTTTCCATACATATGATGACACCGATATAGTGCCTCTGAAATTTTGAGCCTCCAACTTTTTATATTTAGCATACATGTGTAACTCGTTATTTAGATACTGTGAATGTAGAAGATCACTTGCTGTTTATTTTATACATACTCGTGGTAAGGAGACCAGTTTAACTTTTATTTATTTGGTATGGTTTTACCATATACTTATTTTAATGGTTAAATTATTATTAAGTATGTGATAAAAACTACATTCTTTTTTATCAATATTGTAGTAATAAAAACACAATTGTTTTTATGTTGTTTTTTCATTGTATGGTGCGCATGAGTATCTCATTTCTCTCTAAAATCCTACACGCCACCTTCCCCCCTCTCTTCCTCCTCCATGAGGGAAAGGGGGAGGATTACCTCATTTCTCTTTTTTCTCGCCAATAAATGTTCTCTCTTTAGTGACAGTTTTATGTCTCTCTTTTTTTAGAGTTATGTTCCTCCTTTAGGTATGTTTGTGTGTGAAATATTATCTTCCATTGTGTACTTTCTATCTTACTGGAGGATTCGTGTTGTGTCTCCTTGTCTCTGTCCGAGTTGTCATCGAAGTTGCCATTTCTAGTGTCTCCCCCAATCGGTTTGGGCTGAGATCCAGTGCCATTTTCATATCTAAGAGTGGTAGTCTTCTCAATCATTATTGGTGTTCCTCCTATCATGGGGACGAGCTTAAGTGGAACTTATCTAGGATGAACCCCACTTTTCTAAAGGTTATTATACCGATTGATCGTTTTCTTCCAAATGTATGGCGTATATATTTAATACCCCATTTTATGGGTAATCGGAGAATCCAATTTACTAGATTGTTGTCCATTGTAGCATTTTTTAGTGTTAAGAAGACTTGATTATTTTTAGGTGTTTCTTTTTTGGTGCCTCTTTTTTTAGGACTGTTAAGGTGAAAATAATCGCAAAAGGTGATTTCAATAAAAATTGCAACACCAAGTTGTAAATATGCGGAAGGACTTTTAAACAAATTTTATCTTTTTATCCTACGCATGCATCTATGGTGATAAAACATATAAATCAAACCACGCAAATACGACAAGGCCATGTTTCAGAAAAAAAAAACATTCAGGTAAGAACTTTTATTCACTTTGAAATTTACAAGAGAGTTGACTTACTGAATACTTGATCCTCCACAAGCATAACGCGTTATTCTTCAAAAATCTTTAAGAAACAACTATCATCCTCGCAAGAATCACATGATCGCAATCCTCCGAATTAGCCTCAGCCTTCGTCTTCAGCAGTGAATTTCCGCAGGTATCACAAGTCAATAATGGAGTGCCACTCCATCAAGATGTATGCAAGAGATAAAAAAAAATTCAGGGTTCTAAACGAATTCACAAGAATAATATTCAAGGATGATTTTTGTGAATTAAAACAGTGCTTAGGAACACAAAACTTTGAAGAAATTTTGTTTCTTATATGCCGAAACGTGTTAGCAAAATTCTTAAATAAACTATCCACGAAACAGGTATTTATAACAAACCTTAAGTCGATGAGTCGTTTGAACAACTTCTTGATGTCGTTTGAATGACAATAGCATATCGTTTAAATGAATGTATAATGTCGTTTGAACGACATCAAATGTCCTTTGAACGACTGAAACGTCAAAAAAATGTTTTTTTTTCTTAAACTTCGCCTACAGGTATTCTAAAAATATATTTTCGCAAAGTAAAACAATCAGTTTTGTCTTTTGCAAAAAATTAAACACCCCAAACATCATTTTATGAATTAATTCAAACTCTAAATTATTTTATGCCTTTTGGGCTGTCGGGAAGTCTTCAAGTTTGGAGATTCTTTGGTTCGTCTTCTCGGTGCGTGACGATTTGGAACATGATATGCCAAACTAACCTAAATCTATGCTATGAACAATGTTCGTAAAATTATTCTTAAAATATTCCCCTTTGGCTATTCCGGTACAAAATAAACCAATTGACGAAACACCAAATTAAAATCAAAATCTCCTATTACAAAGTTACTAACACCCTTCCCAACCTTAGAATGGAACAACATAAGTCTCTTTATCTTCAAACTTCAACTTTTTTCCTTTATCCAAACTTTGTCTTCATCCGTGTGTCTTGAATTCCGAAAATTTTTACCTACACACGAGACAACAAACATATACCTTCGTAAAGCATCGAGTTTGAAACAAAGTGAAGCATAAATAAATTCTCCTCCATAATTCAAACTCATCAAAACTCCATTTTAATTTGCTCTCCCCCTTTGTTTTTATCGAAATATACAAATATACAAAGAAGTGGAAATAATAAACATTAAGTGCAAAGCATCACGAAGAAGCAAAGATATCATCACCAACGATGTAAATCAAGCATATGTAATGATCATCTCAAAGGAACACAAACACCAATTATTTTTGAAATTTTTAATTTTTCCAAAAAAAAATACAAATACAGCAAACATACCATATATAATATATGAAAAAAAAATCAAAGAAAATTAGGCACACATATATAGGTATAAACAACCACCAAACATGACACAAAACACATAAACTTTACAGACCAGCATAATATCTATGTGTCGAAACGTTTGGAATAGAAGAAATGGGCGTGAACTAGTAACAAAAAAATTATAACTCAAACACTCAAATTAAGTTTTAGCCACAAGTGAAAAATAAAGTTAAACTTAATGAGCAAAGCAAGCACAATGCACACAAGTCTAGACTATTAATGATTTTACAAATTAATAGCGTCATGACAAAATAAGCTTAACTATAATACATTGTCACTATGCAAACCCGTTGATCTTTCCATCCAAACTCCCTCAAAATAATTCTTTTATTTTATTTTGAATGAATATATCAAACTAATCAAATGTGTCCCCTATTTGGCATATTATTCTTTTTATTGACTTTATTTTTTTCTTAGGCTCTTTTCAAACAGTGGCTTTCACGACGTGATTATTATTCACTCGCAACCCTTTTCCATATTCACTCATCATTTTTTCAAATTTTAAAAAAATCCTCACGGGCAACGGTTCTTATATACACAAATCGTCCATAGTCAAATAAACATGTATATAACAAGATTGATAGGAGAACATATCACCAAGCTCAAATGTACATTATGAATTCAATTTTGAAACAACTCCATAAACATGGTTAAGATCAATTCAAGTATCTAAAGTCATAACCAAATGTCCTAGCCATATGGAACTTGCATAGTGAATTTGATTCAAACACACTAATATACCCCACCAAATGTGCATAACTAAAACACACAAAGAACCGAAAATCTTTTTGAATTTTTTAATATATTTTTCAAAAATAAAATATTTTTGTAGTTTTCAAAAAAATATATAAAAACAAAAATCTTTTTGCATTTTCAAATATGACTTAATAAAGAAAAATATAATACAAAAAGTACACATGTCATAACACGAGCAAGAATATATCATGAAGCACAACTAGCGTATGACAAAATAAACCATGCAAGCAATCATTTATATTATATGGCAAGATAAGAATCATGTGCAAGCATGTGAGAATCAACTAATATACCATCTAGCGCCTCTAAGAGTGATTTCGTAACCCAAATAGATGTGGAACATCGAATAGGAGTTTCGGGAACCCACAGGACACTAGAGTTCAACTTCCTAGGATTTCTTCCAAGATCAAAACAAAAACTCTTAAAGTGACATTCACTATACCAAATCTATCGACTTGTCCGGTCATTGACCTTGACAAGTTGGACTAGTCAAGGTCAATGACCATGACAAGTCTGGGGGTGACAACTTTTGTTGTCACGGACTTGTCACGGTCATTGACCGTGACAAGTTCATTAGACTTGTCACGGTCATGTCACGGTCTATGACCTTGACAAGTTTTGTCACGGTTTAGGATCGTGAAAAATCCATGCCAATAATTAAAGAATTGTCACGGTCATTGACCGTGACAATTCTGGGCAGATTTGAAAAAAATCTACTGGGCAGTATGGCCACTGCCACTGCCCAGCAGTATATGTTTACTCGTTATAGCAACGTTGTACCTGTTCAAACATCATATATCCAAATAAAATAAAGATAATGAAAATATACATTCAAAACAATATGCATCACGATATAATCCAAATATAATTCAAATGTAACAACTTAAAATAATTCAATTCAAATAATGCCACTACATGTATGGGGTAACGTTAACTCTAAGGAGGTGACTAGGCCACACGATATACGAATTGACACCCAGTAATATACATCATGCTGCATTCTTCGCGCAACCACAATGGGGAGTTCTCTTTCCCGGGTATCACATGCGTGACGAGCACCTTGGACTCGATGTCTTGAAGCGAACGTCCATGAACTAGTGCACCCTGGACGGTATTCTGGTCCCTCAACCCTCGCCCAATCCGCTGGCCATTAAATATGTCAAGTATAAACACGCTCGTCCAACTAAGTGTCGACCTCGGTCGGTTGAAGGGAGCCAAATAGGGGACTGGATCATCAAAGTCCGCACGTGACGGCGATGAAGCAGCGAGGTCCACCTCCTCGTCCTCCTGCACCTCGTCCTCCTACACCTCCTCCTCCACCACTTTATCCTTCCCTTTTCCGTTACATTTTTTGCCCAACGAACACTTCACAAATGAGAACATATATTGGACCGTCGCCTCCAAATGGGACAGCTTCGCATCATGCGAGTCCACCGTTCGAGCTAACCCGGTGTTGCTCGTATCTAATCCGATGATCCTAGATTTGGCCACCCGCGAGCTCACCACCTTGTCCTCCCCTTGTGATCAGCGCCAAGCACTTGGCTGAGTGCGTTTGTGGACTAATTTTGCCCTGTCAGCATCAGACTGCGACTCATGTACTTCCTTAAGCTTTGCCTGAAATGACAAAAAGCACATGATTACTTAAATAAGTAAATAAAAACATTACAACGTAAATAAGAAAAATTAAACTGTCGGATTACTTACAATCATGGACGCAACCCTCGGGGACACCTCCTTATCCTTCCCCATCTTCGTTCGAATAGCCACATAAGTATCGAGCCTATGTGGCATACCCCCAGGACCACTTCTCGTCCCTTGAAATAAAATAATGCAAAATTAGTATCGGCCTCGCAAAGTAAAATAATGAAGAATAACATATTTCTATAATTATAGGAAAATTAAATCTTACCATCATCTATGCTCCACCTCGGTGTAAGAAGTCCATCCGGAGTAGTGCACATCCGTCTTTTTTGCCCGATTTTCCCTCCCCTATTGTCGAGATGCCAATTATCTCCCCCCCGATCTCATTATCAATGAACTTTTGTCATTGTGCCAATGAGATCGGATCCTTCGACAGGAAGGATTCACGCATTCGGATAACAGACTCTCGGGTCTTCCCATACCGAGTTCGCATATTTTTCTTTCATGTCTTGTGTTGCTTCCTCAACTTCTCCAAGACGGAATCGCGTAGTTTTGGGTCCAAACTGAATTGTTCCTGTCCAACAAATACAATGTTAGTTGCGAACAAATATAAATTGAAATTGAAATTGAAATCGAAATTAAAATTGAAATATTCATATAAATATAAATATAAATACATTACCTATAGTGCCACCCAAATAGCTAACTTGAGCTCATTTGGCACCTCCTTCCAACTAGTGTACCCCGAGCCGATGATAGTCTTTACCAGCTCGAGGGATCTCGCTAATAGCCCCGTCTTATTCTCGACGACCATCCCCAATTTGCCCCATTTGGGGAGCCTAGGGGCCGAAGAGCCCTCCTTGCCTCTGCTACCACCAAGCCTAGACGACATCATCATAATCAACATCATCATCCTAACCTTAATACCTGAAGGAGACATTTTCTATAAAAAAAATGTTCTTATTAGTACAAATCCAAATGAATTTGAAGAAGACATGCAAATATATACAATTACTACAAATCTAAATCTGAAACATCCCCCCCAACACACACACGAACACTACGCAAACATTGCCCCCCACCACCACACACACGAACACTACACACACGTTACCCCCCCCCCCCCCCCCAACACACACACGAACACTACACACATATTGCCTCCCTCCCCCCGCCCCCAACACACACACGAACACTATACACACATACATATACAAAGGAAAGGGACAAAGATAAAAATAGTGAAAATTATGAAGTGCAAATCAGTTAAAAGCATTAAAAATTGATTCATGAAGTACAAATTGGAATATTTATTACAAATTGAAAAATTATTTCAAATTCGGGTTATCACAAAAAAATGGTTTGATATTCGGTAGGAGCAACCAAGTCATCCACACTAAAATTTAGACGCTTTGGTGCATGTAAGACAATTGACCACAACTCGCTGTTGATATACTCCGAGTAAAACACTTGGTTAACTTTTTGAAATGTATAAACAACCGGCTCATTGCTCACGTGGTCTTTGCTCTTCAACTTAGACAAGTCAATACCATGATCAAATTGGTTCCAGGATTAACTTTACATGCATTTTTACCCTCAACTCTTACCCAGTCACAATAAAATACAAAAGTGAGAAGGTAATACTAATTTGCATAATAGCCCTCCGCAAATCCTTGTGCTTGGAGAAACAGTGTTTAAATAGTAAAGGGACTAATTGCATGATCACATGCCAATCGTGGGACTTACACTTATGTAAATCATGCGTAGCATAATTCACAATCCTTTTCAAGTTGGACGAAAAATTAGATGGACCCTTCAAATTATATATTGTGTCTAAAAGCACCTTCCTTTCCCCACTCGTCAAAGTAAACGCACCAAGGGGAATTATTGTCCTTCCCATACTACCTTCTTTCGAACATAGTTGTGGCATAAGTTTACACAATTTAAGGTCTTTTCGTGCATTTCTCCATCCTTCGGATGACTCCCCCCAAGACAAGTGCCCACAATATGTTCAGCGACGTTCTTCTCTGCATGCATCACATCCAATACATGGTGCACCGGGTTATTCTTCCAATAAGGCAAGTCAAATAAAATTGACCTCCTAGACCATGCCTTTCTTGTCTCAGTTTCATTCCCAGTTGGGGTCTTCTTATGCTTGACATTCTTAAATTTAGGATTCTTACCTTGCATATTAGGGCCACATTCAGAAGATTTACTTTTAATTTTTGAACCTGAAAGTTGTCTCGGTGGTAGCTTATGTTCAACCCCGCCCGATAAAAAATTGGAACCTTTCTCAAATCTGAAACTATGAGTCGGGGGTAAAAACCTCCTATGGCAATGTTATACATTTTTTGAGCTAACAGAGAGAAAAAGAGATTCAGTCTCCTCTCCACAAATAGGACAATCCAAATAACCATGCATTACACAATCGGATAATGTCCCATAAGCTGGAAAATCATGAATTGCCCACATCAACATAGCTTTCAGCGTAAGCTCTTCTTTTCTAAAAGAGTCAAATGATTGCACACCCTCTTCCCACAACTTATTTAATTCTTCTACCAAAGGATCCATGCAGACGTCGATGTCATAATTTGGTGACTTTAGCCCAGGTGTCAACAAAGACAACATTTAAAATTCAGGTCTCATACACTGTGAAGGAGGGAGGTTGAGTGGGGCTAGGGTCATTGGCCATACACTCTGATTGGTGATTAGATTTCCAAATGGATTGAAACCATCTATTGATATAGCCAAACGAATGTTGCATTATTCTCGAGCAAAATCTGGATACTCATAATTCATCCTCCTCCAACCTGTAGAATCAATAGGATGACACATGAGATTACCCCTACTTCTGCCCTAACATGCCAAGTCATTGCCTCCGCTATCCATGGTACAATGAAAAATCTCTTTAATCTAGGACCAACGGGAAAATATTTCAAAACTTTTTAAGGCACTTTTGAGCTTGTGCATTCCTTTCTAGTAAATTGGACATATCTAGGTTCATCGTAGATCGAACAATGATCGAGATTTTTATACTCCTTTCGATATAGTATGAAATCATACACACAAGCATGAATTGATTTATACTTCTTTCCCAAACTTTCAAATTGTTCTTCATAACCGGATAGGTAGTTGGAAGCGTATTCTCCTTGGGTAGTAAGCCCTTCACCCAATTCAGAATACCTGTCACGCTATTGCCAGACAAATCGTACTGCGTCTTCAAACTGTGCGAACCAACCATGCATGTAAAGTTGTTTGATCTTTCTCACAACCAGAGTATAACGGTTGGGTCGCCTTACATTTTAAACTTTGGTAGTCATCGTCAAGGTTTATCGTGATATTTCCATAAGCACCTGAACATTGTACATCATCACTAACCTCAGTCTCCTCCACTTCATAAACTCCATACGCATCATCAACTAAATCCTCTAACATATTATGATCTACGTCGTCCCCTTCTACACCTATCCTACTTGTTGAAGGTTGTTGTGAAGTTTGTTCGGGGACAAAAGAAACTTTCAATTCACCGTGAAAACTCCAAACTCGATAAATATCTTGCATATCCCATCTTAACAAATTTAGTTCAATCGTTTTCCACTCAAACACCTTACCATTCTTACACCTATCAGACGAACACGGAAACACTTTATCATTATGACATCTCTTTGCGTATTTCACAAATTCATTAGCACCTCTGGTAACACATCCCCCATTTTATTTATCTCACCCATCCACTCTTTGTATTTCGGATATCCCATCATAGCTACCACAACTAATCACATATTAAAGGTAAGAAACATTTATAGTATGTTTCATTTAATTATGTCTTATTTATATTCGATTTTTAAATTTCAAATTCAAATTAGATTTATAATAGAAATTCCTATTTCCTCCATCTCCTCTAAAGGGTGAGTGGTCCTATCGCATTCAAGACCGCATATTTATGTAATATACTTAACAGCTCATGCACATTGTTATGATTTGAGAAAAATTCGACAGCATATCCCCATAGTTCTCCAATTACACGTTGTAGATTGGCAAGTGTGAGTGTTATTTCAATTGATCAATTGAAATAACAGTCACACTTGTCAATCTAGTATGTACCCATAGAATATTAGGATACGACTGCAGAACTTCCTCCAAAAGTAACAAATTTAAGCCACCAAGAATATTCTTATACAGAAATTATGCAGTCCCAAACTGTCCAAACGGGACAATTCGAGAGATCTCATTACAGGGGTAATGACTCTCGAACGGGTCTAAGGGCTATTGAATGCGTACGCATAAGAACTAGAAGGCTAGTATCTATGCACACTATATGTAATTTCCAGTATGTTTCATTTAATTATCATACTATATATATATTGTTCGTTCTACAAAGTAAGTTTCAAAACAAAATTGAAAAATCCCACCCCCATATTGACAATAATCCAGTGGTCATTCCACTTTTAAAATTAACCAACCCAACATCGATCCACTATAATCCAATCGCAATGGCAACAAAAAATGTGTATCCCGTACTCCTTATAATTCATCTATTCAATTAATTCTTTTCATCAATTAAACTAACAATTAAATTATACAATTATTAATTTACTAATTTATAATAAGGGGCACTCTTACTAAAAATTTAATCAATAAATTCTTTTACAAGGGCATTACAATATAAGGGGAAATATCTAATAAACCAATAAAAATATAATTAAAAAAACACACACAAGCATATATACACACACCCTGCTCCCCATGCCCCCCCCCCCCCCCCCCCCCACCACACACACACATATATATACACACACATATGCACATTTACACACACATGCATACACACACACACACAAATATATACACACACGCACACATGCACATATATAACCCCCCCCTCCCCTCCCCCTCCCGCCCACCCCCACCCCCAGGCATATATACACCACATACACACACTCACACAGACGCATATTTACACACACATATATACACACACGCACATATACATATACATACACACATACATATACATATACATATACATATACAAAAATGGAGGACAAGTAGAGAGAAAACATACCAAAATCGTAGAGAGAGAGAGAGAGAGAGAGAGAGAGTGAAGTCGCTAGAGAGAGAGAGAGAAATGGAGGGAATTAGAATCGGTGGAAAAAAAGAAGAGGGAGGGTTTTTTTACTGATAAAATTGTCACGGAGGTGTCTGTGGTCATCCTCGATCCTCGCGGTGGGCAGGTAGAGTGAGGATCCTAGGTCCCGCACGTCCCTCTCGAGAGCTCTTCGATCGGCGTCGTTGATGAGGTGAAAAATGTAGAGAGATGGAGTCGCCAGTCTATTTTACTCAAAACAGGCAAAAGAAAGGGAACCATCCCGAAGGACAACATCCAAAGACATACTGATGCATACGAAGCCAAAATGATTCGAAAAGGGTCTGGAGGCTAAGTTACGAAATGGGAAGGTGTTAGGCACCTATTCCACCCTTACGGTCTCTCATGGGTTTTTGCTATTTTCCTTTATTTTCCCCATGATATGTGTGCATGTGTATATATATAGTGGAGATAGGAATCCTGGACTTGTATCATGGAAGAGATAAAGCGAGTCAACCGTAGGAAGGTTCATAAAAATAATATTAGAAAATAGGATTTACGCGATTATCCTTGCGTTGATCGTTATAATGGAACGGTAACGTATGTGGAATAATACGCCACTAAGAACAAATATATGCATATAAGTATAAGTAATCTAAGAGAGTAGAGTTTAGAGAAAATAGAAAATGAGAGAAAAAGTGAGAATAGGACTCGAGTCTCGAGTTTTACCCCGAGATGCCTACGTAGCCTATAGAGGCATCAAAGTCCATGTAGTTCGCATGAAAACGATCCAACTAGGGACTTATCTTATTTGTGTGTGTGTGTGTGTGTGTAAAAAAGTGTTTTAGTTGTGAGAAAAGTGTAAGAAAAGTGTGAGAATTTCCGCTTGGAATTTATGAGCAAACCCTCTTTTTCTTGTTTTTTGCGTTTTTATTTGTAAGAAAATCAGAGATGTGTAATAATACTAAATAAAAAGTATATTAGGATATGTGAGATGAGAACATAAAAGTGCTAAGTAATAAAATAAGTTAATACGAATTTATGAGAATTTAAGGAGAGAATTGAGAAAATTGGACCTTCTTGAAGATCTTGAGCTTGATCTTGAATGTTGGAGAGAAGCCCTTACACTTGGATGATGATGGAGGGTAGTGAATTCACCCATTTTGATGAAAAGGATGATGAAAAGTGAAGGTTGGAAAGGTATTTGGATGTGGAAATCACGCTGACTTTGAGAGAGGTATTCTAGATTTGCTGAGAGTGATGTCTATCAGATCTGGGCTCCCCTTTTGCAATGAGGCCATGCCCTCCTTTTTATAGGCCCAGGGAATTACCGATTGTCATAGCCCTGGTATTGCCTATCGACAGGTGTGTTTAGACGCACTGCCGATAGGCAGGGTCTGGGACCTGTCGTTTGGCAGTGTCTTTCAGGCCTTTTCGAAAAATCAGTCGCAGAGTGCAAACCGTTTATCAGAATCGCGTTTGGGGAAAATCGTTGGAAAGTTAATTCATACACCTTCAAAATTCCTTTGGACTGTTCCCGGGTTTAGGAGTTGACTTTGGGTCAAATATGGCTCAAAAGCGCTCGTCAGTCCTTTCGATGGGAAAACTTTGGATGTAAATGGATCGTTCGTCCGCATGGTAAGTCAGAATCGCGCACGGAATGGACTGTTGGAAAGGTTGGGAGATTTACTTCGACATTCCTAAGAGTTTGACCCGGTTTGGGCAGTTGAGTTTGGTTAACCGGGGACTGGAAGCATTCGGTGACCTCCTGAAGTAAAACAGATCGTTTATCCGTACCGTAAGTCAGAATCGCACACGGGGGACCGTTGGAAATGGGATTCAGTGCCCTTTAAAGATTCATTCAGTCTCGATCGAGCTGAAGGGTTGACTTAGGTCAAACGGAGCCCGGGAGCACCCAGTGGCTTCCTAATATAGTTTCGGGGAAAATGGGTCGTTCGTTCGTATGGTAAGTCAGAATCGCGCACAGGATGGACCGTTGAAAAGGGGATTTAGTGACCTTTAAAGATTCATTCAGCCTTGGTTGAGCCGAAGAGTTTGATATTTTGGTCAAATAGAGCTTGGGAGCGCCCGGTGACCTTTAGATCGGTACTCAGAGTATGACCTAGGTTTATGGTGTTGAAGGGAGGTGCTTGGGACTTAAGGGGAGTTTAAGGGGTAACAGAATGGGGTGATTATAGAGCCGCTCGATGGGTGAGTTTGGAATAAATGATAACTATTGAATAGACACCGCATATTGCCTTTTGAAAGAGGATGACCAATTCAGAGGGTTGAGGCCGATTCTGAGGACCTAAGGAATAAGGATAACCAATTCGGAGGGTCAAGGTTGATTCTGAAGACCTAAGGAGCATGATGGGGATGGCCAATTCTGTAGGTCGAGGTCGATTAAGGAAAAAGAATGACCAATTATGTGGGTCGAAGCCAATTTTGCGGGCTTAAGTAGGGATGACCAATTCTGCGGGTCGAAGCCAATTCTGCGAGCTTAAGGAAATAAGGATGATCAATTCTGCGGGTCAAAGCTAATTCTACGGGCTTAAGTAGGGATGACCAATTCTATGGGTCGAAGCCAATTCTGTGGGCTTAAGTTGAGGTGACCAATTCTGCAGACTTCTACCGTGAAATGCAACCCGTTATCTGACACTAACTCGTGAGGGACCCCATATCGACAGATAATGCTTTTCTTGATGAATTTAGCCACTTTTTTGGCATTCAGCACTGCGTATGACTCAGCTTCGACCCATTTAGTGAAGTAATCAATGGTGGTTAGGATGAACTCATGCCCGTTATAGGCCTTCAGTGTAACCCTCCCTATGATGTCGATTCCCCAGATGGAGAACGGTCAGGGAGAGGTCATGTTGTATAATTCTCATGGAGGCAGGTGCTGAAGATTACAAAACTATTGGCATTTGAGGCATCTCTGAACATAGGCGGTTCAATCCTGGGTCATGGTGGTCCAGTAGTAGCCTTGTTGGATGATTTTTTTGGCAAGCATGTGATCATTCATGTGGGGTCCGCATTCCTCGTTGTGGATTTTCTGCATTATCTTTTTAATGTCAGCCTCTGCGATATAGTGCAGATGAGTTCCGTCGAAGTTCCTTTTGAGTAGTGCTTTGTGACAGATGATGTACTGGGCGGCCAGTCTTCGAAGGGTTGCTTGGTCTTTCTTGTTGGAACCTCGGGATACCTACTATGCTTGAGGAGGTGCTAAATATAATAGTACCAGCAATTGGCTAGTTCAGGATCTTTTGTGGTGATGAGCTCAATGTGGTAGAAGTGGGTTGGTTCGTCTTGTGCTTGAATCTGGAAGGGGGTCATTATTATTCCTTCGGGCATGTCGACCACGGAGGCCAAAGTAGCAAGGGCATCGTCTAGGTTATTCTTTGCTCGTGGTAGGTAGTGCAAGGTAATATTTTGGAATTGGGAGGCTAGTTTTTCTAAGTGGGCATGGAAGGTTTGGAGCTTCTAGTCCTTGACTCTCCACTTTCTGTGCACTTAACCGATGATAAGGACGGAATCCCCGCAGACATCCATACATTGAATGCCTTTCTTAAGAGCAACCTTGAGGCCTACCATGCATGCCTCGTATTCAGTCATGTTGTTGGTGAAAGGGAAATCCAATTCGATGGCGAGGGGAGTGTGGGAGTCATCTGGGGAAATTAAAAGTATCCCAATGACATATCCCTTTTTGTTATCAGAACCGTCAAAGAACATTTTCCATCGAAGGTCATCTCGAGCAGCGTAGAGGACATTTTCATTTGGGAATTCGGAGACCCAGACATCAGTTTCTTCTGTAGGGTAGTCAGCGAGGTAACCCGAGATGCCTCTTCCTTTCATAGCTTTCTATGTGATGTACATGATATCAAACTCGGCTAAGAGCATCAGCCATCGAGCCATTCAGTTGGATAAGGCGGGTTTCTAAGCAGGTACTTGATGGGGTCCATTCGGGATATAAGTTTGATGGGAAAGGTGAGCATGTAGTGTCACAACTTTTGGGTGACCCAGACAAGCGCGACACATGCCTTTTCTAAAGCAGTGTAGTTGACTTCATATCCTGCCAATTTGGTACTAGCATAATAGATGGTTCTTTATTTGAGGTAATCTTCAAGGTATTGGACTAGCTCTTTCCTTAAGGGTGTCGGGCTCTTGAGGAATGGGAACCTGGTTTCTTTGCATCTCCCGGACCTCAGTCTGAAGGTTGTCAATCTTGGACACAAGCTGAGCTAGGACTGTCGTTAGATCCGGCTGCACAACGGGTACTTGATCTGTGTTCTCCATGGAAAGCGAATGGATTCCAGACTCGAAAGATGTAATAGGGGAACGGACGAAACTCCGGGGTGATTTCACTGAAGATCAAAGCTAATAAGGAGCTAGGCCAAGGGCGTGCGATCGACCTGAGAAGGCGTAAAATGGGATTTATTTTGAGAATAAAGGGATGAAAAATATTTTTGACATTTTTTTTCTTTTGAGATTGGAAGACAAAATATTTTTGGGCTTTTAAAGAGAGGAGAAATGTTTTTGGATTTCTGATAGAGAAAAGGGAAATGTTTTTTTGTGGATTTTTTTAGACGATCTCAGCATGATTATTATGATTATTATGTTCTCACTGGTATTAAATTCTCCTAAATGAAAAATGAAATGCCGGATGAGACCTGAGCCTGGAAAAGTTGGGTTTGTAACATATGCACGGTTATGGCTGGACTTGTTGATATACCCATATATAACCTCGGCTAGGCCGAGGGCGCGCCCAAGATGGTCTCATGACCCATCAAGGGGCCGACCCCTCATCATGGTCCAGACGACCCTTTAAGGGGTCGACCCCTCATTATGGCCCAGACGACCCTTCAAGGGGCCGACCCCTCATTAGGAACAGACGACCCTTCAAGGGGCCGACCCCTCATCATGGCTCCAGACGACCCTTCAAGGGGCTGACCCCTCATCATGGTCCAGACGACCCTTCAAAGGGTCGACCCTTCATCAGGCCCAGACGACCCTTCAAGGGGTCGACCCCTCATTATGATCCAGATGACCCTTCAAGGTGTCGACCCTTCATCAGGCCCAAACGACCCTTTAAGGGGTCGACCCCCCATCATCGTCCAGACGACCCTTCAAGGGGCCAACCCTTCATCAGGCTCAGACGACCCTCCGAGGGTACGACAGTACGAGGCCTAAATTAGGCCAAACACTACTAGAAGGAACTTTGCCCTCGGCCTCGTATCATAGGACGAGGGTGATATCATCAGAGTGCGTGGTTTGGGAGACGCGTGGAACAGTGCGCGTGAGGCTCACATGTCACGTTGAAGACCGTTATAACAATATCACCCCCTCACGTGAGGGAATATTATGTCATCATTTGGCATCTACAGGTGTCAACAGGAGATTGGTTAGATCCTCATTCACATGCACCATGCATACTTGGGGGTACATTACACCCCCCAAGACCTATATATACTTGTCACCTACAACCCTAAAAAGGGATTGATAATTGTAAACCTAGTAAAAACTCTGCTTGTACACACAGTAGAGAGAGAAAGGGAGCTTATGTGCATTGTATCCAAGGCTATTAGTGTCCATACTTAGTGGATCACATACTCACAGTGGATGTAGGCCTAATTGGCTGAACCACTATACATCATTGTCTTATTCCTCTTATACTCATCTCCTTTTACACACTTATACATATACATCTCTATGGTTGCCATGATAACTACTGTTTGAGCTCATCATCACTTATATGGTGGTGTTGAATCTAAGCATCATCAGTTTGGCACCGTCTGTGGGAACGAGAAGACATATCTTCCTTTGTACAGCTTGACCTCACTGGGTACTCTGGTGATGAACCATCTCTCCCCCTGAGAGGAGATGTTTCACCATTGAAAGAGACCCATTAAGGTTCTCAAGTTCACCAGTCTTTTTTTTTTTCAGTTCAGCTGTTCACAGCTCAAACACATGGCACCAGAGATGCCACCACCACCACCACTCCCTTCGCCGGATAGTGGAGTAGGACCCAGTTCCAGTCAGCCACCACCTTAGTCTGAGATGGCAGATGTGGCGGAAGCCTTGAAGTCCCTGGCAGCAAGCCAGCAGATCATGCAGGAGCAGTTCACAGCTCTAAGCCAGAACATACTAAGACCACTAGGGGTCTCACCTGAGATGATTACTCCGGTAGCAGCTCCAGGACAGTATGAAGCCAGGGGACCACCTCAGGCACCACGCAAAGACCTGTCATCCCCTCAGCGGCGTAGGGATGTTGCTGACCCCCGGCGTCTATGCCTGGGGAGGCAAGGAAACCCTTGCCCTGAGGACATGTATGATGATTTGTAGGGGGGGGGAGGCCCCCATAGAATGCTAGGAGCCATATGAGGTCTCCAACAATACTGTACGATCTCTCCAGGGGAGTAAGGAGAAGTGCGGGAGGCAAAATCCTGGCGATCTCCCAAGAGACTCTGCTTTTGATCGCTTGAGAAGGGGGTCGGCCTTTGAGAGGCTGGGCCCAGTAAATGACCTGCGGGAAAAATTATCCAGATCAAGTAGCATTGCGAGGTCTAGAAGGGAGGCAGCAGATGGTCGACCCCACGGGAGCCGACCCCTGGGACGAGACGATGGTCAGGGGGAAGTAAATAGTCGACATAGACCTGCCGCCGCAGAACCCTCCGTCCACCTCAAAGAGGCGACGGGAGATAACATCGGCCAAGCCGACCCTACGAGGCCCTGGAATGACTCGATCCAGTGACTAGAGGATAAGATCGGTGATATACTTAAGAGCCGGGACCCTCTTCAGAGAGGATACTCCATAGACTCTCCCTTTGTGGAAAAGATAGTCAACTTTCCTATGCCATCAAATTTTAAGCCACCTGTGGTCACCCCAAGGTATGACGGGAGTACTAACCCTGTCCATCATATTGAGATGTATCAATCATCGGCAGACATATACTCTATCTCAGAAGAGATGAGGTTTCGTGCTTTTTCTAGCACTCTGACGGGGGCTGCACATGTCTGGTATATGTCTCTTCCAAAAAAAAATTTAAAAACTTTAAGCAGCTTGCAGACTGGTTCATCCACAACTTTTCTTTGGGGTGAGGCCACAGAAGAAGACCACACACCTGCTCTATGTTAAGCAGGGGAAGAATGAGAGTCTAAGAGACTACATAGCCAGATTCAACAAAGAAAAGTTAGAGATTGAAGAATATGAGGAGAGCATAGCCATGACCTCCCTCATTGGAGGATTCCAGAAGGGGAAGCTGTTATGGAAGCTTGCTGAAGACCCTCCGAGGAAGATGGTTGAATTGCTGTCAACAGAAGGAAAGGTGATGAACGCCGAAGAGGCAATGGCCGTAAAATAAGAAGACAAAAAAGGAGGCGCTAGTGGGGGTAAGTACCCTAAGAAGAACAAAAAGGGGAAGTAGAGGTCTACGGACGACAAGTTCACTGGTTACACCCCTCTAACGGTCATCTGTGAGCATATTCTCAATGAGATAAAGAGTGACCGGTCCCTGAAGTGGCCTGAGAAGTTGAGGGCATCCCCCAACAAGAGGAATAAAAACCTATGGTGTGAATTTCACCAAGACCATGGCCACGTGATAGACAAATGCTTTGCTTTGAAAGATGAGATTAAGAAGATGCTGGAAGAAGGGAAGATCAGGAAGTACGTTGATAAAGGTGCCTTCAAGAGGGGCCGAGGGGACGACCGCAGAAAAAAGCGAGGCGATGCATGTAGAGAAAATCCTCAAAAAAGAGGGGATGACCCTTCTGACGATGAGGACGACCCTGACCTCCCGCCGATAGACGGCTAAAGACCTGTCAAGAGGCTTAATATGATCTCTCTCGGAGTGGGAATGATCTATGGGGGTCTATCAGGAGGAGGGTCAGAGGTCGCTGACAGGAAGGCCCATGTGGCTGAGGCCAAGGAAGTGATGAAGACAGTACACTCAACCTCTGTGGAGGCGAAGTAAGAAAAAAGAAAAAAAGGTTGACATGGATACTCTGATAGTGGGGTTCTTAAGAATGGACTTCAAAGGCCTCTTAGCTCCACATGATGACCCTCTCGTCATCACTACCAGGGTGCACGGATGCGAGGTGCCGAGGACCCTGGTAGATGGGGGCTCATCTGCAGACGTGATGTTTTGGCCATGCTTCAAAGCTTTAGTCCTCAGTCGTGATAGACTCGTCCCATACCATCACCCATTGATTGGGTTGAGTGGAGAAAAGGTTCATCCCCTTGGAGTGTATAAGGCTGATGTCAGGATGGGGGACGAATGGCCGAGATGGCTCACTAAGAAGGTCAGCTTCTTTGTGATGGACGAACATGTCTTTTCGGCCTACAATATTATACTAGGGCGGGTAGCCCTCAAGGGGTTTGAAGCTGTGTCATCTACGGTCCATCAGATGATTAAATTTCCAACCCCTTACGGGGTGGGGGAAGTTCAGGGAGACCAGATGACAGCGCGAGAATGTTATTTCAACTCCACCGAAGAAAGAGAGGCACACAAGAAGGCTACGACCACTTATAATATTGATACCATAGACCCTAGAGAAAAGACGAAGATGAAGAAGAGAGAGGCTACGGAAGTGGTAGAATCCATCATCTTCAATGAGGATGACCCGAAAAAACCATCCAAGTCGGCAAGTCTCTAAAGCCAAATATCAAGGAAGACCTCATTAAACTGTTGAGGAGAAGACAGAGCGTCTTTGCGTGGAGTCATGCAGATATGCCAGGGATCGACCCTGAAATCATGTGGCACAAGCTCAATGTGGTAGAGGGTGCAAAGCCAGTAAAGAAGAAGAGGAGAATTTACTCTAGAGAAAAATATGAGGTCATAAGGGATGAGGTTAAAAAATTAGAAGATGCGGAGTATATCAGAGAGTTCATCTACCCTGAATGACTGTCCAACACAGTCATTGTACCAAAGGCCAATGGGAAGTGGAGAATGTGTGTGGACTTCACCGACCTCAACAAGCACTGTCCCAAAGACAGCTTCCCTATCCCCCGCATTAACCAGATGGTAGACGCTACCGCAGGCCATGAGCTCATGAGCTTTATGGATGCCTATTCAGGGTACAACCAGATCTTCATGGACCCTGAAGACTCGGAGAAAACAACCTTCATTACCGACAAGGGGACATACTGTTATAGGGTCATGCCCTTTGGTCTGAAGAATGCAGGGGCAACGTATCAGCGCCTTGTAAATAAAATGTTTGAAGACCAAGTTGGGAAATCTATGGAAGTTCATGTGGCTAACCTGGAGAGGACCTTTAATACGATGGACAAATATTAGATGAAGCTTAACCCGGCTAAGTGTGTCTTCAGGGTCGGAGCAGGGAAATTCTTGGGGTTCATTATCAACCAAAGAGGCATCAAGTCCAGCCCTGAGAATATAAAGGCCCCCCTGGAAATGAAGACCCCCAAGATCATCAAAGACATTTAGAGGCTCACAGGGCGAGTGGCTACTTTGAATAGGTTCGTATCCAGATCCACAGATAAGTTTTTGCCATTCTTCAAGATCCTCAGGAAGGCCTTCAAATGGAGTGAAGAGTGTGATGAGGCTTTCAGGGAGCTAAAGTCATACCTAGGGTCTCCCTTGATGTTGTCACGACCAGTGTAGGGTGAATGACTCTATATGTATCTAGATGTCTCTGAGTCAGCCATTAGCGCAACAATCGTCAAAGAGGAAGACGGGGTACAGAGGCCAGTGTATTTCAACAGTAAGGCACTTCAGGGGGCAGAGCAAAGATACCCGAGGATGGAGAAGTTAGCCTATGCCTTGATCCATGCATCGAGGAAGATGAAGCCATACTTCCAGTCCCACACAATGGTCATCCTCACTAACTCTCCTCTTAGGCAGGTCCTACACAAGCCAAAAAAATCAGGCAGGTTAATGGTCTGGGCTATAGAGCTGGGGGAGTTTTACATTGTATATCAGCCTAGGACGGCCATTAAGGGGCAAGCACTAGCAGATTTCATGGTTGAGTTCACTTGGGGAGATGATGAGGCCGAGGATGAAAGTTTTGAGAAGATAGATACCCAATGAGACAGGCTCACCGATACACCTACAGATAAGGCTGAGACAAGCATCGCTAGAAGGAAAGTGGTTGAAAATGAAGAGGGAAGATACCTCTTTAAAGAGGGATCACTCACCAAAGGAAATTTCTCAGAGGAAAAGACTATGTGGAGCCTCTTCGTTGACGGGTCCTCCTGCGACAGCGGAAGTGGAGCTGGACGAATAGTATCAACACCCGATGGCACAGACATTGAGTACGCCCTGAGGTTCAACTTCAAAGCCTCCAACAACGAATCCGAATATGAGGCCCTGATAGTAGGACTCTCCTTGGCCAAGTCTTTTAGTGTCGGCCAGATTTTGGTCCATAGTGATTCAAGGCTGGTAGTAAATCAGATACTAGGAGCCTACGAGGCCAAAGATGAGAGGATGGACAAGTACCTTGAGAAAGTAATGGCATTACTGAAGTGCTTCAGAGAAGTGAAATTGAAGAGGATACCTAGGCACGGCAATGGCCGAGCCGATGCACTTGCCAGGCTGGCCTCAGCAACTAGGACAGACATCAGGAGGACAGTCCTAGTGGAAATTTTGCTTCGACCAACTATTGCAGATGCTGAGGGAACACTTGGCACTTGCATGAATATTGCTAAGGAAGCCTCATGGATGGACCCTCTGATTAGATACATTAAAGAGGGGGAGATGCCAGAAGCAAGGCAAGAAAGGAAGAAGTTGAGATACAGAACTGCAAAATTCACTGTCATTGGGGACACCTTGTACAAAAAGGGATTTTTGCTCCCCTTACTTAGGTGTGTACATCCATCTGAAGTCCCACGCATTTTGCAAGACGTGCATGAAGGGTCATGTTCAAGCCACATTGGGGGCAGGTCCTTAGCAAAGAGGGTGATCACCCAAGGGTACTAGTGGCCGACCTTGGGGAAAGATGCCACGACATATGTAAAAAAGTGTGACAAATGCCAAAGATTTTCCACCATCCCTCACCAACCCCATCAGCCTCTTACTTCCATTACATCCCCGTGGCCATTTGCAGTGTGGGGGATTGACCTAGTAGGACCCTTGCCTATGGCCATCAATAACTATCGATTTCTCATCGTGGCCATTGATTATTTTTTAAAATGGGTGGAGGCAGAGCCAATGGTCATAATTACTGAACAGAAAACCTTCCAGTTCATCTGGAAAAATATTATATGCAGATATGGTCTCCCCAATACCCTCATCTCAGATAACGGGACTCAATTTAAGAACACATCTCTAGAGAAGTACTGTAAAAAGGTGAGTATCAAACAATTCTTCTCTACCCCAGGCCGACCTCAGGTTACTGGGCAAACAGAAGTTACAAACATGACGATCCTAGACGGGATCAAGAAGAGACTTGAGGAGGCAAAAGGAAGATGGGTTGAGGAGTTATATGATGTACTGTGGGCCTACAGGACGACGGCAAAGACCTCTATCGGGGAAACCCCATTCATGTTGGCTTATGGCTCAGAAGCCGTCATCCCCACTGAGATTGGGTTTCCTAATCATAAGGTCCAAATGTATGACCCCCAGAGAAATACGGAAGAGAGGAGACTTGACTTATACCTGATTGAGGAAAGGAGGGAAGACGCCGAGATAAGGCAGGTCGCCTACCAGCAGAGGACTGCAAGGTTTTACAATCAGAGGGTGAAACAGAGACCCATTACAGTGGGGGACTTGGTCCTCAAAAAGACTTGGTAGAAGCCCAACAAGCTCCATCCTAATTGGCACGGCCCCTATAGGGTCATCGACGAAGTTGTCCCAGGGACCTATAGACTAGAAAACCTAGAAGGGGAACCCTTTTCCAACCCCTGGAATGCAGATCATTTGAAAAAATACTACCAGTAGTGTTGTAATATCCTGACGGATCATAATTGTAATGGGTGTTGCTCCAGCAGAACACTTGAAAAATTAATGAGAAATATCAGTGTTTCCTCTCATCTTGTGTTTGTCAGTTCTAGCACGCATGGGATCATCTTTGAGAAACAACCCTCGGCTATAATGAGGGTCAATGGTGGGGACGACCCCACCATTGCCCTCAAGAAAGACGAGGGAGGATTTAAAAACCATTAGTTTGGTAATTACAACCTCGGCTATAATGAGGGTCAATGGTGGGGACGACTCCACCATTGCCCTCAAGAAAGACGAGGGAGGACTTAAAAATCATTAGTTTGGTAAAAACAACCCTCGGCTATAATGAGGGTCAATGGTGGGGACGACCCCACCATTGCCCTCAAGAAAGACGAGGGAGGATTTAAAAGCCATTAGTTTGGTAATTACAACCCTCGGCTATAATGAGGGTCAATGGTGGGGACGACCCCTCCATTGCCCTAAAGAAAGACGAGGGAGGAATTAAAAACCATTAGTTTGGTAATTACAACCCTCGGCTATAATGAGGGTCAATGGTGGGGACGACCCCACCATTGCTCTCAAGAAAGTTAAGGGAGGACTTAAAAACCATTAGTTTGGTAATTACAGCCCTCAGCTATAATGAGGGTCAATGGTGGGGACGACCCCACCATTGCTCTCAAGAAAGACGAGGGAGGACTTCAAAACCATTAGTTTGGTAATTACAACCCTCGGCTATAATGAGGGTCAATGGCGGGGACGACCCCACCATTGCCTTCAAGAAAGATGAGGGAGGATTTAAAAACCATAAGTTTGGTAATTACAACCCTCGGCTATAATGAGGGTTAATGGTGGGGACGACCCCACCATTGCCCTCAAGAAAGACGAGGGAGGACTTTATTAACCTCATCAATTAAAATTGGTGGAAATCACCCTCGGCTATAATGAGGGTGAACGTTGGGGACAACCCTTCCTTCACCCTCAAGAAATACGAGGGAGGGGTTAGTGATACTGTTAATATAAAAAATTAAAAATACAAATCACACAAGAGATGAGTATGGAAAACAACAAGAGAGATGATATTATAAATAAAGTATTACAAATTGATGTTTGTTCTACAAAAATAAGATACAAAAAGGGGGTATTGTCTACAAACAGCCACCCTATTGAGCAGCATCGGAGGGCAGGGCCTCAACATCGATAAGAGAAGTTTCTTCGATGACCAAAACAAGCTGATCTTCAGATGTGCCAGTACCCTCAACGGGCACTTGAGATTCCACCTGGGCCAAGGCCTCAGCAATCAAAGGGTCGTCCAGTTGGACTGCTTCGATGGACGGGAGGACAGAAGATACTGCATCGGCAAACTTAAGGACGACCCACCGACAGGCCGTCCTAATTCCCCTCTCTAAGTATTCAAGGCCGAAGCCCTGAAACTCATCCGAGAGTTTGTAGGCCTCCATAGCATCAGCCTCGGCTTTCTTGACAGTCGCCTCAAGATCGGCCTTGTGCTGAACCCCCAAGTTGGTCAAGGCCTCGTCCCTCTCCTTTATAAGTAAGTCCTTGGCCGCCATGTCTGCATCATGCTGCCTCGTCAGCTCGTCCAGGAACCTCGCATGCTCAGTCCTGACACTCTCTAACTCAGCCCTTGCAGTCTCAAGATCTAACTGTAGATCGACCTAGTGCTAAATAGCCCTCTCAGCTTCATGGAATTTCGCTTGGTTCTCAGCCATCCACTTAGTGGCCGAGGTAAAAGCACAGACAGATTGCATAAGAAAAAGAAACTCGTTAAGAGACCGAGAAAATAGTTTGTGAAAGAATGCAGTTAAGGGAATGAAGTGAGAACAAATACCTGAGTTAGGGTGTGCAGAACATAGTCATACACCTTCGCCGGGGGGAATCTTGGACAAAAATTCGTAGTCAGTAGCCGAGGGGGAAGAAAACATGGACGCCTTGGCTGCCCTCAGGTTGGCGATCAGAGAAGATCGATCGGCCTTCAGAAATGCCAAGTTCTAGGACCAGAAGACCCCATGCTGGAAGAATCCTTACCCTCATCCGTGAATCCGGCCGAGGGTCGACAGGGACTTCAGGCTCTTTTCTCTTTTGTCTGTTGGAGGTCGGCTCAGCAAGTGTCAGCCCCACGGTCTGCATCTTCCTCGGAGCTTACTGAGGCTCCTTGCCCTTCTTCTTGCCAAAGCTTGATAGCAAACTGGGGGGGCAGTCATTTCACAAAGTTGATCAGATATACCAGAAGGACGACCTGAAAGGAGGACGACACGTCAGAAAAATGCAGAGGCAAAGATGAAACACTTGAAAAAAGTAAAGAATGGGTAAAAAATAATATAACTCACATAGCTCTGTCAGGGGGCCGACCCTCAGGCCAGCTTCCTTGAGGAACATAGGGGTCATCAGATCTTCAAACTTTGTAATTTCACCCCCTTTCCCTCGTTCCCTCAGATATTCAACTATAACTTTCTCATCCAGACTCAGTCCGGGATCTGACATGGCCTTCATCGAGGGATTAGACCATCTTCTAGGAACCCTCGGACCATCGTCCAAATGTTGCGCCTCGGTGGAAAATTCCCACTCTCTATAAATAAAGAAAAATCTCTTCTTCCAGTCGTGATTGGAGGTTTGTGCCATGTGGAGAAGTTTTTTATCAGACCTCCTCGCCCCCAGGTGATAGTACCCAGGCTGTTTGGACGAGGAAGTGATATTATAGGAAGCCAAGAACACGTCGGAGGAAGGCTCGTCAGTAAAGGCATTTTTCCATAGGGAGATGTAGCCGAGGATTGTCCTCCAGGAATTGGGAGGAATCTGAGAGGGGGAACGCCGAGGGATGACAAGATATCTACAACGGCAGGATGTAGAGGGAGTCTGACACCGACCTTAAACATTTGTTCGTATACCGCAATCTCTCCCTCTTCACCCTCAAAGACCCTCTCAGATTTAGAGGGAACCCTCATGGATATATTGGGGGGGACACCATATGCATGCCTCCATAGTAGGAGGTTACGATCCCTAACCGAGGAAATATAGGACGAGGCATGAGATGTGTCAACTGGGTCAATATCTGAGTCCTCACAATCCTCAATCCCCTCTCCTTCGGCCTCATCACCTGTCAGAGGCCCCTAAGGAAAAGCCATCTGGAAAGATTGTGGGGATAGAGTTGTTACAGGGACAACCTCGAAAGTAACCATACCCTCGGCATGTCGGCCTGGACTTAGATCAGACGTCTCTCCTCTTCCGGAAGGTCCAACGCCAGCTGGTGACGATGCTCTCTCATCCATCTCTCCTGAATAGCTCTCGGCAGGACGATAGGATGACCCACAAGACTCAGATGGTCTAATTACGGCTAAAGGAATGGGGAAGATGGGTCGTACCCAATTAGGGTCGGCCCCTCGTCTTCTCTCCTCCTCTTCCTCTATTTGTTTGATCTCAACAAATAATTTCTCTCTCAGGGAAGGGAATTCTTCAGCTAAACTATAAAGCCTCCTAAGCATTAAGGGGAAGACCCTACACTTAGAAGGATTTGGCTTTGCTAACTACAAACAATCTCACAGTTGACCAGGTTGGACTTTTAGATCAAAACCAAAAAAATCAAAGGTTTTGATCAAGAACACTCTAGAACCAGTTGCCGGAGAAGATGCCGGAAAAATTATGAAACAACCTAAGGGAAATCTAACCCTCCTACCCTAAAGTAAGAAAGCAAACAAAAATGAAGATAAAGAGGGCACTAGGGCAAAGGAGTTACCTCTGAAGAAATAGCAGAACTGCCAAACTCAAAACGTCGAAGTTGCAAAATGGCTAGAAAGCTGGAGGCTAGAGAGAGAGAGTTCAGGCACAAAGAAGAAGAAGAAAGAGAAAGTTTAAAAAATTATTTAAGTACCTTGCCAATGAGTGGGCCCACTCACCAATGCAGAGCACAACCCACGAGGATGGCATCATTAGGGTACAAAGTCCCAAGCAGTATGCAGCCGCCACGCCTGGAAAACTGGAACGACAATGAATAAAAACTTGACAGGTGGCATACCATCTTCACAGGTGTCATGCATCTAACTGGCCATACACTCATCTCAAAAGCAACACTAACCCTCAGCCATCTTAACATCATCTATGGATAAGGGATGGGGGTGATTGATATATCCATATATACCCTCGGTTAGGCCTAGGGCGCCCTCCACCAAGGCGCGCCCAAGATGGTCTCGTGACCCATCAAGGGGCCAACCCCTCATTATGGTCCAGACGACCCTTTAAGGGGCCAACCCCTCATCATGGCCCAGACGACCCTTCATCAGGCCCAGATGACCCTTCAAGGGGCCGACCCCTCGTCATGGTCCAGACGACCCTTCATCAGGCCCAGATGACCCTTCAAGGGGCTGACCCCTCATTATGGCTCCAGACGACCCTTCAAGGGGTCGACCCCTCATCATGGTCCAGACGACCCTTCAAGGGGTCGACCCTTCATCAGGACCAGACGACCCTTTAAGGGGCTGGCCCCTCATTATGGTCCAGACGACCCTTCAAGGCGTCGACCCTTTTACAGGCCCAAACAACCCTTCAAGGGGCCGACCCCTCATCATGGTCCAGACGACCCTTCAAGGGGCTGACCCTTCATCAGGCTCAGACGACCCTCCGAGGGTACGACAGTACGAGGCCTAAATTAGGCCAGACACTACCAGAAGGAACTTTTCCCTCAGCCTCGTATCATAGGCCGAGGGTGACATCATCACAGCGCATGGTTTGGGAGTCGCGTGGAACAGTGCGCGTGAGGCTCACATGGCACGTGAAAGACGATTATAACAATATCACCCCCTCACGTGAGGGAATATTATGTCATCATTTGGCATCTACAGGTGTCAACAGTAGATTGGTTAGATCCTCATTCACATGCACCATGCATACTTGGGGGGTACACTACACCCCCCAAGACCTATATATACTTGTCACCTATAACCCTACAAAGGGATCGAGAATTGTAACCCTAGTAAAAACTCTGCTTGTACACAAAGTAGAGAGAGAAAGGGAGCTTATGTGCATTGTATCCAAGGCCATTAGTGCCCATACTTAGTGGATCACACACTCAGTGGATGTAGGCCTAATTGGCTGAACCACTATACATCATTGTCTTATTCCTCTTACACTCATCTCCTTCTACACACTTATACATACACATCTCTATGGCTTCCATGGTAAATACTGTTTGATCTCATCATCACTTATCTGGTGGTTCTGAATCTAAGCATCATCACTTGTTACCAGGCTCACGGGCAGGGTCCCATTTTAAAAATGAGCAAAAATTTGGGCTGCAGGCAGACACAGAATTTCGGCAGAGTTTTGGGTTGAAACTGGCAATCTAATATGTGTGTCCTAGGCTTGACACCTATATGCGGGTATGCAGTTGGTTGGGTGAATCGAAAAGGGTTCCCCCCCTTTGGCGTGACTTCCACGATATACGTCTTGCTCTTACGGGAAATCGGTGCGTATGGACAACCCATTTGATATACCTGAGTGTATGTGAATTGCCTCACCATATACCTCGTGGGGACGATACGTGTGAGAGTGAATTCGATATACTCGGAGTATGTGAACGAGTTCCCTGCGATATACCTCACATCATGACTTCGGTCAAGCGATACGATGCGGGAGAACCATTCAATATATGTCGAAGATACTTAGCCAATGGAAGGTGAGAATAATATCACTTAAGCTAACTACGCCTTACCGCACCAGTGCCCATCACGAAGTGACCCTCCATTTACGGGACAAAATTTGGTCAATAACAATGCTCTTTGGTGATGTCGTGTGAATCATGCATGATCCTCTTATTACTATCTTTCTTGATCATGCCAAACAGGGAGCAAAGTACAAGTACCAATGGTACACCAAGTATGGATGGGTGATGCGTGCAACATGTGGATATATGTGATCCTAGGTGCATGTGGTTCGAAGTGTACATGGAGAATTTTCTATAAGTGTGTGAATAGAAGCATAAGTAAGGGGGACACATGGAAATGGGGAACATGCAAAAATGGGTAAAAATATAAATACACATAACACCCATGTATATAGAGTTTAGCACTCAAAATATAGTTCCCAGTGGAGTCGCCACTGTGTCCAACCCCGATCCTCGCGGCGGGCAGGTAGAGTGAGGATCCTAGGTCCCGCGCGTCCCTCTAGAAAGCCTTTCGGCTGACGTCGTTGAAGAGGTGAAAATGTAGAGAGATGGAGTCGCCAGTCTATTTTACTCTAAACAGATAAAAGAAAGGAAGCCATCCCGAAGGACAACATCCAAAGACATACTGATGCATACGAAACCAAAATGATTCGAAAAGGGTCCGAAGGCTAAGTTACGAAATGGGAAGGTGTTAGGCACCCATTTTGCCCTTACGGTCTCTCATGGGTTTGTGCTATTTTCCTTTATTTTCCCCCTGATATGTGTGCATGTGTATATATATAGTGGAGATAAGAATCCTCGACTTGTATCATGGAAGAGATAAAGCGAGTCATCCGTAGGAAGGTTTATAAAAATAATATTAAAAAATAGGATTTACGCGATTATCCTTGCGTTGATCGTTATAATGGAACGATAATGTATGTGGAATAATACGCCACTCAGAACAAATATATGCATATAAATATATGTAATCTAAGAGAGTTGAGTTTAGAAAAAATAGAAAACGAGAGAAAAGTGAGAATTGGACTCGAGTCTCGGGTTTTACCCTTAAACGCCTACGTAGCCTATAGAGGCATCAAAGTCCATGTAGTTTGCATGAAAACGAGAGGGTGGGATTTATCCTATAAATCCAATCGGGTACTTCTCTTATTTGTGTGTGTGTGTGTAAAAAAGTGTTTTAGTTGTGAGAAACGTATAAGAAAATTGTGAGAATTCCAGTTTGGAATTTATGAGCAAACCCTCTTTTTCTTATTTTTTGGGTTTTTATTTGTATGAAAATAAGAGATGTGCAATAATACTAAATAAAAAGTATATTAGGATATGTGAGATGAGAACATAAAAGTGCTAAGTAATAAAACAAGTTAATGCGAATTTATGAGAATTTAAGGAGAGAATTGAGAAAATTGGACCTTCTTGAATGTTGCTACCACAATGTGAACATGTGTAGACACGAGGAATGGTACCTATGGGTTGACCTTTTCCAACGTCCTTGGATTTTTTTGAATGTCTAAAACAAACAATGGTTTTGGCTTTGACACTCGAAGCATGAGAACAAGACTAGCCATAACCATTACTACACAAACTGCTCGAGTCTTTTAAATCATTTTTTAACTTCAAAATTTTAGACTCAAGCAAAGACTTACGCTCTTCCAATTTTAGGGATGCCGTTTTCAAATTTTTAACAATTCCTAAAAGTTTATCACACTCGCCTTCAATAAAATACAACGTTTCCCTTAAAGTCTTCTTATGTGCCACAAAATCATTAATAAAAACATTTTTATCATCTTTAGCACAAACACAAATCCTAGAATTTTTCAAGTCCTTCAATTATTTTAAAAAAAATAGGACTCTATCATCACTCTACTTTTTGGCCACTTATAAAGATTTAAAGTCATCATATAAATCACCAAACTTCTCACGAACAATATATCTTTGATTTTGAACTGTTTGCAAAAGTTCCAAAATATTTTTAAAACGATTTTCAAGAAATTCAATTTTTTCGGGAAATGTCAAATTCAAATGAGAATCCATTGAGTAAAAAAAACAAAAACACAAGAGCAATGAGAAAACAACGATCCAAAAATCAGGTAAACAATCATAACGCACTATTCTTCGAAAACCTCTAAGGAACAACAATGATCCTCGCAAGAATCACATGAACGCATTCCTCTGAATTAGCCTAAGCCTTCATCTTCATCAGTGAATCCCCGCAGGTATCACATGTCAGGAATGGAGTGCCTCTCCACCAAGGTGTATGCAATAGATATAAAATGTTATAGGGTTCTAAACTAATTCACAAGAATAATAGTCGAGGATGGGTTTTTGGAATTAAAACAGTGTTTAGGGACACAAAACTTTGAAGAAAATTTTCTTCTGATATGCAGAAACGTGTTGCCAAAATCTTAATCAAACTGATTCACAAACAGGTTTTTATAACAAACCTTAAGTCGGCGGGTCGTTCGAACGACTTCTGCATGTCGTTTGAACGACTAAAACGTCAAAAAAACATTTTTCTTAAACTCCGCCCAAAGGTATTCAAAAAATATATTTTCGCAAAGTAATGCAGTCTTGTTCGTCTTTTAATAAAATTTAAACATCCCAAACATCATTTCATGAATTAATTCAAATTCTAAATTATTTTATACCTTTTGGGATGTTGGGAAGTCTTCAAACTTGGAGATGCTTAAGTTCGGTTCATCTTCTTGGTGTGTGACAATTTGTAATGGTATACGGCAAATGTAATACCCCGAGATTTTTGGGACAATAAATTAATTATTTTTGGGAGAAATAAATATTATTTTAATTGGAGAATTATTAAATTGGCATTTGAGGTCAAAATTTGAAGATGATAGAAAGTATCTTGAATGGTGATTCTGAGTATGCGGTTGATTCCGGAAGGGTCGTGATAGTCAAAATAACTGTACTTGGGTCTTATCTGGGTTTCAAAATATTTTTATGCTCGTTTGACTCGAATTGGAGTAACTGAGTCATTTAAAGAGTGTATTATCATTTAAAGTTGGGTATCTTGGATTTAAGGCTTAAAAGCCTACGTGATAAGCCATTCTCATTAAAGATAAAGAGCAAGCCCTATAGAGAGAGAGAGAGAGAGAAGAGGAAAGAAAGAAAAGAAAGAGAAGAAAAGCTTGGAGGTTTCGACCAATCCATGATTTCGAGGAAGATTCAACCTCTACAACTTCGAGGCAAGTGATTAAACTTGCTAAATAATTCTTGTGCATCTTTTATTTCATGATTTGTGGATTAAAATTATGGATTTTGGGTTTAAAATGTCAAAACCTAGATTTTGGGTAAATCTGGCATTTGAGGTGTATAAATGGATTTGAGGGTGTATAAATGGTAGGGTTGAGTTATATATGAGTTTTAATGTTGTATATATGTTTGGGTTGAAGAGAAATGATTGGAATATGATAAATGAATTTTGGGAATTTTTGGCTTTTGAAGAAAATTACCATTTTTGTAGCTTCTGAACAGGCCGAATCGATTCGGCCCCCATTTCAAATCGATTCAGAATTTTCCAGCTTCCAAGGTATGAGTGACCCAATCAATCCGGACCCAAAGCCGAATCGATTCAGCCTAAGATAGTTTCCCATGTCTTTTGGACCGAATCGATTCACTTTGGAAGGCGAATCAATTCGTTAGGCTGAATCGATTCAGATTGGGCCCGAATCGATTTGAAAACACGGCAATTTTGGGATAGGTTTTTTTGGAGTGAGTTTTGTCCCATTTCGTTTGGTCTTATCGATTGGCAACCTCTATATAACTTATGAGAAGTATGTTTTGGAGACTTTTAGGGAGTTTCCCTTATGATAAATTGTTAGGGTCATATTGACTTATTCCGACAGAATATCGATTTGAGATTATTGTACCGACTAGTGGGGAAGCCCACTATCATTGAGATTTATATTTGAAGATGATTATGAGTTTATAAGAGAGAGGTAGGATGCACTTAGCGATGTTTAATTTTGAATTGAATCACAAATGGGATAACGTTAAGGGTTCATATGATCATTTGAAATATAATATGGATTGGGAATAACGAATGTTGATCGATGTGCATACGGATATAGAGAATATCCTCAACGTTAATTGATTTGGAAGATTATTCTTACAAATATAAGTGATGGATGAGTAAATTTCAAGTGAGGGATGGTATCGTGTATATAAAGTGGGAAAGTGTGAGAGTTAGAAATGGTTTGTATATCGAGAGTAAAATATACTTGTATAAATGAAATTATTTCATTTATGCATACTAGCGTAATAAGAGTATGTATACTTATATGGCGTGACATAAACAACTTGTGTGATGGTATGCATTTATATGATGTGATAGTATATGCATATCTAGTGTGTATGATATATATATTTATGGGAAGCATACCCCTTTTATGATATCATGGGAAGTTGCGCGATGTGGGTGAGGCCCCTGACTTGAGGAGCAGGGAGCATATAGTCCCCAGGTTATAACATCCATTATTAATGTGTGATTTTTATTAGGGGTGAGACGTGATGGGTATGTTTTGTCTCACTTTCAAGGACGAACTATGATCGCTTCCCATACGTTGTGATTTTGTTTTTACCAAGGCAGTGTGAGATTCTGACCGTTGGTACCCAGGATGATATGTGAGGTATTCCCTAGTAGATGATAGCATTGAGAAACTGCATCCTCGAGTTATAGATCATTGGGATGGTTATTATACTTGTGTGTATAGAATATTACATGTATATGATTATGAGATATCACATATCTGTATCTAGTGTAAAGAGATATAAGAATAATGACTGAATCTCATTCTAGGAGATTTTACCCTGACTTAAATTATGATGAGTATATTAAAGTGAATATGATTCGTATATATCTATATGAGTATATATATTATGTTGGGTACCGAGGGCATAATGGACCCCAACGACCAACTTTGTCAATGAGTAGTGTATCGGGGGGTTCCTTGTTTGGATTTCGCTTACGAGACGTCCCACGCATGAAACGCAGTGAAATGTTTGGAGTGGGGAGAAGTTTAGTCCTTAGTAATCAGATTTATATATTAGTATATCTCGACGATCGACAGTGTCAAGGAGTAGTGTATCGGGGGGTTCCTTATTTGGATTTCGCTTGCAAGACGTCCCACGCACGAAACGTAGTGCACTGTTGAGAGTTGGGAATAGTTTAATTATATATATTAAATAAGTAATTGGGGTTATATGCGTCATCCATTGAGGGAATAATGAATCTCGATAATCAATACTCTCAAGGAGTAGTGTATCGGGGGTTCCTTATTTGGATTTCGCTTGCGAGACGTCCTGCGCACGAAACGCAATGCAGTATTAAGAATTGGAAGAAGTTTAGTCCTTAGAATTTAGATGCTAATAACTCATTTATTTCAATAGCTAGAATCTTAGAAATTCTTGTAAGAGATTATGTATATGTATAATTATATGTTAAGTAAGCGACTCACATTTGAGGATTATGGTAGAATTGGAAGTTAATGGTTAGGTTTTACATGTAAGTTTATATGAGTATAAATTTTGGGTGTAGGTTAGATTATTGCCCCTAGATAGTGTTGGGCAGAGAATTGAGGATCATGTGCATAGGTTTAGGTGCGCGCTTTAGTTGATAGGTGAGTTTGATTTTTCTGGAGAGTGTGACTCCACTTTAATCATGTCATAATGCATTTATAATTATTATGCATTTTAATGCACTTGCTAAAATGTTTTCACACCTCGGGCTCTAACCCATTTATATTATCTCTTTACTATATATATTGTATTATTTTAGGTGTTCCTCCGCAAGGACACCATTGATGTTTTCTACCCACTGTATTCGTGGAGCTGTGGCAGTATCGGACTGTTGCGGGATTTTGATATATTTGTTTCCTATCTTTTGTATTTCTAGATTAGGATTCAGTTTGTATATATTGGGTTTACATCCAAGTGTTGTAGATGTAGCATTTGGTTTATATTTATTTTTTCTGGACTGTTGTATTGTCTGTCACCCGACAGCATGTTCAGGAATTTCCTTTCTGTATATTTTATTGTACTCTTGTACTTATCTTTTTATCTTAGCATGTGTGTGTTCATTACCATGTTCAGTAGTTATTATGTTGGTGGTTGGTTATTGCTTTGTATGTTTTAGAATTTTTTTTTGGCACCCTCTTTTTATAGTAGTGGGTACTTAGCTGTTTTTATTTTAGTATCGTCAGTAGATGCTGAGAATGATCCACTTGAGATTCCTGATTATTTTAGTAGAGGGTATAAGCAGGATTATCGAGGGTCGCAATAGCATTTTGTTTCTCAGGATGAGCAGAGAGGATTTACGGGTAGATGTTTAATTTGTAAAGACGGACATATGAAGAGAGATTGTCCTGAAAGAGGTAGAGGACCACGTTTTGAGGAAGTTCTGAATGTGAAACCCCTACAGCAGGTTTGAAACCATTTTAAGCCGGGGGACTTTGAGTGGGAACCCATCAATGAGAAAATGCAGTCGGACTAGAGAGGTATGATGTAAATTATTTTTCCTTTGTGATTAGGATTATGCTTTATGAGGCTTTGGGAGTATCGTATGTAATATTGAAATGAGTGGTTAGTGCTATAACCCTATTATGTATGGAATGACCTGGAAGGGAGTATTGAGCAAGTAAGGCTCTTATATGATTATATTTAAAGAGAATAGATTCTTTTGTGTTATGCTAGTAGGAGCTATGATTTTGGTTTGAACGTAGGAATTGTTGAAACATGTTGAGTATTAATCATAAAACTATTGTTTTATAGTTGTGCTAGACTTACATATTTGTTATATTCCAGCTATGGAAGATCCTAGTGTATGGAAATATTCTATTATGATATACGAGATTATTGTTAATGGAAAGATTCAGAATTTAGTGGATTATTGTTGGGAGAGGGATTTAGCTCATAGTTGTGCTAGTTTTGAAAACTATATGTTAGTAATAGTATGGAAATTATTAGCACCTTGTGTCTTAGGCATAAGGTATTCAATTTGAATGTCGTAAGACGTAAACTGTTTTCAAAATAAAATTTTATATAGGCCTTCGGGCAATATCAAAAATTATTTACACAAAAATATTTTTAAACTCTAGTCCCGGTCTGACTAACTCTCAATCCCCGACAGAGCTACATAGTAGTGTATTGGGAGGGTTCCTTGTTTGGATTTCACTTGCGAGATCTCCCCCGCATGAACGTAGCGAATGTCAGGAATTGAGAGGAGTTAAATCTTTGGACGTTTCAAAAAATTTCTTCTATAATTAGTATGTTAGTATGATTTAATTTATTTAGAGTTATTGTACAATTTTGAAGGCTAAGTGATGCCGAGTTATGTTTATACGAGTAAAGCTCGAATATAGGGTGTATGGGCACCCTAGTTGGCAGATTTAGTTTTATAAAATTAAAATGATTCGTCGTGAGAAGAGGGAGGAATAGGTATAATGATCATGAGGGTAGATATCTTAGGATTTAGCTGAGATTTGGAGTACCAGTATTAGTCTAATTTCGAGGGCAAAATTCTTGTAAGTGGGGAAGTCTGTCATACCTCGAGATTTTTGGGACAATAAATTAATTATTTTTGGGAGAAATAAATATTATTTTAATTGGAGAATTATTAAATTGGCATTTGAGGTCAAAATTTGAAGATGTTAGAAAGTATTTGAAATGGCGATTCTGAGTGTGCGGTTGATTCCGAAAGGGTCGAGATAGTCGAAATGACTGTACTTGGGTCTTATCTAGGTTTCAGAATATTTTTAGGCTCATTTGACTCGAATGGGAGTAACCGAGTCATTTAAAGAGTGTATTATCATTTAAAGTTCGGTATCTTGGATTTAAGTCTTAAAAGCCTACGTGAGAAGCCATTCCCATTAAAGAAAAGAGAAAACCCTAGAGAGATAGAGAAGAGGAAAGAAAGAAAAGAAAGAGAAGAAAAGTTTGGAGGTTCGGGCCAATTCATGATTTTGAGGAAGATTCAACCTCTACAACTTCGAGGCAAGTGATTAAACTTGCTAATAATTCATGTGCATCTTTTATTTCATGAATTGTGGATAAAAATTATGGATTTTGGGTTTAAAATGTCAAAACCTAGATTTTGGGTAAATCTTGCATTTGAGGTGTATATATGGATTTGAGGGTGTATAAATGGTAACGTTGAGTTATATATGAGTTTTGATGTTGTATATATGTGTGGGTTGAAGAGAAATGGTTGGAAGATGATAAATGAATTTTGGGAATTTTTGGCTTTTGAAGAAAATTGCCATTTTCGTAGATTCTGAACAGGCCGAATCGATTCGGCCCCCATTCTGAATCAATTCGGAATGTTCCAGCTTTCAAGGTTTGAGTGATCTAATCGATTCAGACCCAAAGTCGAATCGATTCGGATTGGGCTCGAATCGATTCGAAAACAGGGCAGTTCTAGGAGAGGTTTTTCTAGAGTGAGTTTCGTCCCATTTCGTTTGGGCTTATCGATTGGGAACCTCTATATAACTTATGAGAAGTATGTTTTGGAGACTTTTAGGGAGTTTCCCTTATGATAAATTACTGGGGTAATATTGACTTATTCCGAGAGAATATCGATATAAGATTATCATACCGACTAGTGGGGAAGCCCACTATCATTGAGATTTCTACTTGGAGATAATTATGGGTTTATAAGAGAGAGGTAGGATGCACTTAGTGATGCTGAATTTTGAATTGAATCACAAATGGGATAACGTTAAGGGTTCATATGATCGATTGAACCATAATATGGATTGGGAATAACGAATGTTGATCGATGTGCATACAGATATAGAGAATATCATCAACGTTAATTGATTTGGAAGATTATTCTTACAAATATAAGTGATGGATGAGTAAATTTTAAGTGAGGAGTGGTATCGTGTATATAAAGTGGGAAAGTGTGAGAGTTAGAAACGGTTTGTATATCGAGAGTAAAATATACTTGTATAAATGAAATTATTTCATTTATGCGTATGAGCGTAATAAGAGTATGTATACTTATATGGCGTGACATAAATACCTTGTGTGATGGTATGCATTTATATGATGTGATAGTATATGCATATCTAGTGTGTATGATATATATATATATTTATGTGAAGCATACCCCCTCTATGCTATCATGGGAAGTTGCGCAATATGGGTGAGGCCCCTGACTTGAGGAGCAGGGAGCGTATAGTCCCCAGGTCATAGCGTCCATTATTATGGTGTGATTTTTATTAGGGGTGAGACATAGTGGGTATGTTTCGTCTCACTTTCGGGGAGGAACTATGACAACTTTCCATATGTTGTGATTTTGTTTTTACCAAGGCAGTGTGAGATTCCGACCGTTGGTACCCAGGATGATATGTGAGCGATTCCCTGGTAGATGATAGCATTGAGAAACTTCAACCTTGAGTTATAGCTCGTTGGGATGGTTATTATACTTGTGTGTATAGTATATTACATGTATATGATTATGAGATATCATATATCTGTATCTAGTGTAAAGAGATATAAGAATAATGACTGAATCTCATTCCGGGAGATTTTATCCGGACTTCAATTATGATGAGTATATTAAAGTGAATATGATTCGTATATATCTATATGATTATATATATTACGTTGGGTACCGAGGGCATAATGGACCCCAACGACCAACATTGTCAAGGAGTAGTGTATCAGGCGGGTTCCTTATTTGGATTTCGCTTGCGAGACGTCCCATGCACGAAACGCAGTGCAATGTTGGGAGTGGGGAGAAGTTTAGTCCTTGTTACTCAGATTTATATATTAGTATATCTCGACGATCGACAGTGTCAAGGAGTAGTGTATCGGGGGGTTCTTTGTTTGGATTTCGCTTGCAAGACGTCCCACGCGCGAAATGTAGTGAATTGTTGAGAGTTGGGAATAGTTTAATTATATATATTAAATAAGTAATTGGGGTTATATACGTCATGCATTTAGGGAATAATGAATCTCGATAATCAATAATATCAAGGAGTAGTGTATCGGGGGGTTCCTTGTTTGGAGTTCCCTTTAAGACATCCCGCGCACGAAACGCAGTGCAGTATTAAGAATTGGTAGAAGTTTAGTCCTTAGCATTTAGATGCTAATAAGTCATTTATGTCAATAGCTAGAATCCGAGAAATTATATTAAGAGATTACGTATATGTATAATTATATGTTAAGTAGGTGACTCACATTTGGGGATTATGGTAGAATTGGAAGTTGATGGTTAGGTTTTACATGGAAGTTTATATGAGTATAAATTTTGGGAGTAGGTTAGATTATTTCCCCTAGATAGTGTTGAGAAGAGAATATAGGATCATGTGCATACGTTTAGGTGCGTGCTTTAGTTGAGAGGTGAGTTTGATTTTTCTGGAGAGTGCGATTCCACTTTAATCATGTCATAATGCATTTATAATTATTATGCATTTTAATGTAATTGCTAAAATATTTTCACACCTCGAGCTCTAACCCGTTTATATTTTCTCCTTACTATATATATTGTATTATTTTAGGTGTTCCTCCGCAAGGACACCATTGATGTTTTCTACCCAGTGTATTCATGGAGCTGTGGCAGTATCGGACTGTTGTGGGATTTTGATATAGTCATTTTCTATCTTTTGTATATCTAGATTAGGATTAAGTTTGTATATATCGGATTTACACCCAAGTGTTGTAGATGTAGCATTTGGTTTATATTTATTTTCTCTGGACTGTTGTATTGTCTGTCACCCGACAGCATATTCGGGCATTTCCATTCTGTACATTTTGTTGTACTCTTGTACTTCTCTTTTTATCCTAGCATGTGTGTGTTCATTACCATGTTCAGTAGTTATTATGTTGTTGGTTGGTTATTGCTTTGTATGTTTTAGAATTTTTTTTGGCACCCTCTTTTTATAGTAGTCGGTACTTAGCTATGTTTATTTTAGTATCGTCGGTAAATGCTGAGAATGATCCACTTGAGATTCCTGATTATTTTAGTATAGGGCTGGCCACCCGTTATTATTTTAAGTGGGGTGTCACAACAAACTAGCCTAAAGCTATGTTATAAACAATGTTAAAAAAATTATTCTTATAATGACTTATGTGTTGTATCTTTACTTGACCGGTTGTGTCATGTATTTTGTATTTCTTATTATTTAACTAATGAGAAATGTATTTTTTTAATAAATAAATAATAGTATATTCATTGTTTGTTGATTTGTTTGTCTTACCACTCATATTAGAGGACGGAATCCTTGAATGCATACTCAGAGATGAAGAAGAAGTTAGGCATGCTGTAAGAAAGTGTATAAAAATTAAATTTTTAGCTTAATTGAAATAACTTTGAGACTGATTTTAGGTGGAACCCACATATCAAAGGGAGGGTCAATGTACCTATGCAATCCTCGTCGAGAGGAGAATAACAGGGTATACTCATACGTTTTAAACTATTAAGGAATGAATGGAAAATTTGAACTTAAAGTAACCCATTTGAACACAAGCTACATGGTGTACCTGATGTAGAAGCTTTATCCAACATTGAAAAAATGTGAGAAAGTATTGAAGTTAATATACCTCAAAGTCCCTATAAGTTAATTGGTGGACCCTTAATGGTTTTTGGTCATATAAGTGTCAACCCGATAAAACACGATACTTAAAGGGTCGGGTTAGTGTTGACCCCTTTCACCCATTAATACCCGATAAGATTCATTATGACCCATTATTGTTAGGACTTATAAATAATATATGTACCATAATGTTAATTTAATCGTGATGAATTTTATTAAATGAGAGATTTAGTAATGTTAATTAATTAATGAGTCAATTTGGGTTTAATAATAAGATAATATGTCAACTTATATATAATTCAAAACAACTCATGTTTTGTAAAGTAATGTTGAAAAGAAGCATTTTTTGCAAAGTGTATAAAACGAAAATTTAAAAGTGTACGTGAATACTAAAAGGTATAATAAAACGTGTAAATGGGTTTTGGATTTAAAGGTTAAAGGTTCACGAGAAATGGTAATTAAAATTATTTTCAAAAGAAGAATTACCGAGTTTAAGGTCAAATAAAAATGGACTTTTTATAAAGTGTGAAACTTAAAAGTAAAATGTGTTGGGAGTTGTCTCGTCCTGGGTATTCGGCCTCATCGGTCGGTAAAAGGAGAATAAAAAAAATGCTTAAAAGTGAATAAGTAGGAAAGAAAAGGGGGTGGGGGGGGGGGGGGGGTGGGGGGAAGGGTTACAAAGATGTAACAAGTAAAAGTCACTCGGAGGTAACCAAATATTGTAAGAACACCCCTGAGCCCTAGGGTGCAGCTAAATGCTTAGACCCCAAACCACTGATAAGGAGTATATTGCAGCACGGAGGCAGTCGGTGAAAGGCTGTATAATACTCATGGATTGGTATATCTGGTTAATCATGTGAAAAGAAGATTTCGAGCACGACGCTCATTAATGTAAAGGAAAGTTTATGAAACAACTTGAAAAATGTGAAAGTACTGTAATGGTTCAATTGAAGGGATACATGTAGTATTAAAATAAAGATTAAATGTGAGTGGGTTCATCGTCCAGATTGCATAGTCAAAATATCAATTGCATGGTTACGATACAACTGTCATGAGGACACTTAGTCAAATGAAGGATGATTTCATAATTGCTAAAATACAATTTATATGTATAGATATTCTTTGTGTGTATTACTCTGTTAGTATTTCTCATACTGACTACGCGTTCATACCCCACCATTTGCCCCCCCTCCCCCGGTACTTCAGGGAAAGATAAAAATAATGAAATCGTGAGAGGTAAGGAAGGATTTATACGCACTTTAAATGTGTAATTTAAATGAAACTTTTGACTATATTATTTGAAATTATTTGGAAGTGCTTTAAATTTGGTTTGAAATAAGATAGGATGACGTGGATTTTCTTTAATTGTTATTTACTCTATGAAATTAGTAAAAACTTTTTCTAGTGTTCTTATAAATAAGTTGGACATCATTTCATTAATCAAATTAAATGATTTTTTTGACAAAAATGTAGAGGAAATATTTTATTGAAAAAGGTCATTTTTTAAATGAAATCAACGTATCAAAAGGTTTTTCGCATTGGCACACGAAATCGAGGCATCACGTTTTTTGTAATTTCTAGATTATTAATGTATATTTCTCTAATTAACAATCTTTATATATTTTTCTATACGTTTTACATTTTTAAATATTTTTCTGTAATTTTCATATATATATATATATATATATATATATATATATATATATATATATATATATATATATATATATATATATATATATATATAGAGAGAGAGAGAGAGAGAGAGAGAGAGAGAGAGAGAGAGAGAGATGTTCTCCAACATACCCATTTTTTAAAATAGTAAAAAAAATAATTTTGAGATGATATTTTTTATATGGGTTTATGATATTTCAATATGCCCGTGTAAAATAAATCAACTGAAAATGGTGTATTTTCTTATTTTTAAAATATAGGTTAAAAAACTGACAGTTTTTACCCTATAACTGTCATACTTTTTATCTAATTTTTAAAAATAAAAAAAATATTATTTTTAGCTGAATATTTTTACAGGGGCACATTGAAATATCGTGAACCCATACAAAAACTATCAACTCAAAATTATTTTTCTCATTATTTTTAAAAAATAGGTATGTTCAAAGGTATGCTTAATGAGATATGTTGGAGAGTCCGACTCTCTCTCTCTCTCTCTCTCCATATATATATATATATATATATATATGTATATTGTAGATTGGACAAAAATACTCTCTTGTGCATGGTATATTACCCAATATTCTGTAAAAAAATTAACAGTGTTGGGATTAGGGGCTTCTTAAAGCCGTTTTGAAAGTTCAGTAGTTTAAATTCAGAAAATGAAAGTTCAGATGGTGAAGTTAAAATATGCGTAAAGTTTAGGGAGAGAAAATGTAATTTACCCTTATATATTGTTTTCATAGAATGTATTTGAAATCAAGCACCACAAATAACCCATGATATTTTTATGTAAGTATTTTTCAAGAAAAACACAACATCAATCAAACAAACTTAAAAATAGTGATATCAAGCACCATTGGTATTGTGTTTTTTTAAATACTTATTACGTTTTTAAAAAGTAGAATTATTTGGGTTTTGGCCCCCATTCGTTTTGCCGCTTTGGGAATTAACCCTCTGTTAAAAATTATTATTGGACTAATCCCCAATTTTCACTTACGGTGACACTTTTTGATTTTTTTTGATATTTTTAGAGATATTTTTTTCCAAAATGTGAAAAATGGGGTTAATTAGACAATAGTTTTTAATTGGGGTTAATCCTCAAGCGAACAAAATTATAAAACCCAATTGACCCATTAAAGTGATAGATTGAATTTTTTCGATATTTTTCGCGACACATTTTTTTTCCAAAAAGCATCGCAAAAAGTGAAAATAGGAGTTAATCCTACAATACGTTAATTCTTAAACGGACAAAACTAATGAGAGACAAAACCCAAATAATTCAAAATTGAATTATATTTTTTAAGGAAAACATAATACCAATTAAACAAACTTAAAATAGTGAAAGTTGTAGCTTATTTAAAATTTGAACAATTGAAAAAAAAAAAAAAACAGTGTGTTGAAGTCAGGGGGAAGAGATTTCATTTTGGGGGCAGAATTAAGTGAGATGGTTTTTGACATTCTGTTAGCTTCTTACACAAAAATCATGCATTCAATCAAAATCATACATTCAATCAAAATTATACATACAATCAAAAAATTTACACAAAAATCTGATTAAGGGACAAAAAATACCTGACAAAAAATCAGATTACAGTGGGCTGGGCGTGGCTCTGCTCTGCTAGTGGTGGGTGTGGGGTGGCTGAGATAGGAGAAGAAATGAGAATTTTAGGGCCGACAGCTACTTCTTCTTTTCTTTTGCAAATTTAGTTTTTCAAGTAATAACAAACTTATACCCTAAGGTTTGAAAATAATTATAGTTATACCTTAAAGTAAGAAATCTTACCAAAAAACCTTTAATTTTTTTTTTTTTGGAAAAACTGAACCGGGGCTATAGCCCCCCTTGGTCCTATACTGCATCCGCCCCTGCTGTTTGGGTCAACCCTTCCCCTTCCTCCCATGAGTCGGTTCTCCACCACACTCCCCCTCATGACCCGTTTTTGACCCGCCAACAACTCCCCTCGAACAGGAAGAGCGGTCCATGAAACTCATTTTAACCCAGACAACAAATGATGGGACCTAGTCAGTATTGTTTTGGGTGGTTAGCAGTTAAAGTCCTCTTAGTTTACCCATATTGCCTCCTCTAGGGGTGTGTACTACTGGAGTGGGTGGAAAAAAATTCATGGAAAAATTTCTTACCTCGACCAAAATAATATTAATAATAATAATAATAATATATTCCCATGAGCAATGTTCATTATCAGTTGAAATCTCGACAAATTGGGCACTAAAATGGACCAAAAGTTGACAATCAAACACACCCTTATAGAACAAGTAGACGCATTCGACTATTTGTTCACTCTCATGTAGCTGTTATTTCGGCCCAATTAGTTAAGTGTATTGCTCATACAATCCTAATCAAGCAACCTAAATCCTGCATGTTTCTTCTATTGAATGCAAGTAAGTTTTATTTAAAATAATTATGAAGAGAGATTTATTTCGGGCGGGGGTTAATATAGGGGAAGAAGTTTGATGCCTCTGAGACATCAAACTTTTGATATCTTAGAGATGTGATAGGCCAATCCCACTGGCGTGAACCCATTTTCATAAGAAATGTGGGTTCACGCCATCAGAATTGACCAATCACATCTCTAAGATATTGTCTCAGAGACATCAAAAAAATTTCCGTTAATATCACTGTTCTAAAAAACCCGCCTAGGCACGCCTAGGCTTGAGGCTTGGGAGAAACGACCCGCCTTAAGATTTTCACGCCTTATTCTTGGTAAAACCCTTAAGGTGCACTTTTTTCTAAAAACAACAATGCTTTAGTGAAATGATATCACTTTTTAAAGAATTTTTTTACAAACCAGACCAATATCTCATCCAAAATAATCAAATAGTATTTTAATTTGAAAATATTCAGACATATTTTTATGATATGTACAATTTTAGTTTTTTAATAGCCTTGTTATGGTTAAAAATATTAAAATATATTAAGAAGGCCTAAACGCCTTTTGACGCCTTTTTACACCAAGGCCCGCCTAGGCTTCTAAGGCTTAAGGCTTGGCCTTCACGCCCCGCGTTTTTTAGAACCTTGGTTAATATAGGTTGAGCTATAACCTAAACCAATATTTGAAATTAACACAATACCACAATTATATGAGAAATACCGAGGTGGCATATGAAACGTGAAATAGCCACACGAGAAAGAAAATGTGCAGTATGTATCTCAATTTATTTTAGTTTTCAGTTCTCCAGCCCTTACAAAATGGTATCGGTTTTTCAGTCTCTCGACCTCTGTTTCTTTTTTTCTTTTTGTTTCTTTTTTGGGTTATGGCTGCATTTTACTATTCTGTTTTGTATTAATGTATAGGTCTTCACTGTTCTGTTTTGTACCATTATAAATTTAATTTTTGGGATATATTTGCGAAATGTAATGTATTTGGGGTTTTTATCTTGAATTTGTGTTAAAATTATTCTTGTGCTCTAATGCTGACTGTGCTTATGGCAATTGTGAAGTAAAGTGTAAAAAGTATTGGGAAAAATCTATGCTACCAGTACCATTATCATATATTGTCCTTTTCCTGTGCATAACCTAACACAACAACATATAATGGGACTGGAAGGTACATAACCTAGTTGTTACTAACACAAAGGCCATCACTTTTTGAAACATACTAAACCACCTCATACATATAAGATTCACTTTCATATTGCCCCAATAATCCAAATAATATTGTAAAAAAATTACTTCCTACTTCTCAACTTTAGAGTTATGTATTTATTTTCTAAATCGTCCGAATTAAGAATCCTTTTAAAAAATAGTATGAAAAGGAAACAATAACTTATAATCTGACCGTTAAACTATTATATTTTGTAGGATTGAACTAAATACACATATAGGCTAAATTTCTTCGAACCCAGTTTTTGAACGATTTTCTAAATTTTGCCCAAGTAATAGCCGACAAACTTTTAATCTCGGGTCCTATTCTATGGGAACAACAATGACATTTGCTACATCATTTCCTTATTTTTTTTTTATAGGAAAAATTTCTTACTTCCCCCAAAGAATTGGATTCCATAATAAATCTGAAAATGTAAAGGGATTCTTTTCCACTTGTTTACACCTTTCATAAGAACAAAGTGTTTTTCAATTTATTTACCAGCTTTGTAATCATACACACCCTTAGAGTTTTAGTATTACTAAGATATTTTAGTAATTATCTTAAATTAAATATTTTAATTAGGAAGTCTAGTCTTAGTAAAATTGGGATTCTATATCTCTTATAGATAAGTTGTCATCTGTATTGATTATGCACCATACTCAACAATTAAAAATTGACCCTTCATATTTCATAAAGGTGCTTTCTTCAACAAATTTTGTCACTTCAAACATTAGGTGTATACCCCACACTTTAACATCCAAAAAGAAAAAGTTATTCAATTACTAAATTATAAAAACAAATCACCATAAGGGTCAAACAGTCTTATCACATAAAGTTTGAAAACAAACCCAATCAAAGGACAGCTCACACAAAAATGTCAAAGATAAACACCTTTAAGAACAAGCAATGATAACATGTCAAAGGAAATTCATATTGAGCTTATAACCATTATAATTAAGTTGCTACCCATGCAAAAATACCCCAAAAATTTTAAATAGATAACAAGTACTCAAAATCCTTATTCTACTAAAAACATATGAACTGGCAATAATAAGAACATTACCTAAAAACCAAATTCCACTTCTTTTGCCTCCTCTGCAAAAACCTCACAATTGAAAATCTTCTTTTATTACTAACACCAATGTCTTAAAAATCAAAATTAGGCCTCAGAGCTACTCGTTTTCCCAACTTCATCTCTTTCTTTCTCCTCCAACAAAGCCCCGCCTTCCTCATCAACTTGTTGAGTCTTCTTTTGAGTTTCCTTTTCTTTTAGAGATTGCAATTTGGTATAATTATAATACGCAACGCCCAAAAACGCCAACCCGTATCCGATCAAGTTCACAATTGTCACGGTATCCTTGATCACGGACCATGAAAACGCGATCAACAACCAATCCTTGACCACGCCCGCCACGTTCATAGTTAAGGCGGATGTTTTCCCGACGAGCAAAAACACGGCGAGATTCAACGCAAAAGCGCCTAATGAATTGGTCCCGAAAATGATGTAATCAAAGTGAAAACTCGAGGTCTCTCTTAAGATTGGCATCTCAACAAACACCCATGGGATGAAAAGGAAGACCAAACAGCATGGAGCTACATAGTATAGAGATGTGATGGGATTTAATGTGATACCCTTTGATGTTAACAAGATTTGAATTAAAACTAAACGAGTAGCCTCAAATGCAACAGCTCCCAGTTGAAGTAGCACACCGAATGTATCAAATTTTGCCTCTCCATAAGCTGCAATTGGAACACCAAATGAATTAATATCATATCAGCCATGATTTGGTTGTGAAATTTCCTTAAAGCTAATTCCAATTCAGTGAGTAGCAACTGGCATAAACTCTTTGAGCAATCTGACACTAAAAAACTTGAAATCTTGTTTTTTAACTTAACACAAAGGCCATGTGGATCATTGTTAGAGATATGGGATTAGGCCACTTGAAAAGCTTTTGCCATCAAGAATTGTAAGAACACAAATTCATGATAAAGACAAACACGAGTAGGACCATTTGGATACTAGTATGACACAAAATCATGTTCTTTTGGCTAAAAATACATCATCATAAACACCCAATTCTTGATATTTACAGTGTCATGACAGTCCAAACACATAAAAAATATTGAACATGTTAGTTGTGTCGTAAAAAAATACAATTTTATGTTTGTTCTAATATTTACCGTGTCGTGTCAATTCAAAAGTACAAATTTTATATTTTGAACCTTATTTTGAGTAACCCGACAATGATACCGACAAAATCTATACACGACAATAAACTCGCAATTTTTTTTACCACAAAAGGCCATGTGGATCATTTTTAGAGATATGGGTTAAGGCCACTTGAAAAGCTTTTGCCATCAAGAATTGTAAGAACACAAATTCATGATAAAGACAAACACGAGTAGAACCATTTGGATATGACACAAAATCATGTTCTTTAGGCTAAAAGCACGCCATCATAAAATTAAAATGAAACACCCAATTAAACACAATGTTATGTTAAAACAAGAGTAATACATTGTATCTTGTTATTATTCGTATCGTGTTTTATTTGGTTGTTCGTGTCGTGTCTTGATATTTACAGTGTCGTGACAGTCTAAACACATAAAAAATATTGAACATGTTAGTTGTGTCGTAAAAGAATACGATTTCATGTTTGTTCTAAAATTTACCTTTATATTTTGAACGACACCGACAAAATCTCAACACGACAATAAATTCGCAATTTATTTTAACACGCGATAATACGAAGACGAGCAAACTCATCGTATTATCGTATTAAACGCATAGTCCCAAAATATTGTGAACCATTACCTGCAATAGCAACGCCAAAAGAGATGGAAACCATGTTAGCCATGATTTGACTTTTATAGCTCTCCTTCTTAAAATATATCCCAATGGAGTAAACAGCCACCGGCATCAACGCTTTGAGCATCTGAATAAACGACACTGACAAATAAATATACGCCGAGTTTGACAACCAAAGTGACAACGAATATAGCAACCCAATGGGCACAACTGATGACAAATAAAGAGATTTGGACATAGAAACCGGCTCAACAACCGAAAAAACTCTAACAGCCAAAAACGCCAACGTTGAACAAAAGGCCATGTGGATCATAGTTAGAGATATTGGGTAAGGCCAGTTGAAAAGCTTCTTATCAAGAATGTATTTGTTGTAAACAATGACTGTGAAGCTTAGGAAAATCCATATTGAAACGTAGGTATAGGAAAGGATGATTTTTTTTAGTACCCCGGATGAGAGTGAGGCTCCCTTGCCCATTTTTGTGTGTTTTTTTTTTGGTTGAATGTGTGTGGGAGAGGAGAGTTTAAATAGAGTAGTAAGGGAGAGAGACGTAAGGGAATGTAAGATTTGATTAGTTGTCAATACCATTATTCATTTTAAATAGGATTAAGTGAAGGGAGATTTGATTAGTTGTCATATCATTAGTTACCGGATGTATTTACAGCAATATGACCGGATACATCCCTTTTTCTTTCTTTTTTTTTTTCTTTTTTAATTTCTTATTCTTTTATTTTAACAATGGTTTATATAAAAAAACAGTCTTTTTTATAAAAAAATAGTTTTTCTATTAATATAAAAAATAGTTTTTTCTATTATTTTATTAGAATAGTTTTTTTTTGTTATTTTTAATTAGTATTTTTTTATATTATTTTTAACTCATTTAGTCCTCCAAATACTCATTTACCCGATATTCTCTTAGTTTTAAAGGTTCGCGCCTGCGGCACCCCTTATTTTTTAACTTATTTTCTTTTTAATTTTACAACATTTAAAATAATTTTTGTATTGCTTAAAATTGTTTAAAGTTCCGTCCAATTTTTTTTTATCAGACGTCAACTCACTTAGTCCCTCAAACACCTATTTACTCAATATTCCCTTATTTTTAAAGGTCCGCGCCTGCGGCACTTATTATTTTTTAACTTTTTTTTTATTTTACAACATTTAAAATAATTTTTGTATTTCTTAAAACTGTTTAAAGGTCCGTCCTCCTTTTTTTTTTACTGAATGCCAACTCATTTAGTCCCTCAAATACCCATTTACTTAATATTCTCTTATTTTTAAAGGTCCGCGCTAGCGGTACCCATTATTTTTTATTTCTTAAATTGTTTAAAAAAGTAAAAAAAAAAGTTTTTATTTATTTATATTAAACAAACTTTTATTTTCTGATAATATTTTATTAAAATTAAAATTATTTGTTGAATATGGATCCGGGAACGTGGGTCCACGCCAGCGGCACTAACCAATCGTGATGTCAATTGCGTTGATGATGTGGGTCACGCCAGCGGCACTAATTAATTACGACACGTCATTTCATTGTGTCGCCCCCGACAAATATTTTCTTATTTTTAAAGGTCCGCGCCAGCGTCACTCCCCCTCCAATATTCGTTTATGGATCTCATTGACGTGTCGAGATTGGTTCGTTTTGAGGGGTCCTATGGTGTGGGTCCCGCTAAGGCTAAAAAATGAATCCATACAGATGCGACACGTCAGATCTGTGTATCGTTGATTTTAATTTTTTTTTAATAAAATCATTTTATAAACCGTTTACAAAAATAGTTAAAAACTATTTAAGAATTTTTTTTTTATTAATAGAAATTTGATTTTTTAAATATAAAAAGCTGTTTTTAAAAATAAAAGAATAAAAACTTTAACAAAAAAGGGAGGGGGGGGGGAGGGAATCCGGTAAAATGCCGATAATATATGCCGGTAAGCATATCAGTAGTCTAAATTTGCTGGATGGTTGATTGATTTGATTATTAGTTCTGGGGGTAGTGCCCCCTTCAGCAGAGATGGCCATCATTGCTATGTAGCACCATTTCCCGATGGCGAGACTCTGGCGCGTCAAATCGTAGACCGATCCAACATGCCTTCGAACTGATAAGCCACCTACTTCGTAATACTTATCTTATTTTGGGAATTCACCAAAATAAAGTAGTAATAATAAGTTTATTTGTATTTGTAATGAGTGTGGTCTATGGCTTAGATTCTAATGAATAAGTATTGTTAGTACATTTTAAATGAATTAATAATTTGTATTGAGCTTAATTTATTATTTTTGTAGATCAATTTATATATTCTTGAACACCTTCTAAAGAAGTATTAATAAATAATGTGTACATATGTAAGTGGAAATTGTAGTATTAATGACTCAAACCAAATGAAAATAAAGATGACAAATAATTATTATCGTTTAAAATTGGCTTAGGAAATTTATGTCTTGGCCAACAAATAATTTTTAGTACCCCGGATGAGAGTGAGGCTCCCTTGCCCATTTTTGTGTGTGTGTTTTTGGGTTGAATGTGTGTGGGAGAGGAGAGTTTAAAGAGATAGATTAGAGAGACACGTAAGACGTAAGGGAGACGTAAGGATGTGATGTGATTGGTTGTCATATCATGATTATTCATTTTAAATAGGATTAAGTGAAGGGAGAGGAGAGATGGGGTTTATAATGGTTACGTAGGAAACACGAAAAGTATTAAAACGTTGAGCGGTTCTATATGAACCACATGTAGAACTAATCAATCGCGATATCAGCGCCAGCGGCACTCAGTTGAAGTCGTTTTTTTAATTGTTTTTACTTTTTATAATTGTTTTAAGATTATCAAAAAAATAAATATTTTAAAAAAACATTTCAACACTTTTAAAAAACAACTTCTTAATTGTTTTTAAAAATGTTTATAAAAGGTAAAATGTTTATAACTCTTTCAATAAAAAATATATTAAAAAAAACTATTCTATTAAGAGTTTTTTTAAAAAAAATTATGTTTAATTCATTTAGTCCCTCAAACATCAATTGAGCCAATATTCTCTTATTTTTAATGGTCCGCGTCAACGACAACCCCCGTATTTTTAAACTCATTTTTTTTTAACAACTCTTTAAATAAAATTATTTTGGGTACATTTGGAAGGTTTAAACTTTTATTTTAAAAAATTAATTCTTCAGACTTTGAGAAAAAAACAGTTTTAAAATTAGAATAGGTTTTTTAAGGACAAAACTATTCTATTAAGGAATTATTATTTTTAAATTTATTTTTAACTCATTTAGTTCTTCAAACACCCATTTAATCAATATTCTCTTATTGTTAAAGGTCCGTGTCAGTGGCATCCCTTATTTTTTAAGGAGAAACTTTACCTGAACCGCATTTACGGCCCGCCTAGCGACCGCATACACCTTTTTTTTTTTTTAAGTTTCTTACCATTTAAGTTTTTAACTTTTAATATTAAAATAGTTTTTTATATTTAAAAAAAACAGTTTTATATTTTGAAAAAAAACCGTTTTTCAATTATTATTTTTTTAGCTAAAATCAAACAGTTTTTTTAATCAAAAGTAAACATTTTTTTTATTAAAATTAAAAAATATATTTTCACATCAAAAAATATGCTTACTGAAATAATATCGTGATTGATTAAAAAAAATTATATAATCAATCGCGATACCATTTCAATCGCGATACATTCTCGGATCCACAGTCCGGGAATTTGGGTCCGCGCTAGTGGCACTAATCAATCGCGATACCATTCCAATAAATATAATTTTTTTTATTAAACATAATTTTTAATAAAAAAAATTATTTTTACCCGGATTTACAGTCCGGGAATTTGGTCCACGCCAACAACACTAATCAATCGCGACGATGATGTGGGTCCGCTCCACCGGCACTAACCAATCGCGACGATAATTTGGGTCTGCGCCAGCGGCACTAACCGATCTCGACGATTAATTAGTGTCGCGCCATCGGCACTAATTAATCGCGATATTTTATAGGGCCGCACCAGCGGTACTAATTAATTGCGATATGATGTCAAAAACATAATTTATTTTTTATTTATAAAAAAAATATTAACTTTATTAAAAAATATACTTTCAAAAAAAAATTAGTTTTTTATGTTAATAGGAAAAACTGTTTTTCTATATGAAAAACTATTTTTTTATATAAAAAACAATTTTTATACGAATTGTTAAACACAAAAGAATAAAAAAAAAATATTGCGATTAATTAATGTTACTAGCGCGGACTCACATTCCTGGATCAAAATCATTTGTTGAATGTGGGTCTGCGCCAGCGGCACTAATTAATCGCAATATTTTATTGAAAAAAATATCGCGATTAATTTGTGCCGCTGGCGCGGACCCACATTCTCGGACCAAAATCATTTGTTTAATATGGGTCCGCGTCAGCGGCACTAATTAATCACAATATTTTATTAATAAGAAAACTGCTTTTTTTTTATATATATAAAAACTTTAATTTTTTTTTTTTTATAAAATACTGTTTTTTTTTTTTTTTTTTTTAAAAAAAGCTTTTTTTTTATATATAGAAACTGTTAAAAACAGAAAAACGGAAGAAAAAAAAGGGGGGGGGGAAGACAAAAATGCGGTACCTATGCGGATCTACATGCGGTTCATGTAGAACCGCTCTTTTTTAAACTCATTTTTTTATAAAAACTCTTTTTAAAAAATTGGGTACATTTGGAAGGTTTTAACTTTTATTTTAAAAAAGTAATTCTTCTAACTTAAAAAAAACAGTTTGAAAATTAAAACTCGGAGCCAAGGACAAAGATGTTTTTTTTGTAGTCATTCAAACACCCATTTAATCAATATTCTTTTATTTTTATAGGTCTGCGCTAGTTGCACCCTCATTTTTTTTTAAACTTTTTAAAAAAAAATTATTTTGGATACATTTGAGAGGTTTTTACTTTTATTTCAAAAAAAGTAATTCTTCTAACTTTGAAAAAAAAAAAACTGTTTTGAAATTTAAAATAAATAAAAAAACCGTTTTTTTTTACTTTTTATTTCCTAGTCATAATGGTGTTTGGAATGATGTGCTGTCCAAATCAGCATTGTTTGGAATGTTTTTGCTGTCCAACTCAGCAAACGGTGCTACGTGTGTACTCGGGGCCGGGTAATGTAGCACTACCCTTATTATATTGGTTACGTGGGGACTAATAGGATTAAGCCTTGTCTACACTCTTAACTGCTGCCGAGGTATCCGCCGTTTTTGTAGTGGCAGCAGGAATAATAACAGGAATCGCAGGAACATTCATCGTTGGAACATGAATAATGAAAATTGTACCGGATGTATTTACCGGAATATTACCGGACACAACCCTTTTTCTTTCTTTTTTTTTTCTTTTTTAATTTCTTATTCATTTATTTTAACAATTGTTTATATAACAAAAAAGTTTTTTTATAAAAATAGTTTTTCTATTAATATAAAAAATAGTTTTTTATATTATTTTATTAGAATAGTTTTTTTTGTTATTTTTAATTAGTATTTTTTTATATTATTTTTAACTCATTTAGTCCTCCAAATACTCATTTACCCAACAATCTCTTAGTTTTAAAGGTCCGCGCCAGCGACACCCCTTATATTTTAACTTAATTTTTTTTTAATTTTACAACATTTAAAATAATTTTTGTATTTCTTAAAATTGTTTAAAGGTCCGTCCAAATTTCTTTTATCGGATGTCAACTCACTTAGTCCCTCAAACACCTATTTACTCAATATTCTCTTATTTTTAAAGGTCCGCGCCAGCGGCAGTCATTATTTTTTAACTTTTTTTTTATTTTACAACATTTAAAATAATTTTTGTATTTCTTAAAACTGTTTAAAAGTTCGCCCTCCTTTTTTTTACTGGATGCCAACTCATTTAGTCCCTCAAATACCCATTTACTTAATATTCTCTTATTTTTAAAGGTCCGCGCCAGCGACACCCATTATTTTTTATTTCTTAGATTGTTTAAAAAAGTGGAAAAAAGCTTTTATTTATTTAAATTAAACTAACTTTTATTTTCTGATAATTTTTTATTCAAATTAAAATTAAAATTATTTGTTGAATATGGTCCGGGAACGTGGGTCCGCGCCAGCGGCACTAACCAATCGCGATGACAATTGTATTGATGATGTGGGTTCACGCCGGCGGCACTAACCAATCGCGACACGTCATTTCAGTGTGTCGCCCCCGACAAATATTTTCTTATTTTTAAAGGTCTGCCCCAGCGTCACTCTCGCTCCAATATTCTCTTATGCATCTCATTGACGTGTCGTGATTAGTTCGTTTTGAGGGGTCCTATGGTGTGGGTCCCACCAAGGCTCAAAAATGAATCCATACGAATGCGACACGTCAGATTTGTGTGTCGTTGATTTTAATTTTTTATTAAAATCATTTTATAAACTGTTTACAAAAATAGTTAAAAACTATTTAAAAAAAACTGGTTTTTTATATATAAAAAACTGGTTTTAAAAATAAAAGAATAAAAAACTTAAAAAAAAGGGGGGGGGGGGGGGGGGGAAGGGAATCCGGTAAAATGCCGGTAAGCATATCAGTGCTCTAAATTTGCTGGATGGTTGATTGATTTGATTTTTAGTTCTGGGGGTAGTGCCCCCTTCAGCAGAGATGGCCACCATTGCTATGTAGCACCATTGCCCGATGGCGAGACTCTGGCGCGTCAAATCGTACACCGATCCAACATGCCTTCCAACTAATAAGCCACCTACTTCGTAGTACTTATCTTATTTTGGGAATTCACCAAAATAAAGTAGTTATAATAAGTTTATTTGTATTTGTAATGAGTGCGGTCTATGGTTCAGATTCTAATGAATAAGTATTGTTAGTACATTTTAAATGAATTAATAATTTGTATTGAGCTTAATTTATTATTTTTGTAGATCATTTTATATATTCTTGAACACCTTCTAAAGAAGTATTAATAAATAATGTGTACATATGTAAGTGGAAATTGTAGTATTAATCACACACAAGCCAAATGAAAATAAAGATGAAAAATAATTATTATCGTTTAAAACTGGCTTAGGAAATTTATGCCTTAGCCAACAAATAATTTTTAGTACCTCGGATGAGAGTGAGGCTCCCTTGCCCATTTTTGTTTGTGTGTTTTTGGGTTGAATGTGTGTGGGAGAGGAGAGTTTAAAGAGATAGATTAGATAGAGACGTAAGACGTAAGGGAGACGTAAGGGTGAGATATGATTAGTTGTCATATCATTATTCATTTTAAATAGGATAAAGTGAAGGGAGAGGAGAGAAAATGGCAGCTCTAAATCACTGCTTCCGTGCTAGAGGTATGAGCTTTAGGCTGGTCAAGGAGTCTATAGGCACTGAATACCAGTTTAGACTCAGTTCCAGTGGCAAGAAAGGAGTCAAGGAGTTAGTTTTGGTCAAGGGTGAGGTGCTGTGGCTGAGCTCCTGCCTTTGGAAGGCATCCAAGCATACCGGGAATTTTTTTTAGATGAGACAATATGCGGGCCGTAAGATCATGGCTTTCTCTTCTTGGAAAGGAAATGAAGGCTACTTCAACATTGTCATCAGGAAGATCCATTCGAGGGTTCAAGTTCAGATACCGGAATGCTTCCCGGGGAAAGGGTGGACGGCAGTGTGTCATGTGTTCAGGAGGGTGGAACCTTTAGTGTGTTGTAAGAAGCCTTGTAATGAGGACAAGATTAAGGGGAAGGTGGTAGATGGCAGAACTTATCTGAAGGCAGCCTTGGTGGAGCCATGGCCGTTTTCGGCTATTAACATCTCACCAGATCCCAAGCTAGGGACGGACCTGATGGTAGTAGATGACTCGTGTAGTTCAAGAATTAAGTTTTTTCAAAAATCTTTGGTTGGGCGGTTTGGAAGTCCTCAGAGCTCTCCTCTGGGGAAGGACGAGGTCATACGCTAGGCAGAGTCTCGGTGGAAACCTGTGGGAGGTATTCAAGTGAGATATCTCAACTCTTCCTTATTTCTCTTTATGTTAGCTTTTGTAGAAGAAGGTGATAGAATTCTGGGGGGTCATGGATGGAAGTTTGAGGGAGAACCAGTTTGGTTAAAAAGCAGTTTTCTTTTAGCTGGTTTCTCGCCTGTCCCACGCGACTTGGGACACCGGTGGATCCGTGTGATGGGTCTCCCCCTCCATCTTTGGGGGGAAGAAGTTTTTAGAGCCATTGGTGAGAAGTGTGGAGGTTTCATCAAAGTTGACAGTGCAACGTTGACAGGAGAAGAAACTCAGTGGGCGAGAGTTCTTGTTCGTGAGTCTAATGTTATTCCGTCCAAAATCAAGATAGGCGTAGGGGGTTGGGTTTTTGTGTTGTCTGTATGTGAGGAAATTCGGGAGTGTTTTTTTGGAGATGACTTTTCTCGTAGAAATGGAGAGTTTTTATTTGATCCACGTCCCAGTAAAAATCAAGGTAAGATGGGGCTTCAAACCTATTCCTCCTTTACTGGAAATGGTTTGAGCATCTCCGGGAAAAGAGACGGGCAGGGGCTGTGTGAAGAGGTGGAGAGAGAGGAGCGGCAGGAGGAGGATTCTGGACCGCAGGGAGGTCCGGTTAAGCCAATGGGTCGGTCGTCAGCGGGCGACAGCGTTTGCAGCGGTGAGGTGGCGAGGAAGGCAGTTGTCAGGTGTGAGGGGACGGCGGCAGCAGAGGATGCGGCTGCGAGTTTTTCGGGTATGGAGGCCTGTGACATTGGCCCAAGCGTTGTCCCTTTCACTTCAGATAAAGGTCAGATCCATGGTTTAAGGAAGAAAGATAAGTTTCAGGGGAAAGCGACAGAAGTGCATGGGTATGTTTTACAAGGGTCAGTTGATGTGGACAGCAGAATTAAGTCTAGGGTTGCTAAAGAAATCTTGGTCAGGAATAGTGGGTTTGTCAGTGCAGATTTTTCTGCAGCTACAAGTGATAAGCAAAAGGGTATAGGCAAGGTACCTTGTAGCCCTCTAGCTACAGATTTAAAAGGGACAGATTTGACTAAGGTAAATAAAGTGTATGGGTATGGGGAGAATCGGCCAAAGCTAGGGTCTGTACTGGAGGCATAATAATTTGGTTGGGGATAAGCACTTGAGTGTGGTCAGTAACAGAAAGTTCAATATAGACGAATCGTGTGTGGAACTTGCTGAAGAAGGGACTTTGTCACTTGACTTAAACTTAGAGGGGTTAAAGAAAAACGAGGCTCTAGTTAGTGTGGACCCTGTGTCGTAAAAAACAAGTTGTAATAAGAATAAAACTTTGTATGCTGGAAATTCTATGTTAGGACTTAAAAATATCAAGGCTCTTAGGAGCTCGGGAAAAAATGGTAAAAAAATCTTGGCTTCGAGAAAGGAGGGAGTCAATAAAAAATTATCCAAGACGGTTCATAAAGGGGAGGGTAAAAATAATAAGGGTGTGGCAACAGGGCCAATCAATAGTAACAAGGTTGTTGTGATGGCTAGTGAAACTACTTCCTCGACTGGAAAAGGGTGCGGGGTGTTGCAAGATAATCAGTCGCCGGAAAGAGAGGGAGTAAGGGGGGGGGGGGGGTTCGAGTATTGAGGATTTGAATAATTCTCGTCTGTGGGTGGACATTGTGATCCCGGATCAAGAGGGTGATGATAAGGGAATTGAGCAAGAAGTATGGGACGAGGATCCGGTGGGATGGAAAGAGGACATGATGGAAGCTATTAGCAAAGACTCGGGGGTCGCTTTTGAGGGCTTCGAGAGGGAAGCATGGGCTTTGTTCGAGAAAATTGAGAGGGGAAGTGGGGTCAGGGAGAGGGAGAAAGTTAACGAGGTGGACTTAGTTTAAAATTTAGTAGTACAATGAAGCTTCGTATTATTTCGTGGAATGTTAGGGGGATGAATGACAGAGACAAAAGATGGGTGATAGGGGGTGCCATTGCCAGGTGGAGACCCGACATATTGTGTCTACAGGAGACTAAGATGTGCCATATGGATGCTAGTTGTATCAGTTCCATCTGGGGTGGGAGGGGGGTTAAATGGGTGAGCTTAAATGCTGACGGTGTTTCGGGAGGGGTGTTAATTTTGTGGAATGCCGAAGTGGTTGACTTGCTTGAGACAATGAAGGGTGGATGGACCCTTTCTTGCCTATTTAAAAATATTGAGGATGGTTTTACTTGGAGTTTCTCGGGTATTTATGGTCCAGTGGAGGATGCTAGTAGATGGGAATTGTGGGAAGAATTGGCAGGGGTTAGTTGGGTGTGGGATGCCCCCGTTTGTATGGGGGGGGGGGGGGGGGATTTCAATGTGGTGAGGTACACATGGGAGAAAAGTAGTGGAGGAAGAATCGATAGGTATATGCGAGATTTTTCAGATTTTATCGATGACTTGGCGCTGATGGACCTTCCGTTGGTGGGTGGACTTTTTACTTGGTCTAGCTTCCGGGATAGGCCATCCATGTCTCGCCTGGACCGTTTTCTTGTATCTAAGGAGTGGGAGGAGAACTTTCCTGGGGTGGTACAGTCGTGCTTGCCTAGGGTGACCTCGGATCATTGTCCCATCCTCTTAGAGTGTGGGGGATGGAGGGAAGGAAGTTCGCCGTTTCGATTTGAGAATATGTGGATTAAGGAGACTGATTTCGTGGATAGAGCAGGAGTTTGGTGGTCTAGTTATGAAGTGGAGGGGAATGCTAGCTTTAGATTGGCCTCTAAATTGGGCTTACTTAAGGAAGATTTGAAAAGGTGGAATAAAGAGGTGTTTGGGAACGTCCGTCTGGGTACTACTAGTTTATTGGAGGAGGTCAGGAGGCTCGATGAGAAAGAGGGGAGATTCGGACTCTCGGAGGAGGAAAAGAGAGTTAGGGAGGTGAAAACGGGGAGATCGGGAAGAGGCTCATTCAGGAAGAAATTAGTTGGAGGCAGAAATATAGAGCGCTGTGGTTGAAAGAAGGTGATTTAAATACTAAGTTCTTCCACAAGTTGGCCAATTCTCATAGGCGAGGTAATCATATTCGGAATATCATAGTAGGGGGTGTGGTATTTGAAGAGGATAGAGAGGTTAGGGGGGCCATCTCTCAGTTCTTTGAGGGGTTGTCCAGGGAAGAGCAGGTGTGGCGGCCCTCTCTTGATGGGGCTGAGTTTGCGCGTATTTCCTCTTCTGAGGCGAATGGTTTAGAGGGTTATTTCAACGAAGAGGAGGTAGTGAGGGTTCTGAACTCGATGAGTGGTGATAAGGCGCCTGGTCCCGACGGTTTCTCGATGGCATTTTTTCAGCATTGTTGGACCGTGATCAGAAGGGAGGTGATGGATTTTTTCCATGAATTCCACGATAGGGGTTACTTTGTGCCGAGGTTGAATGCGACTTTTATCACCTTGATCTCTAAAAAGGGGGGCTCGATTGATATCAGGGATTTCAGACCTATCAGCTTGATTGGAAGCATCTACAAGCTTCTCGCTAAGGTGTTGTCAGTTAGGTTGAGAAAGGTTATTGATCCTCTTATTTCTGAGTCTCAAAACGCGTTTGTGGGAGGCAGAAAGATTCTTGATGCGGTTTTGGTGGCTAATGAGTGCGTGGAATCCAGATTTAGGAGTGGACCTCCGGGGTTAGCGTTTAAGCTTGACATCGAAAAGGCGTATGATCATGTCAATTGGGATTTCCTTATGTATTAATTAAGGAGGATGGGGTTCGGTGAGCGGTGGTGTCGGTGGATCGGGAGGTGTGTTACGACGGCCAGATTCTCCGTTCTGATAAATGGAGTGCCTGAGGGCTTTTTTGCGAGCTCTCGCGGGCTTCGTCAAGGAGACTAGTTATCCCCCTTCCTATTCATTTTGGTCATGGAGGCGTTTAGTCGGATGATGGGAAAGGTGGCCCAAGCCGGGTGGATCAGGGGGTTCTCTTTGGGGGCTCCGGGACCTAATAGGGTGTCTGTCTCTCATCTGTTATTTGCGGATGATGCGATTGTTTTCTGTGATGCTGATCAAAGGCAAGTGCGTGCTCTGAAGTTATTCCTTATTTGTTTTGAGGCGGTTTCTGGTTTGCGAATCAATGCGGGGAAGAGCGAGGTCATCCCTATCGGGGGAGATGTTATGGTGGAAGATTTCGGTGGCATCATGGGGTGCAGAATTGGGTATATCCCTTGTACTTATCTTGGATTACCTCTTGGAGCTAAGTACAAGTCTAAAGCTATCTGGGACCCGGTGTTGGAGAGAATGCGCAGAAAGTTGGCAGGATGGAAGAATGGGTTCTTGTCAAAAGGGGGGAGACTCACGTTGATTAAGAGTTCGTTGTCCTGCTTGCCTACTTATTATATGTCCATTCTACCTATTCCCGTGGCTGTTCGTCTTAAAATGGAGAAGCTGATGCGTAATTTTCTGTGGAGAGGCTCGGAGGTTAGCTTTAAGCATAGTCTGGTTAAGTGAGAGGATGTGTGCAAGCCGATAAAGGAAGGGGGGGGGGGGGGGGGCAGGTGTGAGAAACTTGGTTAACTTTAATAAAGCTTTGCTGGGGAAGTGGCTGTGGAGATTTCCTCGGGAGGAAAATAGGTTGTGGAGAAGAGTTGTTAATGCTAGAGGGGGTGGTACTCGTTTGGAGTGGGGGCCGTTGGTGGCGACTTTTCCTCATGGAATGGGTTTGTGGAAACACATAGCGAAGGAGTGGAGTTCTTTTTCCAGTCATACCGAGTTTTCTCTAGGGAGAGGTGACAGGATCAGATTCTGGAAGGACAAGTGGGGTGTTTAGGGGTCTATTCAGGAGCTCTACCCTGGGATGTTTAACCTTGGAGGAAATCAAGATGGTTTGGTGGCGGAGCACATATCGTTTAGCGGGGATGGTGTGACGTGGAACCCTCAGTTCAGAAGAAGACTTTGGGACCGGGAGCTGCAGGAGGCGGATTTATTATTTGAGTGGTTGGGTTCGGCCCCACGTCCGACGGTTACGGAGGATTCCCTTAAGTGGAAGGGGGGAGGGACAGGGGTGTTCTCGGTCAGAGGGTACTATGAGATTCTGAGCGGTAGGGGGAATCCTAGGGACCTCTTCCCATGGAAGAGTATTTGGAAGGTGAAGGCGCCTCAGCAGGTCAGGTTCTTTGTGTGGACTGCGGCTAGGCAGGCTATCTTGACTCTTGAGGGCCTTCAAAAGAGAAAATACCGTCTCGCGAGTCGTTGTTGGTTATGTAAGGAGGAGGTGGAGGAAAAGACCAATCATCTTCTTCTTCATTGTAAGGTGACGAGAGGTTTGTGGGATTTGTTTTTTGCCATGTATAGTACCAATTGGATTATGCCAGGGACTGTTAGGGCTCTCCTAGATGGGTGGAGACCGCCGTGGGGATGGTCGGGGGATAGGCGTGTGTGGCGTTTAGTTCCACATTGTATCTTTTGGACGATATGGAAGGAGCGGAATGCGAGATGCTTTGACGGTATTGAGATGGCTCCCTCAAGGATTCGTTATATATTTTTTAGCACTCTTCTTAGTTGAAGGAAGGAGAGATTCGTCGTCTCGACTCAGGAGATTCTTGAGTTTGTCGAGGGGTTTCACTCTGTGGCGTAAGTTGGCTTTCTATGCGGGGTTTTGTTTGGTATCTTTCCATTGTACTAGTTGGTTTTGATTTTTGTATACTTCCTGTATACGGGTTCGCTCCCTTAGCGATGGTTTTGTTATATATCATTTACTTATCAAAAAAAAGAAGAGAGAGGAGAGATGGGGTTTATATTGGTTGCGTAGGGACCGCGAAAGTATTAAAAAGTTGAACGGTTCTACGTGAACCGCATGTAGAACCCCATAGGGACCGCATTTTTGTCTTTTTTTTTTTAATTTACTATTCTTTTGTTTTTAACAGTTTTCTATATATATCAAAAATAGTTTTTTTTCTAAATTAAAAAAAAGTCTTTTATAAAATTAAAAAAAAACAGTTTTTATATATAAAAAAAGCAGTTTTCTTACTAATAAAATATTGGCGCGGACCCACATTAAACAAATGATTTTGGTCCGGGAATGTGGGTCCGCGCCAGCGGCACTAATTAATCGCGATATTATTTTAAATAAAATATTGCGATTAATTAGTGCCGCTGGCGCGCACTCATATTCAACAGATGATTTTTTGCCCGGGAATGTGAGTCCGCGCCAGTGACACTAATTAATCGCAATATTTTTTTTCTTATTCTTTTGTGTTTAACAATTAATATAAAAATAGTTTTTTATATAAAAAAAATAGTTTTTCATATAGAAAAACAGTTTTTTCTATTGACATAATTTTTTTTTTTTTTTATTGAAAGTAAATTTTTTATTAAAGTTAATATTTTTTTTATAAATAAAAAAAAATTATATTTTTGACATAATATCGCGATTGATTAGTGCAACTGGCACCGCCCATAAAATATCGCGATTAATTAGTGCCGATGGCGCGATACTAATTAATCGTCGAGATTGGTTAGTGCCGCTAGCGCGGACCCAAATCATGGTCGCGATTGGTTAGTGCCGCTGACGCGGACCCACATCATCTTGGCGATTTGTTAGTGTTGTTGGCGCGGACCAAATTCCCGAACTCTAAATCCGGGTAAAAATAACTTTTTTTATTAAAAATTATTTTTAATAAAAAAAATTATATTTATTGAAATGGTATCGCGATTGATTAGTGCCACTGGCGTGGACCCAAATTCCCGGATTGTGGATCCGGGAATGTATCGCGATTGAAATGGTATCGCGATTGATTATATAATTTTTTTTAATCAATCACGATATTATTTCAGTAAACATATTTTTTTTATGAAAATATATGTTTTAATTTTAATTTTAATAAAAAAACTGTTTACTTTTAATTAAAAAAAACCGTTTGATTTTAATTAAAATAATAATAATTGTAATATAGTTTTTTTTTCAAAATATTAAAACTGTTTTTTTTTAAATATAAAAAACTATTTTAATATTAAAAGTTAAAAACTTAAAAGGTAAGAAGCGTAAAAAAAAAGGTGCAAGCGGTCGCTAGTCGGGCTGTAAATGCGGTTCAGGTAAAGTTTCTCTAAAACGTTGAGTAAAGGTCGGGGAATTCTAAGCATTGACTAAATTTAATTTTAGAAAATTAAATCATTTATCATATTTTAAGTTGTTGTTTTTTTTTTTGTAAAATGGGTCATTCTACAAAAAGTCTGTGTATATATTTTTCATTAAGTTTTTTTTTAGTTTTGTTTCAAAAAAATTCTCATCAAATAAAACAGTCACAACGACTTTTTTTCCTCTTATTCTAAACCATAAGAAAAAACTTAATCAAATTATAAATGGAAAAAATAAGGCAAAATAAGTGCAAAATGTAAATAACTCATACGGACTAAAAATTAATTATCTATTTCAATTTTCTCTCTAATAAATAGTTCTCTTTCTTAATATATATTCTCGGATTGGGCTAAGGCAGAGAAAGTCAACCCTCTAGAACTTCAAGAATAAAAAATTAAGTATATTTAAACAAAAATTATAAATTGAAATTTTTGTCACTAAATTAGTCTATATCCAAATTAGCACGTTATGGGTCTATTACTTAAACCTAATAAAATGAGGCACGATACGATAACATGATACGAACCGACACGAAGTTATAAGTTATAGATTATGTATTTTTAGGATTTCAAACAATATTGATTATGGATATAGGATAACAAACATTTCGTTTCCATTTTTAGTCTCTATTTTCAAATTAAAGGGACACGTGGCATGCTGTGATTGGTTAACGTTTTATGAATATGGGTCTGCGCCAGCGGCTTTATTAAAAAATAGGGACGAAAACTATAAATAAAATGTTGGTTGTCCTATTTTCAAAATACATATTACAATAAGTCATAAATTTACAAATTAAAGGAAACTAAATGTTTATTATTACAATAAGTCACAAATTTACAAATTAAAGGAAACGAAATGTTTATTATTTTATTACATATGTATTTTAAAAATAGGACAACAAATATTTTAATTATGGTTTTAGTCCATATTTTTTAATAAAGCCGCTAGCGCGGACCCATATTCATAAAACGTTATCCAATCACAGCATGTCATGTGTCCCTTTAATTTAAAAATAGGGACTAAAAATGAAAACGAAATGTTTGTTGTCCTATAACCATAATCATTATTATTTTAAGTCCTAAAATTACATAATTTATTAATTTAACAGACCAAACAAACCAACTTTGGGCCTGACCAATCCAATTGACAGTCTAATAAAACATTAAAATGTAAAAAATAAGAGGACAAAATATGCAGCTAGTACCACTATTTTAAGATTGTCCCTTCTGTGTGTGTAACCTACAACAACAATATTAAATGGGACTTACAGTACATATCTAGCTGTTAAAAACACAAATGCCATCACTTTTTGAAACATATCATAGCAACTCATTCATCAGAATCATATGTAGAATTCACCATCATACTCTCCCAGTAGTCAAAAAATTGGTTCTAAAATAGGAACTTTATGATGTAGATTTATGCAGCTCTATCCTGTATCGTAAAATAATTTAAGAATATGTAGAATATACAAATTTAAATCACATTTGCCAATTAGGTTTTAGCCCATTTTGTTCGGTTAGTGCGACTCCACAAAGATACCAACCGCGTTAAGTGAGTCTAAAATTTTAGCAATTTTACCTTGGAAAATAGTTAAAATAGTTATATTGACTATAAGGTAAACATCTAATCAAAATGTCTCTCCCGCGAACTGCAAACAACATACCTTAAAATCTGACCAAAATTTTGAATAGTAAAAAATTGAATTTTGTAATCGAACTTGATGGAAATGATATCTCCATAGTGTTGAAACGCATAATAGGAACAAATCTCCTAAGGGGATAGAGTTGTAATATATCAACTAGATAGATTACACACAAATGTAAAAGATACGAACAAAATTCATATGAATTTATAACCATTATAATAAAGCTACTACACGTGCAAAAGTGCTCGAAATAGGAAAAAGCAAAAGTTTCAAGTAAATACGAGGTTCATTTTGTGTGGGCTTCTTTGTAGGATTTGAATTTCATCATTCACTCTACACGTGCGCACACACATACACACACATATATATAGCCGGGTTCGATAGTTTAAGGGGGTTTAGATATTTTACCTATGATATACACAGAATTCAATTTGCATCCGGTTGCGTACGATTCAGTTGAGTGTTAAAACAGGAACCGTATCAAAAAGGTTGCTTTAGAACTAGAACAAAAGCAACAAAGTAAAAAGCAAACGAAGCAAGCCTAATGCACCCGATTTGGTTTGGTTTGATTTAGCATTTTAACCAGTTACGATGAACACCCCTAATAAAGAGTGAGGGTTATTAAAAATAAATAAGCAGAAAGGTGGCATGTGGCGGTTCGGATTTGAGCAGTTAAAAAACATGGTATGTTTGGGTCAACCCTTCCCCCTTCTCCTATGAGTTGGTTCTCCACCACACTCGCCCTCATGACCCGTTTTTGACCCGCCAATAACTCCCCTCGAACAGGAAGAGCTGTCCATGAAACCCATTTTAACCCGGACAACAAATGATGAGACCCAGTGAGTATTATTGTTTTGGGTGGTTAGCGGGTGAAGTCCTCCTAGTTTACCCATATTGCCAGCCCTAGGGGTGTGTACTACTAGAGTGGGTGGAAAAAAATTCATGGAAAAATTTCTTACCCCGACCAAAATAATATTAATAATAATAATAATAATATATTCCCATGAGCAATGTGCATTATCAGTTGAAATCTCGACAAATTGGGCAATAAAATGAACCAAAAGTTGACAATCAAACACACCCTTATAGAACAAGTAGACACATTGGACTATTTGTTCACTCTCATGTAGCTGTTATTTCGGCCCAATTAGTTAAGTGTATTGCTCATACAATCCTAAGCAAGCAACCTAAATCCTGCATGTTTCATCTATTGAATGCAAGTAAGTTTTATTTAAAATAATTATGAAGAGATATTTATACATCATGTGACAGGCCAATCCCGCTGGCGTGAACCCATTTTCATAAGAAATGTGGGTCCACGTCATCAGAATTGATCAATCACATCTCTAAGATATTGTTTCAGAGACATCAAACTTTTTTCCGTTAATATAGGTTGAGCTATAACCTAAACCAATATTTGAAATTGGCCCAATACCATAATTATATGAGAAATGCCGAGGTCGCATACGAAATGTGAAATAGCCACACGAAAAAAAAAGTGCAATATGTATCTCAATTTATTTTAGTTTTTTCTATTTTCCAGCCCCTACAAAATGGTATCAGTTTTTCAGTCTCTCAACCTCTGTTTTTTTTTTCTTTTTTCTTTTTGTTTCTTTTTTTGGGTTATGGCTGCATTTTACTATTTTGTTTTGTATTAAAGTATAGGTCTTCAATGTTCTATTTTGTACCATTATAAATTTAATTTTAGGGATATATTTGTGGAATGTAATGTATGTATTTGGTTTTTTTTTTATCTTGAATTTATGTGTCAAAATTATTCTTGTGCTATAATGCTGACTGTGCTTAGGGCAATTGTGAAGTAAAGTGTAAAAAGTAATGGGAAAAAAACTATGATGCCAGTACCACTATCATATATTGTCCTTTTCCTGCGCATAACCTAATACATCAACATATAATGGGACTAGAAGGTACATAGCCTAGCTGTTACTAACACAAATGCCATCACTTTTTGAAACATACTAAACCAGCTCATACATATAAAATTCACTTTCATATTGCCCCAATAATCCAAATAATATTGTAAAAAATTTACTTCCTACTTCTCAACTTTAGAGTTATGTATTTATTTTCTAAATCGTCTGAATTAAGAATCTTATTTCAAAAATAGTATGAAAAGGTAACAATAACTTATAATTTGACCCTTAAAACTATTACATATTGTAGGATTGAGCTAAATACACATATAGGCTAAATTTCTTCGAACCCAATTTTTGAGCGATTTTGATCGAAATTTTGCCCAAGTGATAGCCGACAAACTTTTAATCTCGGGTCCTATTCTATGGGAACAACAATGACATTTGCTCCATCATTTCCTTATTTTTTTTTTTCAAAGGAAAAATTTCTTACTTCCCCCAAAGAATTAGATTCCATAATAAATCTGAAAATGTAAAGCGATTCTTTTCCACTTATTTACACCATTCATAAGAACAAATTGTTTTTCAATTTATTTACCACCTTTGTAATCATACACACCCTTAGAGTTTTAGTATTATTAAGATATTTTAGTAATTATCTTAAATTAAATATTTTAATTAGGTGTATATCCCACAGTTTAACATCCAAAAACAAAAATTTATTCAACCACTAAATTATAAAAAGAAATCACCATAAGGGTCAAACTGTCTTATCACATAAAGTTTGAAAATAGACCCAATCAAATGACAACTCACAAAAAAATGTCAAAGATAAACACCTTTAAGAACAAGCAAAGATAACATGTCAAAGGAAATTTATATTGAGCTTATAACCATTATAATAAAGTTGCTACCCGTGCAAAAATACCCCAAAAATTTTAAATAGATAACAAGTACTCAAAATCCTTATTCTACTAAAAACATATGAACCGGCAATAATAAGAACATTACCTAAAAACCAAATTCCACTTCTTTTGCCTCCTCTTCAAAAACCTCACAATTGAAAATCTTCTTTTATAACTAACACGAATGTCTTAAAAATCAAAATTAGGCCTCAGAGCTACTCGTTTTCCCTACTTCATCTCTTTCTTTCTCCTCCAACAAAGCCCCGCCTTCCTCATCAACTTGTTGAGTCTTCTTTTGAGTTTCCTTTTCTTTTAGAGATTGCAATTTTGTATAATTATAATACGCAACGCCCAAAAACGCCAACCCGTATCCGATCAAGTTCACAATTGTCACGGTATCCTTGATCACGGACCATGAAAACGCGATCAACAACCAATCCTTGACCACGCCCGCCACGTTCATAGTTAAGGCGGATGTTTTCCCGACGAGCAAAAACACGGCGAGATTCAACGCAAAAGCGCATAATGAATTGGTCCCGAAAATAATGTAATCAAAGTGAAAACTCGAGGTCTCTCTTAAGATCGGCATCTCAACAAACACCCATGGGATGAAAAGGAAGACCAAACAGCATGGAGCTACATAGTATAGAGATGTGATGGGATTTAATGTGATACCCTTTGATGTTAACAAGATTTGAATTAAAACTAAACGTGTAGCCTCAAATGCAACAGCTCCCAGTTGAAGTAGCACACCAAATGTATCAAATTTTGCCTCTCCATAAGCTGCAATTGGAACACCAAATGAATTAATATCATATCAGCCATGATTTGGGTTGTGAAATTTCCTTTCTTAAAGCTAATTCCAATTGAGTGAATAGCAACTGGCATAAACTCTTTGAGCAATTTGACACTAAAAAACTTGAAATCTTGTTTTTTAACTTAACACAAAGGCCATGTGGATCATTGTTAGAGATATGGGATTAGGCCACTTGAAAAGCTTTTGCCATCAAGAATTGTAAGAACACAAATTCATGATAAAGACAAACACGAGTAGAACCATTTGGATACTAATATGACACAAAATCATGTTCATTAGGCTAAAAGCACACCATCATAAAATTAAAATGAAACACCCAATTAAACCCAATTAAAATGATGTTGGATGAAAAGAGAGAGATGGATATGCTTTGTTTTTTTGTTGTTGTCTGAGATGAGCTGTAGCTGATTGGCTAAAATTGTGGTGGCTACACGTGTTTTAGTTTCACACTTGTTCAAGAATGTCCTATAGTAGGAGATGGGTTCGCAGAATCTGGGTTGGGCTTTTTTAGGTTGTTCTGTTCGTTGAGCTGGTTGGGTGTGCGGGCCTGCGCGTCCATTTCTTTGGCAACATGTTGCCATGTCTGTTTTGTTTTGCTAGGTCTTGGGACCTTTGTTTGGGCTCATTGTATGTTCTTTGGGCTTTTGCCTTTTCTAATTAAATTTACATTTCATCAAAAAAAAAAAAAAAAAACATGATTTCCAAGCATAGTCCCAAAATATTGTGAACCATTACCTGCAATAGCAACACCAAATGAGATTGAAACCATGTTAGCCATGATTTGACTTTTATAGCTCTCCTTCTTAAAACATATCCCAATTGAGTAAACAGCCACCGGCATCAACGCTTTGAGCATCTGAATAAACGACACTGACAAATAAATATACGCCGAGTTTGACAACCAAAGTGACAACGAATATAGCAACCCAATGGGCACAACTGATGACAAATAAAGAGATTTGGACATAGAAACCGGCTCAACAACCGAAAAAACTCTAACAGCCAAAAACGCCAACGTTGAACAAAAGGCCATGTGGATCATAGTTAGAGATATTGGGTAAGGCCAGTTGAAAAGCTTCTTATCAAGAATGTATTTGTTGTAAACAATGACTGTGAAGCTTAGGAAAATCCATATTGAAACGTAGGTATAGGAAAGGATGATTTTTTTTAGTACCCCGGATGAGAGTGAGGCTCCCATTTTTCTGCTTTTTTTTTTTCGGTTGAATGTGTGTGGGAGAGGAGAGTTTAAATAGAGACGTAAGGGAGAAGTAAGCGAAGGTGAGATTTGACTAGTTGTCATATCATTATTCATTTTAAAAAGAGTGATTCTATCTTGCCCGCCGCTTGAGAACCGCATTCAACATTTTTTTTTATTATTTTTTTGTATTTAACAATTAGTATAAAAATAAATTTTTATATAAAAAAATATAGTTTTTCATATAGAAACACAGTTTTCTATTAATATAAAAAAAACAATTTTTTTTATTGAAAGTAAATTTTTTATTAAATTTAATATTTTTTTATAAATAAAAAAAATGAGGTTTTGAAAAAAGGTCATCGTAATGTTTAAAGTTTATAAAAATAGGATACTCCGTATAATTTTATAAATTTAGTCCCTATACTAAAAACATCTTGAAAAATAGTGCCGCTGGCGCGGACCAAAAAAATAAAGGGTATTGTACCACAAGGACTAGATTTTTTAAATGCTATTGTATCACATGGACTAAATTTATAAACTTGAAAAGCAGTATCTTAAAAATTCAAATATAGGAAGGAACATGACATTTACTTTAATTCTCTATAAAAAAAATTATGTTTTCGACATGATAACGCGATTGATAAGTGTCATTGGCGCGGACTCATAAAATATCGCGATTAATTAGTACCGCTGGCGCGGACCCACATTCAACAAATGATGTGGACTTGAAAATGTGGGTCCGTGCCAGCGGCATTAATTAATCGCGATATTTTTTCATAAAAAAATATCGCGATTAATTAGTATCGCTGGGCGGACCCACATTCAACAAATGATTTGGATCCAGGAATGTGGGTTCGCGCCAGCGGCACTAATTAAACGCGATATTTTTTAAGAAAATATCGTGATTAATTAGTCCTGCTGGCGCGGACCCACATTCAACAAATAATTTTGTCCGGAAATGTGGGTCCATGCCTGCTACACTAGGCGAAAAAATATCGCGATTAATTAGTTCCGCTAGCGCGAACCCACATTCAACAAATGATTTGGATCCGGGAATGTGGGCCTGGGAATGAAACACTAATTAATCGCGAAATTTTTTATTGAAAAAAAGTTATTTTATTATTTTTTATTAATCAACATAATTTTCTTTATTTATGAAAAAATATATGTTTTTAATTTTCATTAAAAGTTGTTTAATTTTAATAAAAAATAATTTTTTTTATATTAATAGGAAAACTGTTTTTTTTTTAATATAAAAACTGCTTTTTTTTCCATATAAAAAACTGCTTTTATATGAATAAAAGAATAAAAAGCTTAAAAAAAGGGGTAAATGCGGCGTCCAGGCGGGACATCTAAAGTTTCCCTTTTAAATAGGATAAAGTGAAGGGAGAGATGGGGTTTATATTGGTTACGTAGGGACCACGAAATGTATTAAAACGTTGAGTAAAGGTTGGGGAATTCTAAGCATTGACTAAATTTAATTTTAGAAATTTAACTCATTTTTCATATTTTTAGTTGTTGTTTTTTTTTTAAATTGGGTCACTCTACAAAAAGTCTGTGTATATATTTTTCATTAAGTTTTTTTTTTAGTTTTGTTTCAAAAAAATTCTCATCAAATAAAAGAGTCACAAAGACTTTTTTTCCCTCTTATTCTAAACCCTAAGAAAAAACTTAATCAAATTATAAATGAAAAAATAAGGCAAAATAAGTGCAAAATGTAAATAGCTCATACGAACTAACAATTAATTATCTATTTCAATTTTCTCTCTACAAATGGTTCTCTTTCTTAATATATATTCTCTGATTGGGCTGAGGCAGAGAAAGTCACCCCTATAGAACTTCAAGAATAAAAAATTAAGCATATCTAAAAAAAATTGTAAATTGAAATTTTTGTCACTAAATTAGTCTATATCCACTACTATGAAATTAGCATATTATGGGTGTATTACTTAAACCTGGCAAAATGAGGCACGACATGATAACATGACACGAACCGACACGAAGTTATAAGTTAATGGGTGGAGCCTTAATGGTTTTGGGTCATATAAGTGTCAACCCGATAAAACACGATATTTAAAGGGTCGGGTTAGTGTTGACCCCCATCACCCGTTAATACCCGATAAGATTCGTTATGACCCATTATTGTTAGGACTTATAAATATTATATGTACCATAATTAGGGGTGTTCAGAAAATCGAATGGACCAGTGGATCAAACCGGACCGAACTAATTTTACCGGTTATTTTTTTTAATCGGTCCGGTCCAGGTTTTTTTTCGTGACCGGTCTAACCGGTCCGATCCTCGGTCTCCCTTATTAAATATTCGGCCTGGACCGACCCGGACCGGTTACTATTAATATATATGCAATTAATTATATTTATACATTTCCACATATTTATTAATAACAGATGCACACGACTTGGGGTACGCTCGTCTTAAAAAAAATGAAAGGAAACCCTAGATCTAAAACACACGCACACTTGTCTCTCTCACATCACAACACAAGCCAACAAAATAACACTTCTGCTCTTCTTTCTCTCAGTGAGAGACGATCACGGTCACGGTCACGATCACGAGTCAAGGTTGAAGCCACCTTCTTCTTCTCTTCTCTCTCTCGTCTCATTTTTGCCGCCGCTGCTCTCATTTTCACGAGCCAAGCCTGAAGCTTAACCTGCTCTCATCCTTCCCATTGTTTAGTCGCCGCTGCTCTCGTTCCTTCCCATTGTTCCGTCGTCGTTGCTCTCATTTTCACTTAGGTATTCCTTCCCAAAGTTGTTTTTTGTTACTCTATGCAAAATCAAAGTTGATACCATTTACAGAGATTGCCCAAACTATGTCAACTTTCATAATATGCTACAATTTTGCCTTCATTTTTTCATCTCTGAGATGCTTCTGAGTATGGATTTTATATGCATTGGATACATTTCTGGTTACAAGCTCCTAGCTCAATCAATAGATACCATTCTTCCATAACCTTCATGGATGATGACAATGAAATATCTAACCTAGTTTATGATGAGGGGATGTTGATTCAATGGGTAAGCATTGATGTATATTAGCTGATGAGCAATTTAGATATTATGAAGCTATATTTATGTTGTATAAGACGTTAAGCTATTGATTCTGTGATAATTTTTTTTATTTTTCTGTCTTGCTTTAAATATTTTGAAAATATTAGGACCGACAAGTTAGACCGGACCGACCATACAAAAAAAAGGACCGACTAAGCCCAAAAAATCGGTTCAATCGATCCGGTCTTGGTCCTTTTTTTAGGACCAATTTAATCGGTCCGGTCCTTAAATTTACTAAAAATCGGATCAGACCGGACTGCGAACACCCCTAACCATAATTTTAATTTAATTATGATGAATTTTACTAAATGAGAGATTTAGTAATGTTAATTAATTAATTAGTCAACTTGGGTTTAATAATAAGATAATATGTCAACTTATATATAAAAACAATTCATTATCTTAATGGGTATAAACGAGTGAACACGACACGATATAGTAAGATAACGGGTCGGGTTTGAATATGATTTTTTCATAGGATAAAAAAGTCACCCGTTTAGACACGAACTCGATAAGACTCAAACACGATAAAAATCGACACGAACACGACTTGACACGATCCATTGACAGGTCTAGTATTACTAACCAATTTTTTGTTGTGTATGATATATATGGTAAAAATTATTAATATGTGTGTGTAAAATTGAGAGTGGTTGTAGGTTGTTATGTTGATATAAAACTATTCCATCCACTAGACATTAAGGTACGCGTACTTAAATCGATATATTATAGGTTGAGTTAGGGTTTTAGTCATGTATTAAATTTTAAAGATTATTAAAGAAAAGTGTACATTTTGAGTAATGAGAAATGGTTGGTTTTCTTTTAAAATAATTGGTACAAATGATCAAATCTGGTAAAAACCCTAACAATTTGATATTCAACCAAAATGGGATAACATTTTCGAATATGTAGACTTTTTGAGTTTCTGCAACTTCGTGTCCGTAAACATGAAATAAGATGGGGAATTTATTTTTTAAAAGAATACACATGTCTCATTCGGGATTTAAATAACGATCTTGAACCATTCATTCGTTATTCATGTGTAACTTTTAAAAAAAAAAATAGGAATGAGTCCTATGAATTTATTAGGAATAAAAATGGGAAAAAACCCCCACCAGAGACTTGCATAAAAAATGAGCAATGTGAGCACCTAAAAGAGAAAGAGTCTCTAAAATATCAATACAAAATCTAGATTCCATGTTAATAACAGGAAATTTTCTAAACACCATTTTAATCTCTCCACAAATCTGAATGAGAATGGAATTTTTCTTCATTGGCACTCCTTCATAAATGCAATTATTTATCGCACACCATAAATTCCAACAAATGTAAGCGGGAATAATCCGACATAGAATGCTTGTAAGTCTATCACCTTTTGAGTTAATCCACCAATTCATCAAGTTACCACTAAAATTTGAAGATGTAAACCTCAACCCGAGATTATTATAGAAGTGACGCCAAATAAATTGGGCAATAGAACTACCCTAAAAAATATGATCTCCATCCTCCTCACAAGCCACTATACAATATCTACATTTCGACACAAGTGATATATGAAGTTTTTTTTTTTGTTCTCATCTATGGTAATTCCTTTATGAAGGAGACGCCACATGAATATTGAATTTTTTTAAGAAATCCTCTTATCCCATATTAGAGAAAAGGAATGTTGGATATAACATTTATCTATCACGAAGTGTCAAGCTGATTCTAATGAAAAAACTCCATTTTTATTCAAAGACCATTTCTCGATATTAAAGTCGGAATTTCCCCAAAAGTCCTCCCAAATACTTTGCATTCTTTTTCATACATGTGATGACACCGATATAGTGCCTCTGAAATTTTGAGCCTCCAACTTTTTATATTTAGTATACATGTGTAACTTGTTATTTAGATACTGAGAATGTAGAAGATTACTTGCTGTTTTTTTTATACATACTCGTGGTAAGGAGACCAGTTTAACGTTTATTTATTTGGTATGGTTTTACCATATACTTATTTTAATGGTTAAATTATTATTAAGTATGTGATAAAAACTACATTTTTTTATCAATATTGTAGTAATAAAAACACAATTGTTTTTATGTTGTTTTTTCATTGTATGGTGCGCATGAGTGTCTCATTTCTATCTAAAATCTTACACGCCACCTTCCCCCCTCTCTTCCTCCTCCATGAGGGAAAGGGGGAGGATTACCTCATTTCTCTTTTTTCTCTCCAATAAATGTTCTCTCTTTAGTGAGAGTTTTATGTCTCTCTTTTTTTAGAGTTATGTTCCTCCTTTAGGTAGGTTTGTGTGTGAAATATTATCTTCCATTGTGTACTTCTATCTTACTGGAGGATTCGTGTTGTGTCCCCTTGTCTCTGTCCGAGTTGTCATCGAAGTTTCCCTTTCTAGTGTCTCCCCCAATCGGTTTGGGCTGAGATCCAGTGCCATTTTCAGATCTAAGAGTGGCAGTCTTCTCTATCGTTATTGGTGTTCCTCCTATCATGGGGACGAGCTTAAGTGGAACTTATCTAGGATGAACCCCACTTTTCTAAAGGTTATTATACCGATTGATCGTTTTCTTCCAAATGTATGGCGTATATATTTCATACCCCATTTTATGGGTAATCGGAGAATCCAATTTACTAGATTGTTGTCCATTGTAGCATTTTTTAGTGTTAAGAAGACTTTGATTATTTTTAGGTGTTTCTTTTTTGGTGCCTCTTTTTTTAGGACTGTTAAGGTGAAAATAATCGCAAAAGGTGTTTTCAATAAAAATTGCAACACCAAGTTGTAAACATGCGGAAGGACTTTTAAACAAATTTTATCTTTTTATCCTACGCATGCATCTATGGTGATAAAACATATATATCAAACCACGCAAATACGACAAGGCCATGTTTCAGAAAAAAAAAACATTCAGGTAAGAACTTTTATTCACTTAGAAATTTACAAGAGAGTTGACTTACAGAATACTTGATCCTTCACAAGCATAACGCGTTATTCTTTAAAAATCTTTAAGAAACAACTATCATCCTCGCAAGAATCACATGATCGCAATCCTCCGAATTAGCCTCAGCCTTCGTCTTCAGCAGTGAATCCCCGCAGGTATCACAAGTCAATAATGGAGTGCCACTCCATCAAGATGTATGTAAGAGATAAAAAAATTTCTAGGGTTCTAAAGGAATTCACAAGAATAATATTCAAGGATGATTTTTGTGAATTAAAACAGTGCTTAGGAACACAAAACTTTGGAGAAATTTTGTTTCTTATATGCCGAAACGTGTTATCAAAATTCTTAAATAAACTATCCACGAAACATGTATTTATAACAAACCTTAAGTCGACGGGTCGTTTGAACAACTTCTTCATGTCGTTTGAATGACAATAGCATATCATTTAAATGAATGTATAATGTCGTTTGAACGACATCAAATGTCCTTTGAACGACTGAAACGTCAAAAAAATGTTTTTTTTTCTTAAACTCCACCTACAGGTATTCTAAAAAGATATTTTCGCAAAGTAAAACAATCAGTTTCGTATTTTGCAAAAAATTAAACATCCCAAACATCATTTTATAAATTAATTCAAACTCTAAATTGTTTTATGCCTTTTGGGATATCGGGAAGTCTTCAAATTTGGAGATTCTTTGGTTCGTCTTCTCGGTGCATGACGATTTGGAACAAGATACGCCAAACTAACCTAAATCTATGCTATGAACAATGTTCGTAAAATTATTCTTAAAATATTCCCCTTTGGATATTCCGGCACAAAATAAACCAATTGACGGAACACCAAATTAAAATCAAAATCTCCTATTACAAAGTTACTAACACCCTTCCCAACCATAGAATGGAACGACATAAGTCTCTTTATCTTCAAACTTCAACTTTTTTCCTTTATCCAAACTTTGTCTTCATCCGTGTGTTTTGAATTCCGAAAATTTTTACCTACACACGAGACAACAAACATATACCTTCGTAAAGCATCGAGTTTGAAACAAAGTGAAGCATAAATAAATTCTCCTCCATAATTCAAACTCATCAAAACTCCATTTTAATTTGCTCTCCCCCCTTTTTTTATCGAAATATACAAATATACAAATAAGTGGAAATAATAAACATTAAGTGCAAAGCATCACGAAGAAGCAAAGATATCATCACCAACGATGTAAATCAAGCATGTGTAATGATCATCTCAAAGGCAAACAAACACCAATTATTTTTGAAATTTTTAATTTTTCCAAAAAAATACAAATACAACAAACATACCATATATAATATATGCAAAAAAAATCAAAGAAAATTAGGCACACATATATAGGTATAAACAACCACCAAACATGACACAAAACACATAAACTTTACAGACCAGCATAGTATCTATGTGTCGAAACGTTTGGAATGGAAGAAATGGGCGTGAACTAGTAACAAAAAAAATTATTACTCAAACACTCAAATTAAGTTTTAGCCACAAGTGACAAATAAAGTTAAACTTAATGAGCAAAGTAAGAACAATGCACACAAGTCTAGACTATTAATGATTTTACAAATTAATAGCGTTATGATAAAATAAGCTTAACTATAATACATTGTCACTATGCAAACCCGTTGATATTTCCATCAAAACTCTCTCAAAATAATTATTTTATTTTATTTTGAATGAATGAATATATCAAACTAATCAAATGTGTCCCCTATTTGGCATATTATTCTTTTTATTGCCTTTATTTTTTTCTTGGGCACTTTTCAAATGGTGGCTTTCACGACGTGATTATTATTCACTCGCAACCCTTTTCCGTGTTCACTCATCATTTTTTCAAATTTTAAATAAATCCTCACGGGCAACGGTTCTTATATGCACAAATCGTTCATAGTCAAATAAACATGTATATAACAAGATTGATAGGAGAACATATCACCAAGCTCAAATGTACATTATGAATTCAATTTTGAAACAACTCCATAAACATGGTTAAGATCAATTCAAGTATCTAAAGTCATAACCAAATGTCCTAGCCACATGGAACTTGCATAGTGAATTGGATTCAAACACACTAATATGCCCCACCAAATGTGCATAACTAAAACACATAAAGAACCGATTTTTTTTTGAATTTTTTAATATATTTTTGAAAAACAAAATATTTTTGTATTTTTCAAAAAAATATATAAAACCAAAAATCTTTTTGCATTTTCAAATATGACTTAATGAAGAAAAATATAATATAAAAAGTACACATGTCATAACACTAGCAAGAATATATCATGAAGCACAACTAGCGTATGACAAAATAAACCATGCAAGTAATCATTTATATTATATGGCAAGAGAAGAATCATGTTCAAGCATGTGAGAATCAACTAGTATACCATCTAGCACCTCTAAGAGTGATTTCGTAACCCAAATAGATGTGGAACATCGAATAGGAGTTTCGGGAACCCACATGACACTAGAGTTCAACTTCCGAGGATTTCTTCCAAGATAAAAACAAAAACGCTTAAAGTGACATTCACTACACCAAATCTATTGACTTGTCCGGTCATTGACCTTGACAAGTTGGACTAGTCAAGGTCAATGACCGTGACAAGTCTGGGGGTGAAAACTTTTGTTGTCACGGACTTGTCACGGTCATTGACCATGACAAGTTCATTAGACTTGTCACAGTCATGTCACGGTCTATGATCTTGACAAGTTTTGTCACGGTTTAGGACCGTGACAAATCCATGACAATAATTAAAGAATTGTCACGATCATTGACTGTGACAATTCTGGGCAGATTTGAAAAAAATCTACTGGGCAGTATGGCTACTGCCACTGCCCAGCAGTATATGTGTACTCGTTATAGCAACGTTGTACCTGTTCAAACATCATATATCCAAATAAAATAAAGATAATGCAGATATACCTTCCAAACAATATGCATCACGATATAATCCAAATATAATTCAAATGTAACAACTTAAAATAATTCAATTCAAATAATGTCTCTACATGTATGGGGTAACGTTAACTATGAGGAGGTGAGTAGGCCACACGATATACGAATTGACACCCAGTAATATACATCATGCCGCATTCTTCGCGCAACCATTATGGGGAGTTCTCTTTCCCGGGTATCACATGCGTGACGAGCACCTTGGACTCGATGTCTTGAAGCGAACGTCCATGAACTAGTGCACCGTGGACGGTATTCTGGTCCATCAACCCTCGCCCAATCCGCTGACCATTAAATATGTCAAGTATAAACACGCTCGGCCAACTAAGTGTCGACCTTGGTCGGTTGAAGGGAGCCAAATAGGGGACTGGATCATCAAAGTCCGCACGTGACGGCGATGAAGCAGCGAGGTCCACCTCCTCGTCCTCCTACACCTCCTCCTCTACCACTTTCTCCTTCCCTTTTTCATTACATTTTTCGCCCAATGAACACTTCACAAATGAGAACATATCTTGGACCGTCGCCTCCAAATGGGACAGCTTCGCATCATGCGAGTCCATCGTTCGAGCTAACCCGGTGTTGCTCGTCTCTAATCCGATGATCCTAGATTTGGCCACCTGCGAGCTCACCACCTTTTCCTCCCCTTATGATCAGCGCCAAGCACTTGGCTGAGTGCGTTTGTGGACTAATTTATCTCTGTCAGCATCAGACTGCGACTCATGTACTTACTTAAGCTTTGCCTGAAATGAGAAAAAGCACATTATTACTTAAATAAGTAAATAAAAACATTTCAACACAAATAAGAAAAAGTAAACTGTCGGATTACTTACAATCGTGGACGCAACCCTCGGGGACACCTCCTTATCCTTACCCATCTTCGTCCGAATAGCCACATAAGTATCGAGCCTATGTGGCATACCCCCAGGACCACTTCCCGTCCCTTGAAATAAAATAATACAAAATTAGTATCGGCCTCGCAAAGTAAAATAATGAACAATAACATATTTCTATAATTATAGGAAAATTAAATCTTACCATCATCCTATGCTCCACCTTGGTGTAAGATGTCTGTCTGGAGTAGTGCACATCCGTCTTTTTTGCCCGATTTTCCCTCCCCTATTGGCGAGATGCCAATTATCTCCCCCTGATCTCATTATCAATGAACTTTTGTCATTGTGCCAATGAGATCGGATCCTTCGATAGGACGGATTCACGCCTTCGGATAACGGACTCTCGGGTCTTCCCATACCGAGTTCGCATATTTTTCTTCCACGTCTTGTGTTGCTTCCTCAACTTCTCCAAGACGGAATCGCGTAGTTTTGGGTCCAAACTGAATTGTTCCTATCCAACAAATACAATGTTAGTTGCAAAACAAAGATAAATTGAAATTGAAATTGAAATATTCATATAAATATAAATACATTACCTGTAGTGCCACCCAAATAGCTAACTTGAGCTCGTTTGGCACCTCCCTCCAACTAGTGTACCCCAGGACGATGATAGTCTTTATCAGCTCGAGGGATCTCGCTAATAGCCCCGGCTTGTTCTCGACGGCCATCCTCAATTTGCCCCATTTGGGGAGCCTAAGGGCTGAGGAGCCTTCCTCGCCTCCACTACCACCGAGCCTAGACGACATCATCATAATCAACATCATCATCCTCGCCTTAATACCTGAAGGAGACATTTTCTATAAAAAAAATGTTGTTATTAGTACAAATCCAAATGAATTTGAAGAAGACATTCAAATATGTACAATTACTACAAATCCAAATCTGAAATATCCCCCACCCCCCAACACACACACGAACATTACACAAACATTGCCCCCCCCCCCCCCACACACACACGAACACTACACACATGTTACCCCCCCCCCCCAACACACACACGAACACTACACACATATTGCCTCCCTCCGCCCCCCAAACACACACATGAACACTATTCACACATACATATACAAAGGAAAGGGACAAAGATAAAAATAGTGAAAATGATGAAGTGCAAATCAGTTAAAAGCATTAAAAATTGATTCATGAAGTACAAATTGCAATATTTATTACAAATTGAAAAATTATTTCAAATTCGGGTTATCATAAAAAATTGTTTGATATTCGGTAGGAGCAACCAAGTCACCCACACTACAATTTAGACGTTTTGGTGCATGTAAGACAATTGACCACGAATCGTTGTTGATATACTCCGAGTAAAACACTTGGTTAACCTTTTGAAATGTATGAACAACCGGCTCATTGCTCAGGTGGTCTTTGCTCTTCAACTTAGACAAGTCAATACCATGATCAAATTGGTGCCAGGATCAACTTTACATGCATTTTTACCCTCAACTCTTACACAGTCACAATAAAATACAAAAGTGAGAAGGTAATACTAATTTTCATAATAGCCCTCCGCAAATCCTTGTGCTTGGAGAAACAGTGTTTAAACAGTAAAGGGACTAATTGCATGATCACATGTTAATCGTGGGACTTACACTTACGTAAATCATGCGTAGCATAATTCACAATCCTTTGCAAGTTGGACGAAAAATTAGATAGACCCTTCAAATTATATATTGTGTCTAAAAGCACCTTCCTTTCCCCACTCGTCAAAGTAAACGCACCAGGGGGAATTATTGTCCTTCCCATACTATCTTCTTTCGACCATAGTTGTGGCTTCAATTTACACAATTTAAGGTCTTTTCGTGCATTTCTCCATCCTTCGAATGACTCCCCTCAAGACAAGTGCCCACAATATGTTCAACGACGTTCTTCTCTGCATGCATCACATCCAATACATGGCGCACCGGGTTATTCTTCCAATAAGGCAAGTCAAATAAAATTGACCTCCTAGACCATGCCTTTCTTGTTTCAGTTTCATTCCTAGTTGGGGTCTTCTTATGCTTGACATTATTAAATTTAGGATTCTTACCTGGCATATTAGGACCACATTCAGAAGATTTACTTTTAATTTTTGAACCTGAAAGTTGTCTCGGCGGTAGCTTATGTTCAACCCCGCCCGATAAAAAATTGGAACCTTTCTCAAATCTGAAATTATGAGCCGGGGGTAAAAAACTCTTATGGCAATGGTATACATTTTTTGAGCTAACAGAGAGACAAAGAGATTCAGTCTCCTCTCCATAAATAGGACAACCCAAATAACCATGCATTACACAATCGGATAATGTCCCATAAGCTGGAAAATCATGAATTGCCCACATCAACATAGCTTTCAGCGTAAGCTCTATTTTTCTAAAAGAGTCAAATGATTGCACACCCTCTTTCCACAACTCATTTAATTCTTCTACCAAAGGATCCAGGTAGACGTCGATGTCATAACTTGGTGCCTTTGGCCCAGGTATCAAAAAGACAACATTCAAAATTCAGGTCTCATACACTGTGAATGAGGGAGGTTGAGTGGGGCTAGGATCATTGGCCATACACTCTGATTGGTGATTAGATTTCCAAATGGATTGAAACCATTTGTTGATATAGCCAAACGAATGTTACATTATTCTCGAGCAAAATCTGGATACTCATAATTTATCCTCCTCCAACCTGTAGAATCAATAGGATGACCCATGAGATTACCCCTACTTCTGCCCTAGTATGCCAAGTCATTGCCTCCGCTATCCATGGTACAGTGAAAAATCTCTTTAATCTAGGCCCAACGGGAAAATATTTCAAAACTTTTTAAGGCACTTTTGAGCTTGTGCATTCCTTGCCAGTAAATTGGACATATCTAGGTTCATCATAGACCGGACAATGATCGAGATTTTTATACTCCTTTCAGTATAGTATGAAATCATACACACAAGCATGAATCGATTTATACTTCATTCCCAAACTTTCAAATTGTTCTTCATAACCGGATAGGTAGTTGGAAGCGTATTCTCCTTGGGTAGTAAGCCCTTCACCCAATTCAGAATACCTGTCACGCTATTGCCAGACAAATCGTACTGCATCTTCAAACTGTGCAAACCAACCATGCATGTAAAGTTGTTTGATCTTTCTCATAACCAGAGTATAACGGTTGGGTCGCCTTAAATTTTAAACTTTGGTAGTCATCGTCAAGGTTTATCGTGATATTTCCACAAGCACCTGAACATTGTACATCATCACTAACCTCAGTCTCCTCCGCTTCATAAACTCCATACTCATCATCAACTAAATCCTCTAACATATTATGATCTACGTCGTCCCCTTCTACATGTATCCTACTTGTTGAAGGTTGTTGTGAAGGTTGTTCGGGGACAAAAGAAACTTTTAATTCACCGTGAAAACTCCAAAATCGATAAATATCTTGCATATCCCATCTTAACAAATTTAGTTCAATCGTTTTCCACTCAAACACCTTACCATTCTTACACCTACCAGACGAACACGGAAACTCTTTATCATTATGACATCTCTTTGCGTATTTCACAAATTCATTAGCACCTCTGCGAAACACATCACCCGTTCTATTTATCTCACCCATCCACTCTTTGTATTTCGGATATCCCATCATAGCTACCACAACTAATCACATATTAAAGGTAAGAAGCATTTATAGTATGTTTCATTTAATTATGCCTTATTTATATTCGATTTTTAAATTTCAAATTCAATTTATAATAGAAATTCCTATTTCCTCCATCTCCTCTAGGGGTTAGTGGTCCTATCCCATTCAAGACCGCATATTTATGTAATATACTTAACAGCTCATGCAAATTGTTACGATTTGAGAAAAATTCGGCAGCATATCCCCGTAGTTCTCCAAGTACACGTTGTAGATTGGCAAATGTGAGTGTTATTTCAATTGATCAATTAAAATAACAGTTACACTTGTCAATCTAGTATGTACCCATAGAATATTAGGATATGACAGCAGAACTTCCTCCAAAAGTAACAAATTTAAGCCGCTAAGAATATTATTATACAGAAATTATGCAGTCCCAAACTGTCCAAACGGGACACTTCGAGAGATCTCATTACAGTGGTAATGACTCTCGAACGGGTCTAAGGGCAATTGAATGCGTATGCATAAGAACTAGAAGGCTAGTATCTATGCGCACTATATGTAATTTCAAGTATGTTTCATTTAATTATCATACTATATATATACATAGTTCGTTGTACAAAGTAAGTTTCAAAACAAAATTGAAAAATCCCACCCCTATATTGACAATAATCCAGTGGTCATGCCACTTTTAAAATTAACCAACCCAACATCGATCCATTATAATCCAACCGCAATGGCAACAAAAAATGTGTATCCCGTACTCCTTCTAATTCATGTACTCAATTAATTCTTTTCATCAATTAAACTAACAATTAAATTATACAATTATTAATTTACTAATTTATAATAAGGGGCACTCTTACTAAAAATTTAATCAATAAATTCTTTTACAAGGGCACTACAATATGAGGGGAAATATCTAATAAACCATTAAAAATATAATTAAAAAAATACACACAAGCATATATACACACCCCCTGCTCCCCATGCCCACCCCCTCCCCATGCCCCCCCACCACACACGCAGACACACACACACACGTATATATACACACACATATGCACATTTACACACACACACACACACAAATATATACACACACGCACACACGCACATATATAACCCCCAACCCTGCCCCCTCCCCCCCCCCCCCAAGCATATATACACCACACACACACACACGCATATTTACACACGCACATATACATATACATATACATACACATATACATATACATATACAAAAATGGAGGATAAGTAGAGAGAAAACATACCAAAATTGTAGAGAGAGAGAGTGTGTGAAGTCGCTAGAGAGAGAGAGAGAAATGGAGGGAATTAGAATCGGTGGGAAAAAAGAAGAGGGAGGGATTTTTTACTGATAAAATTGTCACGGACGTGTCTGTGGTCATCCCCTATCCTCGCGGCGGGAAGGTAGAGTGAGGATCCCAGGTCCCACGTGTCCCTCTTGAGAGCTCTTCGGCCGGCGTCGTTGATGAGGTGAAAAATGTAGAGAGATGGAGTCGCAGTCTATTTTACTCAAAACAGGCAAAAGAAAGGGAACCATCTCGAAGGACAACATCCAAAGACATACTGATGCATACGAAACCAAAATGATTCGAAGGGTCCGGAGGCTAAGTTACGAAATGGGAAAGTATTAGGCACCCATTCCGCCCTTACGATCTCTCATGGGTTTTTGCTATTTTCCTTTATTTTCCCCATGATATGTGTGCATGTGTATATATATAGTGGAGATAGGAATCCTAGACTTATATCATGGAAGAGATAAAGCGAGTCAACCGTAGGAAGGTTCATAAAAATAATATTATAAAATAGGATTTATGCGATTATCCTTGCGTTGATCGTTATAATGGAACGGTAATGTATGTGGAATAATACGCCACTAAGAACAAATATATACATATAAGTATATGTAATCTAAGAGAGTTGAGTTTAGAGAAAATTGAAAACGAGAGAAAAGTGAGAATTGGACTCGAGTTTCGAGTTTTACCCCGAGACACCTATGTAGCCTATAGAGGCATCAAAGTCCACGTAGTTAGCATGCAAACAAGGGGGTGGGATTTATCCTATAAATCCAATCGGGTACTTCTCTTATTTGTGTGTGTGTGTGTAAAAAAGTGTTTTAGTTGTGAGAAAAGTGTAAGAAAATTATGAGAATTCCCGTTTGGAATTTATGAGCAAACCCTTTTTTTCTTATTTTTTGGGTTTTTATTTGTATGAAAATAATATTTGTGCAATAATACTAAATAAAAAGCATATTAGGATATTTGAGACGAGAACATAAAAGTGCTAAGTAATAAAACAAGTTAATGCGAATTTATGAGAATTTAAGGAGAGAATTGAGAAAATTGGACCTTCTTGAAGATCTTGAGCTTGATCTTGAATGTTGGAGAGCATCCCTTGCACTTGGATGATCATGGAGGGTAGTAAATTCACCAATTTTGATGAAAAGGATGATGAAAAGTGAAGGTTGGAAAGGGATTTGGATGTGAAAATCACGCTGACTTCGAGAGAGCTATTCTAGATTTGCTGAGAGTGATGTCTATCAGATCTGGGCTCCCCTTTGCAATGAGGCCATGCCCTAATTTTTATAGGCCCAGGGAATTGCCTATTGTCATAGCCCTGGTACTGCCTATCGACATGTGTGTTTAGACACACTGCCGATAGGCAGGGTCTGGGACCTGCCGTTTGGCAGTGTCTTTCAGGCCTTTTCGAAAAATCAGTCGCAAAGTGCAAACCATTGGAAAGGTAATTCATAGACCTTCGAAATTCCTTTGGAGTGTTCCCTGGTTTAGGGGTTGACTTCGGGTCAAATGTGGCTCAAAAGCGCTCATCAGTCTTTTCGATGGGAAAACTTCGGATGCAAACGGATCGTTCGTCCGCATGGTAAGTCAGAATCGCGCACTGAGTGGACTGTTGGAAAGGTTGGGAGATTTACTTCGACATTCCAAAGAGTTTAACCCGGTTTGGGGAGTTGAGTTTGGTCAACCAAGAACTGGAAGCATTCGGTGACCTCCTGAAGTAAAACGGATCGTTCGTCCGTACCATAAGTCAGAATCTCACACGGGGGACCATTGGAAATGGGATTCAGTTACCTTTGAAGATTCATTCAGTCTCGGTTTAGCTGAAGGGTTTACTTAGGTCAAACGGAGCCCGGGAGCGCCTAGTGGCTTCCTGATCCAGTTTCGGGGAAAACGGGTCGTTCGTCCGTATGGTAAGTCAGAATTGCGCACAGGATGGACCGTTGGAAAGGGGATTTAGTGACCATTACAGATTCATTTAGCCTTGGTTGAGCCGAAGAGTTTGACATTTTGGTCAAACAAAGCTTGGGAGCACCCGGTGGCCTCTAGATCGATACTCGAGGTATGACCTAGATTTATGGTGTTGAAGGGAGGTGCTTGGGACTTAAGGGGAGTTTAAAGGGTAACAGAATGAGGTGTTTATAGAGCCCCTAGACGGGTGAGTTTGGAATAAATGATAGCTATCGAATAGACACCGCATAATGCCTTTTGAAAGAGGATGACCAATTCAGAGGGTTGAGGCCGATTATGAGGACCTAAGGAATAAGGATAACCAATTCGAAGGGTCAAGGTTGATTCTGAAGACCTAAGGAGCATGATGGGGATGGCCAATTCTGTAGGTCGAGGTCGATTAAGGAAAAAGGATGACGAATTATGTGGGTCGAAGCTAATTTTGCGGCCTTAAGTAGGGATGACCAATTCTGTGGGTCGAAGCCAATTCTGCGGGCTTAAGGAAATATGGATGATCAATTCTGTGGGTCAAAGCTAATTCTACGGGCTTAAGTAGGGATGACCAATTCTATGGGTCGAAGCCAATTCTGCAGGCTTAAGTTGAGGTGACCAATTCTGCGGACTTCTGCCACGAAATGCAACCCGTTATCTGACACTAACTCGTGAGGGACCCCATATCGACAGATGATGCTTTTCTTAATGAATTTAGCCACTTTTTTGGCATTCAGCACTGCGTATGACTCAGCTTCGACCCATTTAGTGAAGTAATCAATGGTGGCTAGGATGAACTCATGCCCATTATAAGCCTTCAGTGTAACCCTCCCTATGATGTCGATTCCCCAGGTGGAGAACGGTCAGGGAGAGGTCATATTGTATAATTCTCATGGAGGCAGGTGCTGAAGATTACAGAACTATTGGCATTTGAGGCATCTCCGAACATAGGCGGTTCAATCATGGGTCATGGTGGTCTAGTAGTATCCTTGTTGGATGATTTTTTTGGCCAATCATGTGATCGTTCATGTGGGGTCCGCATTCCTCGCTGTGGATTTTCTGCATTATCTTTTTAATGTCAGCCTCTATGATATAGTACAGACGAGTTCCATCGAAGTTCCTTTTGAGTAGTGATTTGTGACATATGATGTACTAGGCGGCCAGTCTTCGAAGGGTTGCTCGGTCTTTCTTGTTGGAACCCTCGGGATACCTACTATGCTTTAGGAGGTGTCAAATATCATAGTACCAGTAATTGGCTAGTTCAGGATCTTTTGTGGTGATGAGCTCAATGTGGTAGAAGTGGGTTGGTTCGTCTTGTGCTTGAATCTGGAAGGGGGTCATTATTATTCCTTCGGGCATGTCGACCACGGAGGCCAAGGTAGCAAGGGCATCGTCTAGGTTATTCTTTTCTAGTGGTAGGTAGTGGAAGGTAATATTTTGGAATTGGGAGGCTAGTTTTTTAAGTGGGCATGGAAGGTTTGGAGCTTCTAGTCCTTGACTCTCCACTTTCTGTGCACTTAACCGATGATGAGGGCGGAATCCCCGTAGACATCCATACATTGAATGCCTTTCTTTAGAGCAACCTTGAGGCCTACCGTGCATGCCTCGTATTTAGTCATGTTGTTGGTGAAAGGGAAATCCAATTTGATGGCGATGGGAGTGTGGGAGTCATCTGGGGAAATTAGAAGTATCCCAATGCCATATCCCTTTTTATTAGCAGCGCCATCAAAGAACATTTTCCATTGAAGGTCATCTCGAGCAGTGTAGAGGAAATTTTCATTTGGGAATTCGGAGACCCAGACATCAGTTTCTTCTATAGGGTAGTCAGGGAGGTAACCCGAGATGGCTCTTTCTTTCATAGCTTTCTATATGACGTACATGATATCAAACTCGGCTAAGAGCATCTGCCATCGAGCCATTCGATTGGATAAGGCGGGTTTTTAAGCAGGTACTTGATGGGGTCCATTAGGGATATAAGTTTGATGGGAAAGGTGAGCATGTAGTGTCACAAATTTTGGGTGACCTAGACAAGCGCGACACATGCCTTTTCTAAAGTAGTGTAGTTGACTTCGTATCCTGCTAATTTGTGACTGACATAATAGATGGTTCTTTCTTTGAGGTAATCTTCAAGGTATTGGACTAGCTCTTTCCTTAAGGGTGTCGGGCTCTTGAGGAATGGGAAATTGGTTTCGTTGCATCTCCCGGACCTCAGTCTGAAGGTTGTCAATCTTGGACACAAGCTGAGCTAGGACTGTCGTCAGATCTGGCTTCACAACGGGTACTTAATCTGTGTTCTCCATGGAAAGCGAATGGATTCCAGACTCGAATGATGTAATAGGGGAACGGACGGAACTCCGGGGTGATTTAACTGAAGATCAAAGCTAATAAGGAGTCAGGCCAAGGGCGTGCGATCGACCTGAGAAGGCGTAAAATGAGATTTATTTTGAGAATAAAGAGATGAAAAATATTTTTGACATTTTTTTTTTCTTTTGAGATTGGAAGACAAAATATTTTTGGGCTTTTAAAGAGAGGAGAAATGTTTTTGGATTTTTGATAGAGAAAATGGAAATGTTTTTTGTGGATTTTTTTAGACGATCTCAGCATGATTATTATGATTATTATTGTTGATGTAAAAAACTAGATCGCTCTAATTATTCAATCACAGATAAATAAATAAATAAGACAAAATTTTTTAAAGTGGTTCGGCTAGGAATAAAGCCTACGTCCACTGTTATGTTATTGCTGAGTGTTTGCAGAATTCTTGATTACAAGTTCTCTCAAGAAATTCCGGTCCCTTTGAACGAGGGAGATACAATGTATTTATAGCCCTGAGGCTTACATATGAAAGGGTGGTACATTAAATGATATACATATGAAAGGGCCTTGAGGCTATCATCTGAAAGGGTGATACATTAAATGATATACATATGAAAGGGTAACTCATTTAATGCTCTTCAAGCGTGTGCGTCAAGATGATAAGCAGTCAATGAACAGTTTGAACTGTTGGTTATCTGGCAATCAATGCTGTGGCCGAGATGCAGCTCGGACCGCCTTAGTTGCTCGTCGTCCCTTAGTTCCTCGGAGAGGGCTGTTCCTCGGAGCATGTGAGTTCCTCGGAGAGGTCTGTTCCTCGGATCATGTGAGTTCCTCGGAGCGAACATAACTTGGTCGGGGAAATGAACTTCCTCGTTGCTATTGTGCCACGTAGATTGACACGTGTCTTCATATTATTCGTCCATATCAGCATATTAATTTTGGTATCAACAGAAGCCCCCAATGCTTCATGCTTGATGGTTTACTTGAAAGGATGGAGTATTTTATTTTGCAGTGTTGCTCGGTGCTCGTGAAATTCTTGATCTACCTTCTTGATTTGTTCAACATAAAGTGCATTATCTTCTGGACGACATATGATGCCGCTTGTAGCTTGTCATAATCTTCAAGTATGTTGATTGGTTTGCTAACCGACCTACTGCCTCCTGTGAGCTAGTGGTGGACTTCGAAACATTTTCATATAACTTCTTCTTCAATATTGGTCGGGATAGTAGTAGTAAAGATCTCAGTACTGTAGATGTTGATTTTGATTTCTACCTCTGCTCGGGGACGATCAAGAGATTCTCGGGGACGGGCAAGAGCTACTCGGGGACGAGCAAGAGTTGCTCGGACAGACCATCTGTGATGAACATCAGAATGCTGAAATATCTTAACTTCATAAAACTCCCATTATGCTTTGGATGATCTTCCTGCTGGCGAGGAACCTGTTTCTAAAGCAGAGGGAGAGAAAACCAATAGAATAGGAATCTCAATGTAATAGTTAGTACACAATTTAATATCAATGTAATAAATTTGCGTAATTCATTTTGAATTCAGTGAAAGAATTTCATTTTTGTTCACAAATTTGAATTTGCTATTGTTTTGTAAATATCAAACACTTTATTATTTGTGCTTGCATAACAATATTGTATGGTTCATCGACCAAAAAAGTTACAAGTATTAGAAATGTTGCTCGATCACTTAATAATAAAGTAATGAGTATAAAAATTGTTTAAAATTTATCCAACCAACCAAGGTTGTTAAATTATGCTTGTCGACCAACTACAGTTGGTGGGTTTTTATCCCCGACCATCCATACTTGGTTCTATTTGAAATATTTTCTCCTCGTCGACCAACTACAGTTAGTGGGTTTTTAACCCCGACCAACTATACTTGGTTCAGTTTGGAATATTTTGTTCTTCGAGGAACTTTTTGTAATAATCTTACCTCCCGACCAACATAAGTTGCAATGTGAGAGTATATTTTTATCTTACCAACTGTAATTGATCATGCTGGTGTACACCTCTTAACCAAAGGAGTAGTAGTGGTTCTTTCGAACTATATGTCCACTAGATATCTTACCAACCGTAGTTGGTCACACTAGTGTCGTCTCCTAACCAAAGGAGTATTTTTTGGCTCATACGAGCTGTCCACTAGATATCTTACCAACCATAGTTGGTCACACTAGTGTCGCCTCCTAACCAAAGGAGTATTTTTTTGCTCATACGAGCTGTCCACTAGATATCTTACCAACCGTAGTTGGTCACACTAGTGTCGCCTCCTAATCAAATGAGTATTTTTTGGCTCATACGAGCTGTCCACTAGATATCTTACCAACCGTAGTTGGTCACACTAGTGTCGCCTCCTAACCAAAGGAGTATTTTTTGGCTCATACGAGCTGTCCACTAGATATCTTACCAACCGTAGTTGGTCACACTAGTGTCGCCTCCTAACCAAAGGAGTATTTTTTGGTTCTCGCCCTTTTATTAACCGGAGTTGATCGTGGGTCTGAACTATAGTCTTCTTCTTGTTATCAAGCAGCGTAGTGTACAACACTAGTATTCCCCGAAAAACTTTCAACAGAAAGACATTGGTGAAACATCCTCGTTTTATTCATAATGAAGGAAGTGCTTTACATTTTACATTACTGATAATACTTGCGCAGGTGTTCAGCATTCCATGCATTCTTAAATTCCTCTCCTTCTAGAGTTGCTATTTTGTAAGTTCCTGGTCGAACAACTTCCACAACTCGATAAGGTCCATGCCAGTTTGCTTCGAGTTTATTGTGCTTCTGAATGACCTTCTTCAGCACATAATCTCCCTCCTTTAGATCGCATTTCTTCACCCTTTTGTTGTAGTTCGTTGTTGATAAGCAGCATTTCTGATGGATGCCTCTTCTCTAACCTCCTCGAGCATATCCAAATCCAATCTTCTCATTAAATCGCTGATTGAGGAATTAAAATTCAGCACTCTATGTGTTGGGAGACCCAACTCGGCAGGTATTACAGCCTCACTTCCAAATGCTAACATGTATGGTGATTCTCCTGTTGCTGCTCGGGGAGTTATTCGGTAAGCCCACAATACTGATTGCAGCTCATTAATCCAATTAGCTTTAGCTTCACTTAGCCTTTTCTTCAAACCATTTAACAGCGTTCTATTTGTTACCTCAATTTGCCCATTGCTTTGAGGATGCCCTGGTGCTGAATGGGTCTTCAGTATATTTGATTGTTGACAATAGGCAGCAAACTCTTCATTGTCAAATTGTGTTCCATGATCTGTGATGAAGGCATGAGGGAGACCATATCGACAGATGATATTCTTCCAAACAAACTGGTATACCTTCTCGTACGTCATATCGATAAGCGGCTCAGCTTCCACCCATTTAGTAAAATAATCCACTGCAACGACGAGGTATTTAAATCTTCCTCGGGTGGTCGGCAGTGGTCCAACCAAATCAATTCCCCACATGGCAAATGACCAAGGGGAAGTTATTAGTGTCAGCAATGCTTGTGGAGTTCGTCGGATGGAGGAAAATCGTTGGCACTTGTCGCATTTCTTAGCATAGGCTATACAATCAGCCCTCATCGTTGGCCAGTAGTATCCTTGAGTCATTACCCTCTGCAAAAGTGTTCGACCTGCTACATGAGCTCCACAAGACCCTTCATGGATCTCTTCAATCAACGCTTGCACCTCGGAGGGATGTACACATCTCTGCAAACCTGCCATAACTCCTCGTCTATACAAAATACCATTAGTTAGCACATACCGAGCAGCTTTATACTTCAATTTCTTGGCAGCGAGCTTATCTTCCGGCAATCCTCCCTCTTCAATATATACCCTGATGGGATCCATCCAAGATGGTCCTAAATCAAGGGCAATAACATTCATCGTCAAGTTTTCATCTATGCTCTGACTTTCCAGTACTTCAATCGGTATTGTTCTTCGTAGCTCAGTGCGCGTAGCTGACGCTAATCGGGCCAATGCGTCTGCTCTAGCATTCTCCATCCTCGGTATTCTCACCAATTGAACGGCATCAAACTCTGTTAGTAACTCCATCACTTTTGCATGGTACTTCACCATTAATTCTCCTTTAACTGCATATATTCCCATTATTTGATTCACAATTAACTGAGAATCACTGAATACAATTACTTGTCGTGCTTCCATAACTTTCGCCAAATGAAAACCTGCTATCATGGCTTCATATTCAGCCTCATTATTAGAGGCTTTGAATTGAAATCTCAAGGCATACTCCATGTCAATATCATCTGGGGTGTTTAAAACAATCCCTGCTCCACTACCAGCTGTGCAAGATGATCCATCCACATACAATCGCCTTGTAAGTAACTTGTCTTCAAATTTCTTATCTGACAGAGCTCCTCGGTAGAATATCTGCTGTTTTCTTTCATCATCCCCTGGTATTTTTCGTTCTTCGTCAACCATCTCTTTTCGTTCTTCCTCCAACCGGAGCTGGTCCGAGTTTGAAATTGATGATCCATCTACTTCCATAAGCCCTTTTACCAATCGGAGTTGGTCTGGATTTATGTTTTTTTATCCTGTAGCATCCACAGGTTGGTCAACGAGCAGCTTTTGTTCCTCGGGGGCATCAGGATATGTAAACTCTGCTATAAAATCTGCTACAGCCTGCCCTTTCAATGATGATCTGGGCTCATACACAATATCATATTCGACGAGTTCTACTGCCCAGTACATCAGTCTTCCTGACTTTTCTGGCTTGTGGAGGGCTTGTCTCAATGGCATATCGGTATAAACGATGATGGTATGGGCCTGGAAATACGGCCTCATTCTTCTACTTGCTTCAATTAATGCTAATGCCAATTTCTCCAGCCTTGGGTACCTGATTTCTGCACCTCGGAAAGCCTTACTCGTGTAATAGATTGGTTTCTGGACTCCATTCTCCAATCTGATCAATGCTGAACTAACTGCATTCTCTGATACTGCTAGATACAAATATAACTTCTCTCCTGTTATTGGCCTGGACAACAGTGGAGGTGCTCCCAAGTATTTCTTCAAGTCTTGAAAGGCTTTTTCGCAATCCTCATTCCACTCAAAGGTTTTTCGAAGTGTTTTGAAGAATGGTATGCATTTATCAGTTGCTCGGGATACAAATCTGTTGAGCGCTGCAACTCGTCCTGTAAGACTCTGTACTTCTTTCTTTGTCGTCGGGGATCGTAGCCCTATAAGAGCTTTGATCTTATCTGGATTTGCCTCAATACCTCGCTGATTGACGATGTATCCGAGGAACATTCCTTCTCGTACTCCAAAGGTGCACTTCGTCGGGTTAAGCTTCATTTGGTATTTATCCAGTTGATCAAAAGTTTGACTCAAGTCAACTAAATGATCAGCAGCTCTCTTGCTTTTCGTCAGCATGTCGTCGACATAGACTTCCATATTGTAGCTGATTTGTTCGGTAAAAACCTTGTTCATCAGCCGTTGGTATGTTGCTCCTGCATTTTTCAAACCAAAAGGCATAACATTATAACAATAAGTTCCCCTAGGGGTAATAAAAGAAGTACTTTCCCTGTCTTCAGGTTTCATTTTGATCTGGTTGTAGCCAGAGTAAGCATCCATGAAGCTGAGTAACTCATGTCCCGAGGTAGCATCCACTAGTTGATCAATTCTGGGCAATGGAAAATGATCCTTGGGGCATGCCTTATTGAGATCGGTGAAATCAACACACATTCTCCATTTATTGTTCTTCTTCTTTACCATCACCACATTTGCCAACCAGTCTGGATATTTCACACCTTCAATGAATTGGGCTTTCTGGAGCTTCTCGACCTCCTCTTGTATGGCCTGATTCTTCTCGGGACTAAACACTCTTCTTCTCTGCTTTACAGGTTTGATCTCCTTATTCACATTGAGTTCGTGACATAAGAAATTGGGATCTATTCCAGGCATGTCTTCATGACTCCACGCGAAAGTTTTCTTCCTGTTTCTCAAGAAAGTTATCAACTCCTGTTTTATTGAAACATCCAACGACGAACCTATCCGGGTTATTCGTTCAGGGTACTCATCGTCCAAAATAACATTTTCTGTAGATTCCACTGCCTGTCCTTTTACAAGTTGGGTTTCATCTCTGGGATCAAGGGTTTCAATCTCTGTGTCTTCTTCCACCTGGTAGGTAGTACTCTTTTACCTTGACTCCTCAAGCTCCTCTTGCTCGGCAGACGAATAATAACATTCTCGAGCTACTTTTTGATCACCTTTCACAACTCCTACTCCAAAGTTTGTTGGGAATTTTAAGCACTGATGTACTGTAGATGGAACTGCTTCGAATTTCTTCAAACCAACTCTTCCCATGATGATGTTGTAGGCTGATTGCACATTCTTATCCATCACGAAGAAACGTATTCTTTCTGTTCGACAAGCAGGCCAGGTTCCAATGAATATATCCAACTTGATCGTCCCAAGTGGAAATACTCTCTCGCCAGCAAAACCCAGAAGGGGTCTATGATAAGGCTCCAATTGAGATAATTTCAAATTCAAGCTATCAAAGCATGAATAGTACATGATGTCCGCTGAACTACCATTGTCTACTAACACCCTTGAAATCACCACCTCCTTCATCCTCATTATTATCACCAAAGGATCGTCATGAGGGTAAAGAACACCTGCCAAGTCGTTTTTTGAAAAACCAATAACTAGCTTCTCTTTGTTTACCTTCCTCGGACGATCATCCTCGGACAGATTTATTCGTTGAATATATGAACAAGCTTGAGCCTCTCCAAGGTAAGCTTTTCTTTCTGCAGTAAGGTCTCCTCCTCCTGCATCTCCTCCTGTAATGACATTACAATCAAATGATCCAAAGCATATAGAAAATACCTCTCTTTCTGGTTGTCTTGGCTTCTTAGGAAGATCGGGGTCATCTTCTGGATCCTCTTCATAGTTTCTCTTCTTTTTCTCCTCTATCCGACGAGGAGATCTATACCTCTCTCTAGATCGTTCGTTATCTTTTCTTTCACCTCTGCGATCTACATACTTTGACAGCTTTCCTCTTCGGATGAGCGTTTCAATCTCGTTCTGAAGAGCTATGCAATTTTTAGTCGTATGGCCATGATCTTTGTGGAACTCGCAGTACTTGGATTTATTCCTCAAATCAGGATTTGTCATCAGTTTCTCTGGCCATTTGATTCCTTCGCTATTCTTGATTTCTTCCAAAACATGATTAATACTCATTTTTAATGGAGTATAATTGTCGTACATCTTCAGGACTTCCCATGATGTCCTATTATTCCTAGAGTGCTTGTCACCACCATTACCTTTTTGCTCTTTCTTCTTCGATTTGTTGACCTCTACCTTGGTTTCTTTATCCATATTCTTCTTCGCAGCCATCGCTTCCTCGGCGTTCATGATTTTGGCCGCTTTTGACATCAACTCTGACATAGTTTTAGGCGGATCTTTGGCCAAAGTATAATACAACTTATTAGGCAACAAACCACTCATCAAAGCAGTGATTGCTGTCTTTTCTTCATAATCTATGACCTCCAACTTCTCGTTATTGAAACGAGTTATGTAATCTCTAGTACTTTCACCAGACTTTTGTCTAACACTTAACAAGTGTGCTACTCTTTTTACTGGCTTTGCTCCAAAACAAAAATTACCAATAAACAGCTCGGCTAACTGAAAGAAAGTTGAAATCTTACCCCGAGGAAGGTTGTTGTACCATATCTGGGCAGGTCCGGTAAGAGTTCCTGAGAATGCTCTACATCTCATCTCGTCGGGGACAACATAGATGTCGGCTGCAGCTTGATATTGCTCTATGTGAAGAACAGGATCAGTCTTTCCATCATATTTGGGAGTCACTACAGGTGCTTTGAACTTTGATGGTGTAGGAAAATCCACAATGGCTTGTACAAAAGGTGTTCCTCGAACAAAAGTTCATTGTAGAGGATTCTTTGCTTTAGCCATTTCTCCCAATTTATCCTCCAATCGTTGGAGAGATCCTTTCCACGCTTCATTTCCTTCCTCGGGCCTATTGGTTCGAGCAATTTATCGTTCTGAAGTAGCTTCCTGAGATTTATCTCGACGAGTAGCTGGTCGTGATTGTGCTGATCCTTCTCTCAAACCTGATGGTGGCCGCAAACTTCTCGATGGAGCTCTAGGTGGACTCATATTTCTCCTTGGTCCTAATCGACTGAAAGGAGACACCCTGCTTAATCTTTCTAAAGCTCTAGTTCTCTCCGGAGAGAGAGTGATACGTTGATCTGTATCCGTGGCCCGTATTGATGAAGTTCGCCCAAGTTGATAAGAAGAATCATTAGATTCCTCATTACGATATGACACAGTACGTCTGGATCGTGAATGAGTTTGCCTCTGACCACTTTGCTGTCCTGATCGTGCAGGTGCAGTACCACCATTTAGGGTTTGTAGGAGTTGCCTCATTGTGTCTTGCATGGTGGTTTGCCCTTGAGCCAGATTCGTCATGATTTCGGCCAGATCTGGAGGTGCAGAGGGATTTGGGGGATTTCCAGCATTTCCAGCGTTTCTATTGCTGGATTCTGGATTATCCGCCATTGATGACAAATGATTTGTTATGAAAAACGATAATAGCAGTCGTTTCCCACAGACAGCGCCAATCTGTTGATGTAAAAAACTAGATCGCTCTAATTATTCAATCACAGATAAATAAATAAGATAAAATTTTTTAAAGTGGTTCGGCTAGGAATAAAGCCTACGTCCACTGTTATGTTATTGCTGAGTGTTTGCAGAATTCTTGATTACAAGTTCTCTCAAGAAATTCCGGTCCCTTTGAATGAGGGAGATACAATGTATTTATAGCCCTGAGGCTTACATATGAAAGGGTGGTACATTAAATGATATACATATGAAAGGGCCTTGAGGCTATCATCTGAAAGGGTGATACATTAAATGATATACATATGAAAGGGTAACTCATTTAATGCTCTTCAAGCGTGTGCGTCAAGATGATAAGCAGTCAATGAACAGTTTGAACTGTTGGTTATCTGGCAATCAATGCTGTGGCCGAGATGCAGCTCGGACCGCCTTAGTTGCTCGTCGTCCCTTAGTTCCTCGGAGAGGGCTGTTCCTCGGAGCATGTGAGTTCCTCGGAGAGGTCTGTTCCTCGGATCATGTGAGTTCCTCGGAGCGAACATAACTTGGTCGGGGAAATGAACTTCCTCGTTGCTATTGTGCCACTTAGATTGACACGTGTCTTCATATTATTCGTCCATATCAGCATATTAATTTTGGTATCAACAATTATGTTCTCACTGGTATTAAATTCTCCTAAATGAAAAATGAAATGCCGGATGAGACCCGAGCCTGGAAAAGTTGGGTTTGTAACATATGCAAAGTTATGGTTGGACTTGTTACCAGGCTCACGGGCAGGGTCCCGTTTTAAAAATGAGCAAAAATTTGGGCGGGGGACAGACCCAGAGTTTCGGGTTGAAACTGGCAATCTAATATGTGTGTCCTAGGCTTGACACCTATATGCGGGTATGCAGTTGGTTGGGTGAATCGAAAAGGGTTCCCCCCTTTGGCGCGACTATCACGATATACGTCTTGGTGTTGCGAGAAATCGGTACGTATGGACAAGCCATTTGATATACCTGAGTGTACGTGAATTGCCTCACCATATACCTCATGGGGATGGTACGTGTGAGAGCGAATTTGATATACTCGGAGTATGTGAACGAGTTCCCTGCGATATACCTCACATCATGACTTCGGTCAAGCGATACGATGCGGGGGAACCGTTCAATATATGTCGAAGATACTTGGCCAATGGAAGGTGAGAGTAATATCGCTTAGGCTAACTGCGCCTTGCCGCACCAGTGCCCATCACGAAGTGACCCTCCATTTACGGGACAAAATTTGGTCAATAATAATTCTCTTTGGTGATGTCGTGTGAATCATGCATGATCCTCTTATTACTATCTTTCTTGATCATGCCAAATAGGGACAAAGTACAAGTACCAATGGTACACCAAGTATGGATGGGTGATGCGTGCAACATGTGGATATATGTGATCCTAGGTGCACGTGGTGCGAAGTGTACATGGAGAATTTTCTACAAGTGCGTGAATAGAGGCATAATTAAGGGGGACACATGGAAATGGGGAACATGCAAAAATGGGTAAAAATATAAACAAACATAACACCCATGTATATAGAGTTTAGCACTCAAAATATAGTTCCCCAGCGGAGTAGCCACTGTGGCCATCCACGATCCTCGCGACGGGCAGGTAGAGTGAGGATCCTAGGTCCCGCGGGTCCCTCTAGAAAGCGCTTCGGTCGACGTTGTTAAAGAGGTGAAAATGTAGAGAGATGGAGTCGTCAGTCTATTTTACTCTAAACAGACAAAAGAAAGGGAGCCATCCCGAAGGATAGCATCCAAAGACATACTGATGCATACGAAACCAAAATGATTCGAAAATGGTCCGAAGGCTAAGTTACGAAATGGGAAGGTGTTAGGCACCCATTCCGCCCTTACGATCTCTCATGGGTTTTTGCTATTTTCCTTTATTTTCCCCATGATATGTGTGCATGTGTATATATATAGTGGAGATAGGAATCCTCGACTTATATCATGGAAGAGATAAAGCGAGTCAACCGTAGGAAGGTTCATAAAAATAATATTATAAAATAGGATTTACGCGATTATCCTTGCGTTGATCGTTATAATGGAACGGTAACGTATGTGGAATAATACGCCACTAAGAACAAATATATACATATAAGTATATGTAATCTAAGAGAGTTGAGTTTAGAGAAAATAGAAAACGAGAGAAAAGTGAGAATTGGACTCGAGTCTCGGGTTTTACCCCGAGACGCCTATGTAGCCTATAGAGGCATCAAAGTCCACGTAGTTAGCATGCAAACAAGGGGGTGGGATTTATCCTATAAATCCAATCGGGTACTTCTCTTATTTGTGTGTGTGTGTGTAAAAAAGTGTTTTAGTTGTGAGAAAAGTGTAAGAAAATTATGAGAATTCTCGTTTGGAATTTATGAGCAAACCCTCTATTTCTTATTTTTTGGGTTTTTATTTGTATGAAAATAAGATTTGTGCAATAATACTAAATAAAAATTATATTAGGATATGTGAGATGAGAACATAAAAGTGCTAAGTAATAAAACAAGTTAATGCGAATTTATGAGAATTTAAGGAGAGAATTGAGAAAATTGGACCTTCTTGAATGTTGCTACCACAATGTGAACATGTGTAGACACGAGGAATGGTACCTATGGGTTGACCTTTTCTAACGTCCTTGGATTTTGTTGAATGTCTAAAACAAACAATGGTTTTGGCTTTGACACTCGAAGCATGAGAACAAGACTAACCATAACCATTACTACACAAACTACTCGAGTCTTTTAAATCATTTTTTAACTTCAAAATTTTAGACTCAAGCAAAGACTTACGCTCTTCCAATTTTAGGGATGCCGTTTTCAAATTTTTAACAATTCCTAAAAGGTTATCACACTCACCTTCAATAAAATCCAATGTTTCCCTTAAAGTCTTCTTATGTGCCACAAAATCATTAATCAAAACATTTTCATCATCTTTAGCACAAACACAAATCCTAGAATTTTTCAAGTCCTCCAATTATTTTTAAAAAAATAGGACTCTATCATCACTCTACTTTTTGGCCACTTATAAAGATTTAAAGTCATCATATAAATCACCAAACTCCTCACGAACAATATATCTATGATTTTGAACCGTTTGCAAAAGTTTCAAAACATTTTTAAAACGATTTTCAAGAAATTCAATTTTTTCGGCAAATGTCAAATTCAAATGAGAATCCATTGAGGAAAAAAACAAAAACACAAGAGCAATGAGAAAACAACGATCCAAAAAGTAGGTAAACAATCATAACGCACAATCATAACGCACTATTCTTCGAAAAACTCTAAGGAACAACAATGATCCTCGCAAGAATCACATGAACGCAGTCCTCTGAATTAGCCTAAGCCTTCGTCTTCATCACTGAATCCCCGCAAGTATCACATGTCAGGAATGGAGTTCCTCTCCACCAAGGTGTATTCAAGAGATATAAAATGTCATAAGGTTCTAAACTAATTCACAAGAATAATAGTCGATGATGGTTTTTTGGAATTAAAACAGTGTTTAGGGACATAGAACTTTGAATAAATTTTTCTTCTGACATGCAGAAACGTGTTGCCAAAATCTTAATCAAACTGATCCACAAACAGGTTTTTATAGCAAACCTTAAGTCGGCGGGGCGTTCGAACGGTTCGCGCCAGTGACACCCATTATTTTTTATTTATTTATATTAAACTTTCATTTTCTGATTATTTTTTATTAAAATTAAAATTAAAATTATTTGTTGAATATGGATCCGGGAACGTGGGTCCGCCCCAGCGGCACTAACCAATCGCGATGTCAATTGCGTTGATGATGTGGGTCCACGCCGGCGGCACTAACCAATCGCGACACGTCATTTCAGTGAGTCTGCCCCGACAAATATTTTCTTATTTTTAAAGGTCCGAGCCAGCGTCACTCCCCCTCCAATATTATCTTATGCATGTCATTGACGTGTCGTGATTGGTTCGTTTTGAAGGGTCCTATGGTGTGGGTCCCGCCAAAGCTCAAAAATGAATCCATACAGATGCGACACGTCAGATTTGTGTGTCGTTGATTTTAATTTTTTTTAATAAAATCATTTTATAAACCGTTTACAAAAATAGTTAAAAACTATTTTTTTTATTAATAGAAAACTGATTTTTTGTATATAAAAAACTGTTTTTAAAAATAAAAGAATAAAAAGCTTAAAAAAAGGGGGGGGGGGGAGGGGAAGGGAATCCGGTAAAATGCCGGTAAGCATATCAGTACTCTAAATTTGCTGGATGGTTGATTGATTTGAATTTTAGTTCTGGGGGTAGTGCCCCCTTCAGCAAAGATGGACATCATTGCTATGTAGCACCATTGCCCGATGGCGAGACTCTGGCGCGCAAATCGTACACCGATCAAACATGCCTTCCAACTAATAAGCCACCTACTTCATAATACTTATCTTATTTTGGGAATTCACCCAAATAAAGTAGTTATAATAAGTTTATTTGTATTTGTAATGAGTGTGGTCACTAGTTAAGATTCTAATGAATAAGTATTGTTAGTACATTTTAAATGAATTAATAATTTGTATTGAGCTTAATTTATTATTTTTGTAGATCATTTTATATATTCTTGAACACCTTCTAAAGAAGTATTAATAAATAATGTGTACATATGTAAGTGGAAATTCTAATATTAATGACACACAAGCCAAATGAAAATAAAGATGACAAATAATTATTATCGTTTAAAACTGGCTTAGGAAATTTATGCCTTAGCCAACAAATAATTTTTAGTACCCCGGATGAGAGTGAGGCTCCCTTGCCCATTTTTGTGTGTGTTTTTTTGGGTTGAATGTATGTGGGAGAGGAGAGTTTAAAGAGATAGATTAGAGAGAGACGTAAAGCGTAAGGGAGACGTAAGAGTGAGATGTGATTAGTTGTCATATCATTATTATTCATTTTAAATAGGATGAAGTGAAGGGAGAGGAGAGGTAAAACGTTGAGCGGTTCTACATGAACCGCATGTAGAACCGCATAGGGACCGCATTTTTGTCTTTTTTTTATTTACTATTCTTTTGTTTTTAACAGTTATATATATATATATAAATTATTTTTTTTTAAATTAAAAAAGGACTTTTATAAATAAAAATAAAAACAGTTTTTATATAAAAAAAAGGCAGTTTTCTTATTAATAAAATATTTCCGCGGACCCACAATAAAGAAATGATTTTGGTCCGGGAATGTGGGTCCGCGTCAGCTGCCCTAATTAATTGCGATATTTTTTTAAAGAAAATATTGCTTTTAATTAGTGCCACTGGCGCGCACCCACATTCAACAAATGATTTTGGTCCTGGAATGTGAGTCCACGCCTGTGACACTAATTAATCGCAATATTTTTTTTCTTATTCTTTTGTGTTTAACAATTGATATAAAAATAGTTTTTTATATAAAAAAAATAGTTTTTCATACCGAAAAACAGTTTTTTCATATAGAAAAACAGTTTTTTCTATTAACATAAAAAATTAATTTTTTTATTGAAAGTAAATTTTTAATAAAGTTAATATTTTTTTTATAAATAAAAAAAATTATGTTTTTGACCTAATATTGCGATTGATTAGTGCCACTGGCGCTGACCCATAAAATATCGCGATTGCTAAAAGGGAACTGGGGAAGGTGAAATGTGATTAGTTATCATATCATTATTCATTTTAAATAGGATCAAGTGAAGGGAGAGATGGGGTTTATTATATTGGTTACGTAGGGACCATGAAAAGGTATTAAAACGTTGACAAAATTTAATTTTAGAAAATTAACTCCTTTATCATAATTTTAATTGTTTTTTTTTTTAAATGGATCATTGTACAAAAAGTCTGTGTATATATTTTTCACTGAAATTTATTTCAAGTTTTCGATTAGTTTTGTTTCAAAAAATTTCTCAGTCACAAAGACTTTTTTTTCTCTTATTCTAAACCATAAGAAAAAACATAATCAAATTATAAATGAAAAAATAAGGCAAAATAAGTGCAAAATGTAAATAGCTCATACGGACTAAAAATTAATTATCTATTTCAATTTTCTCTATAATAAGTAATTCTCTTTCTTAATATATATTCTCGGATTGGGCTGAGACAGAGAAAGTCACCCCTCTATAACTTCAAGAATAAAAAATTAAGCATATCTAAAACAAATTGTTAATTGAAAATTTTGTCACTAAATTAGTCTATATCCACTACTATGAAATTAGCATGTTATGGGTGTATTACTTAGACCTGGCAAAATGAACCGAGACGAAGTTATAAGTTAATAAGCGGACCCTTAAAGATTTTGGATCATATAAGTGTCAAGTCGATAAAACACGATACTTAAAAGGGTCGGGTTAGTGTTGACCCCCTTCACCCGTTAATACCCGATAAGATTCGTTATGACCCATTATTGTTAGGACTTAATTTAGTAATGTTAATTAATTAATGGGTCAACTTGGGTTTAATAATAAGAGAATATGTCAACTTATATATAATTCAAAACAACTCGTTATCTTAATGGGTATAAACGAGTGAACACGACACATATAGTAAGATAACGAGTCGGGTTTGAATATGATTTTTTCACGGGATAAAAAAGTCACCCGTTTAGACACGAACTCGAGAAGACTCAAACACGATAAAAATCGACACGAGCAGGACTTGACACGATCCATTGAGCGGTCTAGTATTACTCACCAATTTTCGTTGTGTATGATATATATTGTAAAAATTATTAATATTTGTGTGTTTATGCGTGTGTAAAATTGAGAGTGGTTGTAGGTACATATTTATCTGTTAAAAACACAAGTGCCATCACTTTTTGAAACATATCATAGCAACTCATTCATCAGAATCATATGTAGAATTCACTATCATACTCTCCCAGTAGTCAAAAAATTGGTTCTAAAATAGGAAGTTTATGATGTAGATTTATGCAGCTTTATCCTGTATGGTAAAATAATTAAAGCATATGTAGAATATACAAATTTAAATCAAATTTGCCAATTAGGTTTTAGCCCATTTTGTTCAGTTAGTGCGACTCCACAAAGATACCAGCCACGTAAAGTGAGTCTAAAATTTAGCAATTTTACCTTGGAAAATAGTTAAAATAATTATATTGATTATAAGGTAAACATCTAATCAAAACGTCTCTCCCGCGAACTGCAAACAACATACCTTAAAATCTGACCAAAATTTTGAATGGTAAAAAATTGAATTTTGTAATCGAACTTGATGGAAATGATATCTCCATAGTGTTGAAACGCATGATAGGAACAAATCTCCTAAGGGGATAGAGTTGTAATGTATCAACTAGAAAGATTACACACAAATGTAAAAGATACGAACAAAATTCATATGAATTTATAACCATTATAATAAAGCTACTACACGTGCAAAAGTGCTCGAAATAGGAAAAAATAAAAGTTTCAAGTAAATACGAGGTTCATTTTGTGTGGGCTTCTTTGTAGGATTTGAATTTCATCCTTCACTCTACACGCGCACACACACATATATATAGCCGGGTTCGATAGTTTAAGGGGGTTTAGATATTTTACCTATGATATACACAGTATTCAATTTGGTTCCGGTTGCGTACGATTCAGTTAAGTGTTAAAACATGAACCATATCAAAAAGGTTGCTTTAGAACTAGAACAAAAGCAACAAGGTAAAAAGCAAACGAAGCAAGCCTAATGCACCCGATTTGGTTTGGTTTGGTTTGATTTAGCAGTTTAACCAGTTACGATGAACTCCCCTAATAAAGAGTGAGGGTTATTAAAAATAAATATGCAGAAAGGTGGCATGTGGCGGTTCGGATTTGAGCAGTTAAAAAACATGGTCTGTTTGGGTCAACCCTTCCCCCTTCTCCCATGAGTTGGTTCTCCACCACACTCCCCCTCATGACCAGTTTTTGACCCGCCAATAACTCCCCTCGAACAGGAAGAGTTGTCCATGAAACCCATTTTACCCCGGACAACAAATGATGAGACCTAGTCAGTATTATTGTTTTGGGTGGTTAGCAGGTGAAGTCCTCCTAGTTTACCCATATTGCCGACCCTAGGGGTGTGTACTACTGGAGTGGGTGGGAAAAAATTCATGGAAAAATTTCTTACCCCGAGCAAAATAATATTAATAATAATAATAATATATTCCCATGAGCAATGTGCATTATCAGTTGAAATCTCGACAAATTGGGCAATAAAATGAACCAAAAGTTGACAATCAAACACACCCTTATAGAATAAGTAGACACATTGGACTATTTGTTCACTCTCATGTAGCTGTTATTTCAGCCCATTTAGTTAAGTGTATTGCTCAGACAATCCTAATCAAGCAACCTAAATCCTGCTTGTTTCATCTATTGAATGCAAGTAAGTTTTATTTAAAATAATTATGAAGAGAGATTTATACATCATGTGACAGGCCAATCCCGCTGGCGTGAACCCATTTTAATAAGAAATGTGGTTCCACGTCATCAGAATTGATCAATCACATCTCTAAGACATTGTTTCAGAGACATCAAACTTTTTTCCGTTAATATAGTTTGAGCTATAACCTAAACAAATATTGAAATTGGCCCAATACCATAATTATATGAGAAATGCTGAGGTCGCATACGAAATGTGAAATAGCCACACGAAAAAAAAAGTGCAATATGTATCTCAATTTATTTTAGTTTTTTCAGTTTTCTAGCCCCTACAAAATGGTATCAGATTTTCAGTCTCTCAACCTCTGTTTCTTTTTTTCTTTTTTCTTTTGGTTTCTGTTTTTTGGGTTATGGCTGCATTTTACTATTTTGTTTTGTATTAAAGTATAGGTCTTCAATGTTCTATTTATACCATTATAAATTTAATTTTTGGGATATTTTTGTGGAATGTAATGTATGTATTTGGGATTTTTTATCTTGAATTTATGTGTTAAAATTATTCTTGTGCTATAATGCTGACTGTGCTTAGGGCAGTAAAGTGTAAAAAGTAATGGGAAAAACTATGATGCCAGTACCATTATCATATATTATCCTTTTCCCGCGCACAACATAATACAACAACATATAATGGGACTGGAAGGTACATAGCCTAGCTGTTACTAACACAAATGCCATCACTTTTTGAAACATACTAAACCAGCTCATACAAATAAAATTCACTTTCATATTCCCCAATAATCCAAATAATATTGTAAAAAATGTACTTCTTACTTCTCAACTTTAAAGTTATATATTTATTTTCTAAATCGTCTGAATTAAGAATCCTATTTCAAAAATAGTATGAAAAGGTAACAATAACTTATAATTTGACCCTTAAACTATTACATATTGTAGGATTGAGCTAAATACACATATAGGCTAAATTTCTTCGAACCCAGTTTTTGAGCGATTTTGGTCGAAATTTTGCCCAAGTGATAGCCGGCAAACTTTTAATCTCGGGTCCTATTCTATGGGAACAACAATGACATTTGCTCCATCATTTCCTTATTTTTTTTTTTTTAGGAAAAATTTCTTACTTCCCCCAAAGAATTGGATTCCATAATAAATCTGAAAATGTAAAGGGATTCTTTTCCACTTGTTTACACCATTCATAAGAACAAATTGTTTTTCAATTTATTTACCAGCTTTGTAATCATACACACCCTTAGAGTTTTAGTATAACTAAGATATTTTAGTAATTATCTTAAATTAAATATTTTAATTAGGTGTAAATCCCACAATTTAACATCCAAAAACAAAAATTTATTCAACCACTAAATTATAAAAACAAATCACCATAAGGGTCAAACTGTCTTGTCACATAAAGTTTGAAAACAGACCCAATTAAAGGACAGCTCACAAAAAAATGTCAAAGATAAACACCTTTACGACCAAGCAATGATAACATGCCAAAGGAAATTTATATTGAGCTTATAACCATTATAATAAAGTTGCTACCCATGCAAAAATACCCCAAAAATTCAAAATAGATAACAAGTATTCAAAATCCTTATTATACTAAAAACATATGAACTGGCAATAATAAGAACATTACCTAAAAACCAAATTCATCTTCTTTTGCCTCCTCTTCAAAAACCTCACAATTGAAAATCTTCTTTTATAACTAACACCCATGTCTTAAAAATCAAAATTAGGCCTCAGAGCTACTCGTTTTCCCAACTTCAACTCTTTCTTTCTCCTCCAACAAAGCCCCACCTTCCTCATCAACTTGTTGAGTCTTCTCTTGAGTTTCCTTTGCTTTTAGAGATTGCAATTTGGTATAATTATAATATGCAACGCCCAAAAACGCCAACCCGTATCCGATCAAGTTCACAATTGTAACGGTATCCTTGATCACGGACCATGAAAACGCGATCAACAACCAATCTTTGACCACGCCCGCCACGTTCATAGTTAAGGCGGACGTTTTCCCGACGAGCAAAAACACGGCGAGATTCAACGCAAAAGCGCATAATGAATTGGTCCCGAAAATCAAGTAATCAAAGTGAAAACTCGAGGTCTCTCTTAAGATTGGCATCTCAACAAACACCCATGGGATGAAAAGGAAGAACAAACAACATGGAGCTACATAGTACAGAGATGTGATGGGATTTAATGTGATACCCTTTGATGTTAACAAGATTTGAATTAAAACTAAACGTGTAGCCTCAAATGCAACAGCTCCCAGTTGAAGTAGCACACCAAATGTATCAAATTTTGCCTCTCCATAAGCTGCAATTGGAACACCAAATAAAATTAATATCATATCAGCCATGATTTGGGTAGTGAAATTTCCTTTCTTAAAGCAAATTCCAATTGAGTGAACAGATACTGGCATTAACTCTTTGAGCGTCTGACACGAAATTGACACGATTGAAATCGCATTCGTTCTCTAAATGAAATAGACTGAGATACAGAGGTGGCATTTGTAGACACAACCCTGACACGAAATTGTAGACACAACCCTAACACGATTTCTTGTATAAAAACAGTGAGAAGTAGAAATGATACATGACTTTTATACCAAATTAAACAAAATTTTATACAAAAACACCACTAATACAACCAATACCAAGTGTCATAACTTTGATACGAAAAATACAATAAGTACATTAGGACACTAAAAGACATGAAATCTTGTTTTTTAACTTAACACAAAAGGCCATGTGGATCATTGTTAGAGATATGGGATAAGGCCACTTGAAAAGCTGTTGCCATCAACAATTGAAAGAACACAAACTATGATAAAGACAAACACGAGCAGAATCATTTGGATACTAATATGACACAAAATCATGTTCTTTAGGCTAAAACCACATCATCATATAAATAAAATTAAAATTAAACACAATGTTATGTTAAAACAAGAATAATACGATGTATCTTGTTATTCGTATCGTGTTTTATTCGGTTGTTCCTTTTGTGTCTTGATATTTAAAGTGTCATGATAGTCCAAACACATAAAAAATATTGAACATGTTAGTTGTGTCGTAAAAAAATACGAGTTTATGTTTGTTCTAATATTTACCGTGTCGTGTCAATTCAAAAGCACAAATTTTATATTTTGCACCTTATTTTGAGTGACCCGACAAAATCTATACACGACAATAAACTCGCCAATTTTTTTTACCACAAAAGGCCATGTGGATCATTTTTACAGATATGGGATAAGGCCACTTGAAAAGCTTTTGCCATCAAGAATTGTAAGAACACAAATTCATGATAAAGACAAACACGAGTAGAACCATTTGGATATGACACAAAATCATGTTCTTTAGGCTAAAAACACGCCATCATAAAATTAAAATGAAACACCCAATTAAACACAATGTTATGTTAAAACAAGAGTAACACATTGTATCTTGTTATTATTCGTATCGTGTTTTATTTGCTTGTTCGTGTCGTGTCTTGATATTTACAGTGTCGTGACAGTCCAAACACATAAAAAATATTGAACATGTTAGTTGTGTCGTAAAAGAATACGATTTTATGTTTGTTCTAAAATTTACCTTTATATTTTGAACGACACCGACAAAATCTCAACACGACAATAAATTCGCAATTTATTTTAACACGCGATAACACGAAGACGAGCAAACTCATCGTATTATCGTATTAAAGGCATAGTCCCAAAATATTGTGAACCATTACCTGCAATAGCAACACCAAATGAGATTGAAACCATGTTAGCCATGATTTGACTTTTATAGCTCTCCTTCTTAAAACATATCCCAATTGAGTAAACAGCCACCGGCATCAACGCTTTGAGCATCTGAATAAACGACACTGACAAATAAATATACGCCGAGTTTGACAACCAAAGTGACAACGAATATAGCAACCCAATGGGCACAACTGATGACAAATAAAGAGATTTGGACATAGAAACCGGCTCAACAACCGAAAAAACTCTAACAGCCAAAAACGCCAACGTTGAACAAAAGGCCATGTGGATCATAGTTAGAGATATTGGGTAAGGCCAGTTGAAAAGCTTCTTATCAAGAATGTATTTGTTGTAAACAATGACTGTGAAGCTTAGGAAAATCCATATTGAAACGTAGGTATAGGAAAGGATGATTTTTTTTAGTACCCCGGATGAGAGTGAGGCTCCCTTGCCCATTTTTGTGTGTGTTTTTTTTTGGTTGAATGTGTGTGGGAGAGGAGAGTTTAAATAGAGACGTTAGGGAGAGACGCAAGGGAGAAGGTGAAGGGAATGGGGGAAGGTGAAATGTGATTAGTTGTCGTATCATTATTCATTTTAAATAGGATTAAGTGAAGGGAGATTTGATTAGTTGTCATATCATTAGTTACCGGATGTATTTACAGCAATATGACCGGATACGTCCCTTTTTCTTTCTTTTTTTTCTTTTTTAATTTCTTATTCTTTTATTTTAACAATTGTTATATAAAAAAACAGTGTTTTTTATAAAAAAATAGTTTTTCTATTAATATAAAAAATTGTTTTTTATATTATTTTATTAGAATAGTTTTTTTTTGTTATTTTTAATTAGTATTTTTTTATATTATTTTTAACTCATTTAGTCCTGCAAATACACATTTACCCAATATTCTCTTAGTTTTAAAGGTCCGCGCCAGCGGCACCCCTTATTTTTTAACTTATTTTTTTTCAATTTTACAACATTTAAAATAATTTTTGTATTTCTTAAAATTGTTTAAAGGTCCGTCCAATTTTTTTTTATCGGATGTCAACTCACTTAGTCCCTCAAACACATATTTACTCAATATTCTCTTATTTTTAAAGGTCCGCGCCAGCGGCACTCATTATTTTTTAACTTTTTTTTTTATTTTACAACATTTAAAATAATTTTTGTATTTCTTAAAACTGTTTAATGGTCCGCCCACCTTTTTTTTACTGGATGCCAACTCATTTAGTCCCTCAAATACCCATTTACTTAATATTATCTTATTTTTAAAGGTTCGCGCCAGCGGCACCCATTATTTTTTATTTATTTATATTAAACTTTTATTTTCTGATTATTTTTTATTAAAATTAAAATTAAAATTATTTGTTGAATATGGATCCGGGAACGTGGGTCCGCACCAGCGGCACTAAACAATCGCGATGTCAATTGCATTGATGATGTGGGTCTACGTCGGCGGCACGAACCAATCGCGACACGTCATTTCAGTGTGTCGCCCCCGAAAAATATTTTCTTATTTTTAAAGGTCCGAGTCAGCGTCACACGCCCTCCAATATGATCTTATGCATGTCATTGACGTGTCGTGATTGGTTCGTTTTGAGAGGTCCAATGGTATGGGTCCCGCCAAGGCTAAAAAATGAATCCATACAAATGCGACACGTCAGATTTGTGTGTCGTTGATTTTAAGTTTTTTTAATAAAATCATTTTATAAACCGTTTAAAAAAATACTTAAAAACTATTTTAAAAAAAATTGTTTTTTTTATTAATAGAAAATTGATTTTTTGTATATAAAAAACTGTTTTTAAAAATAAAAGAATAAAAAGCATAAAAAAAAAGGGTGGGGGGGAAGGGAATCCGGTAAAATGCCGGTAATATATGTCGGTAAGCATATTAGTACTCTAAATTTGCTGGATGGTTGATTGATTTGATTTTTAGTTCTGGGGGTAGTGCCCCCTTCAGCAGAGATGGCCATAATTGCTATGTAGCACCATTGCCCGATGGCGAGACTCTGGCGCGTCAAATCGTACACCGATCAAACATGCCTTCCAACTAATAAGCCACCTAATTCGTAATACTTATCTTATTTTGGGAATTCACCAAAATAAAGTAGTTATAATAAGTTTATTTGTATTTGTAATGAGTGTGGTCTATGGTTAAGATTCTAATGAATAAGTATTGTTTGTACTTTTTAAATGAATTAATAATTAGTATTGAGCTTAATTTATTATTTTTTTAGATCATTTTATATATTCTTGAACACCTTCTAAAGAAGTATTAATAAATAATGTGTACATATGTAAGTGGAAATTGTAATATTAATGAAACACAAGCCAAATGAAAATAAAGATGACAAATAATTATAATCGTTTAAAACTGGCTTAGGAAATTTATGCCTTAGCCAACAAATAATTTTTAGTACCCCGGATGAGAGTGAGGCTCCCTTGCCCATTTTTGTGTCTGTTTTTTTGGGTTGAATGTATGTGGGAGAGGAGAGTTTAAAGAGATAGATTAGAGAGAGACGTAAAGCGTAAGGGAGACGTAAGGGTGAGATGTGATTAGTTATCATATCATTATTATTCATTTTAAATAGGATAAAGTGAAGGGAGAGGAGAGATGGGGTTTATATTGGTTACGTTGGGACCACGAAAAGTATTAAAACGTTGAGCGGTTCTACATGAACCGCATGTAGAACCGCATAGGGACCGCATTTTTGTCTTTTTTTTTATTTATTTACTATTCTTTTGTTTTTAACAGTTTTCTATATATATAAAAAAAAATTAATTAAAAAATGGACTTTTATAAAATAAAAAAAAACAGTTTTTATATATAAAAAAAAGCAGTTTTCTTATTAATAAAATATTGGCGCAGACCCACAATAAAGAAATGATTTTGGTCCGGGAATGTGGGTCCGCGTCAGCGGCACTAATTAGGGGTGGCCGTGGGCCGGGCCTGGGCACGCCCGGTCGGGCTCGGGCCGGGCTTGAAAAATTAAGTGTTATCCCAAGCCCGCTCGGGCCTTATTATGTAATCCCAAGCCCGCCCAGATTTGAAAGCTCTTTACCCAGGCCCGCCCGATCGGGCTCTATTATGTTAATTAAAAGATTTTTTTTAAAAATTAAAATACCTATTTTTTTATTTAAAGACCAATTTTTTTAATTAAAAATCTGTTTTAAACTCCATATATTATAAAGTCCATATATAAAGTTTCTCACTTTACATGAAAAGACTTGGTATACGTTTTTATATTTATAGAAGTCCCCCCCCCCCCCCACATATATATATATATATATTTCGGGCCTCGGGCCGGGCCGGGCCTCATCGGGCTTAAGAACTCATGCCCAAGCCCGCCCGAAAAAAAATCGGGCCTATAAAATTTTGCCAAGCCCGCTTTGCGGGCGTATTTACCTTACCCAAGCCCTATTTTTTTATTGGGCGAGTTGGGCGGGCTTGGCGGACCTCGGGCCTATGGCCACCCCTAGCACTAATTAATCGCGATAGGTTGGGGAATTCTAAGCATTGACTAAATTTAATTTTAGAAAATTAACTCATTTATCATATTTTTAGTTGTTGTTTTTTTAAAATTGGGTCATTCTACAAAAAGTCTGTGTATATATTTTTCATTAAGTTTTTTTTTAGTTTTGTTTCAAAAAAATTCTCATCAAATAAAACAGTCACGAAGACTTTTTTTTCCTCTTATTCTAAACCATAAGAAAAAACTTAATCAAATTATAAATGGAAAAAATAAGGCAAAATAAGTGCAAAATGTAAATAACTCGTACGGACTAAAAATTAATTATCTATTTCAATTTTCTCTCTAATAAATAGTTCTCTTTCTTAATATATATTCTCGGATTTGGCTAAGGCAGAGAAAGTCATCCCTCTAGAACTTCAAGAATAAAAAATTAAGTATATTTAAACAAAAATTATAAATTGAAATTTTTGTCACTAAATTAGTGCATGTCCACTACTATGAAATTAGCATAGTAGTATTACTTTTCGACACGATCAAATTAGCATAGTAGTATTACGTTTAGAGACGAACTCGAGAAGACTCAAACACGATAAAAATCGACACGAACACAACTTGACACGATCCATTGAGCGGCCTAGTATTACTCACCAATTTTCGTTGTGTATGATATATATTGTAAAAATTATTAATATTTGTGTGTTTATGTGTGTGTAAAATTGATAGTGGTTGTAGGTTGTTATGTTGATATAAACTATTCCATCCACTAGATATTAAGGTACGCGTACTTAAATCGACACATTATAGATTGAGTTACGGTTTTAATCATGTATTAAATTATAAAGATTATTAAAGAAAAATGTACATTTTGAGTAATGAGAAATGGTTGGTTTTCTTTTAAAATAATTGGTACAAATGATCAAATGTGGTTAAAACCCTAACAATTTGATATTCAATTAAAATGGGATAACATTTTCGAATATGTAGACTTTTTGAGTTTTTGCAACTTCGTATGTGCAAACATGATATAAGATGGGGATTTTTTTTTTTTAAGAATACACATGTCTCATTCGGGATTTAAATAACGATCTTGAACCATTCATTCGTTATTCATGTGTAACTTTAAAAAAAATAGGAATGAGTCCCATGAATTTATTAGGAATAAAAACGAGCAATATGTATCTCAATTTATTTTAGTTTTTAAGTTCTCCTGCCCTACAAATGGTATCGGTTTTTCAGTCTCTCGTCCTCTGTTTCTTTTTTTCTTTTTTCTTTTTGTTTCTTTTTTTGGGTTATGGCTGCATTTTTCTATTCTGTTTTGTATTAAAGTATAGGTCTTCACTGTTCTGTTTCGTGCCATTATCTTGAATTGGGCAATAGAACTACCCTAAAAAATATGATCTCCATTCTCCTCACAAGCCACTATACAATATCTACATTTCGACATAAGTGGTATATAAAGTTTTTTTTTGTTCTCATTTATGGTAATTCCTTTATGAAGGAGACGCCACATGAATATTGAATTTTTTTAAGAAATCCTCTTATCCCATATTAGAGAAAAGGAATGTTGGATATAACATTTATCTATCACGAAGTGTCAAGCTGATTCTAATGAAAAAACTCCATTTTTATTCAAAGACCATTTTCTCGATATTAAAGTCGGAATTTCCCCAAAAGTCCTCCCAAATACTTTGCATTCTTTTCCATACATATGATGACACCGATATAGTGCCTCTGAAATTTTGAGCCTCCAACTTTTTATATTTAGCATACATGTGTAACTCGTTATTTAGATACTGTGAATGTAGAAGATCACTTGCTGTTTATTTTATACATACTCGTGGTAAGGAGACCAGTTTAACTTTTATTTATTTGGTATGGTTTTACCATATACTTATTTTAATGGTTAAATTATTATTAAGTATGTGATAAAAACTACATTCTTTTTTATCAATATTGTAGTAATAAAAACACAATTGTTTTTATGTTGTTTTTTCATTGTATGGTGCGCATGAGTATCTCATTTCTCTCTAAAATCCTACACGCCACCTTCCCCCCTCTCTTCCTCCTCCATGAGGGAAAGGGGGAGGATTACCTCATTTCTCTTTTTTCTCGCCAATAAATGTTCTCTCTTTAGTGACAGTTTTATGTCTCTCTTTTTTTAGAGTTATGTTCCTCCTTTAGGTATGTTTGTGTGTGAAATATTATCTTCCATTGTGTACTTTCTATCTTACTGGAGGATTCGTGTTGTGTCTCCTTGTCTCTGTCCGAGTTGTCATCGAAGTTGCCATTTCTAGTGTCTCCCCCAATCGGTTTGGGCTGAGATCCAGTGCCATTTTCATATCTAAGAGTGGTAGTCTTCTCAATCATTATTGGTGTTCCTCCTATCATGGGGACGAGCTTAAGTGGAACTTATCTAGGATGAACCCCACTTTTCTAAAGGTTATTATACCGATTGATCGTTTTCTTCCAAATGTATGGCGTATATATTTAATACCCCATTTTATGGGTAATCGGAGAATCCAATTTACTAGATTGTTGTCCATTGTAGCATTTTTTAGTGTTAAGAAGACTTGATTATTTTTAGGTGTTTCTTTTTTGGTGCCTCTTTTTTTAGGACTGTTAAGGTGAAAATAATCGCAAAAGGTGATTTCAATAAAAATTGCAACACCAAGTTGTAAATATGCGGAAGGACTTTTAAACAAATTTTATCTTTTTATCCTACGCATGCATCTATGGTGATAAAACATATAAATCAAACCACGCAAATACGACAAGGCCATGTTTCAGAAAAAAAAAACATTCAGGTAAGAACTTTTATTCACTTTAAAATTTACAAGAGAGTTGACTTACTGAATACTTGATCCTCCACAAGCATAACGCGTTATTCTTCAAAAATCTTTAAGAAACAACTATCATCCTCGCAAGAATCACATGATCGCAATCCTCCGAATTAGCCTCAGCCTTCGTCTTCAGCAGTGAATCCCCGCAGGTATCACAAGTCAATAATGGAGTGCCACTCCATCAAGATGTATGCAAGAGATAAAAAAAAATCCAGGGTTCTAAACGAATTCACAAGAATAATATTCAAGGATGATTTTTGTGAATTAAAACAGTGCTTAGGAACACAAAACTTTGAAGAAATTTTGTTTCTTATATGCCGAAACGTGTTAGCAAAATTCTTAAATAAACTATCCACGAAACAGGTATTTATAACAAACCTTAAGTCGACGAGTCGTTTGAACAACTTCTTGATGTCGTTTGAATGACAATAGCATATCGTTTAAATGAATGTATAATGTCGTTTGAACGACATCAAATGTCCTTTGAACGACTGAAACGTCAAAAAAATGTTTTTTTTTCTTAAACTTCGCCTACAGGTATTCTAAAAATATATTTTCGCAAAGTAAAACAATCAGTTTTGTCTTTTGCAAAAAATTAAACACCCCAAACATCATTTTATGAATTAATTCAAACTCTAAATTATTTTATGCCTTTTGGGCTGTCGGGAAGTCTTCAAGTTTGGAGATTCTTTGGTTCGTCTTCTCGGTGCGTGACGATTTGGAACATGATATGCCAAACTAACCTAAATCTATGCTATGAACATTGTTCGTAAAATTATTCTTAAAATATTCCCCTTTGGCTATTCCGGCACAAAATAAACCAATTGACGAAACACCAAATTAAAATCAAAATCTCCTATTACAAAGTTACTAACACCCTTCCCAACCTTAGAATGGAACAACATAAGTCTCTTTATCTTCAAACTTCAACTTTTTTCCTTTATCCAAACTTTGTCTTCATCCGTGTGTCTTGAATTCCGAAAATTTTTACCTACACACGAGACAACAAACATATACCTTCGTAAAGCATCGAGTTTGAAACAAAGTGAAGCATAAATAAATTCTCCTCCATAATTCAAACTCATCAAAACTCCATTTTAATTTGCTCTCCCCCTTTGTTTTTATCGAAATATACAAATATACAAAGAAGTGGAAATAATAAACATTAAGTGCAAAGCATCACGAAGAAGCAAAGATATCATCACCAACGATGTAAATCAAGCATATGTAATGATCATCTCAAAGGAACACAAACACCAATTATTTTTGAAATTTTTAATTTTTCCAAAAAAAAATACAAATACAACAAACATACCATATATAATATATGAAAAAAAAATCAAAGAAAATTAGGCACACATATATAGGTATAAACAACCACCAAACATGACACAAAACACATAAACTTTACAGACCAGCATAATATCTATGTGTCGAAACGTTTGGAATAGAAGAAATGGGCGTGAACTAGTAACAAAAAAATTATAACTCAAACACTCAAATTAAGTTTTAGCCACAAGTGAAAAATAAAGTTAAACTTAATGAGCAAAGCAAGCACAATGCACACAAGTCTAGACTATTAATGATTTTACAAATTAATAGCGTCATGACAAAATAAGCTTAACTATAATACATTGTCACTATGCAAACCCGTTGATCTTTCCATCCAAACTCCCTCAAAATAATTCTTTTATTTTATTTTGAATGAATATATCAAACTAATCAAATGTGTCCCCTATTTGGCATATTATTCTTTTTATTGACTTTATTTTTTTCTTAGGCTCTTTTCAAACAGTGGCTTTCACGACATGATTATTATTCACTCGCAACCCTCTTCCATATTCACTCATCATTTTTTCAAATTTTAAAAAAATCCTCACGGGCAACGGTTCTTATATACACAAATCGTCCATAGTCAAATAAACATGTATATAACAAGATTGATAGGAGAACATATCACCAAGCTCAAATGTACATTATGAATTCAATTTTGAAACAACTCCATAAACATGGTTAAGATCAATTCAAGTATCTAAAGTCATAACCAAATGTCCTAGCCATATGGAACTTGCATAGTGAATTTGATTCAAACACACTAATATACCCCACCAAATGTGCATAACTAAAACACACAAAGAACCGAAATTTTTTTTGAATTTTTTAATATATTTTTCAAAAATAAAATATTTTTGTAGTTTTCAAAAAAATATATAAAAACAAAAATCTTTTTGCATTTTCAAATATGACTTAATAAAGAAAAATATAATACAAAAAGTACACATGTCATAACACGAGCAAGAATATATCATGAAGCACAACTAGCGTATGACAAAATAAACCATGCAAGCAATCATTTATATTATATGGCAAGATAAGAATCATGTGCAAGCATGTGAGAATCAACTAATATACCATCTAGCGCCTCTAAGAGTGATTTCGTAACCCAAATAGATGTGGAACATCGAATAGGAGTTTCGGGAACCCACAGGACACTAGAGTTCAACTTCCTAGGATTTCTTCCAAGATCAAAACAAAAACTCTTAAAGTGACATTCACTACACCAAATCTATCGACTTGTCCGGTCATTGACCTTGACAAGTTGGACTAGTCAAGGTCAATGACCATGACAAGTCTGGGGGTGACAACTTTTGTTGTCACGGACTTGTCACGGTCATTGACCGTGACAAGTTCATTAGACTTGTCACGGTCATGTCACGGTCTATGACCTTGACAAGTTTTGTCACGGTTTAGGATCGTGAAAAATCCATGCCAATAATTAAAGAATTGTCACGGTCATTGACCGTGACAATTCTGGGCAGATTTGAAAAAAATATACTGGGCAGTATGGCCACTGCCACTGCCCAGCAGTATATGTTTACTCGTTATAGCAACGTTGTACCTGTTCAAACATCATATATCCAAATAAAATAAAGATAATGAAAATATACATTCAAAACAATATGCATCACGATATAATCCAAATATAATTCAAATGTAACAACTTAAAATAATTCAATTCAAATAATGTCACTACATGTATGGGGTAACGTTAACTCTAAGGAGGTGACTAGGCCACACGATATACGAATTGACACCCAGTAATATACATCATGCTGCATTCTTCGCGCAACCACAATGGGGAGTTCTCTTTCCCGGGTATCACATGCGTGACGAGCACCTTGGACTCGATGTCTTGAAGCGAACGTCCATGAACTAGTGCACCCTGGACGGTATTCTGGTCCCTCAACCCTCGCCCAATCCGCTGGCCATTAAATATGTCAAGTATAAACACGCTCGTCCAACTAAGTGTCGACCTCGGTCGGTTGAAGGGAGCCAAATAGGGGACTGGATCATCAAAGTCCGCACGTGACGGCGATGAAGCAGCGAGGTCCACCTCCTCGTCCTCCTGCACCTCGTCCTCCTACACCTCCTCCTCCACCACTTTATCCTTCCCTTTTCCGTTACATTTTTTGCCCAACGAACACTTCACAAATGAGAACATATATTGGACCGTCGCCTCCAAATGGGACAGCTTCGCATCATGCGAGTCCACCGTTCGAGCTAACCCGGTGTTGCTCGTATCTAATCCGATGATCCTAGATTTGGCCACCCGCGAGCTCACCACCTTGTCCTCCCCTTGTGATCAGCGCCAAGCACTTGGCTGAGTGCGTTTGTGGACTAATTTTGCCCTGTCAGCATCAGACTGCGACTCATGTACTTCCTTAAGCTTTGCCTGAAATGACAAAAAGCACATGATTACTTAAATAAGTAAATAAAAACATTACAACGTAAATAAGAAAAATTAAACTGTCGGATTACTTACAATCATGGACGCAACCCTCGGGGACACCTCCTTATCCTTCCCCATCTTCGTTCGAATAGCCACATAAGTATCGAGCCTATGTGGCATACCCCCAGGACCACTTCCCGTCCCTTGAAATAAAATAATGCAAAATTAGTATCGGCCTCGCAAAGTAAAATAATGAAGAATAACATATTTCTATAATTATAGGAAAATTAAATCTTACCATCATCTATGCTCCACCTCGGTGTAAGAAGTCCATCCGGAGTAGTGCACATCCGTCTTTTTTGCCCGATTTTCCCTCCCCTATTGTCGAGATGCCAATTATCTCCCCCCCGATCTCATTATCAATGAACTTTTGTCATTGTGCCAATGAGATCGGATCCTTCGACAGGAAGGATTCACGCATTCGGATAACAGACTCTCGGGTCTTCCCATACCGAGTTCGCATATTTTTCTTTCATGTCTTGTGTTGCTTCCTCAACTTCTCCAAGACGGAATCGCGTAGTTTTGGGTCCAAACTGAATTGTTCCTGTCCAACAAATACAATGTTAGTTGCGAACAAATATAAATTGAAATTGAAATTGAAATCGAAATTAAAATTGAAATATTCATATAAATATAAATATAAATACATTACCTATAGTGCCACCCAAATAGCTAACTTGAGCTCATTTGGCACCTCCTTCCAACTAGTGTACCCCGAGCCGATGATAGTCTTTACCAGCTCGAGGGATCTCGCTAATAGCCCCGTCTTATTCTCGACGACCATCCCCAATTTGCCCCATTTGGGGAGCCTAGGGGCCGAAGAGCCCTCCTTGCCTCTGCTACCACCAAGCCTAGACGACATCATCATAATCAACATCATCATCCTAACCTTAATACCTGAAGGAGACATTTTCTATAAAAAAAAATGTTCTTATTAGTACAAATCCAAATGAATTTGAAGAAGACATGCAAATATATACAATTACTACAAATCTAAATCTGAAACATCCCCCCCAACACACACACGAACACTACGCAAACATTGCCCCCCCCCCCCCCCCCACCACACACACGAACACTACACACACGTTACCCCCCCCCCCCCCCAACACACACACGAACACTACACACATATTGCCTCCCTCCCCCCGCCCCCAACACACACACGAACACTATACACACATACATATACAAAGGAAAGGGACAAAGATAAAAATAGTGAAAATTATGAAGTGCAAATCAGTTAAAAGCATTAAAAATTGATTCATGAAGTACAAATTGGAATATTTATTACAAATTGAAAAATTATTTCAAATTCGGGTTATCACAAAAAAATGGTTTGATATTCGGTAGGAGCAACCAAGTCATCCACACTACAATTTAGACGCTTTGGTGCATGTAAGACAATTGACCACAACTCGCTGTTGATATACTCCGAGTAAAACACTTGGTTAACTTTTTGAAATGTATAAACAACCGGCTCATTGCTCACGTGGTCTTTGCTCTTCAACTTAGACAAGTCAATACCATGATCAAATTGGTTCCAGGATTAACTTTACATGCATTTTTACCCTCAACTCTTACCCAGTCACAATAAAATACAAAAGTGAGAAGGTAATACTAATTTGCATAATAGCCCTCCGCAAATCCTTGTGCTTGGAGAAACAGTGTTTAAATAGTAAAGGGACTAATTGCATGATCACATGCCAATCGTGGGACTTACACTTATGTAAATCATGCGTAGCATAATTCACAATCCTTTTCAAGTTGGACGAAAAATTAGATGGACCCTTCAAATTATATATTGTGTCTAAAAGCACCTTCCTTTCCCCACTCGTCAAAGTAAACGCACCAAGGGGAATTATTGTCCTTCCCATACTACCTTCTTTCGAACATAGTTGTGGCATAAGTTTACACAATTTAAGGTCTTTTCGTGCATTTCTCCATCCTTCGGATGACTCCCCCCAAGACAAGTGCCCACAATATGTTCAGCGACGTTCTTCTCTGCATGCATCACATCCAATACATGGTGCACCGGGTTATTCTTCCAATAAGGCAAGTCAAATAAAATTGACCTCCTAGACCATGCCTTTCTTGTCTCAGTTTCATTCCCAGTTGGGGTCTTCTTATGCTTGACATTCTTAAATTTAGGATTCTTACCTTGCATATTAGGGCCACATTCAGAAGATTTACTTTTAATTTCTGGACCTGAAAGTTGTCTCGGTGGTAGCTTATGTTCAACCCCGCCCGATAAAAAATTGGAACCTTTCTCAAATTTGAAACTATGAGTCGGGGGTAAAAACCTCCTATGGCAATGTTATACATTTTTTGAGCTAACAGAGAGAAAAAGAGATTCAGTCTCCTCTCCACAAATAGGACAATCCAAATAACCATGCATTACACAATCGGATAATGTCCCATAAGCTGGAAAATCATGAATTGCCCACATCAACATAGCTTTCAGCGTAAGCTCTTCTTTTCTAAAAGAGTCAAATGATTGCACACCCTCTTCCCACAACTTATTTAATTCTTCTACCAAAGGATCCATGCAGACGTCGATGTCATAATTTGGTGACTTTAGCCCAGGTGTCAACAAAGACAACATTTAAAATTCAGGTCTCATACACTGTGAAGGAGGGAGGTTGAGTGGGGCTAGGGTCATTGGCCATACACTCTGATTGGTGATTAGATTTCCAAATGGATTGAAACCATCTATTGATATAGCCAAACGAATGTTGCATTATTCTCGAGCAAAATCTGGATACTCATAATTCATCCTCCTACAACCTGTAGAATCAATAGGATGATACATGAGATTACCCCTACTTCTGCCCTAACATGCCAAGTCATTGCCTCCGCTATCCATGGTACAATGAAAAATCTCTTTAATCTAGGACCAACGGGAAAATATTTCAAAACTTTTTAAGGCACTTTTGAGCTTGTGCATTCCTTTCTAGTAAATTGGACATATCTAGGTTCATCGTAGATCGAACAATGATCGAGATTTTTATACTCCTTTCGATATAGTATGAAATCATACACACAAGCATGAATTGATTTATACTTCTTTCCCAAACTTTCAAATTGTTCTTCATAACCGGATAGGTAGTTGGAAGCGTATTCTCCTTGGGTAGTAAGCCCTTCACCCAATTCAGAATACCTGTCACGCTATTGCCAGACAAATCGTACTGCGTCTTCAAACTGTGCGAACCAACCATGCATGTAAAGTTGTTTGATCTTTCTCACAACCAGAGTATAACGGTTGGGTCGCCTTACATTTTAAACTTTGGTAGTCATCGTCAAGGTTTATCGTGATATTTCCATAAGCACCTGAACATTGTACATCATCACTAACCTCAGTCTCCTCCACTTCATAAACTCCATACGCATCATCAACTAAATCCTCTAACATATTATGATCTACGTCGTCCCCTTCTACACCTATCCTACTTGTTGAAGGTTGTTGTGAAGTTTGTTCGGGGACAAAAGAAACTTTCAATTCACCGTGAAAACTCCAAACTCGATAAATATCTTGCATATCCCATCTTAACAAATTTAGTTCAATCGTTTTCCACTCAAACACCTTACCATTCTTACACCTACCAGACGAACACGGAAACACTTTATCATTATGACATCTCTTTGCGTATTTCACAAATTCATTAGCACCTCTGGTAACACATCCCCCATTTTATTTATCTCACCCATCCACTCTTTGTATTTCGGATATCCCATCATAGCTACCACAACTAATCACATATTAAAGGTAAGAAACATTTATAGTATGTTTCATTTAATTATGTCTTATTTATATTCGATTTTTAAATTTCAAATTCAAATTAGATTTATAATAGAAATTCCTATTTCCTCCATCTCCTCTAAAGGGTGAGTGGTCCTATCGCATTCAAGACCGCATATTTATGTAATATACTTAACAGCTCATGCACATTGTTATGATTTGAGAAAAATTCGAAAGCATATCCCCATAGTTCTCCAATTACACGTTGTAGATTGGCAAGTGTGAGTGTTATTTCAATTGATCAATTGAAATAACAGTCACACTTGTCAATCTAGTATGTACCCATAGAATATTAGGATACGACTGCAGAACTTCCTCCAAAAGTAACAAATTTAAGCCACCAAGAATATTCTTATACAGAAATTATGCAGTCCCAAACTGTCCAAACGGGACAATTCGAGAGATCTCATTACAGGGGTAATGACTCTCGAACGGGTCTAAGGGCTATTGAATGCGTACGCATAAGAACTAGAAGGCTAGTATCTATGCACACTATATGTAATTTCCAGTATGTTTCATTTAATTATCATACTATATATATATATATATATATTGTTCGTTCTACAAAGTAAGTTTCAAAACAAAATTGAAAAATCCCACCCCCATATTGACAATAATCCAGTGGTCATGCCACTTTTAAAATTAACCAACCCAACATCGATCCACTATAATCCAATCGCAATGGCAACAAAAAATGTGTATCCCGTACTCCTTATAATTCATCTATTCAATTAATTCTTTTCATCAATTAAACTAACAATTAAATTATACAATTATTAATTTACTAATTTATAATAAGGGGCACTCTTACTAAAAATTTAATCAATAAATTATTTTACAAGGGCATTACAATATAAGGGGAAATATCTAATAAACCAATAAAAATATAATTAAAAAAACACACACAAGCATATATACACACACCCTGCTCCCCATGCCCCCCCCCCCCCACCACACACACACATATATATACACACACATATGCACATTTACACACACATGCATACACACACACACACAAATATATACACACACGCACACATGCACATATATAACCCCCCCCTCCCCTCCCCCTCCCGCCCACCCCCACCCCCAGGCATATATACACACACTCACACAGACGCATATTTACACACACATATATACACACACGCACATATACATATACATACACACATACATATACATATACATATACATATACATATACAAAAATGGAGGACAAGTAGAGAGAAAACATACCAAAATCGTAGAGAGAGAGAGAGAGAGAGAGAGAGAGAGAGTGAAGTCGCTAGAGAGAGAGAGAGAAATGGAGGGAATTAGAATCGGTGGAAAAAAAGAAGAGGGAGGGTTTTTTTACTGATAAAATTGTCACGGACGTGTCTGTGGTCATCCTCGATCCTCGCGGTGGGCAGGTAGAGTGAGGATCCTAGGTCCCGCACGTCCCTCTCGAGAGCTCTTCGATCGGCGTCGTTGATGAGGTGAAAAATGTAGAGAGATGGAGTCGCCAGTCTATTTTACTCAAAACAGGCAAAAGAAAGGGAACCATCCCGAAGGACAACATCCAAAGACATACTGATGCATACGAAGCCAAAATGATTCGAAAAGGGTCCGGAGGCTAAGTTACGAAATGGGAAGGTGTTAGGCACCTATTCCACCCTTACGGTCTCTCATGGGTTTTTGCTATTTTCCTTTATTTTCCCCATGATATGTGTGCATGTGTATATATATAGTGGAGATAGGAATCCTGGACTTGTATCATGGAAGAGATAAAGCGAGTCAACCGTAGGAAGGTTCATAAAAATAATATTAGAAAATAGGATTTACGCGATTATCCTTGCGTTGATCGTTATAATGGAACGGTAACGTATGTGGAATAATACGCCACTAAGAACAAATATATGCATATAAGTATAAGTAATCTAAGAGAGTAGAGTTTAGAGAAAATAGAAAATGAGAGAAAAAGTGAGAATAGGACTCGAGTCTCGAGTTTTACCCCGAGATGCCTACGTAGCCTATAGAGGCATCAAAGTCCATGTAGTTCGCATGAAAACGATCCAACTAGGGACTTATCTTATTTGTGTGTGTGTGTGTGTGTGTACAAAAGTGTTTTAGTTGTGAGAAAAGTGTAAGAAAAGTGTGAGAATTTCCGCTTGGAATTTATGAGCAAACCCTCTTTTTCTTGTTTTTTGCGTTTTTATTTGTAAGAAAATCAGAGATGTGTAATAATACTAAATAAAAAGTATATTAGGATATGTGAGATGAGAACATAAAAGTGCTAAGTAATAAAATAAGTTAATACGAATTTATGAGAATTTAAGGAGAGAATTGAGAAAATTGGACCTTCTTGAAGATCTTGAGCTTGATCTTGAATGTTGGAGAGAAGCCCTTACACTTGGATGATGATGGAGGGTAGTGAATTCACCCATTTTGATGAAAAGGATGATGAAAAGTGAAGGTTGGAAAGGTATTTGGATGTGGAAATCACGCTGACTTCGAGAGAGGTATTCTAGATTTGCTGAGAGTGATGTCTATCAGATTTGGGCTCCCCTTTTGCAATGAGGCCATGCCCTCCTTTTTATAGGCCCAGGGAATTACCGATTGTCATAGCCCTGGTATTGCCTATCGACAGGTGTGTTTAGACGCACTGCCGATAGGCAGGGTCTGGGACCTGTCGTTTGGCAGTGTCTTTCAGGCCTTTTCGAAAAATCAGTCGCAGAGTGCAAACCGTTTATCAGAATCGCGTTTGGGGAAAATCGTTGGAAAGTTAATTCATACACCTTCAAAATTCCTTTGGACTGTTCCCGGGTTTAGGAGTTGACTTTGGGTCAAATATGGCTCAAAAGCGCTCGTCAGTCCTTTCGATGGGAAAACTTTGGATGTAAATGGATCGTTCGTCCGCATGGTAAGTCAGAATCGCGCACGGAATGGACTGTTGGAAAGGTTGGGAGATTTACTTCGACATTCCTAAGAGTTTGACCCGGTTTGGGCAGTTGAGTTTGGTCAACCGGGGACTGGAAGCATTCGGTGACCTCCTGAAGTAAAACAGATCGTTTATCCGTACCGTAAGTCAGAATCGCACACGGGGGACCGTTGGAAATGGGATTCAGTGCCCTTTAAAGATTCATTCAGTCTCGATCGAGCTGAAGGGTTGACTTAGGTCAAACGGAGCCCGGGAGCACCCAGTGGCTTCCTAATATAGTTTCGGGGAAAATGGGTCGTTCGTTCGTATGGTAAGTCAGAATCGCGCACAGGATGGACCGTTGAAAAGGGGATTTAGTGACCTTTAAAGATTCATTCATCCTTGGTTGAGCCGAAGAGTTTGATATTTTGGTCAAATAGAGCTTGGGAGCGCCCGGTGACCTTTAGATCGGTACTCAGAGTATGACCTAGGTTTATGGTGTTGAAGGGAGGTGCTTGGGACTTAAGGGGAGTTTAAGGGGTAACAGAATGGGGTGATTATAGAGCCGCTCGATGGGTGAGTTTGGAACAAACGATAACTATCGAATAGACATCGCATATTGCCTTTTGAAAGAGGATGACCAATTCAGAGGGTTGAGGCCGATTCTGAGGACCTAAGGAATAAGGATAACCAATTCGGAGGGTCAAGGTTGATTCTGAAGAACTAAGGAGCATGATGGGGATGGCCAATTCTGTAGGTCGAGGTCGATTAAGGAAAAAGAATGACCAATTATGTGGGTCGAAGCCAATTTTGCGGGCTTAAGTAGGGATGACCAATTCTGCGGGTCGAAGCCAATTCTGCGAGCTTAAGGAAATAAGGATGATCAATTCTGCGGGTCAAAGCTAATTCTACGGGCTTAAGTAGGGATGACCAATTCTATGGGTCGAAGCCAATTCTGTGGGCTTAAGTTGAGGTGACCAATTCTGCAGACTTCTACCGTGAAATGCAACCCGTTATCTGACACTAACTCGTGAGGGACCCCATATCGACAGATAATGCTTTTCTTGATGAATTTAGCCACTTTTTTGGCATTCAGCACTGCGTATGACTCAGCTTCGACCCATTTAGTGAAGTAATCAATGGTGGCTAGGATGAACTCATGCCCGTTATAGGCCTTCAGTGTAACCCTCCCTATGATGTCGATTCCCCAGATGGAGAACGGTCAGGGAGAGGTCATGTTGTATAATTCTCATGGAGGCAGGTGCTGAAGATTACAAAACTATTGGCATTTGAGGCATCTCTGAACATAGGCGGTTCAATCCTGGGTCATGGTGGTCCAGTAGTAGCCTTGTTGGATGATTTTTTTGGCAAGCATGTGATCATTCATGTGGGGTCCGCATTCCTCGTTGTGGATTTTCTGCATTATCTTTTTAATGTCAGCCTCTGCGATATAGTGCAGATGAGTTCCGTCGAAGTTCCTTTTGAGTAGTGCTTTGTGACAGATGATGTACTGGGCGGCCAGTCTTCGAAGGGTTGCTTGGTCTTTCTTGTTGGAACCTCGGGATACCTACTATGCTTGAGGAGGTGCTAAATATAATAGTACCAGCAATTGGCTAGTTCAGGATCTTTTGTGGTGATGAGCTCAATGTGGTAGAAGTGGGTTGGTTCGTCTTGTGCTTGAATCTGGAAGGGGGTCATTATTATTCCTTCGGGCATGTCGACCACGGAGGCCAAAGTAGCAAGGGCATCGTCTAGGTTATTCTTTGCTCGTGGTAGGTAGTGCAAGGTAATATTTTGGAATTGGGAGGCTAGTTTTTCTAAGTGGGCATGGAAGGTTTGGAGCTTCTAGTCCTTGACTCTCCACTTTCTGTGCACTTAACCGATGATAAGGACGGAATCCCCGCAGACATCCATACATTGAATGCCTTTCTTAAGAGCAACCTTGAGGCCTACCGTGCATGCCTCGTATTCAGTCATGTTGTTGGTGAAAGGGAAATCCAATTCGATGGCGAGGGGAGTGTGGGAGTCATCTGGGGAAATTAAAAGTATCCCAATGACATATCCCTTTTTGTTATCAGAACCGTCAAAGAACATTTTCCATCGAAGGTCATCTCGAGCAGCGTAGAGGACATTTTCATTTGGGAATTCGGAGACCCAGACATCAGTTTCTTCTGTAGGGTAGTCAGCGAGGTAACCCGAGATGCCTCTTCCTTTCATAGCTTTCTATGTGATGTACATGATATCAAACTCGGCTAAGAGCATCAGCCATCGAGCCATTCAGTTGGATAAGGCGGGTTTCTAAGCAGGTACTTGATGGGGTCCATTCGGGATATAAGTTTGATGGGAAAGGTGAGCATGTAGTGTCACAACTTTTGGGTGACCCAGACAAGCGCGACACATGCCTTTTCTAAAGCAGTGTAGTTGACTTCATATCCTGCCAATTTGGTACTAGCATAATAGATGGTTCTTTATTTGAGGTAATCTTCAAGGTATTGGACTAGCTCTTTCCTTAAGGGTGTCGGGCTCTTGAGGAATGGGAACCTGGTTTCTTTGCATCTCCCGGACCTCAGTCTGAAGGTTGTCAATCTTAGACACAAGCTGAGCTAGGACTGTCGTTAGATCCGGCTGCACAACGGGTACTTGATCTGTGTTCTCCATGGAAAGCGAATGGATTCCAGACTCGAAAGATGTAATAGGGGAACGGACGAAACTCCGGGGTGATTTCACTGAAGATCAAAGCTAATAAGGAGCTAGGCCAAGGGCGTGCGATCGACCTAAGAAGGCGTAAAATGGGATTTATTTTGAGAATAAAGGGATGAAAAATATTTTTGACATTTTTTTTCTTTTGAGATTGGAAGACAAAATATTTTTGGGCTTTTAAAGAGAGGAGAAATGTTTTTGGATTTTTGATAGAGAAAAGGGAAATGTTTTTTTGTGGATTTTTTTAGACGATCTCAGCATGATTATTATGATTATTATGTTCTCACTGGTATTAAATTCTCCTAAATGAAAAATGAAATGCCGGATGAGACCTGAGCCTGGAAAAGTTGGGTTTGTAACATATGCACGGTTATGGCTGGACTTGTTGATATACCCATATATAACCTCGGCTAGGCCGAGGGCGCGCCCAAGATGGTCTCATGACCCATCAAGGGGCCGACCCCTCATCATGGTCCAGACGACCCTTTAAGGGGTCGACCCCTCATTATGGCCCAGACGACCCTTCAAGGGGCCGACCCCTCATTAGGAACAGACGACCCTTCAAGGGGCCGACCCCTCATCATGGCTCCAGACGACCCTTCAAGGGGCTGACCCCTCATCATGGTCCAGACGACCCTTCAAAGGGTCGACCCTTCATCAGGCCCAGACGACCCTTCAAGGGGTCGACCCCTCATTATGATCCAGATGACCCTTCAAGGTGTCGACCCTTCATCAGGCCCAAACGACCCTTTAAGGGGTCGACCCCCCATCATCGTCCAGACGACCCTTCAAGGGGCCAACCCTTCATCAGGCTCAGACGACCCTCCGAGGGTACGACAGTACGAGGCCTAAATTAGGCCAAACACTACTAGAAGGAACTTTGCCCTCGGCCTCGTATCATAGGACGAGGGTGATATCATCAGAGTGCGTGGTTTGGGAGACGCGTGGAACAGTGCGCGTGAGGCTCACATGTCACGTTGAAGACCGTTATAACAATATCACCCCCTCACGTGAGGGAATATTATGTCATCATTTGGCATCTACAGGTGTCAACAGGAGATTGGTTAGATCCTCATTCACATGCACCATGCATACTTGGGGGTACATTACACCCCCCAAGACCTATATATACTTGTCACCTACAACCCTAAAAAGGGATTGATAATTGTAAACCTAGTAAAAACTCTGCTTGTACACACAGTAGAGAGAGAAAGGGAGCTTATGTGCATTGTATCCAAGGCTATTAGTGTCCATACTTAGTGGATCACATACTCACAGTGGATGTAGGCCTAATTGGCTGAACCACTATACATCATTGTCTTATTCCTCTTATACTCATCTCCTTTTACACACTTATACATATACATCTCTATGGTTGCCATGATAACTACTGTTTGAGCTCATCATCACTTATATGGTGGTGTTGAATCTAAGCATCATCAGTTTGGCACCGTCTGTGGGAACGAGAAGACATCTCTTCCTTTGTACAGCTTGACCTCACTGGGTACTCTGGTGATGAACCATCTCTCCCCCTGAGAGGAGATGTTTCACCATTGAAAGAGACCCATTAAGGTTCTCAAGTTCACCAGTCTTTTTTTTTTCAGTTCAGCTGTTCACAGCTCAAACACATGGCACCAGAGATGCCACCACCACCACCACTCCCTTCGCCGGATAGTGGAGTAGGACCCAGTTCCAGTCAGCCACCACCTTAGTCTGAGATGGCAGATGTGGCGGAAGCCTTGAAGTCCCTGGCAGCAAGCCAGCAGATCATGCAGGAGCAGTTCACAGCTCTAAGCCAGAACATACTAAGACCACTAGGGGTCTCACCTGAGATGATTACTCCGGTAGCAGCTCCAGGACAGTATGAAGCCAGGGGACCACCTCAGGCACCACGCAAAGACCTTTCATCCCCTCAGCGGCGTAGGGATGTTGCTGACCCCCGGCGTCTATGCCTGGGGAGGCAAGGAAACCCTTGCCCTGAGGACATGTATGATGATCTGTAGGGGGAGGAGGCCCCCATAGAATGCTAGGAGCCATATGAGGTCTCCAACAATACTGTACGATCTCTCCAGGGGAGTAAGGAGAAGTGCGGGAGGCAAAATCCTGGCGATCTCCCAAGAGACTCTGCTTTTGATCGCTTGAGAAGGGGGTCGGACTTTGAGAGGCTGGGCCCAGTAAATGACCTGCGGGAAAAATTATCCAGATCAAGTAGCATTGTGAGGTCTAGAAGGGAGGCAGCAGATGGTCGACCCCACGGGAGCCGACCCCTGGGACGAGACGATGGTCAGGGGGAAGTAAATAGTCGACATAGACCTGCCGCCGCAGAACCCTCCGTCCACCTCAAAGAGGCGACGGGAGATAACATCGGCCAAGCCGACCCTACGAGGCCCTGGAATGACTCGATCCAGTGACTAGAGGATAAGATCGGTGATATACTTAAGAGCCGGGACCCTCTTCAGAGAGGATACTCCATAGGCTCTCCCTTTGTGGAAAAGATAGTCAACTTTCCTATGCCATCAAATTTTAAGCCACCTGTGGTCACCCCAAGGTATGACGGGAGTACTAACCCTGTCCATCATATTGAGATGTATCAATCATCGGCAGGCATATACTCTATCTCAGAAGAGATGAGGTTTCGTGCTTTTTCTAGCACTCTGACGGGGGCTGCACATGTCTGGTATATGTCTCTTCCAAAAAAAAATTTAAAAACTTTAAGCAGCTTGCAGACTGGTTCATCCACAACTTTTCTTTGGGGTGAGGCCACAGAAGAAGACCACACACCTGCTCTATGTTAAGCAGGGGAAGAATGAGAGTCTAAGAGACTACATAGCCAGATTCAACAAAGAAAAGTTAGAGATTGAAGAATATGAGGAGAGCATAGCCATGACCTCCCTCATTGGAGGATTCCAGAAGGGGAAGCTGTTATGGAAGCTTGCTGAAGACCCTCCGAGGAAGATGGTTGAATTGTTGTCAACAGAAGGAAAGGTGATGAACGCCGAAGAGGCAATGGCCGTAAAATAAGAAGACAAAAAAGGAGGCGCTAGTGGGGGTAAGTACCCTAAGAAGAACAAAAAGGGGAAGTAGAGGTCTACGGACGACAAGTTCACTGGTTACACCCCTCTAACGGTCATCTGTGAGCATATTCTCAATGAGATAAAGAGTGACCGGTCCCTGAAGTGGCCTGAGAAGTTGAGGGCATCCCCCAACAAGAGGAATAAAAACCTATGGTGTGAATTTCACCAAGACCATGGCCACGTGATAGACAAATGCTTTGCTTTGAAAGATGAGATTAAGAAGATGCTGGAAGAAGGGAAGATCAGGAAGTACGTTGATAAAGGTGCCTTCAAGAGGGGCCGAGGGGACGACCGCAGAAAAAAGCGAGGCGATACATGTAGAGAAAATCCTCAAAAAAGAGGGGATGACCCTTCTGACGATGAGGACGACCCTGACCTCCCGCCGATAGACGGCTAAAGACCTGTCAAGAGGCTTAATATGATCTCTCTCGGAGTGGGAATGATCTATGGGGGTCTATCAGGAGGAGGGTCAGAGGTCGCTGACAGGAAGGCCCATGTGGCTGAGGCCAAGGAAGTGATGAAGACAGTACACTCAACCTCTGTGGAGGAGAAGTAAGAAAAAAGAAAAAAAGGTTGACATGGATACTCTGATAGTGGGGTTCTTAAGAATGGACTTCAAAGGCCTCTTAGCTCCACATGATGACCCTCTCGTCATCACTACCAGGGTGCACGGATGCGAGGTGCCGAGGACCCTGGTAGATGGGGGCTCATCTGCAGACGTGATGTTTTGGCCATGCTTCAAAGCTTTAGTCCTCAGTCGTGATAGACTCGTCCCATACCATCACCCATTGATTGGGTTGAGTGGAGAAAAGGTTCATCCCCTTGGAGTGTATAAGGCTGATGTCAGGATGGGGGACGAATGGCCGAGATGGCTCACTAAGAAGGTCAGCTTCTTTGTGATGGACGAACATGTCTTTTCGGCCTACAATATTATACTAGGGCGGGTAGCCCTCAAGGGGTTTGAAGCTGTGTCATCTACGGTCCATCAGATGATTAAATTTCCAACCCCTTACGGGGTGGGGGAAGTTCAGGGAGACCAGATGACAGCGCGAGAATGTTATTTCAACTCCACCGAAGAAAGAGAGGCACACAAGAAGGCTACGACCACTTATAATATTGATACCATAGACCCTAGAGAAAAGACAAAGATGAAGAAGAGAGAGGCTACGGAAGTGGTAGAATCCATCATCTTCAATGAGGATGACCCGAAAAAACCATCCAAGTCGGCAAGTCTCTAAAGCCAAATATCAAGGAAGACCTCATTAAACTGTTGAGGAGAAGACAGAGCGTCTTTGCGTGGAGTCATGCAGATATGCCAGGGATCGACCCTGAAATCATGTGGCACAAGCTCAATGTGGTAGAGGGTGCAAAGCCAGTAAAGAAGAAGAGGAGAATTTACTCTAGAGAAAAATATGAGGTCATAAGGGATGAGGTTAAAAAATTAGAAGATGCGGAGTATATCAGAGAGTTCATCTACCCTGAATGACTGTCCAACACAGTCATTGTACCAAAGGCCAATGGGAAGTGGAGAATGTGTGTGGACTTCACCGACCTCAACAAGCACTGTCCCAAAGACAGCTTCCCTATCCCCCGCATTAACCAGATGGTAGACGCTATCGCAGGCCATGAGCTCATGAGCTTTATGGATGCCTATTCAGGGTACAACCAGATCTTCATGGACCCTGAAGACTCGGAGAAAACAACCTTCATTACCGACAAGGGGACATACTGTTATAGGGTCATGCCCTTTGGTCTGAAGAATGCAGGGGCAACGTATCAGCGCCTTATAAATAAAATGTTTGAAGACCAAGTTGGGAAATCTATGGAAGTTCATGTGGCTAACCTGGAGAGGACCTTTAATACGATGGACAAATATTAGATGAAGCTTAACCCGGCTAAGTGTGTCTTCAGGGTCGGAGCAGGGAAATTCTTGGGGTTCATTATCAACCAAAGAGGCATCAAGTCCAGCCCTGAGAATATAAAGGCCCCCCTGGAAATGAAGACCCCCAAGATCATCAAAGACATTTAGAGGCTCACAGGGCGAGTGGCTACTTTGAATAGGTTCGTATCCAGATCCACAGATAAGTTTTTGCCATTCTTCAAGATCCTCAGGAAGGCCTTCAAATGGAGTGAAGAGTGTGATGAGGCTTTCAGGGAGCTAAAGTCATACCTAGGGTCTCCCTTGATGTTGTCACGACCAGTGTAGGGTGAATGACTCTATATGTATCTAGATGTCTCTGAGTCAGCCATTAGCGCAACAATCGTCAAAGAGGAAGACGGGGTACAGAGGCCAGTGTATTTCAACAGTAAGGCACTTCAGGGGGCAGAGCAAAGATACCCGAGGATGGAGAAGTTAGCCTATGCCTTGATCCATGCATCGAGGAAGATGAAGCCATACTTCCAGTCCCACACAATGGTCATCCTCACTAACTCTCCTCTTAGGCAGGTCCTACACAAGCCAAAAAAATCAGGCAGGTTAATGGTCTGGGCTATAGAGCTGGGGGAGTTTTACATTGTATATCAGCCTAGGACGGCCATTAAGGGGCAAGCACTAGCAGATTTCATGGTTGAGTTCACTTGGGGAGATGATGAGGCCGAGGATGAAAGTTTTGAGAAGATAGATACCCAATGAGACAGGCTCACCGATACACCTACAGATAAGGCTGAGACAAGCATCGCTAGAAGGAAAGTGGTTGAAAATGAAGAGGGAAGATACCTCTTTAAAGAGGGATCACTCACCAAAGGAAATTTCTCAGAGGAAAAGACTATGTGGAGCCTCTTCGTTGACGGGTCCTCCTGCGACAGCGGAAGTGGAGCTGGACGAATAGTATCAACACCCGATGGCACAGACATTGAGTACGCCCTGAGGTTCAACTTCAAAGCCTCCAACAACGAATCCGAATATGAGGCCCTGATAGTAGGACTCTCCTTGGCCAAGTCTTTTAGTGTCGGCCAGATTTTGGTCCATAGTGATTCAAGGCTGGTAGTAAATCAGATACTAGGAGCCTACGAGGCCAAAGATGAGAGGATGGACAAGTACCTTGAGAAAGTAATGGCATTACTGAAGTGCTTCAGAGAAGTGAAATTGAAGAGGATACCTAGGCACGGCAATGGCCGAGCCGATGCACTTGCCAGGCTGGCCTCAGCAACTAGGACAGACATCAGGAGGACAGTCCTAGTGGAAATTTTGCTTCGACCAACTATTGAAGATGCTGAGGGAACACTTGGCACTTGCATGAATATTGCTAAGGAAGCCTCATGGATGGACCCTCTGATTAGATACATTAAAGAGGGGGAGATGCCAGAAGCAAGGCAAGAAAGGAAGAAGTTGAGATACAGAACTGCAAAATTCACTGTCATTGGGGACACCTTGTACAAAAAGGGATTTTTGCTCCCCTTACTTAGGTGTGTACATCCATCTGAAGTCCCACGCATTTTGCAAGACGTGCATGAAGGGTCATGTTCAAGCCACATTGGGGGCAGGTCCTTAGCAAAGAGGGTGATCACCCAAGGGTACTAGTGGCCGACCTTGGGGAAAGATGCCACGACATATGTAAAAAAGTGTGACAAATGCCAAAGATTTTCCACCATCCCTCACCAACCCCATCAGCCTCTTACTTCCATTACATCCCCGTGGCCATTTGCAGTGTGGGGGATTGACCTAGTAGGACCCTTGCCTATGGCCATCAATAACTATCGATTTCTCATCGTGGCCATTGATTATTTTTTAAAATGGGTGGAGGCAGAGCCAATGGTCATAATTACTGAACAGAAAACCTTCCAGTTCATCTGGAAAAATATTATATGCAGATATGGTCTCCCCAATACCCTCATCTCAGATAACGGGACTCAATTTAAGAACACATCTCTAGAGAAGTACTGTAAAAAGGTGAGTATCAAACAATTCTTCTCTACCCCAGGCCGACCTCAGGTTACTGGGCAAACAGAAGTTACAAACATGACGATCCTAGACGGGATCAAGAAGAGACTTGAGGAGGCAAAAGGAAGATGGGTTGAGGAGTTATATGATGTACTGTGGGCCTACAGGACGACGGCAAAGACCTCTATCGGGGAAACCCCATTCATGTTGGCTTATGGCTCAGAAGCCGTCATCCCCACTGAGATTGGGTTTCCTAATCATAAGGTCCAAATGTATGACCCCCAGAGAAATACGGAAGAGAGGAGACTTGACTTATACCTGATTGAGGAAAGGAGGGAAGACGCCGAGATAAGGCAGGTCGCCTACCAGCAGAGGACTGCAAGGTTTTACAATCAGAGGGTGAAACAGAGACCCATTACAGTGGGGGACTTGGTCCTCAAAAAGACTTGGTAGAAGCCCAACAAGCTCCATCCTAATTGGCACGGCCCCTATAGGGTCATCGACGAAGTTGTCCCAGGGACCTATAGACTAGAAAACCTAGAAGGGGAACCCTTTTCCAACCCCTGGAATGCAGATCATTTGAAAAAATACTACCAGTAGTGTTGTAATATCCTGACGGATCATAATTGTAATGGGTGTTTCTCCAGCAGAACACTTGAAAAATTAATGAGAAATATCAGTGTTTCCTCTCATCTTGTGTTTGTCAGTTCTAGCACGCATGGGATCATCTTTGAGAAACAACCCTCGGCTATAATGAGGGTCAATGGTGGGGACGACCCCACCATTGCCCTCAAGAAAGACGAGGGAGGATTTAAAAACCATTAGTTTGGTAATTACAACCTCGGCTATAATGAGGGTCAATGGTGGGGACGACTCCACCATTGCCCTCAAGAAAGACGAGGGAGGACTTAAAAATCATTAGTTTGGTAAAAACAACCCTCGGCTATAATGAGGGTCAATGGTGGGGACGACCCCACCATTGCCCTCAAGAAAGACGAGGGAGGATTTAAAAGCCATTAGTTTGGTAATTACAACCCTCGGCTATAATGAGGGTCAATGGTGGGGACGACCCCTCCATTGCCCTAAAGAAAGACGAGGGAGGAATTAAAAACCATTAGTTTGGTAATTACAACCCTCGGCTATAATGAGGGTCAATGGTGGGGACGACCCCACCATTGCTCTCAAGAAAGTTAAGGGAGGACTTAAAAACCATTAGTTTGGTAATTACAACCCTCAGCTATAATGAGGGTCAATGGTGGGGACGACCCCACCATTGCTCTCAAGAAAGACGAGGGAGGACTTCAAAACCATTAGTTTGGTAATTACAACCCTCGGCTATAATGAGGGTCAATGGCGGGGACGACCCCACCATTGCCTTCAAGAAAGATGAGGGAGGATTTAAAAACCATAAGTTTGGTAATTACAACCCTCGGCTATAATGAGGGTTAATGGTGGGGACGACCCCACCATTGCCCTCAAGAAAGACGAGGGAGGACTTTATTAACCTCATCAATTAAAATTGGTGGAAATCACCCTCGGCTATAATGAGGGTGAACGTTGGGGACAACCCTTCCTTCACCCTCAAGAAATACGAGGGAGGGGTTAGTGATACTGTTAATATAAAAAATTAAAAATACAAATCACACAAGAGATGAGTATGGAAAACAACAAGAGAGATGATATTATAAATAAAGTATTACAAATTGATGTTTGTTCTACAAAAATAAGATACAAAAAGGGGGTATTGTCTACAAACAGCCACCCTATTGAGCAGCATCGGAGGGCAGGGCCTCAACATCGATAAGAGAAGTTTCTTCGATGACCAAAACAAGCTGATCTTCAGATGTGCCAGTACCCTCAACGGGCACTTGAGATTCCACCTGGGCCAAGGCCTCAGCAATCAAAGGGTCGTCCAGTTGGACTGCTTCGATGGACGGGAGGACAGAAGATACTGCATCGGCAAACTTAAGGACGACCCACCGACAGGCCGTCCTAATTCCCCTCTCTAAGTATTCAAGGCCGAAGCCCTGAAACTCATCCGAGAGTTTGTAGGCCTCCATAGCATCAGCCTCGGCTTTCTTGACAGTCGCCTCAAGATCGGCCTTGTGCTGAACCCCCAAGTTGGTCAAGGCCTCGTCCCTCTCCTTTATAAGTAAGTCCTTGGCCGCCATGTCTGCATCATGCTGCCTCGTCAGCTCGTCCAGGAACCTCGCATGCTCAGTCCTGACACTCTCTAACTCAGCCCTTGCAGTCTCAAGATCTAACTGTAGATCGACCTAGTGCTAAATAGCCCTCTCAGCTTCATGGAATTTCGCTTGGTTCTCAGCCATCCACTTAGTGGCCGAGGTAAAAGCACAGACAGATTGCATAAGAAAAAGAAACTCGTTAAGAGACCGAGAAAATAGTTTGTGAAAGAATGCAGTTAAGGGAATGAAGTGAGAACAAATACCTGAGTTAGGGTGTGCAGAACATAGTCATACACCTTCGCCGGGGGGCATCTTGGACAAAAATTCGTAGTCAGTAGCCGAGGGGGAAGAAAACATGGACGCCTTGGCTGCCCTCAGGTTGGCGATCAGAGAAGATCGATCGGCCTTCAGAAATGCCAAGTTCTAGGACCAGAAGACCCCATGCTGGAAGAATCCTTACCCTCATCCGTGAATTCGGCCGAGGGTCGACAGGGACTTCAGGCTCTTTTCTCTTTCGTCTGTTGGAGGTCAGCTCAGCAAGTGTCAGCCCCACGGTCTGCATCTTCCTCGGAGCTTACTGAGGCTCCTTGCCCTTCTTCTTGCCAAAGCTTGATAGCAAACTGGGGGGGCAGTCATTTCACAAAGTTGATCAGATATACCAGAAGGACGACCTGAAAGGAGGACGACACGTCAGAAAAATGCAGAGGCAAAGATGAAACACTTGAAAAAAGTAAAGAATGGGTAAAAAATAATATAACTCACATAGCTCTGTCAGGGGGCCGACCCTCAGGCCAGCTTACTTGAGGAACATAGGGGTCATCAGATCTTCAAACTTTGTAATTTCACCCCCTTTCCCTCGTTCCCTCAGATATTCAACTATAACTTTCTCATCCAGACTCAGTCCGGGATCTGACATGGCCTTCATCGAGGGATTAGACCATCTTCTAGGAACCCTCGGACCATCGTCCAAATGTTGCGCCTCGGTGGAAAATTCCCACTCTCTAGAAATAAAGAAAAATCTCTTCTTCCAGTCGTGATTGGAGGTTTGTGCCATGTGGAGAAGTTTTTTATCAGACCTCCTCGCCCCCAGGTGATAGTACCCAGGCTGTTTGGACGAGGAAGTGATATTATAGGAAGCCAAGAACACGTCGGAGGAAGGCTCGTCAGTAAAGGCATTTTTCCATAGGGAGATGTAGCCGAGGATTGTCCTCCAGGAATTGGGAGGAATCTGAGAGGGGGAACGCCGAGGGATGACAAGATATCTACAACGGCAGGATGTAGAGGGAGTCTGACACCGACCTTAAACATTTGTTCGTATACCGCAATCTCTCCCTCTTCACCCTCAAAGACCCTCTCAGATTTAGAGGGAACCCTCATGGATATATTGGGGGGGACACCATATGCATGCCTCCATAGTAGGAGGTTACGATCCCTAACCGAGGAAATATAGGACGAGGCATGAGATGTGTCAACTGGGTCAATATCTGAGTCCTCACAATCCTCAATCCCCTCTCCTTCGGCCTCATCACCTGTCAGAGGCCCCTAAGGAAAAGCCATCTGGAAAGATTGTGGGGATAGAGTTGTTACAGGGACAACCTCGAAAGTAACCATACCCTTGGCCTGTCGGCCTGGACTTAGATCAGACGTCTCTCCTCTTCCGGAAGGTCCAACGCCAGCTGGTGACGATGCTCTCTCATCCATCTCTCCTGAATAGCTCTCGGCAGGACGATAGGATGACCCACAAGACTCAGATGGTCTAATTACGGCTAAAGGAATGGGAAAGATGGGTCGTACCCAATTAGGGTCGGCCCCTCGTCTTCTCTCCTCCTCTTCCTCTATTTGTTTGATCTCAACAAATAATTTCTCTCTCAGGGAAGGGAATTCTTCAGCTAAACTATAAAGCCTCCTAAGCATTAAGGGGAAGACCCTACACTTAGAAGGATTTGGCTTTGCTAACTACAAACAATCTCACAGTTGACCAGGTTGGACTTTTAGATCAAAACCAAAAAAATCAAAGGTTTTGATCAAGAACACTCTAGAACCAGTTGCCGGAGAAGATGCCGAAAAAATTATGAAACAACCTAAGGGAAATCTAACCCTCCTACCCTAAAGTAAGAAAGCAAACAAAAATGAAGATAAAGAGGGCACTAGGGCAAAGGAGTTACCTCTGAAGAAATAGCAGAACTGCCAAACTCAAAACGTCGAAGTTGCAAAATGGCTAGAAAGCTGGAGGCTAGAGAGAGAGAGTTCAGGCACAAAGAAGAAGAAGAAAGAGAAAGTTTAAAAAATTATTTAAGTACCTTGCCAATGAGTGGGCCCACTCACCAATGCAGAGCACAACCCACGAGGATGGCATCATTAGGGTACAAAGTCCCAAGCAGTATGCAGCCGCCACGCCTGGAAAACTAGAACGACAATGAATAAAAACTTGACAGGTGGCATACCATCTTCACAGGTGTCATGCATCTAACTGGCCATACACTTATCTCAAAAGCAACACTAACCCTCAGCCATCTTAACATCATCTATGGATAAGGGCTGGGGGTGATTGATATATCCATATATACCCTCGGTTAGGCCTAGGGCGCCCTCCACCAAGGCGCGCCCAAGATGGTCTCGTGACCCATCAAGGGGCCAACCCCTCATTATGGTCCAGACGACCCTTTAAGGGGCCAACCCCTCATCATGGCCCAGACGACCCTTCATCAGGCCCAGATGACCCTTCAAGGGGCCGACCCCTCGTCATGGTCCAGACGACCCTTCATCAGGCCCAGATGACCCTTCAAGGGGCTGACCCCTCATTATGGCTCCAGACGACCCTTCAAGGGGTCGACCCCTCATCATGGTCCAGACGACCCTTCAAGGGGTCGACCCTTCATCAGGACCAGACGACCCTTTAAGGTGCTGGCCCCTCATTATGGTCCAGACGACCCTTCAAGGCGTCGACCCTTTTACAGGCCCAAACAACCCTTCAAGGGGCCGACCCCTCATCATGGTCCAGACGACCCTTCAAGGGGCTGACCCTTCATCAGGCTCAGACGACCCTCCGAGGGTACGACAGTACGAGGCCTAAATTAGGCCAGACACTACCAGAAGGAACTTTTCCCTCAGCCTCGTATCATAGGCCGAGGGTGACATCATCACAGCGCATGGTTTGGGAGTCGCGTGGAACAGTGCGCGTGAGGCTCACATGGCACGTGAAAGACGATTATAACAATATCACCCCTTCACGTGAGGGAATATTATGTCATCATTTGGCATCTACAGGTGTCAACAGTAGATTGGTTAGATCCTCATTCACATGCACCATGCATACTTGGGGGGTACACTACACCCCCCAAGACCTATATATACTTGTCACCTACAACCCTACAAAGGGATCGAGAATTGTAACCCTAGTAAAAACTCTGCTTGTACACACAGTAGAGAGAGAAAGGGAGCTTATGTGCATTGTATCCAAGGCCATTAGTGCCCATACTTAGTGGATCACACACTCAGTGGATGTAGGCCTAATTGGCTGAACCACTATACATCATTGTCTTATTCCTCTTACACTCATCTCCTTCTACACACTTATACATACACATCTCTATGGCTTCCATGGTAACTACTGTTTGATCTCATCATCACTTATCTGGTGGTTCTGAATCTAAGCATCATCACTTGTTACCAGGCTCACGGGCAGGGTCCCATTTTAAAAATGAGCAAAAATTTGGGCTGCAGGCAGACCCAGAATTCGGCAGAGTTTTGGGTTGAAACTGGCAATCTAATATGTGTGTCCTAGGCTTGACACCTATATGCGGCTATGCAGTTGGTTGGGTGAATCGAAAAGGGTTCCCCCCCTTTGGCGTGACTTCCACGATATACGTCTTGCTCTTACGGGAAATCGGTGCGTATGGACAAGCCATTTGATATACCTGAGTGTATGTGAATTGCCTCACCATATACCTCGTGGGGACGATACGTGTGAGAGTGAATTCGATATACTCGGAGTATGTGAACGAGTTCCCTGCGATATACCTCACATCATGACTTCGGTCAAGCGATACGATGCGGGAGAACCGTTCAATATATGTCGAAGATACTTAGCCAATGGAAGGTGAGAATAATATCACTTAAGCTAACTACGCCTTACCGCACTAGTGCCCATCACGAAGTGACCCTCCATTTACGGGACAAAATTTGGTCAATAACAATGCTCTTTGGTGATGTCGTGTGAATCATGCATGATCCTCTTATTACTATCTTTCTTGATCATGCCAAACAGGGAGCAAAGTACAAGTACCAATGGTACACCAAGTATGGATGGGTGATGCGTGCAACATGTGGATATATGTGATCCTAGGTGCATGTGGTTCGAAGTGTACATGGAGAATTTTCTATAAGTGTGTGAATAGAAGCATAAGTAAGGGGGACACATGGAAATGGGGAACATGCAAAAATGGGTAAAAATATAAATACACATAACACCCATGTATATAGAGTTTAGCACTCAAAATATAGTTCCCAGTGGAGTCGCCACTGTGTCCAACCCCGATCCTCGCGGCGGGCAGGTAGAGTGAGGATCCTAGGTCCCGCGCGTCCCTCTAGAAAGCCCTTCGGCTGACGTCGTTGAAGAGGTGAAAATGTAGAGAGATGGAGTCGCCAGTCTATTTTACTCTAAACAGATAAAAGAAAGGAAGCCATCCCGAAGGACAACATCCAAAGACATACTGATGCATACGAAACCAAAATGATTCGAAAAGGGTCCGAAGGCTAAGTTACGAAATGGGAAGGTGTTAGGCACCCATTTTGCCCTTACGGTCTCTCATGGGTTTGTGCTATTTTCCTTTATTTTCCCCCTGATATGTGTGCATGTGTATATATATAGTGGAGATAAGAATCCTCGACTTGTATCATGGAAGAGATAAAGCGAGTCATCCGTAGGAAGGTTTATAAAAATAATATTAAAAAATAGGATTTACGCGATTATCCTTGCGTTGATCGTTATAATGGAACGATAATGTATGTGGAATAATACGCCACTCAGAACAAATATATGCATATAAATATATGTAATCTAAGAGAGTTGAGTTTAGAAAAAATAGAAAACGAGAGAAAAGTGAGAATTGGACTCGAGTCTCGGGTTTTACCCTTAAACGCCTACGTAGCCTATAGAGGCATCAAAGTCCATGTAGTTTGCATGAAAACGAGGGGGTGGGATTTATCCTATAAATCCAATCGGGTACTTCTCTTATTTGTATGTGTGTGTGTAAAAAAGTGTTTTAGTTGTGAGAAACGTATAAGAAAATTGTGAGAATTCCAGTTTGGAATTTATGAGCAAACCCTCTTTTTCTTATTTTTTGGGTTTTTATTTGTATGAAAATAAGAGATGTGCAATAATACTAAATAAAAAGTATATTAGGATATGTGAGATGAGAACATAAAAGTGCTAAGTAATAAAACAAGTTAATGCGAATTTATGAGAATTTAAGGAGAGAATTGAGAAAATTGGACCTTCTTGAATGTTGCTACCATAATGTGAACATGTGTAGACACGAGGAATGGTACCTATGGGTTGACCTTTTCCAACGTCCTTGGATTTTTTTGAATGTCTAAAACAAACAATGGTTTTGGCTTTGACACTCGAAGCATGAGAACAAGACTAGCCATAACCATTACTACACAAACTGCTCGAGTCTTTTAAATCATTTTTTAACTTCAAAATTTTAGACTCAAGCAAAGACTTACGCTCTTCCAATTTTAGGGATGCCGTTTTCAAATTTTTAACAATTCCTAAAAGTTTATCACACTCGCCTTTAATAAAATACAACGTTTCCCTTAAAGTCTTCTTATGTGCCACAAAATCATTAATAAAAACATTTTTATCATCTTTAGCACAAACACAAATCCTAGAATTTGTCAAGTCCTTCAATTATTTTAAAAAAAATAGGACTCTATCATCACTCTACTTTTTGGCCACTTATAAAGATTTAAAGTCATCATATAAATCACCAAACTTCTCACGAACAATATATCTTTGATTTTGAACCGTTTGCAAAAGTTCCAAAATATTTTTAAAACGATTTTCAAGAAATTCAATTTTTTCGGGAAATGTCAAATTCAAATGAGAATCCATTGAGTAAAAAAAACAAAAACACAAGAGCAATGAGAAAACAACGATCCAAAAATCAGGTAAACAATCATAACGCACTATTCTTCGAAAACCTCTAAGGAACAACAATGATCCTCGCAAGAATCACATGAACGCATTCCTCTGAATTAGCCTAAGCCTTCATCTTCATCAGTGAATCCCCGCAGGTATCACATGTCAGGAATGGAGTGCCTCTCCACCAAGGTGTATGCAATAGATATAAAATGTTATAGGGTTCTAAACTAATTCACAAGAATAATAGTCGAGGATGGGTTTTTGGAATTAAAACAGTGTTTAGGGACACAAAACTTTGAAGAAAATTTTCTTCTGATATGCAGAAACGTGTTGCCAAAATCTTAATCAAACTGATTCACAAACAGGTTTTTATAACAAACCTTAAGTCGGCGGGTCGTTCGAACGACTTCTGCATGTTGTTTGAACGACTAAAACGTCAAAAAAACATTTTTCTTAAACTCCGCCCAAAGGTATTCAAAAAATATATTTTCGCAAAGTAATGCAGTATTGTTCGTCTTTTAATAAAATTTAAACATCCCAAACATCATTTCATGAATTAATTCAAATTCTAAATTATTTTATACCTTTTGGGATGTTGGGAAGTCTTCAAACTTGGAGATGCTTAAGTTCGGTTCATCTTCTTGGTGTGTGACAATTTGTAATGGGATACGGCAAATGTAATACCCCGAGATTTTTGGGACAATAAATTAATTATTTTTGGGAGAAATAAATATTATTTTAATTGGAGAATTATTAAATTGGCATTTGAGGTCAAAATTTGAAGATGATAGAAAGTATCTTGAATGGTGATTCTGAGTATGCGGTTGATTCCGGAAGGGTCGTGATAGTCAAAATAACTGTACTTGGGTCTTATCTGGGTTTCAAAATATTTTTATGCTCGTTTGACTCGAATTGGAGTAACTGAGTCATTTAAAGAGTGTATTATCATTTAAAGTTGGGTATCTTGGATTTAAGGCTTAAAAGCCTACGTGATAAGCCATTCTCATTAAAGATAAAGAGCAAGCCCTATAGAGAGAGAGAGAGAGAAGAGGAAAGAAAGAAAAGAAAGAGAAGAAAAGCTTGGAGGTTTCGACCAATCCATGATTTCGAGGAAGATTCAACCTCTACAACTTCGAGGCAAGTGATTAAACTTGCTAAATAATTCTTGTGCATCTTTTATTTCATGATTTGTGGATTAAAATTATGGATTTTGGGTTTAAAATGTCAAAACCTAGATTTTGGGTAAATCTGGCATTTGAGGTGTATAAATGGATTTGAGGGTGTATAAATGGTAGGGTTGAGTTATATATGAGTTTTAATGTTGTATATATGTTTGGGTTGAAGAGAAATGATTGGAATATGATAAATGAATTTTGGGAATTTTTGGCTTTTGAAGAAAATTACCATTTTTGTAGCTTCTGAACAGGCCGAATCGATTCGGCCCCCATTTCAAATCGATTCAGAATTTTCCAGCTTCCAAGGTATGAGTGACCCAATCAATCCGGACCCAAAGCCGAATCGATTCAGCCTAAGATAGTTTCCCATGTCTTTTGGACCGAATCGATTCACTTTGGAAGGCGAATCGATTCGTTAGGCTGAATCGATTCAGATTGGGCCCGAATCGATTTGAAAACACGGCAATTTTGGGATAGGTTTTTTTGGAGTGAGTTTTGTCCCATTTCGTTTGGTCTTATCGATTGGCAACCTCTATATAACTTATGAGAAGTATGTTTTGGAGACTTTTAGGGAGTTTCCCTTATGATAAATTGTTAGGGTCATATTGACTTATTCCGACAGAATATCGATTTGAGATTATTGTACCGACTAGTGGGGAAGCCCACTATCATTGAGATTTATATTTGAAGATGATTATGAGTTTATAAGAGAGAGGTAGGATGCACTTAGCGATGTTTAATTTTGAATTGAATCACAAATGGGATAACGTTAAGGGTTCATATGATCATTTGAAATATAATATGGATTGGGAATAACGAATGTTGATCGATGTGCATACGGATATAGAGAACATCCTCAACGTTAATTGATTTGGAAGATTATTCTTACAAATATAAGTGATGGATGAGTAAATTTCAAGTGAGGGATGGTATCGTGTATATAAAGTGGGAAAGTGTGAGAGTTAGAAATGGTTTGTATATCGAGAGTAAAATATACTTGTATAAATGAAATTATTTCATTTATGCATACTAGCGTAATAAGAGTATGTATACTTATATGGCGTGACATAAACAACTTGTGTGATGGTATGCATTTATATGATGTGATAGTATATGCATATCTAGTGTGTATGATATATATATTTATGGGAAGCATACCCCCTTTATGATATCATGGGAAGTTGCGCGATGTGGGTGAGGCCCCTGACTTGAGGAGCAGGGAGCATATAGTCCCCAGGTTATAACATCCATTATTAATGTGTGATTTTTATTAGGGGTGAGACGTGATGGGTATGTTTTGTCTCACTTTCAAGGACGAACTATGATCGCTTCCCATACGTTGTGATTTTGTTTTTACCAAGGCAGTGTGAGATTCTGACCGTTGGTACCCAGGATGATATGTGAGGTATTCCCTAGTAGATGATAGCATTGAGAAACTGCATCCTCGAGTCATAGATCATTGGGATGGTTATTATACTTGTGTGTATAGAATATTACATGTATATGATTATGAGATATCACATATCTGTATCTAGTGTAAAGAGATATAAGAATAATGACTGAATCTCATTCTAGGAGATTTTACCCTGACTTAAATTATGATGAGTATATTAAAGTGAATATGATTCGTATATATCTATATGAGTATATATATTATGTTGGGTACCGAGGGCATAATGGACCCCAACGACCAACTTTGTCAATGAGTAGTGTATCGGGGGGTTCCTTGTTTGGATTTCGCTTACGAGACGTCCCACGCACGAAACGCAGTGAAATGTTTGGAGTGGGGAGAAGTTTAGTCCTTAGTAATCAGATTTATATATTAGTATATCTCGACGATCGACAGTGTCAAGGAGTAGTGTATCGGGGGGTTCCTTATTTGGATTTCGCTTGCAAGACGTCCCACGCACGAAACGTAGTGCACTGTTGAGAGTTGGGAATAGTTTAATTATATATATTAAATAAGTAATTGGGGTTATATGCGTCATCCATTGAGGGAATAATGAATCTCGATAATCAATACTCTCAAGGAGTAGTGTATCGGGGGTTCCTTATTTGGATTTCGCTTGCGAGACGTCCTGCGCACGAAACGCAATGCAGTATTAAGAATTGGAAGAAGTTTAGTCCTTAGAATTTAGATGCTAATAACTCATTTATTTCAATAGCTAGAATCTTAGAAATTCTTGTAAGAGATTATGTATATGTATAATTATATGTTAAGTAAGCGACTCACATTTGAGGATTATGGTAGAATTGGAAGTTAATGGTTAGGTTTTACATGTAAGTTTATATGAGTATAAATTTTGGGTGTAGGTTAGATTATTGCCCCTAGATAGTGTTGGGCAGAGAATTGAGGATCATGTGCATAGGTTTAGGTGCGCGCTTTAGTTGATAGGTGAGTTTGATTTTTCTGGAGAGTGTGACTCCACTTTAATCATGTCATAATGCATTTATAATTATTATGCATTTTAATGCACTTGCTAAAATGTTTTCACACCTCGGGCTCTAACCCATTTATATTATCTCTTTACTATATATATTGTATTATTTTAGGTGTTCCTCCGCAAGGACACCATTGATGTTTTCTACCCACTATATTCGTGGAGCTGTGGCAGTATCGGACTGTTGCGGGATTTTGATATATTTGTTTCCTATCTTTTGTATTTCTAGATTAGGATTCAGTTTGTATATATTGGGTTTACATCCAAGTGTTGTAGATGTAGCATTTGGTTTATATTTATTTTTTCTGGACTGTTGTATTGTCTGTCACCCGACAGCATGTTCAGGAATTTCCTTTCTGTATATTTTATTGTACTCTTGTACTTATCTTTTTATCTTAGCATGTGTGTGTTCATTACCATGTTCAGTAGTTATTATGTTGGTGGTTGGTTATTGCTTTGTATGTTTTAGAATTTTTTTTTGGCACCCTCTTTTTATAGTAGTGGGTACTTAGCTGTTTTTATTTTAGTATCGTCAGTAGATGCTGAGAATGATCCACTTGAGATTCCTGATTATTTTAGTAGAGGGTATAAGCAGGATTATCGAGGGTCGCAATAGCATTTTGTTTCTCAGGATGAGCAGAGAGGATTTACGGGTAGATGTTTAATTTGTAAAGACGGACATATGAAGAGAGATTGTCCTGAAAGAGGTAGAGGACCACGTTTTGAGGAAGTTCTGAATGTGAAACCCCTACAGCAGGTTTGAAACCATTTTAAGCCGGGGGACTTTGAGTGGGAACCCATCAATGAGAAAATGCAGTCGGACTAGAGAGGTATGATGTAAATTATTTTTCCTTTGTGATTAGGATTATGCTTTATGAGGCTTTGGGAGTATCGTATGTAATATTGAAATGAGTGGTTAGTGCTATAACCCTATTATGTATGGAATGACCTGGAAGGGAGTATTGAGCAAGTAAGGCTCTTATATGATTATATTTAAAGAGAATAGATTCTTTTGTGTTATGCTAGTAGGAGCTATGATTTTGGTTTGAACGTAGGAATTGTTGAAACATGTTGAGTATTAATGATAAAACTATTGTTTTATAGTTGTGCTAGACTTACATATTTGTTATATTCCAGCTATGGAAGATCCTAGTGTATGGAAATATTCTATTATGATATACGAGATTATTGTTAATGGAAAGATTCAGAATTTAGTGGATTATTGTTGGGAGAGGGATTTAGCTCATAGTTGTGCTAGTTTTGAAAACTATATGTTAGTAATAGTATGGAAATTATTAGCACCTTGTGTCTTAGGCATAAGGTATTCAATTTGAATGTCGTAAGACGTAAACTATTTTCAAAATAAAATTTTATATAGGCCTTCGGGCAATATAAAAAATTATTTACACAAAAATATTTTTAAACTCTAGTCCCGGTCTGACTAACTCTCAATCCCCGACAGAGCTACATAGTAGTGTATTGGGAGGGTTCCTTGTTTGGATTTCACTTGCGAGATCTCCCCCGCATGAACGTAGCGAATGTCAGGAATTGAGAGGAGTTAAATCTTTGGACGTTTCAAAAAATTTCTTCTATAATTAGTATGTTAGTATGATTTAATTTATTTAGAGTTATTGTACAATTTTGAAGGCTAAGTGATGCCGAGTTATGTTTATACGAGTAAAGCTCGAATATAGGGTGTATGGGCACCCTAGTTGGCAGATTTAGTTTTATAAAATTAAAATGATTCGTCGTGAGAAGAGGGAGGAATAGGTATAATGATCATGAGGGTAGATATCTTAGGATTTAGCTGAGATTTGGAGTACCAGTATTAGTCTAATTTCGAGGGCAAAATTCTTGTAAGTGGGGAAGTCTGTCATACCTCGAGATTTTTGGGACAATAAATTAATTATTTTTGGGAGAAATAAATATTATTTTAATTGGAGAATTATTAAATTGGCATTTGAGGTCAAAATTTGAAGATGTTAGAAAGTATTTGAAATGGCGATTCTGAGTGTGCGGTTGATTCCAAAAGGGTCGAGATAGTCGAAATGACTGTACTTGGGTCTTATCTAGGTTTCAGAATATTTTTAGGCTCATTTGACTCGAATGGGAGTAACCGAGTCATTTAAAGAGTGTATTATCATTTAAAGTTCGGTATCTTGGATTTAAGTCTTAAAAGCCTACGTGAGAAGCCATTCCCATTAAAGAAAAGAGAAAACCCTAGAGAGATAGAGAAGAGGAAAGAAAGAAAAGAAAGAGAAGAAAAGTTTGGAGGTTCGGGCCAATTCATGATTTTGAGGAAGATTCAACCTCTACAACTTCGAGGCAAGTGATTAAACTTGCTAATAATTCTTGTGCATCTTTTATTTCATGAATTGTGGATAAAAATTATGGATTTTGGGTTTAAAATGTCAAAACCTAGATTTTGGGTAAATCTTGCATTTGAGGTGTATATATGGATTTGAGGGTGTATAAATGGTAACGTTGAGTTATATATGAGTTTTGATGTTGTATATATGTGTGGGTTGAAGAGAAATGGTTGGAAGATGATAAATGAATTTTGGGAATTTTTGGCTTTTGAAGAAAATTGCCATTTTCGTAGATTCTGAACAGGCCGAATCGATTCGGCCCCCATTCTGAATCAATTCGGAATGTTCCAGCTTTCAAGGTTTGAGTGATCTAATCGATTCAGACCCAAAGTCGAATCGATTCGGATTGGGCTCGAATCGATTCGAAAACAGGGCAGTTCTAGGAGAGGTTTTTCTAGAGTGAGTTTCGTCCCATTTCGTTTGGGCTTATCGATTGGGAACCTCTATATAACTTATGAGAAGTATGTTTTGGAGACTTTTAGGGAGTTTCCCTTATGATAAATTACTGGGGTAATATTGACTTATTCCGAGAGAATATCGATATAAGATTATCATACCGACTAGTGGGGAAGCCCACTATCATTGAGATTTCTACTTGGAGATAATTATGGGTTTATAAGAGAGAGGTAGGATGCACTTAGTGATGCTGAATTTTGAATTGAATCACAAATGGGATAACGTTAAGGATTCATATGATCGATTGAACCATAATATGGATTGGGAATAACGAATGTTGATCGATGTGCATACAGATATAGAGAATATCATCAACGTTAATTGATTTGGAAGATTATTCTTACAAATATAAGTGATGGATGAGTAAATTTTAAGTGAGGAGTGATATCGTGTATATAAAGTGGGAAAGTGTGAGAGTTAGAAACGGTTTGTATATCGAGAGTAAAATATACTTGTACAAATGAAATTATTTCATTTATGCGTATGAGCGTAATAAGAGTATGTATACTTATATGGCGTGACATAAATACCTTGTGTGATGGTATGCATTTATATGATGTGATAGTATATGCATATCTAGTGTGTATGATATATATATATATTTATGTGAAGCATACCCCCTCTATGCTATCATGGGAAGTTGCGCAATATGGGTGAGGCCCCTGACTTGAGGAGCAGGGAGCGTATAGTCCCCATGTCATAGCGTCCATTATTATGGTGTGATTTTTATTAGGGGTGAGACGTAGTGGGTATGTTTCGTCTCACTTTCGGGGAGGAACTATGACAACTTTCCATATGTTGTGATTTTGTTTTTACCAAGGCAGTGTGAGATTCCGACCGTTGGTACCCAGGATGATATGTGAGCGATTCCCTGGTAGATGATAGCATTGAGAAACTTCAACCTTGAGTTATAGCTCGTTGGGATGGTTATTATACTTGTGTGTATAGTATATTACATGTATATGATTATGAGATATCATATATCTGTATCTAGTGTAAAGAGATATAAGAATAATGACTGAATCTCATTCCGGGAGATTTTATCCGGACTTCAATTATGATGAGTATATTAAAGTGAATATGATTCGTATATATCTATATGATTATATATATTACGTTGGGTACCGAGGGCATAATGGACCCCAACGACCAACATTGTCAAGGAGTAGTGTATCAGGCGGGTTCCTTATTTGGATTTCGCTTGCGAGACGTCCCATGCACGAAACGCAGTGCAATGTTGGGAGTGGGGAGAAGTTTAGTCCTTGTTACTCAGATTTATATATTAGTATATCTCGACGATCGACAGTGTCAAGGAGTAGTGTATCGGGGGGTTCTTTGTTTGGATTTCACTTGCAAGACGTCCCACGCGCGAAATGTAGTGAATTGTTGAGAGTTGGGAATAGTTTAATTATATATATTAAATAAGTAATTGGGGTTATATACGTCATGCATTTAGGGAATAATGAATCTCGATAATCAATAATATCAAGGAGTAGTGTATCGGGGGGTTCCTTGTTTGGAGTTCCCTTTAAGACATCCCGCGCACGAAACGCAGTGCAGTATTAAGAATTGGTAGAAGTTTAGTCCTTAGCATTTAGATGCTAATAAGTCATTTATGTCAATAGCTAGAATCTGAGAAATTATATCAAGAGATTACGTATATGTATAATTATATGTTAAGTAGGTGACTCACATTTGGGGATTATGGTAGAATTGGAAGTTGATGGTTAGGTTTTACATGGAAGTTTATATGAGTATAAATTTTGGGAGTAGGTTAGATTATTTCCCCTAGATAGTGTTGAGAAGAGAATATAGGATCATGTGCATACGTTTAGGTGCGTGCTTTAGTTGAGAGGTGAGTTTGATTTTTCTGGAGAGTGCGATTCCACTTTAATCATGTCATAATGCATTTATAATTATTATGCATTTTAATGTAATTGCTAAAATATTTTCACACCTCGAGCTCTAACCCGTTTATATTTTCTCCTTACTATATATATTGTATTATTTTAGGTGTTCCTCCGCAAGGACACCATTGATGTTTTCTACCCAGTGTATTCATGGAGCTGTGGCAGTATCGGACTGTTGTGGGATTTTGATATAGTCATTTTCTATCTTTTGTATATCTAGATTAGGATTAAGTTTGTATATATCGGATTTACACCTAAGTGTTGTAGATGTAGCATTTGGTTTATATTTATTTTCTCTGGACTGTTGTATTGTCTGTCACCCGACAGCATATTCGGGCATTTCCATTCTGTACATTTTGTTGTACTCTTGTACTTCTCTTTTTATCCTAGCATGTGTGTGTTCATTACCATGTTCAGTAGTTATTATGTTGTTGGTTGGTTATTGCTTTGTATGTTTTAGAATTTTTTTTGGCACCCTCTTTTTATAGTAGTCGGTACTTAGCTATGTTTATTTTAGTATCGTCGGTAAATGCTGAGAATGATCCACTTGAGATTCCTGATTATTTTAGTATAGGGCTGGCCACCCGTTATTATTTTAAGTGGGGTGTCACAACAAACTAGCCTAAAGCTATGTTATAAACAATGTTAGAAAAATTATTCTTATAATGACTTATGTGTTGTATCTTTACTTGACCGGTTGTGTCATGTATTTTGTATTTCTTATTATTTAACTAATGAGAAATGTATTTTTTTAATAAATAAATAATAGTATATTCATTGTTTGTTGATTTGTTTGTCTTACCACTCATATTAGAGGACGGAATCCTTGAATGCATACTCAGAGATGAAGAAGAAGTTAGGCATGCTGTAAGAAAGTGTATAAAAATTAAATTTTTAGCTTAATTGAAATAACTTTGAGACTGATTTTAGGTGGAACCCACATATCAAAGGGAGGGTCAATGTACCTATGCAATCCTCGTCGAGAGGAGAATAACAGGGTATACTCATACGTTTTAAACTATTAAGGAATGAATGGAAAATTTGAACTTAAAGTAACCCATTTGAACACAAGCTACATGGTGTACCTGATGTAGAAGCTTTATCCAACATTGAAAAAATGTGAGAAAGTATTGAAGTTAATATACCTCAAAGTCCCTATAAGTTAATTGGTGGACCCTTAATGGTTTTTGGTCATATAAGTGTCAACCCGATAAAACACGATACTTAAAGGGTCGGGTTAGTGTTGACCCCTTTCACCCATTAATACCCGATAAGATTCATTATGACCCATTATTGTTAGGACTTATAAATAATATATGTACCATAATGTTAATTTAATCGTGATGAATTTTATTAAATGAGAGATTTAGTAATGTTAATTAATTAATGAGTCAATTTGGGTTTAATAATAAGATAATATGTCAACTTATATATAATTCAAAACAACTCATGTTTTGTAAAGTAATGTTGAAAAGAAGCATTTTTTGCAAAGTGTATAAAACGAAAATTTAAAAGTGTACGTGAATACTAAAAGGTATAATAAAACGTGTAAATGGGTTTTGGATTTAAAGGTTAAAGGTTCACGAGAAATGGTAATTAAAATTATTTTCAAAAGAAGAATTACCGAGTTTAAGGTCAAATAAAAATGGACTTTTTATAAAGTGTGAAACTTAAAAGTAAAATGTGTTGGGAGTTGTCTCGTCCTGGGTATTCGGCCTCATCGGTCGGTAAAAGGAGAATAAAAAAAATGCTTAAAAGTGAATAAGTAGGAAAGAAAAGGGGGGGGGGGGGGGGGGGGAGGGTTACAAAGATGTAACAAGTAAAAGTCACTCGGAGGTAACCAAATATTGTAAGAACACCCCTGAGCCCTAGGGTGCAGCTAAATGCTTAGACCCCAAACCACTGATAAGGAGTATATTGCAGCACGGAGGCAGTCGGTGAAAGGCTGTATAATACTCATGGATTGGTATATCTGGTTAATCATGTGAAAAGAAGATTTCGAGCACGACGCTCATTAATGTAAAGGAAAGTTTATGAAACAACTTGAAAAATGTGAAAGTACTGTAATGGTTCAATTGAAGGGATACATGTAGTATTAAAATAAAGATTAAATGTGAGTGGGTTCATCGTCCAGATTGCATAGTCAAAATATCAATTGCATGGTTACGATACAACTGTCATGAGGACACTTAGTCAAATGAAGGATGATTTCATAATTGCTAAAATACAATTTATATGTATAGATATTCTTTGTGTGTATTACTCTGTTAGTATTTCTCATACTGACTACGCGTTCATACCCCACCATTTGCCCCCCCTCCCCCGGTACTTCAGGGAAAGATAAAAATAATGAAATCGTGAGAGGTAAGGAAGGATTTATACGCACTTTAAATGTGTAATTTAAATGAAACTTTTGACTATATTATTTGAAATTATTTGGAAGTGCTTTAAATTTGGTTTGAAATAAGATAGGATGACGTGGATTTTCTTTAATTGTTATTTACTCTATGAAATTAGTAAAAACTTTTTCTAGTGTTCTTATAAATAAGTTGGACATCATTTCATTAATCAAATTAAATGATTTTTTTGACAAAAATGTAGAGGAAATATTTTATTGAAAAAGGTCATTTTTTAAATGAAATCAACGTATCAAAAGGTTTTTCGCATTGGCACACGAAATCGAGGCATCACGTTTTTTGTAATTTCTAGATTATTAATGTATATTTCTCTAATTTACAATCTTTATATATTTTTCTATACGTTTTACATTTTTAAATATTTTTCTGTAATTTTCATATATATATATATATATATATATATATATATATATATATATATATATATATATATATATATATATATATATAGAGAGAGAGAGAGAGAGAGAGAGAGAGAGAGAGAGAGAGATGTTCTCCAACATACCCATTTTTTAAAATAGTAAAAAAAATAATTTTGAGATGATATTTTTTATATGGGTTTATGATATTTCAATATGCCCGTGTAAAATAAATCAACTGAAAATGGTGTATTTTCTTATTTTTAAAATATAGGTTAAAAAACTGACAGTTTTTACCCTATAACTGTCATACTTTTTATCTAATTTTTAAAAATAAAAAAAATATTATTTTTAGCTGAATATTTTTACAGGGGCACATTGAAATATCGTGAACCCATACAAAAACTATCAACTCAAAATTATTTTTCTCATTATTTTTAAAAAATAGGTATGTTCAAAGGTATGCTTAATGAGATATGTTGGAGAGTCTGACTCTCTCTCTCTCTCTCTCCATATATATATATATATATATATATATATATATATATATATATATATATATATGTATATTGTAGATTGGACAAAAATACTCTCTTGTGCATGGTATATTACCCAATATTCTGTAAAAAAATTAACAGTGTTGGGATTAGGGGCTTCTTAAAGCCGTTTTGAAAGTTCAGTAGTTTAAATTCAGAAAATGAAAGTTCAGATGGTGAAGTTAAAATATGCGTAAAGTTTAGGGAGAGAAAATGTAATTTACCCTTATATATTGTTTTCATAGAATGTATTTGAAATCAAGCACCACAAATAACCCATGATATTTTTATGTAAGTATTTTTCAAGAAAAACACAACACCAATCAAACAAACTTAAAAATAGTGATATCAAGCACCATTGGTATTGTGTTTTTTTAAATACTTATTACGTTTTTAAAAAGTAGAATTATTTGGGTTTTGGCCCCCATTCGTTTTGCCGCTTTGGGAATTAACCCTCTGTTAAAAATTATTATTGGACTAATCCCCAATTTTCACTTACGGTGACACTTTTTGATTTTTTTTGATATTTTTAGAGATATTTTTTTCCAAAATGTGAAAAATGGGGTTAATTAGACAATAGTTTTTAATTGGGGTTAATCCTCAAGCGAACAAAATTATAAAACCCAATTGACCCATTAAAGTGATAGATTGAATTTTTTCGATATTTTTCGCGACACATTTTTTTTCCAAAAAGCATCGCAAAAAGTGAAAATAGGAGTTAATCCTACAATACGTTAATTCTTAAACGGACAAAACTAATGAGAGACAAAACCCAAATAATTCAAAATTGAATTATATTTTTTAAGGAAAACATAATACCAATTAAACAAACTTAAAATAGTGAAAGTTGTAGCTTATTTAAAATTTGAACAATTGAAAAAAAAAAAAAAACAGTGTGTTGAAGTCAGGGGGAAGAGATTTCATTTTGGGGGCAGAATTAAGTGAGATGGTTTTTGACATTCTGTTAGCTTCTTACACAAAAATCATGCATTCAATCAAAATCATACATTCAATCAAAATTATACATACAATCAAAAAATTTACACAAAAATCTGATTAAGGGACAAAAAATACCTGACAAAAAATCAGATTACAGTGGGCTGGGCGTGGCTCTGCTCTGCTAGTGGTGGGTGTGGGGTGGCTGAGATAGGAGAAGAAATGAGAATTTTAGGGCCGGCAGCTACTTCTTCTTTTCTTTTGCAAATTTAGTTTTTCAAGTAATAACAAACTTATACCCTAAGGTTTGAAAATAATTATAGTTATACCTTAAAGTAAGAAATCTTACCAAAAAACCTTTAATTTTTTTTTTTTTGGAAAAACTGAACCGGGGCTATAGCCCCCCTTGGTCCTATACTGCATCCGCCCCTGCTGTTTGGGTCAACCCTTCCCCTTCCTCCCATGAGTCGGTTCTCCACCACACTCCCCCTCATGACCCGTTTTTGACCCGCCAACAACTCCCCTCGAACAGGAAGAGCGGTCCATGAAACTCATTTTAACCCAGACAACAAATGATGGGACCTAGTCAGTATTGTTTTGGGTGGTTAGCAGTTAAAGTCCTCTTAGTTTACCCATATTGCCTCCCCTAGGGGTGTGTACTACTGGAGTGGGTGGAAAAAAATTCATGGAAAAATTTCTTACCTCGACCAAAATAATATTAATAATAATAATAATAATATATTCCCATGAGCAATGTTCATTATCAGTTGAAATCTCGACAAATTGGGCACTAAAATGGACCAAAAGTTGACAATCAAACACACCCTTATAGAACAAGTAGACGCATTCGACTATTTGTTCACTCTCATGTAGCTGTTATTTCGGCCCAATTAGTTAAGTGTATTGCTCATACAATCCTAATCAAGCAACCTAAATCCTGCATGTTTCTTCTATTGAATGCAAGTAAGTTTTATTTAAAATAATTATGAAGAGAGATTTATTTCGGGCGGGGGTTAATATAGGGGAAGAAGTTTGATGCCTCTGAGACATCAAACTTTTGATATCTTAGAGATGTGATAGGCCAATCCCACTGGCGTGAACCCATTTTCATAAGAAATGTGGGTTCACGCCATCAGAATTGACCAATCACATCTCTAAGATATTGTCTCAAAGACATCAAAAAAATTTCCGTTAATATCACTGTTCTAAAAAACCCGCCTAGGCTTGAGGCTTGGGAGAAACGACCCGCCTTAAGATTTTCACGCCTTATTCTTGGTAAAACCCTTAAGGTGCACTTTTTTCTAAAAACAACAATGCTTTAGTGAAATGATATCACTTTTTAAAGAATTTTTTTACAAACCAGACCAATATCTCATCCAAAATAATCAAATAGTATTTTAATTTGAAAATATTCAGACATATTTTTATGATATGTACAATTTTAGTTTTTTAATAGCCTTGTTATGGTTAAAAATATTAAAATATATTAAGAAGGCCTAAACGCCTTTTGACGCCTTTTTACACCAAGGCCCGCCTAGGCTTCTAAGGCTTAAGGCTTGGCCTTCACGCCCCGCGTTTTTTAGAACCTTGGTTAATATAGGTTGAGCTATAACCTAAACCAATATTTGAAATTAACACAATACCACAATTATATGAGAAATACCGAGGTGGCATATGAAACGTGAAATAGCCACACGAGAAAGAAAATGTGCAGTATGTATCTCAATTTATTTTAGTTTTCAGTTCTCCAGCCCTTACAAAATGGTATCGGTTTTTCAGTCTCTCGACCTCTGTTTCTTTTTTTCTTTTTGTTTCTTTTTTGGGTTATGGCTGCATTTTACTATTCTGTTTTGTATTAATGTATAGGTCTTCACTGTTCTGTTTTGTACCATTATAAATTTAATTTTTGGGATATATTTGCGAAATGTAATGTATTTGGGGTTTTTATCTTGAATTTGTGTTAAAATTATTCTTGTGCTCTAATGCTGACTGTGCTTATGGCAATTGTGAAGTAAAGTGTAAAAAGTATTGGGAAAAATCTATGCTACCAGTACCATTATCATATATTGTCCTTTTCCTGTGCATAACCTAACACAACAACATATAATGGGACTGGAAGGTACATAACCTAGTTGTTACTAACACAAAGGCCATCACTTTTTGAAACATACTAAACCACCTCATACATATAAGATTCACTTTCATATTGCCCCAATAATCCAAATAATATTGTAAAAAAATTACTTCCTACTTCTCAACTTTAGAGTTATGTATTTATTTTCTAAATCGTCCGAATTAAGAATCCTTTTAAAAAATAGTATGAAAAGGAAACAATAACTTATAATCTGACCGTTAAACTATTATATTTTGTAGGATTGAACTAAATACACATATAGGCTAAATTTCTTCGAACCCAGTTTTTGAACGATTTTCTAAATTTTGCCCAAGTAATAGCCGACAAACTTTTAATCTCGGGTCCTATTCTATGGGAACAACAATGACATTTGCTACATCATTTCCTTATTTTTTTTTATAGGAAAAATTTCTTACTTCCCCCAAAGAATTGGATTCCATAATAAATCTATAAATGTAAAGGGATTCTTTTCCACTTGTTTACACCTTTCATAAGAACAAAGTGTTTTTCAATTTATTTACCAGCTTTGTAATCATACACACCCTTAGAGTTTTAGTATTACTAAGATATTTTAGTAATTATCTTAAATTAAATATTTTAATTAGGAAGTCTAGTCTTAGTAAAATTGGGATTCTATATCTCTTATAGATAAGTTGTCATCTGTATTGATTATGCACCATACTCAACAATTAAAAATTGACCCTTCATATTTCATAAAGGTGCTTTCTTCAACAAATTTTGTCACTTCAAACATTAGGTGTATACCCCACATTTTAACATCCAAAAAGAAAAAGTTATTCAATTACTAAATTATAAAAACAAATCACCATAAGGGTCAAACAGTCTTATCACATAAAGTTTGAAAACAAACCCAATCAAAGGACAGCTCACACAAAAATGTCAAAGATAAACACCTTTAAGAACAAGCAATGATAACATGTCAAAGGAAATTCATATTGGGCTTATAACCATTATAATTAAGTTGCTACCCATGCAAAAATACCCCAAAAATTTTAAATAGATAACAAGTACTCAAAATCCTTATTCTACTAAAAACATATGAACTGGCAATAATAAGAACATTACCTAAAAACCAAATTCCACTTCTTTTGCCTCCTCTGCAAAAACCTCACAATTGAAAATCTTCTTTTATTACTAACACCAATGTCTTAAAAATCAAAATTAGGCCTCAGAGCTACTCGTTTTCCCAACTTCATCTCTTTCTTTCTCCTCCAACAAAGCCCCGCCTTCCTCATCAACTTGTTGAGTCTTCTTTTGAGTTTCCTTTTCTTTTAGAGATTGCAATTTGGTATAATTATAATACGCAACGCCCAAAAACGCCAACCCGTATCCGATCAAGTTCACAATTGTCACGGTATCCTTGATCACGGACCATGAAAACGCGATCAACAACCAATCTTTGACCACGCCCGCCACGTTCATAGTTAAGGCGGATGTTTTCCCGACGAGCAAAAACACGGCGAGATTCAACGCAAAAGCGCCTAATGAATTGGTCCCGAAAATGATGTAATCAAAGTGAAAACTCGAGGTCTCTCTTAAGATTGGCATCTCAACAAACACCCATGGGATGAAAAGGAAGACCAAACAGCATGGAGCTACATAGTATAGAGATGTGATGGGATTTAATGTGATACCCTTTGATGTTAACAAGATTTGAATTAAAACTAAACGAGTAGCCTCAAATGCAACAGCTCCCAGTTGAAGTAGCACACCGAATGTATCAAATTTTGCCTCTCCATAAGCTGCAATTGGAACACCAAATGAATTAATATCATATCAGCCATGATTTGGTTGTGAAATTTCCTTAAAGCTAATTCCAATTCAGTGAGTAGCAACTGGCATAAACTCTTTGAGCAATCTGACACTAAAAAACTTGAAATCTTGTTTTTTAACTTAACACAAAGGCCATGTGGATCATTGTTAGAGATATGGGATTAGGCCACTTGAAAAGCTTTTGCCATCAAGAATTGTAAGAACACAAATTCATGATAAAGACAAACACGAGTAGGACCATTTGGATACTAGTATGACACAAAATCATGTTCTTTTGGCTAAAAATACATCATCATAAACACCCAATTCTTGATATTTACAGTGTCATGACAGTCCAAACACATAAAAAATATTGAACATGTTAGTTGTGTCGTAAAAAAATACAATTTTATGTTTGTTCTAATATTTACCGTGTCGTGTCAATTCAAAAGTACAAATTTTATATTTTGAACCTTATTTTGAGTAACCCGACAATGATACCGACAAAATCTATACACGACAATAAACTCGCAATTTTTTTTACCACAAAAGGCCATGTGGATCATTTTTAGAGATATGGGTTAAGGCCACTTGAAAAGCTTTTGCCATCAAGAATTGTAAGAACACAAATTCATGATAAAGACAAACACGAGTAGAACCATTTGGATATGACACAAAATCATGTTCTTTAGGCTAAAAGCACGCCATCATAAAATTAAAATGAAACACCCAATTAAACACAATGTTATGTTAAAACAAGAGTAATACATTGTATCTTGTTATTATTCGTATCGTGTTTTATTTGGTTGTTCGTGTCGTGTCTTGATATTTACAGTGTCGTGACAGTCTAAACACATAAAAAATATTGAACATGTTAGTTGTGTCGTAAAAGAATACGATTTCATGTTTGTTCTAAAATTTACCTTTATATTTTGAACGACACCGACAAAATCTCAACACGACAATAAATTCGCAATTTATTTTAACACGCGATAATACGAAGACGAGCAAACTCATCGTATTATCGTATTAAACGCATAGTCCCAAAATATTGTGAACCATTACCTGCAATAGCAACGCCAAAAGAGATGGAAACCATGTTAGCCATGATTTGACTTTTATAGCTCTCCTTCTTAAAACATATCCCAATGGAGTAAACAGCCACCGGCATCAACGCTTTGAGCATCTGAATAAACGACACTGACAAATAAATATACGCCGAGTTTGACAACCAAAGTGACAACGAATATAGCAACCCAATGGGCACAACTGATGACAAATAAAGAGATTTGGACATAGAAACCGGCTCAACAACCGAAAAAACTCTAACAGCCAAAAACGCCAACGTTGAACAAAAGGCCATGTGGATCATAGTTAGAGATATTGGGTAAGGCCAGTTGAAAAGCTTCTTATCAAGAATGTATTTGTTGTAAACAATGACTGTGAAGCTTAGGAAAATCCATATTGAAACGTAGGTATAGGAAAGGATGATTTTTTTTAGTACCCCGGATGAGAGTGAGGCTCCCTTGCCCATTTTTGTGTTTTTTTTTTTTGGTTGAATGTGTGTGGGAGAGGAGAGTTTAAATAGAGTAGTAAGGGAGAGAGACGTAAGGGAATGTAAGATTTGATTAGTTGTCAATACCATTATTCATTTTAAATAGGATTAAGTGAAGGGAGATTTGATTAGTTGTCATATCATTAGTTACCGGATGTATTTACAGCAATATGACCGGATACATCCCTTTTTCTTTCTTTTTTTTTTCTTTTTTAATTTCTTATTCTTTTATTTTAACAATGGTTTATATAAAAAAACAGTCTTTTTTATAAAAAAATAGTTTTTCTATTAATATAAAAAATAGTTTTTTCTATTATTTTATTAGAATAGTTTTTTTTTGTTATTTTTAATTAGTATTTTTTTATATTATTTTTAACTCATTTAGTCCTCCAAATACTCATTTACCCGATATTCTCTTAGTTTTAAAGGTTCGCGCCTGCGGCACCCCTTATTTTTTAACTTATTTTCTTTTTAATTTTACAACATTTAAAATAATTTTTGTATTGCTTAAAATTGTTTAAAGTTCCGTCCAATTTTTTTTTATCAGACGTCAACTCACTTAGTCCCTCAAACACCTATTTACTCAATATTCCCTTATTTTTAAAGGTCCGCGCCTGCGGCACTTATTATTTTTTAACTTTTTTTTTATTTTACAACATTTAAAATAATTTTTGTATTTCTTAAAACTGTTTAAAGGTCCGTCCTCCTTTTTTTTTTACTGAATGCCAACTCATTTAGTCCCTCAAATACCCATTTACTTAATATTCTCTTATTTTTAAAGGTCCGCGCTAGCGGCACCCATTATTTTTTATTTCTTAAATTGTTTAAAAAAGTGAAAAAAAAGTTTTTATTTATTTATATTAAACAAACTTTTATTTTCTGATAATATTTTATTAAAATTAAAATTATTTGTTGAATATGGATCCGGGAACGTGGGTCCACGCCAGCGGCACTAACCAATCGTGATGTCAATTGCGTTGATGATGTGGGTCACGCCAGCGGCACTAATTAATTGCGACACGTCATTTCATTGTATCGCCCCCGACAAATATTTTCTTATTTTTAAAGGTCCGCGCCAGCGTCACTCCCCCTCCAATATTCGTTTATGGATCTCATTGACGTGTCGAGATTGGTTCGTTTTGAGGGGTCCTATGGTGTGGGTCCCGCTAAGGCTAAAAAATGAATCCATACAGATGCGACACGTCAGATCTGTGTATCGTTGATTTTAATTTTTTTTTAATAAAATCATTTTATAAACCGTTTACAAAAATAGTTAAAAACTATTTAAGAATTTTTTTTTTATTAATAGAAATTTGATTTTTTAAATATAAAAAGCTGTTTTTAAAAATAAAAGAATAAAAACTTTAACAAAAAAGGGAGGGGGGGGGGGGAGGGAATCCGGTAAAATGCCGATAATATATGCCGGTAAGCATATCAGTAGTCTAAATTTGCTGGATGGTTGATTGATTTGATTATTAGTTCTGGGGGTAGTGCCCCCTTCAGCAGAGATGGCCATCATTGCTATGTAGCACCATTTCCCGATGGCGAGACTCTGGCGCGTCAAATCGTAGACCGATCCAACATGCCTTCGAACTGATAAGCCACCTACTTCGTAATACTTATCTTATTTTGGGAATTCACCAAAATAAAGTAGTAATAATAAGTTTATTTGTATTTGTAATGAGTGTGGTCTATGGTTTAGATTCTAATGAATAAGTATTGTTAGTACATTTTAAATGAATTAATAATTTGTATTGAGCTTAATTTATTATTTTTGTAGATCAATTTATATATTCTTGAACACCTTCTAAAGAAGTATTAATAAATAATGTGTACATATGTAAGTGGAAATTGTAGTATTAATGACTCAAACCAAATGAAAATAAAGATGACAAATAATTATTATCGTTTAAAATTGGCTTAGGAAATTTATGTCTTGGCCAACAAATAATTTTTAGTACCCCGGATGAGAGTGAGGCTCCCTTGCCCATTTTTGTGTGTGTGTTTTTGGGTTGAATGTGTGTGGGAGAGGAGAGTTTAAAGAGATAGATTAGAGAGACACGTAAGACGTAAGGGAGACGTAAGGATGTGATGTGATTGGTTGTCATATCATGATTATTCATTTTAAATAGGATTAAGTGAAGGGAGAGGAGAGATGGGGTTTATAATGGTTACGTAGGAAACACGAAAAGTATTAAAACGTTGAGCGGTTCTATATGAACCACATGTAGAACTAATCAATCGCGATATCAGCGCCAGCGGCACTCAGTTGAAGTCGTTTTTTTAATTGTTTTTACTTTTTATAATTGTTTTAAGATTATCAAAAAAATAAATATTTTAAAAAAACATTTCAACACTTTTAAAAAACAACTTCTTAATTGTTTTTAAAAATGTTTATAAAAGGTAAAATGTTTATAACTCTTTCAATAAAAAATATATTAAAAAAAACTATTCTATTAAGAGTTTTTTTAAAAAAAATTATGTTTAATTCATTTAGTCCCTCAAACATCAATTGAGCCAATATTCTCTTATTTTTAATGGTCCGCGTCAACGACAACCCCCGTATTTTTAAACTCATTTTTTTTTAACAACTCTTTAAATAAAATTATTTTGGGTACATTTGGAAGGTTTAAACTTTTATTTTAAAAAATTAATTCTTCAGACTTTGAGAAAAAAACAGTTTTAAAATTAGAATAGGTTTTTTAAGGACAAAACTATTCTATTAAGGAATTATTATTTTTAAATTTATTTTTAACTCATTTAGTTCTTCAAACACCCATTTAATCAATATTCTCTTATTGTTAAAGGTCCGTGTCAGTGGCATCCCTTATTTTTTAAGGAGAAACTTTACCTGAATCGCATTTACGGCCCGCCTAGCGACCGCATGCACCTTTTTTTTTTTTAAGTTTCTTACCATTTAAGTTTTTAACTTTTAATATTAAAATAGTTTTTTATATTTAAAAAAAATAGTTTTATATTTTGAAAAAAAACCGTTTTTCAATTATTATTTTTTTAGCTAAAATCAAACAGTTTTTTTAATCAAAAGTAAACAGTTTTTTTTATTAAAATTAAAAAATATATTTTCATATCAAAAAATATGCTTACTGAAATAATATCGTGATTGATTAAAAAAAATTATATAATCAATCGCGATACCATTTCAATCGCGATACATTCTCGGATCCACAGTCCGGGAATTTGGGTCCGCGCTAGTGGCACTAATCAATCGCGATACCATTTCAATAAATATAATTTTTTTTATTAAACATAATTTTTAATAAAAAAAATTATTTTTACCCGGATTTACAGTCCGGGAATTTGGTCCATGCCAACAACACTAATCAATCGCGACGATGATGTGGGTCCGCTCCACCGGCACTAACCAATCGCGACGATAATTTGGGTCCGCGCCAGCGGCACTAACCGATCTCGACGATTAATTAGTGTCGCGCCATCGGCACTAATTAATCGCGATATTTTATAGGGCCGCACCAGCGGTACTAATTAATCGCGATATGATGTCAAAAACATAATTTATTTTTTATTTATAAAAAAAATATTAACTTTATTAAAAAATATACTTTCAAAAAAAAAATTAGTTTTTTATGTTAATAGGAAAAACTGTTTTTCTATATGAAAAACTATTTTTTTATATAAAAAACAATTTTTATACGAATTGTTAAACACAAAAGAATAAAAAAAAAATATTGCGATTAATTAATGTTACTAGCGCGGACTCACATTCCTGGATCAAAATCATTTGTTGAATGTGGGTCTGCGCCAGCGGCACTAATTAATCGCAATATTTTATTGAAAAAAATATCGCGATTAATTTGTGCCGCTGGCGCGGACCCACATTCTCGGACCAAAATCATTTGTTTAATATGGGTCCGCGTCAGCGGCACTAATTAATCACAATATTTTATTAATAAGAAAACTGCTTTTTTTTTTATATATAAAAACTTTTTTTTTTTTTTTTTATAAAATACTGTTTTTTTTTTTTATTTTTTAAAAAAAGCTTTTTTTTTATATATAGAAACTGTTAAAAACAGAAAAACGGAAGAAAAAAAAGGGAGGGGGGGAAGACAAAAATGCGGTACCTATGCGGATCTACATGCGGTTCATGTAGAACCGCTCCTTTTTAAACTCATTTTTTTATAAAAACACTTTTTAAAAAATTGGGTACATTTGGAAGGTTTTAACTTTTATTTTAAAAAAGTAATTCTTCTAACTTAAAAAAAACAGTTTGAAAATTAAAACTCGGAGCCAAGGACAAAGATGTTTTTTTTGTAGTCATTCAAACACCCATTTAATCAATATTCTTTTATTTTTATAGGTCTGCGCTAGTTGCACCCTCATTTTTTTTTAAACTTTTTAAAAAAAAATTATTTTGGATACATTTGAGAGGTTTTTACTTTTATTTCAAAAAAAGTAATTCTTCTAACTTTGAAAAAAAAAAAAACTGTTTTGAAATTTAAAATAAATAAAAAAACCGTTTTTTTTTACTTTTTATTTCCTAGTCATAATGGTGTTTGGAATGATGTGCTGTCCAAATCAGCATTGTTTGGAATGTTTTTGCTGTCCAACTCAGCAAACGGTGCTACGTGTGTACTCGGGGCCGGGTAATGTAGCACTACCCTTATTATATTGGTTACGTGGGGACTAATAGCACTACACTCTTAACTGCTGCCGAGGTATCCGCCGTTTTTGTAGTGGCAGCAGGAATAATAACAGGAATCGCAGGAACATTCATCGTTGGAACATGAATAATGAAAATTGTACCGGATGTATTTACCGGAATATTACCGGACACAACCCTTTTTCTTTCTTTTTTTTTTCTTTTTTAATTTCTTATTCATTTATTTTAACAATTGTTTATATAACAAAAAAGTTTTTTTATAAAAATAGTTTTTCTATTAATATAAAAAATAGTTTTTTATATTATTTTATTAGAATAGTTTTTTTTGTTATTTTTAATTAGTATTTTTTTATATTATTTTTAACTCATTTAGTCCTCCAAATACTCATTTACCCAACAATCTCTTAGTTTTAAAGGTCCGCGCCAGCGACACCCCTTATATTTTAACTTAATTTTTTTTTAATTTTACAACATTTAAAATAATTTTTGTATTTCTTAAAATTGTTTAAAGGTCCGTCCAAATTTTTTTTATCGGATGTCAACTCACTTAGTCCCTCAAACACCTATTTACTCAATATTCTCTTATTTTTAAAGGTCCGCGCCAGCGGCAGTCATTATTTTTTAACTTTTTTTTTATTTTACAACATTTAAAATAATTTTTGTATTTCTTAAAACTGTTTAAAAGTTCGCCCTCCTTTTTTTTACTGGATGCCAACTCATTTAGTCCCTCAAATACCCATTTACTTAATATTCTCTTATTTTTAAAGGTCCGCGCCAGCGACACCCATTATTTTTTATTTCTTAGATTGTTTAAAAAAGTGGAAAAAAAGCTTTTATTTATTTAAATTAAACTAACTTTTATTTTCTGATAATTTTTTATTCAAATTAAAATTAAAATTATTTGTTGAATATGGTCCGGGAACGTGGGTCCGCGCCAGCGGCACTAACCAATCGCGATGACAATTGCATTGATGATGTGGGTCCACGCCGGCGGCACTAACCAATCGCGACACGTCATTTCAGTGTGTCGCCCCCGACAAATATTTTCTTATTTTTAAAGGTCTGCCCCAGCGTCACTCTCGCTCCAATATTCTCTTATGCATCTCATTGACGTGTCGTGATTAGTTCGTTTTGAGGGGTCCTATGGTGTGGGTCCCACCAAGGCTCAAAAATGAATCCATACGAATGCGACACGTCAGATTTGTGTGTCGTTGATTTTAATTTTTTATTAAAATCATTTTATAAACTGTTTACAAAAATAGTTAAAAACTATTTAAAAAAAACTGGTTTTTTATATATAAAAAACTGGTTTTAAAAATAAAAGAATAAAAAACTTAAAAAAAAGGGGGGGGGGGGGGGGGAAGGGAATCCGGTAAAATGCCGGTAAGCATATCAGTGCTCTAAATTTGCTGGATGGTTGATTGATTTGATTTTTAGTTCTGGGGGTAGTGCCCCCTTCAGCAGAGATGGCCACCATTGCTATGTAGCACCATTGCCCGATGGCGAGACTCGGCGCGTCAAATCGTACACCGATCCAACATGCCTTCCAACTAATAAGCCACCTACTTCGTAGTACTTATCTTATTTTGGGAATTCACCAAAATAAAGTAGTTATAATAAGTTTATTTGTATTTGTAATGAGTGCGGTCTATGGTTCAGATTCTAATGAATAAGTATTGTTAGTACATTTTAAATGAATTAATAATTTGTATTGAGCTTAATTTATTATTTTTGTAGATCATTTTATATATTCTTGAACACCTTCTAAAGAAGTATTAATAAATAATGTGTACATATGTAAGTGGAAATTGTAGTATTAATCACACACAAGCCAAATGAAAATAAAGATGAAAAATAATTATTATCGTTTAAAACTGGCTTAGGAAATTTATGCCTTAGCCAACAAATAATTTTTAGTACCTCGGATGAGAGTGAGGCTCCCTTGCCCATTTTTGTTTGTGTGTTTTTGGGTTGAATGTGTGTGGGAGAGGAGAGTTTAAAGAGATAGATTAGATAGAGACGTAAGACGTAAGGGAGACGTAAGGGTGAGATATGATTAGTTGTCATATCATTATTCATTTTAAATAGGATAAAGTGAAGGGAGAGGAGAGAAAATGGCAGCTCTAAATCACTGCTTCCGTGTTAGAGGTATGAGCTTTAGGCTGGTCAAGGAGTCTATAGGCACTGAATACCAGTTTAGACTCAGTTCCAGTGGCAAGAAAGGAGTCAAGGAGTTAGTTTTGGTCAAGGGTGAGGTGCTGTGGCTGAGCTCCTGCCTTTGGAAGGCATCCAAGCATACCGGGAATTTTTTTTAGATGAGACAATATGCGGGCCGTAAGATCATGGCTTTCTCTTCTTGGAAAGGAAATGAAGGCTACTTCAACATTGTCATCAGGAAGATCGATTCGAGGGTTCAAGTTCAGATACCGGAATGCTTCCCGGGGAAAGGGTGGACGGCAGTGTGTCATGTGTTCAGGAGGGTGGAACCTTTAGTGTGTTGTAAGAATCCTTGTAATGAGGACAAGATTAAGGGGAAGGTGGTAGATGGCAGAACTTATCTGAAGGCAGCCTTGGTGGAGCCATGGCCGTTTTCGGCTATTAACATCTCACCAGATCCCAAGCTAGGGACGGACCTGATGGTAGTAGATGACTCGTGTAGTTCAAGAATTAAGTTTTTTCAAAAATCTTTGGTTGGGCGGTTTGGAAGTCCTCAGAGCTCTCCTCTGGGGAAGGACGAGGTCATACGCTAGGCAGAGTCTCGGTGGAAACCTGTGGGAGGTATTCAAGTGAGATATCTCAACTCTTCCTTATTTCTCTTTATGTTAGCTTTTGTAGAAGAAGGTGATAGAATTCTGGGGGGTCATGGATGGAAGTTTGAGGGAGAACCAGTTTGGTTAAAAAGCAGTTTTCTTTTAGCTGGTTTCTCGCCTGTCCCACGCGACTTGGGACACCGGTGGATCCGTGTGATGGGTCTCCCCCTCCATCTTTGGGGGGAAGAAGTTTTTAGAGCCATTGGTGAGAAGTGTGGAGGTTTCATCAAAGTTGACAGTGCAACGTTGACAGGAGAAGAAACTCAGTGGGCGAGAGTTCTTGTTCGTGAGTCTAATGTTATTCCGTCCAAAATCAAGATAGGCGTAGGGGGTTGGGTTTTTGTGTTGTCTGTATGTGAGGAAATTCGGGAGTGTTTTTTTGGAGATGAATTTTCTCGTAGAAATGGAGAGTTTTTATTTGATCCACGTCCCAGTAAAAATCAAGGTAAGATGGGGCTTCAAACCTATTCCTCCTTTACTGGAAATGGTTTGAGCATCTCCGGGAAAAGAGACGGGCAGGGGCTGTGTGAAGAGGTGGAGAGAGAGGAGCGGCAGGAGGAGGATTCTGGACCGCAGGGAGGTCCGGTTAAGCCAATGGGTCGGTCGTCAGCGGGCGACAGCGTTTGCAGCGGTGAGGTGGCGAGGAAGGCAGTTGTCAGGTGTGAGGGGACGGCGGCAGCAGAGGATGCGGCTGCGAGTTTTTCGGGTATGGAGGCCTGTGACATTGGCCCAAGCGTTGTCCCTTTCACTTCAGATAAAGGTCAGATCCATGGTTTAAGGAAGAAAGATAAGTTTCAGGGGAAAGCGACAGAAGTGCATGGGTATGTTTTACAAGGGTCAGTTGATGTGGACAGCAGAATTAAGTCTAGGGTTGCTAAAGAAATCTTGGTCAGGAATAGTGGGTTTGTCAGTGCAGATTTTTCTGCAGCTACAAGTGATAAGCAAAAGGGTATAGGCAAGGTACCTTGTAGCCCTCTAGCTACAGATTTAAAAGGGACAGATTTGACTAAGGTAAATAAAGTGTATGGGTATGGGGAGAATCGGCCAAAGCTAGGGTCTGTACTGGAGGCATAATAATTTGGTTGGGGATAAGCACTTGAGTGTGGTCAGTAACAGAAAGTTCAATATAGACGAATCGTGTGTGGAACTTGCTGAAGAAGGGACTTTGTCACTTGACTTAAACTTAGAGGGGTTAAAGAAAAACGAGGCTCTAGTTAGTGTGGACCCTGTGTCGTCAAAAACAAGTTGTAATAAGAATAAAACTTTGTATGCTGGAAATTCTATGTTAGGACTTAAAAATATCAAGGCTCTTAGGAGCTCGGGAAAAAATGGTAAAAAAATCTTGGCTTCGAGAAAGGAGGGAGTCAATAAAAAATTATCCAAGACGGTTCATAAAGGGGAGGGTAAAAATAATAAGGGTATGGCAACAGGGCCAATCAATAGTAACAAGGTTGTTGTGATGGCTAGTGAAACTACTTCCTCGACTGGAAAAGGGTGCGGGGTGTTGCAAGATAATCAGTCGCCGGAAAGAGAGGGAGTAAGGGGGGGGGGGGGGGGTTCGAGTATTGAGGATTTGAATAATTCTCGTCTGTGGGTGGACATTGTGATCCCGGATCAAGAGGGTGATGATAAGGGAATTGAGCAAGAAGTATGGGACGAGGATCCGGTGGGATGGAAAGAGGACATGATGGAAGCTATTAGCAAAGACTCGGGGGTCGCTTTTGAGGGCTTCGAGAGGGAAGCATGGGCTTTGTTCGAGAAAATTGAGAGGGGAAGTGGGGTCAGGGAGAGGGAGAAAGTTAACGAGGTGGACTTAGTTTAAAATTTAGTAGTACAATGAAGCTTCGTATTATTTCGTGGAATGTTAGGGGGATGAATGACAGAGACAAAAGATGGGTGATAGGGGGTGCCATTGCCAGGTGGAGACCCGACATATTGTGTCTACAGGAGACTAAGATGTGCCATATGGATGCTAGTTGTATCAGTTCCATCTGGGGTGGGAGGGGGGTTAAATGGGTGAGCTTAAATGCTGACGGTGTTTCGGGAGGGGTGTTAATTTTGTGGAATGCCGAAGTGGTTGACTTGCTTGAGACAATGAAGGGTGGATGGACCCTTTCTTGCCTATTTAAAAATATTGAGGATGGTTTTACTTGGAGTTTCTCGGGTATTTATGGTCCAGTGGAGGATGCTAGTAGATGGGAATTGTGGGAAGAATTGGCAGGGGTTAGTTGGGTGTGGGATGCCCCCGTTTGTATGGGGGGGGGGGGGGGGGATTTCAATGTGGTGAGGTACACATGGGAGAAAAGTAGTGGAGGAAGAATCGATAGGTATATGCGAGATTTTTCAGATTTTATCGATGACTTGGCGCTGATGGACCTTCCGTTGGTGGGTGGACTTTTTACTTGGTCTAGCTTCCGGGATAGGCCATCCATGTCTCGCCTGGACCGTTTTCTTGTATCTAAGGAGTGGGAGGAGAACTTTCCTGGGGTGGTACAGTCGTGCTTGCCTAGGGTGACCTCGGATCATTGTCCCATCCTCTTAGAGTGTGGGGGATGGAGGGAAGGAAGTTCGCCGTTTCGATTTGAGAATATGTGGATTAAGGAGACTGATTTCGTGGATAGAGCAGGAGTTTGGTGGTCTAGTTATGAAGTGGAGGGGAATGCTAGCTTTAGATTGGCCTCTAAATTGGGCTTACTTAAGGAAGATTTGAAAAGGTGGAATAAAGAGGTGTTTGGGAACGTCCGTCTGGGTACTACTAGTTTATTGGAGGAGGTCAGGAGGCTCGATGAGAAAGAGGGGAGATTCGGACTCTCGGAGGAGGAAAAGAGAGTTAGGGAGGTGAAAACGGGGAGATCGGGAAGAGGCTCATTCAGGAAGAAATTAGTTGGAGGCAGAAATATAGAGCGCTGTGGTTGAAAGAAGGTGATTTAAATACTAAGTTCTTCCACAAGTTGGCCAATTCTCATAGGCGAGGTAATCATATTCGGAATATCATAGTAGGGGGTGTGGTATTTGAAGAGGATAGAGAGGTTAGGGGGGCCATCTCTCAGTTCTTTGAGGGGTTGTCCAGGGAAGAGCAGGTGTGGCGGCCCTCTCTTGATGGGGCTGAGTTTGCGCGTATTTCCTCTTCTGAGGCGAATGGTTTAGAGGGTTATTTCAACGAAGAGGAGGTAGTGAGGGTTCTGAACTCGATGAGTGGTGATAAGGGGCCTGGTCCCGACGGTTTCTCGATGGTATTTTTTCAGCATTGTTGGACCGTGATCAGAAGGGAGGTGATGGATTTTTTCCATGAATTCCACGATAGGGGTTACTTTGTGCCGAGGTTGAATGCGACTTTTATCACCTTGATCTCTAAAAAGGGGGGCTCGATTAATATCAGGGATTTCAGACCTATCAGCTTGATTGGAAGCATCTACAAGCTTCTCGCTAAGGTGTTGTCAGTTAGGTTGAGAAAGGTTATTGATCCTCTTATTTCTGAGTCTCAAAACGCGTTTGTGGGAGGCAGAAAGATTCTTGATGCGGTTTTGGTGGCTAATGAGTGTGTGGAATCCAGATTTAGGAGTGGACCTCCGGGGTTAGCGTTTAAGCTTGACATCGAAAAGGCGTATGATCATGTCAATTGGGATTTCCTTATGTATTAATTAAGGAGGATGGGGTTCGGTGAGCGGTGGTGTCGGTGGATCGGGAGGTGTGTTACGACGGCCAGATTCTCCGTTCTGATAAATGGAGTGCCTGAGGGATTTTTTGCGAGCTCTCGCGGGCTTCGTCAAGGAGACTAGTTATCCCCCTTCCTATTCATTTTGGTCATGGAGGCGTTTAGTCGGATGATGGGAAAGGTGGCCCAAGCCGGGTGGATCAGGGGGTTCTCTTTGGGGGCTCCGGGACCTAATAGGGTGTCTGTCTCTCATCTGTTATTTGCGGATGATGCGATTGTTTTCTGTGATGCTGATCAAAGGCAAGTGCGTGCTCTGAAGTTATTCCTTATTTGTTTTGAGGCGGTTTCTGGTTTGCGAATCAATGCGGGGAAGAGCGAGGTCATCCCTATCGGGGGAGATGTTATGGTGGAAGATTTCGGTGGCATCATGGGGTGCAGAATTGGGTATATCCCTTGTACTTATCTTGGATTACCTCTTGGAGCTAAGTACAAGTCTAAAGCTATCTGGGACCCGGTGTTGGAGAGAATGCGCAGAAAGTTGGCAGGATGGAAGAATGGGTTCTTGTCGAAAGGGGGGAGACTCACGTTGATTAAGAGTTCGTTGTCCTGCTTGCCTACTTATTATATGTCCATTCTACCTATTCCCGTGGCTGTTCGTCTTAAAATGGAGAAGCTGATGCGTAATTTTCTGTGGAGAGGCTCGGAGGTTAGCTTTAAGCATAGTCTGGTTAAGTGAGAGGATGTGTGCAAGCCGATAAAGGAAGGGGGGGGGGGGGGGGGGGCAGGTGTGAGAAACTTGGTTAACTTTAATAAAGCTTTGCTGGGGAAGTGGCTGTGGAGATTTCCTCGGGAGGAAAATAGGTTGTGGAGAAGAGTTGTTAATGCTAGAGGGGGTGGTACTCGTTTGGAGTGGGGGCCGTTGGTGGCGACTTTTCCTCATGGAATGGGTTTGTGGAAACACATAGCGAAGGAGTGGAGTTCTTTTTCCAGTCATACCGAGTTTTCTCTAGGGAGAGGTGACAGGATCAGATTCTGGAAGGACAAGTGGGGTGTTTAGGGGTCTATTCAGGAGCTCTACCCTGGGATGTTTAACCTTGGAGGAAATCAAGATGGTTTGGTGGCGGAGCACATATCGTTTAGCGGGGATGGTGTGACGTGGAACCCTCAGTTCAGAAGAAGACTTTGGGACCGGGAGCTGCAGGAGGCGGATTTATTATTTGAGTGGTTGGGTTCGGCCCCACGTCCGACGGTTACGGAGGATTCCCTTAAGTGGAAGGGGGGAGGGACAGGGGTGTTCTCGGTCAGAGGGTACTATGAGATTCTGAGCGGTAGGGGGAATCCTAGGGACCTCTTCCCATGGAAGAGTATTTGGAAGGTGAAGGCGCCTCAGCAGGTCAGGTTCTTTGTGTGGACTGCGGCTAGGCAGGCTATCTTGACTCTTGAGGGCCTTCAAAAGAGAAAATACCGTCTCGCGAGTCGTTGTTGGTTATGTAAGGAGGAGGTGGAGGAAAAGACCAATCATCTTCTTCTTCATTGTAAGGTGACGAGAGGTTTGTGGGATTTGTTTTTTGCCATGTATAGTACCACTTGGATTATGCCAGGGACTGTTAGGGCTCTCCTAGATGGGTGGAGACCGCCGTGGGGATGGTCGGGGGATAGGCGTGTGTGGCGTTTAGTTCCACATTGTATCTTTTGGACGATATGGAAGGAGCGGAATGCGAGATGCTTTGACGGTATTGAGATGGCTCCCTCAAGGATTCGTTATATATTTTTTAGCACTCTTCTTAGTTGAAGGAAGGAGAGATTCGTCGTCTCGACTCAGGAGATTCTTGAGTTTGTCGAGGGGTTTCACTCTGTGGCGTAAGTTGGCTTTCTATGCGGGGTTTTGTTTGGTATCTTTCCATTGTACTAGTTGGTTTTGATTTTTGTATACTTCCTGTATACGGGTTCGCTCCCTTAGCGATGGTTTTGTTATATATCATTTACTTATCAAAAAAAAGAAGAGAGAGGAGAGATGGGGTTTATATTGGTTGCGTAGGGACCGCGAAAGTATTAAAAAGTTGAACGGTTCTACGTGAACCGCATGTAGAACCCCATAGGGACCGCATTTTTGTCTTTTTTTTTTTAATTTACTATTCTTTTGTTTTTAACAGTTTTCTATATATATCAAAAATAGTTTTTTTTTTAAATTAAAAAAAGTCTTTTATAAAATTAAAAAAAAACAGTTTTTATATATAAAAAAAAGCAGTTTTCTTACTAATAAAATATTGGCGCGGACCCACATTAAACAAATGATTTTGGTCCGGGAATGTGGGTCCGCGCCAGCGGCACTAATTAATCGCGATATTATTTTAAATAAAATATTGCGATTAATTAGTGCCGCTGGCGCGCACTCATATTCAACAGATGATTTTTGCCCGGGAATGTGAGTCCGCGCCAGTGACACTAATTAATCGCAATATTTTTTTTCTTATTCTTTTGTGTTTAACAATTAATATAAAAATAGTTTTTTATATAAAAAAAATAGTTTTTCATATAGAAAAACAGTTTTTTCTATTGACATAATTTTTTTTTTTTTTTATTGAAAGTAAATTTTTTATTAAAGTTAATATTTTTTTTATAAATAAAAAAAAATTATATTTTTGACATAATATCGCGATTGATTAGTGCAACTGGCACCGCCCATAAAATATCGCGATTAATTAGTGCCGATGGCGCGATACTAATTAATCGTCGAGATTGGTTAGTGCCGCTGGCGCGGACCCAAATCATGGTCGCGATTGGTTAGTGCCGCTGACGCGGACCCACATCATCTTGGCGATTTGTTAGTGTTGTTGGCGCGGACCAAATTCCCGAACTCTAAATCCGGGTAAAAATAACTTTTTTTATTAAAAATTATTTTTAATAAAAAAAATTATATTTATTGAAATGGTATCGCGATTGATTAGTGCCACTGGCGTGGACCCAAATTCCCGGATTGTGGATCCGGGAATGTATCGCGATTGAAATGGTATCGCGATTGATTATATAATTTTTTTTAATCAATCACGATATTATTTCAGTAAACATATTTTTTTTATGAAAATATATGTTTTAATTTTAATTTTAATAAAAAAACTGTTTACTTTTAATTAAAAAAAACCGTTTGATTTTAATTAAAATAATAATAATTGTAATATAGTTTTTTTTTCAAAATATTAAAACTGTTTTTTTTTAAATATAAAAAACTATTTTAATATTAAAAGTTAAAAACTTAAAAGGTAAGAAGCGTAAAAAAAAAGGTGCAAGCGGTCGCTAGTCGGGCTGTAAATGCGGTTCAGGTAAAGTTTCTCTAAAACGTTGAGTAAAGGTCGGGGAATTCTAAGCATTGACTAAATTTAATTTTAGAAAATTAAATCATTTATCATATTTTAAGTTGTTGTTTTTTTTTTTGTAAAATGGGTCATTCTACAAAAAGTCTGTGTATATATTTTTCATTAAGTTTTTTTTTAGTTTTGTTTCAAAAAAATTCTCATCAAATAAAACAGTCACAACGACTTTTTTTCCTCTTATTCTAAACCATAAGAAAAAACTTAATCAAATTATAAATGGAAAAAATAAGGCAAAATAAGTGCAAAATGTAAATAACTCATACGGACTAAAAATTAATTATCTATTTCAATTTTCTCTCTAATAAATAGTTCTCTTTCTTAATATATATTCTCGGATTGGGCTAAGGCAGAGAAAGTCAACCCTCTAGAACTTCAAGAATAAAAAATTAAGTATATTTAAACAAAAATTATAAATTGAAATTTTTGTCACTAAATTAGTCTATATCCAAATTAGCACGTTATGGGTCTATTACTTAAACCTAATAAAATGAGGCACGATACGATAACATGATACGAACCGACACGAAGTTATAAGTTATAGATTATGTATTTTTAGGATTTCAAACAATATTGATTATGGATATAGGATAACAAACATTTCGTTTCCATTTTTAGTCTCTATTTTCAAATTAAAAGGACACGTGGCATGCTGTGATTGGTTAACGTTTTATGAATATGGGTCTGCGCCAGCGGCTTTATTAAAAAATAGGGACGAAAACTATAAATAAAATGTTGGTTGTCCTATTTTCAAAATACATATTACAATAAGTCATAAATTTACAAATTAAAGGAAACTAAATGTTTATTATTACAATAAGTCACAAATTTACAAATTAAAGGAAACGAAATGTTTATTATTTTATTACATATGTATTTTAAAAATAGGACAACAAATATTTTAATTATGGTTTTAGTCCATATTTTTTAATAAAGCCGCTAGCGCGGACCCATATTCATAAAACGTTATCCAATCACAGCATGTCATGTGTCCCTTTAATTTAAAAATAGGGACTAAAAATGAAAACGAAATGTTTGTTGTCCTATAACCATAATCATTATTATTTTAAGTCCTAAAATTACATAATTTATTAATTTAACAGACCAAACAAACCAACTTTGGGCCTGACCAATCCAATTGACAGTCTAATAAAACATTAAAATGTAAAAAATAAGAGGACAAAATATGCAGCTAGTACCACTATTTTAAGATTGTCCCTTCTGTGTGTGTAACCTACAACAACAATATTAAATGGGACTTACAGTACATATCTAGCTGTTAAAAACACAAATGCCATCACTTTTTGAAACATATCATAGCAACTCATTCATCAGAATCATATGTAGAATTCACCATCATACTCTCCCAGTAGTCAAAAAATTGGTTCTAAAATAGGAACTTTATGATGTAGATTTATGCAGCTCTATCCTGTATGGTAAAATAATTTAAGAATATGTAGAATATACAAATTTAAATCACATTTGCCAATTAGGTTTTAGCCCATTTTGTTCGGTTAGTGCGACTCCACAAAGATACCAACCGCGTTAAGTGAGTCTAAAATTTTAGCAATTTTACCTTGGAAAATAGTTAAAATAGTTATATTGACTATAAGGTAAACATCTAATCAAAATGTCTCTCCCGCGAACTGCAAACAACATACCTTAAAATCTTACCAAAATTTTGAATAGTAAAAAATTGAATTTTGTAATCGAACTTGATGGAAATGATATCTCCATAGTGTTGAAACGCATAATAGGAACAAATCTCCTAAGGGGATAGAGTTGTAATATATCAACTAGATAGATTACACACAAATGTAAAAGATACGAACAAAATTCATATGAATTTATAACCATTATAATAAAGCTACTACACGTGCAAAAGTGCTCGAAATAGGAAAAAGCAAAAGTTTCAAGTAAATACGAGGTTCATTTTGTGTGGGCTTCTTTGTAGGATTTGAATTTCATCATTCACTCTACACGTGCGCACACACATACACACACATATATATAGCCGGGTTCGATAGTTTAAGGGGGTTTAGATATTTTACCTATGATATACACAGAATTCAATTTGCATCCGGTTGCGTACGATTCAGTTGAGTGTTAAAACAGGAACCGTATCAAAAAGGTTGCTTTAGAACTAGAACAAAAGCAACAAGGTAAAAAGCAAACGAAGCAAGCCTAATGCACCCGATTTGGTTTGGTTTGATTTAGCATTTTAACCAGTTACGATGAACACCCCTAATAAAGAGTGAGGGTTATTAAAAATAAATAAGCAGAAAGGTGGCATGTGGCGGTTCGGATTTGAGCAGTTAAAAAACATGGTATGTTTGGGTCAACCCTTCCCCCTTCTCCTATGAGTTGGTTCTCCACCACACTCGCCCTCATGACCCGTTTTTGACCCGCCAATAACTCCCCTCGAACAGGAAGAGCTGTCCATGAAACCCATTTTAACCCGGACAACAAATGATGAGACCCAGTGAGTATTATTGTTTTGGGTGGTTAGCGGGTGAAGTCCTCCTAGTTTACCCATATTGCCAGCCCTAGGGGTGTGTACTACTAGAGTGGGTGGAAAAAAATTCATGGAAAAATTTCTTACCCCGACCAAAATAATATTAATAATAATAATAATAATATATTCCCATGAGCAATGTGCATTATCAGTTGAAATCTCGACAAATTGGGCAATAAAATGAACCAAAAGTTGACAATCAAACACACCCTTATAGAACAAGTAGACACATTGGACTATTTGTTCACTCTCATGTAGCTGTTATTTCGGCCCAATTAGTTAAGTGTATTGCTCATACAATCCTAAGCAAGCAACCTAAATCCTGCATGTTTCATCTATTGAATGCAAGTAAGTTTTATTTAAAATAATTATGAAGAGATATTTATACATCATGTGACAGGCCAATCCCGCTGGCGTGAACCCATTTTCATAAGAAATGTGGGTCCACGTCATCAGAATTGATCAATCACATCTCTAAGATATTGTTTCAGAGACATCAAACTTTTTTCCGTTAATATAGGTTGAGCTATAACCTAAACCAATATTTGAAATTGGCCCAATACCATAATTATATGAGAAATGCCGAGGTCGCATACGAAATGTGAAATAGCCACACGAAAAAAAAAAGTGCAATATGTATCTCAATTTATTTTAGTTTTTTCTATTTTCCAGCCCCTACAAAATGGTATCAGTTTTTCAGTCTCTCAACCTCTGTTTTTTTTTTCTTTTTTCTTTTTGTTTCTTTTTTTGGGTTATGGCTGCATTTTACTATTTTGTTTTGTATTAAAGTATAGGTCTTCAATGTTCTATTTTGTACCATTATAAATTTAATTTTAGGGATATATTTGTGGAATGTAATGTATGTATTTGGTTTTTTTTTTATCTTGAATTTATGTGTCAAAATTATTCTTGTGCTATAATGCTGACTGTGCTTAGGGCAATTGTGAAGTAAAATGTAAAAAGTAATGGGAAAAAAACTATGATGCCAGTACCACTATCATATATTGTCCTTTTCCTGCGCATAACCTAATACATCAACATATAATGGGACTAGAAGGTACATAGCCTAGCTGTTACTAACACAAATGCCATCACTTTTTGAAACATACTAAACCAGCTCATACATATAAAATTCACTTTCATATTGCCCCAATAATCCAAATAATATTGTAAAAAATTTACTTCCTACTTCTCAACTTTAGAGTTATGTATTTATTTTCTAAATCGTCTGAATTAAGAATCTTATTTCAAAAATAGTATGAAAAGGTAACAACAACTTATAATTTGACCCTTAAAACTATTACATATTGTAGGATTGAGCTAAATACACATATAGGCTAAATTTCTTCGAACCCAATTTTTGAGCGATTTTGATCGAAATTTTGCCCAAGTGATAGCCGATAAACTTTTAATCTCGGGTCCTATTCTATGGGAACAACAATGACATTTGCTCCATCATTTCCTTATTTTTTTTTTCAAAGGAAAAATTTCTTACTTCCCCCAAAGAATTAGATTCCATAATAAATCTGAAAATGTAAAGCGATTCTTTTCCACTTATTTACACCATTCATAAGAACAAATTGTTTTTCAATTTATTTACCACCTTTGTAATCATACACACCCTTAGAGTTTTAGTATTATTAAGATATTTTAGTAATTATCTTAAATTAAATATTTTAATTAGGTGTATATCCCACAGTTTAACATCCAAAAACAAAAATTTATTCAACCACTAAATTATAAAAAGAAATCACCATAAGGGTCAAACTGTCTTATCACATAAAGTTTGAAAATAGACCCAATCAAATGACAACTCACAAAAAAATGTCAAAGATAAACACCTTTAAGAACAAGCAAAGATAACATGTCAAAGGAAATTTATATTGAGCTTATAACCATTATAATAAAGTTGCTACCCGTGCAAAAATACCCCAAAAATTTTAAATAGATAACAAGTACTCAAAATCCTTATTCTACTAAAAACATATGAACCGGCAATAATAAGAACATTACCTAAAAACCAAATTCCACTTCTTTTGCCTCCTCTTCAAAAACCTCACAATTGAAAATCTTCTTTTATAACTAACACGAATGTCTTAAAAATCAAAATTAGGCCTCAGAGCTACTCGTTTTCCCTACTTCATCTCTTTCTTTCTCCTCCAACAAAGCCCCGCCTTCCTCATCAACTTGTTGAGTCTTCTTTTGAGTTTCCTTTTCTTTTAGAGATTGCAATTTTGTATAATTATAATACGCAACGCCCAAAAACGCCAACCCGTATCCGATCAAGTTCACAATTGTCACGGTATCCTTGATCACGGACCATGAAAACGCGATCAACAACCAATCCTTGACCACGCCCGCCACGTTCATAGTTAAGGCGGATGTTTTCCCGACGAGCAAAAACACGGCGAGATTCAACGCAAAAGCGCATAATGAATTGGTCCCGAAAATAATGTAATCAAAGTGAAAACTCGAGGTCTCTCTTAAGATCGGCATCTCAACAAACACCCATGGGATGAAAAGGAAGACCAAACAGCATGGAGCTACATAGTATAGAGATGTGATGGGATTTAATGTGATACCCTTTGATGTTAACAAGATTTGAATTAAAACTAAACGTGTAGCCTCAAATGCAACAGCTCCCAGTTGAAGTAGCACACCAAATGTATCAAATTTTGCCTCTCCATAAGCTGCAATTGGAACACCAAATGAATTAATATCATATCAGCCATGATTTGGGTTGTGAAATTTCCTTTCTTAAAGCTAATTCCAATTGAGTGAATAGCAACTGGCATAAACTCTTTGAGCAATTTGACACTAAAAAACTTGAAATCTTGTTTTTTAACTTAACACAAAGGCCATGTGGATCATTGTTAGAGATATGGGATTAGGCCACTTGAAAAGCTTTTGCCATCAAGAATTGTAAGAACACAAATTCATGATAAAGACAAACACGAGTAGAACCATTTGGATACTAATATGACACAAAATCATGTTCATTAGGCTAAAAGCACACCATCATAAAATTAAAATGAAACACCCAATTAAACCCAATTAAAATGATGTTGGATGAAAAGAGAGAGATGGATATGCTTTGTTTTTTTGTTGTTGTCTGAGATGAGCTGTAGCTGATTGGCTAAAATTGTGGTGGCTACACGTGTTTTAGTTTCACACTTGTTCAAGAATGTCCTATAGTAGGAGATGGGTTCGCAGAATCTGGGTTGGGCTTTTTTAGGTTGTTCTGTTCGTTGAGCTGGTTGGGTGTGCGGGCCTGCGCGTCCATTTCTTTGGCAACATGTTGCCATGTCTGTTTTGTTTTGCTAGGTCTTGGGACCTTTGTTTGGGCTCATTGTATGTTCTTTGGGCTTTTGCCTTTTCTAATTAAATTTACATTTCATCAAAAAAAAAAAAAAAAAACATGATTTCCAAGCATAGTCCCAAAATATTGTGAACCATTACCTGCAATAGCAACACCAAATGAGATTGAAACCATGTTAGCCATGATTTGACTTTTATAGCTCTCCTTCTTAAAACATATCCCAATTGAGTAAACAGCCACCGGCATCAACGCTTTGAGCATCTGAATAAACGACACTGACAAATAAATATACGCCGAGTTTGACAACCAAAGTGACAACGAATATAGCAACCCAATGGGCACAACTGATGACAAATAAAGAGATTTGGACATAGAAACCGGCTCAACAACCGAAAAAACTCTAACAGCCAAAAACGCCAACGTTGAACAAAAGGCCATGTGGATCATAGTTAGAGATATTGGGTAAGGCCAGTTGAAAAGCTTCTTATCAAGAATGTATTTGTTGTAAACAATGACTGTGAAGCTTAGGAAAATCCATATTGAAACGTAGGTATAGGAAAGGATGATTTTTTTTAGTACCCCGGATGAGAGTGAGGCTCCCATTTTTCTGCTTTTTTTTTTTCGGTTGAATGTGTGTGGGAGAGGAGAGTTTAAATAGAGACGTAAGGGAGAAGTAAGCGAAGGTGAGATTTGACTAGTTGTCATATCATTATTCATTTTAAAAAGAGTGATTCTATCTTGCCCGCCGCTTGAGAACCGCATTCAACATTTTTTTTTATTATTTTTTTGTATTTAACAATTAGTATAAAAATAAATTTTTATATAAAAAAATATAGTTTTTCATATAGAAACACAGTTTTCTATTAATATAAAAAAAACAATTTTTTTTATTGAAAGTAAATTTTTTATTAAATTTAATATTTTTTTATAAATAAAAAAAATGAGGTTTTGAAAAAAGGTCATCGTAATGTTTAAAGTTTATAAAAATAGGATACTCCGTATAATTTTATAAATTTAGTCCCTATACTAAAAACATCTTGAAAAATAGTGCCGCTGGCGCGGACCAAAAAAATAAAGGGTATTGTACCACAAGGACTAGATTTTTTAAATGCTATTGTATCACATGGACTAAATTTATAAACTTGAAAAGCAGTATCTTAAAAATTCAAATATAGGAAGGAACATGACATTTACTTTAATTCTCTATAAAAAAAATTATGTTTTCGACATGATAACGCGATTGATAAGTGTCATTGGCGCGGACTCATAAAATATCGCGATTAATTAGTACCGCTGGCGCGGACCCACATTCAACAAATGATGTGGACTTGAAAATGTGGGTCCGTGCCAGCGGCATTAATTAATCGCGATATTTTTTCATAAAAAAATATCGCGATTAATTAGTATCGCTGGGCGGACCCACATTCAACAAATGATTTGGATCCAGGAATGTGGGTTCGCGCCAGCGGCACTAATTAAACGCGATATTTTTTAAGAAAATATCGTGATTAATTAGTCCTGCTGGCGCGGACCCACATTCAACAAATAATTTTGTCCGGAAATGTGGGTCCATGCCTGCTACACTAGGCGAAAAAATATCGCGATTAATTAGTTCCGCTAGCGCGAACCCACATTCAACAAATGATTTGGATCCGGGAATGTGGGCCTGGGAATGAAACACTAATTAATCGCGAAATTTTTTATTGAAAAAAAGTTATTTTATTATTTTTTATTAATCAACATAATTTTCTTTATTTATGAAAAAATATATGTTTTTAATTTTCATTAAAAGTTGTTTAATTTTAATAAAAAATAATTTTTTTTATATTAATAGGAAAACTGTTTTTTTTTTAATATAAAAACTGCTTTTTTTTCCATATAAAAAACTGCTTTTATATGAATAAAAGAATAAAAAGCTTAAAAAAAGGGGTAAATGCGGCGTCCAGGCGGGACATCTAAAGTTTCCCTTTTAAATAGGATAAAGTGAAGGGAGAGATGGGGTTTATATTGGTTACGTAGGGACCACGAAATGTATTAAAACGTTGAGTAAAGGTTGGGGAATTCTAAGCATTGACTAAATTTAATTTTAGAAATTTAACTCATTTTTCATATTTTTAGTTGTTGTTTTTTTTTTAAATTGGGTCACTCTACAAAAAGTCTGTGTATATATTTTTCATTAAGTTTTTTTTTTAGTTTTGTTTCAAAAAAATTCTCATCAAATAAAAGAGTCACAAAGACTTTTTTTCCCTCTTATTCTAAACCCTAAGAAAAAACTTAATCAAATTATAAATGAAAAAATAAGGCAAAATAAGTGCAAAATGTAAATAGCTCATACGAACTAACAATTAATTATCTATTTCAATTTTCTCTCTACAAATGGTTCTCTTTCTTAATATATATTCTCTGATTGGGCTGAGGCAGAGAAAGTCACCCCTATAGAACTTCAAGAATAAAAAATTAAGCATATCTAAAAAAAATTGTAAATTGAAATTTTTGTCACTAAATTAGTCTATATCCACTACTATGAAATTAGCATATTATGGGTGTATTACTTAAACCTGGCAAAATGAGGCACGACATGATAACATGACACGAACCGACACGAAGTTATAAGTTAATGGGTGGAGCCTTAATGGTTTTGGGTCATATAAGTGTCAACCCGATAAAACACGATATTTAAAGGGTCGGGTTAGTGTTGACCCCCATCACCCGTTAATACCCGATAAGATTCGTTATGACCCATTATTGTTAGGACTTATAAATATTATATGTACCATAATTAGGGGTGTTCAGAAAATCGAATGGACCAGTGGATCAAACCGGACCGAACTAATTTTACCGGTTATTTTTTTTAATCGGTCCGGTCCAGGTTTTTTTTCGTGACCGGTCTAACCGGTCCGATCCTCGGTCTCCCTTATTAAATATTCGGCCTGGACCGACCCGGACCGGTTACTATTAATATATATGCAATTAATTATATTTATACATTTCCACATATTTATTAATAACAGATGCACACGACTTGGGGTACGCTCGTCTTAAAAAAAATGAAAGGAAACCCTAGATCTAAAACACACGCACACTTGTCTCTCTCACATCACAACACAAGCCAACAAAATAACACTTCTGCTCTTCTTTCTCTCAGTGAGAGACGATCACGGTCACGGTCACGATCACGAGTCAAGGTTGAAGCCACCTTCTTCTTCTCTTCTCTCTCTCGTCTCATTTTTGCCGCCGCTGCTCTCATTTTCACGAGCCAAGCCTGAAGCTTAACCTGCTCTCATTCCTTCCCATTGTTTAGTCGCCGCTGCTCTCGTTCCTTCCCATTGTTCCGTCGCCGTTGCTCTCATTTTCACTTAGGTATTCCTTCCCAAAGTTGTTTTTTGTTACTCTATGCAAAATCAAAGTTGATACCATTTACAGAGATTGCCCAAACTATGTCAACTTTCATAATATGCTACAATTTTGCCTTCATTTTTTCATCTCTGAGATGCTTCTGAGTATGGATTTTATATGCATTGGATACATTTCTGGTTACAAGCTCCTAGCTCAATCAATAGATACCATTCTTCCATAACCTTCATGGATGATGACAATGAAATATCTAACCTAGTTTATGATGAGGGGATGTTGATTCAATGGGTAAGCATTGATGTATATTAGCTGATGAGCAATTTAGATATTATGAAGCTATATTTATGTTGTATAAGACGTTAAGCTATTGATTCTGTGATAATTTTTTTTATTTTTCTGTCTTGCTTTAAATATTTTGAAAATATTAGGACCGACAAGTTAGACCGGACCGACCATACAAAAAAAAGGACCGACTAAGCCCAAAAAATCGGTTCAATCGATCCGGTCTTGGTCCTTTTTTTAGGACCAATTTAATCGGTCCGGTCCTTAAATTTACTAAAAATCGGATCAGACCGGACTGCGAACACCCCTAACCATAATTTTAATTTAATTATGATGAATTTTACTAAATGAGAGATTTAGTAATGTTAATTAATTAATTAGTCAACTTGGGTTTAATAATAAGATAATATGTCAACTTATATATAAAAACAATTCATTATCTTAATGGGTATAAACGAGTGAACACGACACGATATAGTAAGATAACGGGTCGGGTTTGAATATGATTTTTTCATAGGATAAAAAAGTCACCCGTTTAGACACGAACTCGATAAGACTCAAACACGATAAAAATCGACACGAACACGACTTGACACGATCCATTGACAGGTCTAGTATTACTAACCAATTTTTTGTTGTGTATGATATATATGGTAAAAATTATTAATATGTGTGTGTAAAATTGAGAGTGGTTGTAGGTTGTTATGTTGATATAAAACTATTCCATCCACTAGACATTAAGGTACGCGTACTTAAATCGATATATTATAGGTTGAGTTAGGGTTTTAGTCATGTATTAAATTTTAAAGATTATTAAAGAAAAGTGTACATTTTGAGTAATGAGAAATGGTTGGTTTTCTTTTAAAATAATTGGTACAAATGATCAAATCTGGTAAAAACCCTAACAATTTGATATTCAACCAAAATGGGATAACATTTTCGAATATGTAGACTTTTTGAGTTTCTGCAACTTCGTGTCCGTAAACATGAAATAAGATGGGGAATTTATTTTTTAAAAGAATACACATGTCTCATTCGGGATTTAAATAACGATCTTGAACCATTCATTCGTTATTCATGTGTAACTTTTAAAAAAAAAAATAGGAATGAGTCCTATGAATTTATTAGGAATAAAAATGGGAAAAAACCCCCACCAGAGACTTGCATAAAAAATGAGCAATGTGAGCACCTAAAAGAGAAAGAGTCTCTAAAATATCAATACAAAATCTAGATTCCATGTTAATAACAGGAAATTTTCTAAACACCATTTTAATCTCTCCACAAATCTGAATGAGAATGGAATTTTTCTTCATTGGCACTCCTTCATAAATGCAATTATTTATCGCACACCATAAATTCCAACAAATGTAAGCGGGAATAATCCGACATAGAATGCTTGTAAGTCTATCACCTTTTGAGTTAATCCACCAATTCATCAAGTTACCACTAAAATTTGAAGATGTAAACCTCAACCCGAGATTATTATAGAAGTGACGCCAAATAAATTGGGCAATAGAACTACCCTAAAAAATATGATCTCCATCCTCCTCACAAGCCACTATACAATATCTACATTTCGACACAAGTGATATATGAAGTTTTTTTTTTTGTTCTCATCTATGGTAATTCCTTTATGAAGGAGACGCCACATGAATATTGAATTTTTTTAAGAAATCCTCTTATCCCATATTAGAGAAAAGGAATGTTGGATATAACATTTATCTATCACGAAGTGTCAAGCTGATTCTAATGAAAAAACTCCATTTTTATTCAAAGACCATTTCTCGATATTAAAGTCGGAATTTCCCCAAAAGTCTTCCCAAATACTTTGCATTCTTTTTCATACATGTGATGACACCGATATAGTGCCTCTGAAATTTTGAGCCTCCAACTTTTTATATTTAGTATACATGTGTAACTTGTTATTTAGATACTGAGAATGTAGAAGATTACTTGCTGTTTTTTTTATACATACTCGTGGTAAGGAGACCAGTTTAACGTTTATTTATTTGGTATGGTTTTACCATATACTTATTTTAATGGTTAAATTATTATTAAGTATGTGATAAAAACTACATTTTTTTATCAATATTGTAGTAATAAAAACACAATTGTTTTTATGTTGTTTTTTCATTGTATGGTGCGCATGAGTGTCTCATTTCTATCTAAAATCTTACACGCCACCTTCCCCCCTCTCTTCCTCCTCCATGAGGGAAAGGGGGAGGATTACCTCATTTCTCTTTTTTCTCTCCAATAAATGTTCTCTCTTTAGTGAGAGTTTTATGTCTCTCTTTTTTTAGAGTTATGTTCCTCCTTTAGGTAGGTTTGTGTGTGAAATATTATCTTCCATTGTGTACTTCTATCTTACTGGAGGATTCGTGTTGTGTCCCCTTGTCTCTGTCCGAGTTGTCATCGAAGTTTCCCTTTCTAGTGTCTCCCCCAATCGGTTTGGGCTGAGATCCAGTGCCATTTTCAGATCTAAGAGTGGCAGTCTTCTCTATCGTTATTGGTGTTCCTCCTATCATGGGGACGAGCTTAAGTGGAACTTATCTAGGATGAACCCCACTTTTCTAAAGGTTATTATACCGATTGATCGTTTTCTTCCAAATGTATGGCGTATATATTTCATACCCCATTTTATGGGTAATCGGAGAATCCAATTTACTAGATTGTTGTCCATTGTAGCATTTTTTAGTGTTAAGAAGACTTTGATTATTTTTAGGTGTTTCTTTTTTGGTGCCTCTTTTTTTAGGACTGTTAAGGTGAAAATAATCGCAAAAGGTGTTTTCAATAAAAATTGCAACACCAAGTTGTAAACATGCGGAAGGACTTTTAAACAAATTTTATCTTTTTATCCTACGCATGCATCTATGGTGATAAAACATATATATCAAACCACGCAAATACGACAAGGCCATGTTTCAGAAAAAAAAAACATTCAGGTAAGAACTTTTATTCACTTAGAAATTTACAAGAGAGTTGACTTACAGAATACTTGATCCTCCACAAGCATAACGCGTTATTCTTTAAAAATCTTTAAGAAACAACTATCATCCTCGCAAGAATCACATGATCGCAATCCTCCGAATTAGCCTCAGCCTTCGTCTTCAGCAGTGAATCCCCGCAGGTATCACAAGTCAATAATGGAGTGCCACTCCATCAAGATGTATGTAAGAGATAAAAAAATTTCTAGGGTTCTAAAGGAATTCACAAGAATAATATTCAAGGATGATTTTTGTGAATTAAAACAGTGCTTAGGAACACAAAACTTTGGAGAAATTTTGTTTCTTATATGCCGAAACGTGTTATCAAAATTCTTAAATAAACTATCCACGAAACAGGTATTTATAACAAACCTTAAGTCGACGGGTCGTTTGAACAACTTCTTCATGTCGTTTGAATGACAATAGCATATCATTTAAATGAATGTATAATGTCGTTTGAACGACATCAAATGTCCTTTGAACGACTGAAACGTCAAAAAAATGTTTTTTTTTCTTAAACTCCACCTACAGGTATTCTAAAAAGATATTTTCGCAAAGTAAAACAATCAGTTTCGTATTTTGCAAAAAATTAAACATCCCAAACATCATTTTATAAATTAATTCAAACTCTAAATTGTTTTATGCCTTTTGGGATATCGGGAAGTCTTCAAATTTGGAGATTCTTTGGTTCGTCTTCTCGGTGCATGACGATTTGGAACAAGATACGCCAAACTAACCTAAATCTATGCTATGAACAATGTTCGTAAAATTATTCTTAAAATATTCCCCTTTGGATATTCCGGCACAAAATAAACCAATTGACGGAACACCAAATTAAAATCAAAATCTCCTATTACAAAGTTACTAACACCCTTCCCAACCATAGAATGGAACGACATAAGTCTCTTTATCTTCAAACTTCAACTTTTTTCCTTTATCCAAACTTTGTCTTCATCCGTGTGTTTTGAATTCCGAAAATTTTTACCTACACACGAGACAACAAACATATACCTTCGTAAAGCATCGAGTTTGAAACAAAGTGAAGCATAAATAAATTCTCCTCCATAATTCAAACTCATCAAAACTCCATTTTAATTTGCTCTCCCCCCTTTTTTTATCGAAATATACAAATATACAAATAAGTGGAAATAATAAACATTAAGTGCAAAGCATCACGAAGAAGCAAAGATATCATCACCAACGATGTAAATCAAGCATGTGTAATGATCATCTCAAAGGCAAACAAACACCAATTATTTTTGAAATTTTTAATTTTTCCAAAAAAATACAAATACAACAAACATACCATATATAATATATGCAAAAAAAATCAAAGAAAATTAGGCACACATATATAGGTATAAACAACCACCAAACATGACACAAAACACATAAACTTTACAGACCAGCATAGTATCTATGTGTCGAAACGTTTGGAATGGAAGAAATGGGCGTGAACTAGTAACAAAAAAAATTATTACTCAAACACTCAAATTAAGTTTTAGCCACAAGTGACAAATAAAGTTAAACTTAATGAGCAAAGCAAGAACAATGCACACAAGTCTAGACTATTAATGATTTTACAAATTAATAGCGTTATGATAAAATAAGCTTAACTATAATACATTGTCACTATGCAAACCCGTTGATATTTCCATCAAAACTCTCTCAAAATAATTATTTTATTTTATTTTGAATGAATGAATATATCAAACTAATCAAATGTGTCCCCTATTTGGCATATTATTCTTTTTATTGCCTTTATTTTTTTCTTGGGCACTTTTCAAATGGTGGCTTTCACGACGTGATTATTATTCACTCGCAACCCTTTTCCGTGTTCACTCATCATTTTTTCAAATTTTAAATAAATCCTCACGGGCAACGGTTCTTATATGCACAAATCGTTCATAGTCAAATAAACATGTATATAACAAGATTGATAGGAGAACATATCACCAAGCTCAAATGTACATTATGAATTCAATTTTGAAACAACTCCATAAACATGGTTAAGATCAATTCAAGTATCTAAAGTCATAACCAAATGTCCTAGCCACATGGAACTTGCATAGTGAATTGGATTCAAACACACTAATATGCCCCACCAAATGTGCATAACTAAAACACATAAAGAACCGATTTTTTTTTGAATTTTTTAATATATTTTTGAAAAACAAAATATTTTTGTATTTTTCAAAAAAATATATAAAACCAAAAATCTTTTTGCATTTTCAAATATGACTTAATGAAGAAAAATATAATATAAAAAGTACACATGTCATAACACTAGCAAGAATATATCATGAAGCACAACTAGCGTATGACAAAATAAACCATGCAAGTAATCATTTATATTATATGGCAAGAGAAGAATCATGTTCAAGCATGTGAGAATCAACTAGTATACCATCTAGCACCTCTAAGAGTGATTTCGTAACCCAAATAGATGTGGAACATCGAATAGGAGTTTCGGGAACCCACATGACACTAGAGTTCAACTTCCGAGGATTTCTTCCAAGATAAAAACAAAAACGCTTAAAGTGACATTCACTACACCAAATCTATTGACTTGTCCGGTCATTGACCTTGACAAGTTGGACTAGTCAAGGTCAATGACCGTGACAAGTCTGGGGGTGAAAACTTTTGTTGTCACGGACTTGTCACGGTCATTGACCATGACAAGTTCATTAGACTTGTCACAGTCATGTCACGGTCTATGATCTTGACAAGTTTTGTCACGGTTTAGGACCGTGACAAATCCATGACAATAATTAAAGAATTGTCACGATCATTGACTGTGACAATTCTGGGCAGATTTGAAAAAAATCTACTGGGCAGTATGGCTACTGCCACTGCCCAGCAGTATATGTGTACTCGTTATAGCAACGTTGTACCTGTTCAAACATCATATATCCAAATAAAATAAAGATAATGCAGATATACCTTCCAAACAATATGCATCACGATATAATCCAAATATAATTCAAATGTAACAACTTAAAATAATTCAATTCAAATAATGTCTCTACATGTATGGGGTAACGTTAACTATGAGGAGGTGAGTAGGCCACACGATATACGAATTGACACCCAGTAATATACATCATGCTGCATTATTCGCGCAACCATTATGGGGAGTTCTCTTTCCCGGGTATCACATGCGTGACGAGCACCTTGGACTCGATGTCTTGAAGCGAACGTCCATGAACTAGTGCACCGTGGACGGTATTCTGGTCCATCAACCCTCGCCCAATCCGCTGACCATTAAATATGTCAAGTATAAACACGCTCGGCCAACTAAGTGTCGACCTTGGTCGGTTGAAGGGAGCCAAATAGGGGACTGGATCATCAAAGTCCGCACGTGACGGCGATGAAGCAGCGAGGTCCACCTCCTCGTCCTCCTACACCTCCTCCTCTACCACTTTCTCCTTCCCTTTTTCATTACATTTTTCGCCCAATGAACACTTCACAAATGAGAACATATCTTGGACCGTCGCCTCCAAATGGGACAGCTTCGCATCATGCGAGTCCATCGTTCGAGCTAACCCGGTGTTGCTCGTCTCTAATCCGATGATCCTAGATTTGGCCACCTGCGAGCTCACCACCTTTTCCTCCCCTTATGATCAGCGCCAAGCACTTGGCTGAGTGCGTTTGTGGACTAATTTATCTCTGTCAGCATCAGACTGCGACTCATGTACTTACTTAAGCTTTGCCTGAAATGAGAAAAAGCACATTATTACTTAAATAAGTAAATAAAAACATTTCAACACAAATAAGAAAAAGTAAACTGTCGGATTACTTACAATCGTGGACGCAACCCTCGGGGACACCTCCTTATCCTTACCCATCTTCGTCCGAATAGCCACATAAGTATCGAGCCTATGTGGCATACCCCCAGGACCACTTCCCGTCCCTTGAAATAAAATAATACAAAATTAGTATCGGCCTCGCAAAGTAAAATAATGAACAATAACATATTTCTATAATTATAGGAAAATTAAATCTTACCATCATCCTATGCTCCACCTTGGTGTAAGATGTCTGTCTGGACTAGTGCACATCCGTCTTTTTTGCCCGATTTTCCCTCCCCTATTGGCGAGATGCCAATTATCTCCCCCTGATCTCATTATCAATGAACTTTTGTCATTGTGCCAATGAGATCGGATCCTTCGATAGGACGGATTCACGCCTTCGGATAACGGACTCTCGGGTCTTCCCATACCGAGTTCGCATATTTTTCTTCCACGTCTTGTGTTGCTTCCTCAACTTCTCCAAGACGGAATCGCGTAGTTTTGGGTCCAAACTGAATTGTTCCTATCCAACAAATACAATGTTAGTTGCAAAACAAAGATAAATTGAAATTGAAATTGAAATATTCATATAAATATAAATACATTACCTGTAGTGCCACCCAAATAGCTAACTTGAGCTCGTTTGGCACCTCCCTCCAACTAGTGTACCCCGGGACGATGATAGTCTTTATCAGCTCGAGGGATCTCGCTAATAACCCCGGCTTGTTCTCGACGGCCATCCTCAATTTGCCCCATTTGGGGAGCCTAAGGGCTGAGGAGCCCTCCTCGCCTCCACTACCACCGAGCCTAGACGACATCATCATAATCAACATCATCATCCTCGCCTTAATACCTGAAGGAGACATTTTCTATAAAAAAAATGTTGTTATTAGTACAAATCCAAATGAATTTGAAGAAGACATGCAAATATGTACAATTACTACAAATCCAAATCTGAAATATCCCCCACCCCCCAACACACACACGAACATTACACAAACATTTCCCCCCCCCCCCCCACACACACGAACACTACACACATGTTACCCCCCCCCCCCCAACACACACACGAACACTACACACATATTGCCTCCCTCCGCCCCCCAAACACACACATGAACACTATTCACACATACATATACAAAGGAAAGGGACAAAGATAAAAATAGTGAAAATGATGAAGTGCAAATCAGTTGAAAGCATTAAAAATTGATTCATGAAGTACAAATTGCAATATTTATTACAAATTGAAAAATTATTTCAAATTCGGGTTATCATAAAAAATTGTTTGATATTCGGTAGGAGCAACCAAGTCACCCACACTACAATTTAGACGTTTTGGTGCATGTAAGACAATTGACCACGACTCGTTGTTGATATACTCCGAGTAAAACACTTGGTTAACCTTTTGAAATGTATGAACAACCGGCTCATTGCTCAGGTGGTCTTTGCTCTTCAACTTAGACAAGTCAATACCATGATCAAATTGGTGCCAGGGTCAACTTTACATGCATTTTTACCCTCAACTCTTACACAGTCACAATAAAATACAAAAGTGAGAAGGTAATACTAATTTTCATAATAGCCCTCCGCAAATCCTTGTGCTTGGAGAAACAGTGTTTAAACAGTAAAGGGACTAATTGCATGATCACATGCTAATCGTGGGACTTACACTTACGTAAATCATGCGTAGCATAATTCACAATCCTTTGCAAGTTGGACGAAAAATTAGATAGACCCTTCAAATTATATATTGTGTCTAAAAGCACCTTCCTTTCCCCACTCGTCAAAGTAAACGCACCAGGGGGAATTATTGTCCTTCCCATACTATCTTCTTTCGACCATAGTTGTGGCTTCAATTTACACAATTTAAGGTCTTTTCGTGCATTTCTCCATCCTTCGAATGACTCCCCTCAAGACAAGTGCCCACAATATGTTCAACGACGTTCTTCTCTGCATGCATCACATCCAATACATGGCGCACCGGGTTATTCTTCCAATAAGGCAAGTCAAATAAAATTGACCTCCTAGACCATGCCTTTCTTGTTTCAGTTTCATTCCCAGTTGGGGTCTTCTTATGCTTGACATTATTAAATTTAGGATTCTTACCTGGCATATTAGGACCACATTCAGAAGATTTACTTTTAATTTTTGAACCTGAAAGTTGTCTCGGCGGTAGCTTATGTTCAACCCCGCCCGATAAAAAATTGGAACCTTTCTCAAATCTGAAATTATGAGCCGGGGGTAAAAAACTCTTATGGCAATGGTATACATTTTTTGAGCTAACAGAGAGACAAAGAGATTCAGTCTCCTCTCCATAAATAGGACAACCCAAATAACCATGCATTACACAATCGGATAATGTCCCATAAGCTGGAAAATCATGAATTGCCCACATCAACATAGCTTTCAGCGTAAGCTCTATTTTTCTAAAAGAGTCAAATGATTGCACACCCTCTTTCCACAACTCATTTAATTCTTCTACCAAAGGATCCAGGTAGACGTCGATGTCATAACTTGGTGCCTTTGGCCCAGGTATCAACAAAGACAACATTCAAAATTCAGGTCTCATACACTGTGAATGAGGGAGGTTGAGTGGGGCTAGGATCATTGGCCATACACTCTGATTGGTGATTAGATTTCCAAATGGATTGAAACCATTTGTTGATATAGCCAAACGAATGTTACATTATTCTCGAGCAAAATCTGGATACTCATAATTTATCCTCCTCCAACCTGTAGAATCAATAGGATGACACATGAGATTACCCCTACTTCTGCCCTAGTATGCCAAGTCATTGCCTCCGCTATCCATGGTACAGTGAAAAATCTCTTTAATCTAGGCCCAACGGGAAAATATTTCAAAACTTTTTAAGGCACTTTTGAGCTTGTGCATTCCTTGCCAGTAAATTGGACATATCTAGGTTCATCATAGACCGGACAATGATCGAGATTTTTATACTCCTTTCAGTATAGTATGAAATCATACACACAAGCATGAATCGATTTATACTTCATTCCCAAACTTTCAAATTGTTCTTCATAACCGGATAGGTAGTTGGAAGCGTATTCTCCTTGGGTAGTAAGCCCTTCACCCAATTCAGAATACCTGTCACGCTATTGCCAGACAAATCGTACTGCATCTTCAAACTGTGCAAACCAACCATGCATGTAAAGTTGTTTGATCTTTCTCATAACCAGAGTATAACGGTTGGGTCGCCTTAAATTTTAAACTTTGGTAGTCATCGTCAAGGTTTATCGTGATATTTCCACAAGCACCTGAACATTGTACATCATCACTAACCTCAGTCTCCTCCGCTTCATAAACTCCATACTCATCATCAACTAAATCCTCTAACATATTATGATCTACGTCGTCCCCTTCTACACGTATCCTACTTGTTGAAGGTTGTTGTGAAGGTTGTTCGGGGACAAAAGAAACTTTTAATTCACCGTGAAAACTCCAAAATCGATAAATATCTTGCATATCCCATCTTAACAAATTTAGTTCAATCGTTTTCCACTCAAACACCTTACCATTCTTACACCTACCAGACGAACACGGAAACTCTTTATCATTATGACATCTCTTTGCGTATTTCACAAATTCATTAGCACCTCTGCGAAACACATCCCCCGTTCTATTTATCTCACCCATCCACTCTTTGTATTTCGGATATCCCATCATAGCTACCACAACTAATCACATATTAAAGGTAAGAAGCATTTATAGTATGTTTCATTTAATTATGCCTTATTTATATTCGATTTTTAAATTTCAAATTCAATTTATAATAGAAATTCCTATTTCCTCCATCTCCTCTAGGGGTTAGTGGTCCTATCCCATTCAAGACCGCATATTTATGTAATATACTTAACAGCTCATGCAAATTGTTACGATTTGAGAAAAATTCGGCAGCATATCCCCGTAGTTCTCCAAGTACACGTTGTAGATTGGCAAATGTGAGTGTTATTTCAATTGATCAATTAAAATAACAGTTACACTTGTCAATCTAGTATGTACCCATAGAATATTAGGATATGACAGCAGAACTTCCTCCAAAAGTAACAAATTTAAGCCGCTAAGAATATTATTATACAGAAATTATGCAGTCCCAAACTGTCCAAACGGGACACTTCGAGAGATCTCATTACAGTGGTAATGACTCTCGAACGGGTCTAAGGGCAATTGAATGCGTATGCATAAGAACTAGAAGGCTAGTATCTATGCGCACTATATGTAATTTCAAGTATGTTTCATTTAATTATCATACTATATATATATATATATAGTTCGTTGTACAAAGTAAGTTTCAAAACAAAATTGAAAAATCCCACCCCTATATTGACAATAATCCAGTGGTCATGCCACTTTTAAAATTAACCAACCCAACATCGATCCATTATAATCCAACCGCAATGGCAACAAAAAATGTGTATCCCGTACTCCTTCTAATTCATGTACTCAATTAATTCTTTTCATCAATTAAACTAACAATTAAATTATACAATTATTAATTTACTAATTTATAATAAGGGGCACTCTTACTAAAAATTTAATCAATAAATTCTTTTACAAGGGCACTACAATATGAGGAGAAATATCTAATAAACCATTAAAAATATAATTAAAAAAATACACACAAGCATATATACACGCCCCCTGCTCCCCATGCCCACCCCCTCCCCATGCCCCCCCACCACACACGCGGACACACACACACACGTATATATACACACACATATGCACATTTACACACACACACACACACAAATATATACACACACGCACACACGCACATATATAACCCCCAACCCTGCCCCCTCCCCCCCCCCCCCCCAAGCATATATACACCACACACACACACACGCATATTTACACACGCACATATACATATACATATACATATACATACACATATACATATACATATACAAAAATGGAGGATAAGTAGAGAGAAAACATACCAAAATTGTAGAGAGAGAGAGTGTGTGAAGTCGCTAGAGAGAGAGAGAGAAATGGAGGGAATTAGAATCGGTGGGAAAAAAGAAGAGGGAGGGATTTTTTACTGATAAAATTGTCACGGACGTGTCTGTGGTCATCCCCGATCCTCGCGGCGGGAAGGTAGAGTGAGGATCCCAGGTCCCACGTGTCCCTCTTGAGAGCTCTTCGACCGGCGTCGTTGATGAGGTGAAAAATGTAGAGAGATGGAGTCGCAGTCTATTTTACTCAAAACAGGCAAAAGAAAGGGAACCATCTCGAAGGACAACATCCAAAGACATACTGATGCATACGAAACCAAAATGATTCGAAGGGTCCGGAGGCTAAGTTATGAAATGGGAAAGTATTAGGCACCCATTCCGCCCTTACGATCTCTCATGGGTTTTTGCTATTTTCCTTTATTTTCCCCATGATATGTGTGCATGTGTATATATATAGTGGAGATAGGAATCCTAAACTTATATCATGGAAGAGATAAAGCGAGTCAACCGTAGGAAGGTTCATAAAAATAATATTATAAAATAGGATTTATGCGATTATCCTTGCGTTGATCGTTATAATGGAACGGTAATGTATGTGGAATAATACGCCACTAAGAACAAATATATACATATAAGTATATGTAATCTAAGAGAGTTGAGTTTAGAGAAAATTGAAAACGAGAGAAAAGTGAGAATTGGACTCGAGTTTCGAGTTTTACCCCGAGACACCTATGTAGCCTATAGAGGCATCAAAGTCCACGTAGTTAGCATGCAAACAAGGGGGTGGGATTTATCCTATAAATCCAATCGGGTACTTCTCTTATTTGTGTGTGTGTGTGTAAAAAAGTGTTTTAGTTGTGAGAAAAGTGTAAGAAAATTATGAGAATTCCCGTTTGGAATTTATGAGCAAACCCTTTTTTTCTTATTTTTTGGGTTTTTATTTGTATGAAAATAATATTTGTGCAATAATACTAAATAAAAAGCATATTAGGATATTTGAGACGAGAACATAAAAGTGCTAAGTAATAAAACAAGTTAATGCGAATTTATGAGAATTTAAGGAGAGAATTGAGAAAATTGGACCTTCTTGAAGATCTTGAGCTTGATCTTGAATGTTGGAGAGCATCCCTTGCACTTGGATGATCATGGAGGGTAGTAAATTCACCAATTTTGATGAAAAGGATGATGAAAAGTGAAGGTTGGAAAGGGATTTGGATGTGAAAATCACGCTGACTTCGAGAGAGCTATTCTAGATTTGCTGAGAGTGATGTCTATCAGATCTGGGCTCCCCTTTGCAATGAGGCCATGCCCTAATTTTTATAGGCCCAGGGAATTGCCTATTGTCATAGCCCTGGTACTGCCTATCGACATGTGTGTTTAGACACACTGCCGATAGGCAGGGTCTGGGACCTGCCGTTTGGCAGTGTCTTTCAGGCCTTTTCGAAAAATTAGTCGCAAAGTGCAAACCATTGGAAAGGTAATTCATAGACCTTCGAAATTCCTTTGGAGTGTTCCCTGGTTTAGGGGTTGACTTCGGGTCAAATGTGGCTCAAAAGCGCTCATCAGTCTTTTCGATGGGAAAACTTCGGATGCAAACGGATCGTTCGTCCGCATGGTAAGTCAGAATCGCGCACTGAGTGGACTGTTGGAAAGGTTGGGAGATTTACTTCGACATTCCAAAGAGTTTAACCCGGTTTGGGAAGTTGAGTTTGGTCAACCAAGAACTGGAAGCATTCGGTGACCTCCTGAAGTAAAACGGATCGTTCGTCCGTACCATAAGTCAGAATCTCACACGGGGGACCATTGGAAATGGGATTCAGTTACCTTTGAAGATTCATTCAGTCTCGGTTTAGCTGAAGGGTTTACTTAGGTCAAACGGAGCCCGGGAGCGCCTAGTGGCTTCCTGATCCAGTTTCGGGGAAAACGGGTCGTTCGTCCGTATGGTAAGTCAGAATTGCGCACAGGATGGACCGTTGGAAAGGGGATTTAGTGACCATTACAGATTCATTTAGCCTTGGTTGAGCCGAAGAGTTTGACATTTTGGTCAAACAAAGCTTGGAAGCACCCGGTGGCCTCTAGATCGATACTCGAGGTATGACCTAGATTTATGGTGTTGAAGGGAGGTGCTTGGGACTTAAGGGGAGTTTAAAGGGTAACAGAATGAGGTGTTTATAGAGCCCCTAGACGGGTGAGTTTGGAATAAATGATAGCTATCGAATAGACACCGCATAATGCCTTTTGAAAGAGGATGACCAATTCAGAGGGTTGAGGCCGATTATGAGGACCTAAGGAATAAGGATAACCAATTCGAAGGGTCAAGGTTGATTCTGAAGACCTAAGGAGCATGATGGGGATGGCCAATTCTGTAGGTCGAGGTCGATTAAGGAAAAAGGATGACGAATTATGTGGGTCGAAGCTAATTTTGCAGCCTTAAGTAGGGATGACCAATTCTGTGGGTCGAAGCCAATTCTGCGGGCTTAAGGAAATATGGATGATCAATTCTGTGGGTCAAAGCTAATTCTACGGGCTTAAGTAGGGATGGCCAATTCTATGGGTCGAAGCCAATTCTGCAGGCTTAAGTTGAGGTGACCAATTCTGCGGACTTCTGCCACGAAATGCAACCCGTTATCTGACACTAACTCGTGAGGGACCCCATATCGACAGATGATGCTTTTCTTAATGAATTTAGCCACTTTTTTGGCATTCAGCACTGCGTATGACTCAGCTTCGACCCATTTAGTGAAGTAATCAATGGTGGCTAGGATGAACTCATGCCCATTATAAGCCTTCAGTGTAACCCTCCCTATGATGTCGATTCCCCAGGTGGAGAACGGTCAGGGAGAGGTCATATTGTATAATTCTCATGGAGGCAGGTGCTGAAGATTACAGAACTATTGGCATTTGAGGCATCTCCGAACATAGGCGGTTCAATCCTGGGTCATGGTGGTCTAGTAGTATCCTTGTTGGATGATTTTTTTGGCCAAGCATGTGATCGTTCATGTGGGGTCCGCATTCCTCGCTGTGGATTTTCTGCATTATCTTTTTAATGTCAGCCTCTATGATATAGTACAGATGAGTTCCATCGAAGTTCCTTTTGAGTAGTGATTTGTGACATATGATGTACTAGGCGGCCAGTCTTCGAAGGGTTGCTCGGTCTTTCTTGTTGGAACCCTCGGGATACCTACTATGCTTGAGGAGGTGTCAAATATCATAGTACCAGTAATTGGCTAGTTCAGGATCTTTTGTGGTGATGAGCTCAATGTGGTAGAAGTGGGTTGGTTCGTCTTGTGCTTGAATCTGGAAGGGGGTCATTATTATTCCTTCGGGCATGTCGACCACGGAGGCCAAGGTAGCAAGGGCATCGTCTAGGTTATTCTTTTCTAGTGGTAGGTAGTGGAAGGTAATATTTTGGAATTGGGAGGCTAGTTTTTTAAGTGGGCATGGAAGGTTTGGAGCTTCTAGTCCTTGACTCTCCACTTTCTGTGCACTTAACCGATGATGAGGGCGGAATCCCCGTAGACATCCATACATTGAATGCCTTTCTTTAGAGCAACCTTGAGGCCTACCGTGCATGCCTCGTATTTAGTCATGTTGTTGGTGAAAGGGAAATCCAATTTGATGGCGATGGGAGTGTGGGAGTCATCTGGAGAAATTAGAAGTATCCCAATGCCATATCCCTTTTTATTAGCAGCGCCATCAAAGAACATTTTCCATTGAAGGTCATCTCGAGCAGTGTAGAGGAAATTTTCATTTGGGAATTCGGAGACCCAGACATCAGTTTCTTCTATAGGGTAGTCAGGGAGGTAACCCGAGATGGCTCTTTCTTTCATAGCTTTCTATATGACGTACATGATATCAAACTCGGCTAAGAGCATCTGCCATCGAGCCATTCGGTTGGATAAGGCGGGTTTTTAAGCAGGTACTTGATGGGGTCCATTAGGGATATAAGTTTGATGGGAAAGGTGAGCATGTAGTGTCACAAATTTTGGGTGACCTAGACAAGCGCGACACATGCCTTTTCTAAAGTAGTGTAGTTGACTTCGTATCCTGCTAATTTGTGACTGACATAATAGATGGTTCTTTCTTTGAGGTAATCTTCAAGGTATTGGACTAGCTCTTTCCTTAAGGGTGTCGGGCTCTTGAGGAATGGGAAATTGGTTTCGTTGCATCTCCCGGACCTCAGTCTGAAGGTTGTCAATCTTGGACACAAGCTGAGCTAGGACTGTCGTCAGATCTGGCTGCACAACGGGTACTTAATCTGTGTTCTCCATGGAAAGCGAATGGATTCCAGACTCGAATGATGTAATAGGGGAACGGACGGAACTCCGGGGTGATTTAACTGAAGATCAAAGCTAATAAGGAGTCAGGCCAAGGGCGTGCGATCGACCTGAGAAGGCGTAAAATGAGATTTATTTTGAGAATAAAGAGATGAAAAATATTTTTGACATTTTTTTTTCTTTTGAGATTGGAAGACAAAATATTTTTGGGCTTTTAAAGAGAGGAGAAATGTTTTTGGATTTTTGATAGAGAAAATGGAAATGTTTTTTGTGGATTTTTTTAGACGATCTCAGCATGATTATTATGATTATTATTATTGATGTAAAAAACTAGATCGCTCTAATTATTCAATCACAGATAAATAAATAAATAAGACAAAATTTTTTAAAGTGGTTCGGCTAGGAATAAAGCCTACGTCCACTGTTATGTTATTGCTGAGTGTTTGCAGAATTCTTGATTACAAGTTCTCTCAAGAAATTCCGGTCCCTTTGAACGAGGGAGATACAATGTATTTATAGCCCTGAGGCTTACATATGAAAGGGTGGTACATTAAATGATATACATATGAAAGGGCCTTGAGGCTATCATCTGAAAGGGTGATACATTAAATGATATACATATGAAAGGGTAACTCATTTAATGCTCTTCAAGCGTGTGCGTCAAGATGATAAGCAGTCAATGAACAGTTTGAACTGTTGGTTATCTGGCAATCAATGCTGTGGCCGAGATGCAGCTCGGACCGCCTTAGTTGCTCGTCGTCCCTTAGTTCCTCGGAGAGGGCTGTTCCTCGGAGCATGTGAGTTCCTCGGAGAGGTCTGTTCCTCGGATCATGTGAGTTCCTCGGAGCGAACATAACTTGGTCGGGGAAATGAACTTCCTCGTTGCTATTGTGCCACGTAGATTGACACGTGTCTTCATATTATTCGTCCATATCAGCATATTAATTTTGGTATCAACAGAAGCCCCCAATGCTTCATGCTTGATGGTTTACTTGAAAGGATGGAGTATTTTATTTTGCAGTGTTGCTCGGTGCTCGTGAAATTCTTGATCTACCTTCTTGATTTGTTCAACATAAAGTGCATTATCTTCTGGACGACATATGATGCCGCTTGTAGCTTGTCATAATCTTCAAGTATGTTGATTGGTTTGCTAACCGACCTACTGCCTCCTGTGAGCTAGTGGTGGACTTCGAAACATTTTCATATAACTTCTTCTTCAATATTGGTCGGGATAGTAGTAGTAAAGATCTCAGTACTGTAGATGTTGATTTTGATTTCTACCTCTGCTCGGGGACGATCAAGAGATTCTCGGGGACGGGCAAGAGCTACTCGGGGACGAGCAAGAGTTGCTCGGACAGACCATCTGTGATGAACATCAGAATGCTGAAATATCTTAACTTCATAAAACTCCCATTATGCTTTGGATGATCTTCCTGCTGGCGAGGAACCTGTTTCTAAAGCAGAGGGAGAGAAAACCAATAGAATAGGAATCTCAATGTAATAGTTAGTACACAATTTAATATCAATGTAATAAATTTGCGTAATTCATTTTGAATTCAGTGAAAGAATTTCATTTTTGTTCGCAAATTTGAATTTGCTATTGTTTTGTAAATATCAAACACTTTATTATTTGTGCTTGCATAACAATATTGTATGGTTCATCGACCAAAAAAGTTACAAGTATTAGAAATGTTGCTCGATCACTTAATAATAAAGTAATGAGTATAAAAATTGTTTAAAATTTATCCAACCAACCAAGGTTGTTAAATTATGCTTGTCGACCAACTACAGTTGGTGGGTTTTTATCCCCGACCATCCATACTTGGTTCTATTTGAAATATTTTCTCCTCGTCGACCAACTACAGTTAGTGGGTTTTTAACCCCGACCAACTATACTTGGTTCAGTTTGGAATATTTTGTTCTTCGAGGAACTTTTTGTAATAATCTTACCTCCCGACCAACATAAGTTGCAATGTGAGAGTATATTTTTATCTTACCAACTGTAATTGATCATGCTGGTGTACACCTCTTAACCAAAGGAGTAGTAGTGGTTCTTTCGAACTATATGTCCACTAGATATCTTACCAACCGTAGTTGGTCACACTAGTGTCGTCTCCTAACCAAAGGAGTATTTTTTGGCTCATACGAGCTGTCCACTAGATATCTTACCAACCATAGTTGGTCACACTAGTGTCGCCTCCTAACCAAAGGAGTATTTTTTGGCTCATACGAGCTGTCCACTAGATATCTTACCAACCGTAGTTGGTCACACTAGTGTCGCCTCCTAACCAAATGAGTATTTTTTGGCTCATACGAGCTGTCCACTAGATATCTTACCAACCGTAGTTGGTCACACTAGTGTCGCCTCCTAACCAAAGGAGTATTTTTTGGCTCATACGAGCTGTCCACTAGATATCTTACCAACCGTAGTTGGTCACACTAGTGTCGCCTCCTAACCAAAGGAGTATTTTTTGGTTCTCGCCCTTTTATTAACCGGAGTTGATCGTGGGTCTGAACTATAGTCTTCTTCTTGTTATCAAGCAGCGTAGTGTACAACACTAGTATTCCCCGAAAAACTTTCAACAGAAAGACATTGGTGAAACATCCTCGTTTTATTCATAATGAAGGAAGTGCTTTACATTTTACATTACTGATAATACTTGCGCAGGTGTTCAGCATTCCATGCATTCTTAAATTCCTCTCCTTCTAGAGTTGCTATTTTGTAAGTTCCTGGTCGAACAACTTCCACAACTCGATAAGGTCCATGCCAGTTTGCTTCGAGTTTATTGTGCTTCTGAATGACCTTCTTCAGCACATAATCTCCCTCCTTTAGATCGCATTTCTTCACCCTTTTGTTGTAGTTCGTTGTTGATAAGCAGCATTTCTGATGGATGCCTCTTCTCTAACCTCCTCGAGCATATCCAAATCCAATCTTCTCATTAAATCGCTGATTGGGGAATTAAAATTCAGCACTCTATGTGTTGGGAGACCCAACTCGGCAGGTATTACAGCCTCACTTCCAAATGCTAACATGTATGGTGATTCTCCTGTTGCTGCTCGGGGAGTTATTCGGTAAGCCCACAATACTGATTGCAGCTCATTAATCCAATTAGCTTTAGCTTCACTTAGCCTTTTCTTCAAACCATTTAACAGCGTTCTGTTTGTTACCTCAATTTGCCCATTGCTTTGAGGATGCCCTGGTGCTGAATGGGTCTTCAGTATATTTGATTGTTGACAATAGGCAGCAAACTCTTCATTGTCAAATTGTGTTCCATGATCTGTGATGAAGGCATGAGGGAGACCATATCGACAGATGATATTCTTCCAAACAAACTGGTATACCTTCTCGTACGTCATATCGATAAGCGGCTCAGCTTCCACCCATTTAGTAAAATAATCCACTGCAACGACGAGGTATTTAAATCTTCCTCGGGTGGTCGGCAGTGGTCCAACCAAATCAATTCCCCACATGGCAAATGGCCAAGGGGAAGTTATTGGTGTCAGCAATGCTTGTGGAGTTCGTCGGATGGAGGAAAATCGTTGGCACTTGTCGCATTTCTTAGCATAGGCTATACAATCAGCCCTCATCGTTGGCCAGTAGTATCCTTGAGTCATTACCCTCTGCAAAAGTGTTCGACCTGCTACATGAGCTCCACAAGACCCTTCATGGATCTCTTCAATCAACGCTTGCACCTCGGAGGGATGTACACATCTCTGCAAACCTGCCATAACTCCTCGTCTATACAAAATACCATTAGTTAGCACATACCGAGCAGCTTTATACTTCAATTTCTTAGCAGCGAGCTTATCTTCCGGCAATCCTCCCTCTTCAATATATACCCTGATGGGATCCATCCAAGATGGTCCTAAATCAAGGGCAATAACATTCATCGTCAAGTTTTCATCTATGCTCCGACTTTCCAGTACTTCAATCGGTATTGTTCTTCGTAGCTCAGTGCGCGTAGCTGACGCTAATCGGGCCAATGCGTCTGCTCTAGCATTCTCCATCCTCGGTATTCTCACCAATTGAACGGCATCAAACTCTGTTAGTAACTCCATCACCTTTGCATGGTACTTCACCATTAATTCTCCTTTAACTGCATATATTCCCATTATTTGATTCACAATTAACTGAGAATCACTGAATACAATTACTTGTCGTGCTTCCATAACTTTCGCCAAATGAAAACCTGCTATCATGGCTTCATATTCAGCCTCATTATTAGAGGCTTTGAATTGAAATCTCAAGGCATACTCCATGTCAATATCATCTGGGGTGTTTAAAACAATCCCTGCTCCACTACCAGCTGTGCAAGATGATCCATCCACATACAATCGCCTTGTAAGTAACTTGTCTTCAAATTTCTTATCTGACAGAGCTCCTCGGTAGAATATCTGCTGTTTTCTTTCATCATCCCCTGGTATTTTTCGTTCTTCGTCAACCATCTCTTTTCGTTCTTCCTCCAACCGGAGCTGGTCCGAGTTTGAAATTGATGATCCATCTACTTCCATAAGCCCTTTTACCAATCGGAGTTGGTCTGGATTTATGTTTTTTGATCCTGTAGCATCCACAGGTTGGTCAACGAGCAGCTTTTGTTCCTCGAGGGCATCAGGATATGTAAACTCTGCTATAAAATCTGCTACAGCCTGCCCTTTCAATGATGATCTGGGCTCATACACAATATCATATTCGACGAGTTCTACTGCCCAGTACATCAGTCTTCCTGACTTTTCTGGCTTGTGGAAGGCTTGTCTCAATGGCATATCGGTATAAACGATGATGGTATGGGCCTGGAAATACGGCCTCATTCTTCTACTTGCTTCAATTAATGCTAATGCCAATTTCTCCAGCCTTGGGTACCTGATTTCTGCACCTCGGAAAGCCTTACTCGTGTAATAGATTGGTTTCTGGACTCCATTCTCCAATCTGATCAATGCTGAACTAACTGCATTCTCTGATACTGCTAGATACAAATATAACTTCTCTCCTGTTATTGGCCTGGACAACAGTGGAGGTGCTCCCAAGTATTTCTTCAAGTCTTGAAAGGCTTTTTCGCAATCCTCATTCCACTCAAAGGTTTTTCGAAGTGTTTTGAAGAATGGTATGCATTTATCAGTTGCTCGGGATACAAATCTGTTGAGCGCTGCAACTCGTCCTGTAAGACTCTGTACTTCTTTCTTTGTCGTCGGGGATCGCAGCCCTATAAGAGCTTTGATCTTATCTGGATTTGCCTCAATACCTCGCTGATTGACGATGTATCCGAGGAACATTCCTTCTCGTACTCCAAAGGTGCACTTCGTCGGGTTAAGCTTCATTTGGTATTTATCCAGTTGATCAAAAGTTTGACTCAAGTCAACTAAATGATCAGCAGCTCTCTTGCTTTTCGTCAGCATGTCGTCGACATAGACTTCCATATTGTAGCTGATTTGTTCGGTAAAAACCTTGTTCATCAGCCGTTGGTATGTTGCTCCTGCATTTTTCAAACCAAAAGGCATAACATTATAACAATAAGTTCCCCTAGGGGTAATAAAAGAAGTACTTTCCCTGTCTCCAGGTTTCATTTTGATCTGGTTGTAGCCAGAGTAAGCATCCATGAAGCTGAGTAACTCATGTCCCGAGGTAGCATCCACTAGTTGATCAATTCTGGGCAATGGAAAATGATCCTTGGGGCATGCCTTATTGAGATCGGTGAAATCAACACACATTCTCCATTTATTGTTCTTCTTCTTTACCATCACCACATTTGCCAACCAGTCTGGATATTTCACACCTTCAATGAATTGGGCTTTCTGGAGCTTCTCGACCTCCTCTTGTATGGCCTGATTCTTCTTGGGACTAAACACTCTTCTTCTCTGCTTTACAGGTTTGATCTCCTTATTCACATTGAGTTCGTGACATAAGAAATTGGGATCTATTCCAGGCATGTCTTCATGACTCCATGCGAAAGTTTTCTTCCTGTTTCTCAAGAAAGTTATCAACTCCTGTTTTATTGAAACATCCAACGACGAACCTATCCGGGTTATTCGTTCAGGGTACTCATCGTCCAAAATAACATTTTCTGTAGATTCCACTGCCTGTCCTTTTACAAGTTGGGTTTCATCTCTGGGATCAAGGGTTTCAATCTCTGTGTCTTCTTCCACCTGGTAGGTAGTACTCTTTTACCTTGACTCCTCAAGCTCCTCTTGCTCGGCAGACGAATAATAACATTCTCGAGCTACTTTTTGATCACCTTTCACAACTCCTACTCCAAAGTTTGTTGGGAATTTTAAGCACTGATGTACTGTAGATGGAACTGCTTCGAATTTCTTCAAACCAACTCTTCCCATGATGATGTTGTAGGCTGATTGCACATTCTTATCCATCACGAAGAAACGTATTCTTTCTGTTCGACAAGCAGGCCAGGTTCCAATGAAAATATCCAACTTGATCGTCCCAAGTGGAAATACTCTCTCGCCAGCAAAACCCAGAAGGGGTCTATGATAAGGCTCCAATTGAGATAATTTCAAATTCAAGCTATCAAAGCATGAATAGTACATGATGTCCGCTGAACTACCATTGTCTACTAACACCCTTGAAATCACCACCTCCTTCATCCTCATTATTATCACCAAAGGATCGTCATGAGGGTAAAGAACACCTGCCAAGTCGTTTTTTGAAAAACCAATAACTAGCTTCTCTTTGTTTACCTTCCTCGGACGATCATCCTCGGCCAGATTTATTCGTTGAATATATGAACAAGCTTGACCCTCTCCAAGGTAAGCTTTTCTTTCTGCAGTAAGGTCTCCTCCTCCTGCATCTCCTCCTGTAATGACATTACAATCAAATGATCCAAAGCATATAGAAAATACCTCTCTTTCTGGTTGTCTTGGCTTCTTAGGAAGATCGGGGTCATCTTCTGGATCCTCTTCATAGTTTCTCTTCTTTTTCTCCTCTATCCGACGAGGAGATCTATACCTCTCTCTAGATCGTTCGTTATCTTTTCTTTCACCTCTGCGATCTACATACTTTGACAGCTTTCCTCTTTGGATGAGCGTTTCAATCTCGTTCTGAAGAGCTATGCAATTTTTAGTCGTATGGCCATGATCTTTGTGGAACTCGCAGTACTTGGATTTATTCCTCAAATCAGGATTTGTCATCAGTTTCTCTGGCCATTTGATTCCTTCGCTATTCTTGATTTCTTCCAAAACATGATTAATACTCATTTTCAATGGAGTATAATTGTCGTACTTCTTCAGGACTTCCCATGATGTCCTATTATTCCTAGAGTGCTTGTCACCACCATTACCTTTTTGCTCTTTCTTCTTCGATTTGTTGACCTCTACCTTGGTTTCTTTATCCATATTCTTCTTCGCAGCCATCGCTTCCTCGGCGTTCATGATTTTGGCCGCTTTTGACATCAACTCTGACATAGTTTTAGGCGGATCTTTGGCCAAAGTATAATACAACTTATTAGGCAACAAACCACTCATCAAAGCAGTGATTGCTGTCTTTTCTTCATAATCTATGACCTCCAACTTCTCGTTATTGAAACGAGTTATGTAATCTCTAGTACTTTCACCAGACTTTTGTCTAACACTTAACAAGTGTGCTACTCTTTTTACTGGCTTTGCTCCAAAACAAAAATTACCAATAAACAGCTCGGCTAACTGAAAGAAAGTTGAAATCTTACCCGAGGAAGGTTGTTGTACCATATCTGGGCAGGTCCGGTAAGAGTTCCTGAGAATGCTCTACATCTCATCTCGTCGGGGACAACATAGATGTCGGCTGCAGCTTGATATTGCTCTATGTGAAGAACAGGATCAGTCTTTCCATCATATTTGGGAGTCACTACAGGTGCTTTGAACTTTGATGGTGTAGGAAAATCCACAATGGCTTGTACAAAAGGTGTTCCTCGAACAAAAGTTCATTGTAGAGGATTCTTTGCTTTAGCCATTTCTCCCAATTTATCCTCCAATCGTTGGAGAGATCCTTTCCACGCTTCATTTCCTTCCTCGGGCCTATTGGTTCGAGCAATTGATCGTTCTGAAGTAGCTTCCTGAGATTTATCTCGACGAGTAGCTGGTCGTGATTGTGCTGATCCTTCTCTCAAACCTGATGGTGGCCGCAAACTTCTCGATGGAGCTCTAGGTGGACTCATATTTCTCCTTGGTCCTAATCGACTGAAAGGAGACACCCTGCTTAATCTTTCTAAAGCTCTAGTTCTCTCCGGAGAGAGAGTGATACGTTGATCTGTATCCGTGGCCCGTATTGATGAAGTTCGCCCAAGTTGATAAGAAGAATCATTAGATTCCTCATTACGATATGACACAGTACGTCTGGATCGTGAATGAGTTTGCCTCTGACCACTTTGCTGTCCTGATCGTGCAGGTGCAGTACCACCATTTAGGGTTTGTAGGAGTTGCCTCATTGTGTCTTGCATGGTGGTTTGCCCTTGAGCCAGATTCGTCATGATTTCGGCCAGATCTGGAGGTGCAGAGGGATTTGGGGGATTTCCAGCATTTCCAGCGTTTCTATTGCTGGATTCTGGATTATCCGCCATTGATGACAAATGATTTGTTATGAAAAACGATAATAGCAGTCGTTTCCCACAGACGGCGCCAATCTGTTGATGTAAAAAACTAGATCGCTCTAATTATTCAATCACAGATAAATAAATAAGACAAAATTTTTTAAAGTGGTTCGGCTAGGAATAAAGCCTACGTCCACTGTTATGTTATTGCTGAGTGTTTGCAGAATTCTTGATTACAAGTTCTCTCAAGAAATTCCGGTCCCTTTGAATGAGGGAGATACAATGTATTTATAGCCCTGAGGCTTACATATGAAAGGGTGGTACATTAAATGATATACATATGAAAGGGCCTTGAGGCTATCATCTGAAAGGGTGATACATTAAATGATATACATATGAAAGGGTAACTCATTTAATGCTCTTCAAGCGTGTGCGTCAAGATGATAAGCAGTCAATGAACAGTTTGAACTGTTGGTTATCTGGCAATCAATGCTGTGGCCGAGATGCAGCTCGGACCGCCTTAGTTGCTCGTCGTCCCTTAGTTCCTCGGAGAGGGCTGTTCCTCGGAGCATGTGAGTTCCTCGGAGAGGTCTGTTCCTCGGATCATGTGAGTTCCTCGGAGCGAACATAACTTGGTCGGGGAAATGAACTTCCTCGTTGCTATTGTGCCACTTAGATTGACACGTGTCTTCATATTATTCGTCCATATCAGCATATTAATTTTGGTATCAACAATTATGTTCTCACTGGTATTAAATTCTCCTAAATGAAAAATGAAATGCCGGATGAGACCCGAGCCTGGAAAAGTTGGGTTTGTAACATATGCAAAGTTATGGTTGGACTTGTTACCAGGCTCACGGGCAGGGTCCCGTTTTAAAAATGAGCAAAAATTTGGGCGGGGGGCAGACCCAGAGTTTCGGGTTGAAACTGGCAATCTAATATGTGTGTCCTAGGCTTGACACCTATATGCGGGTATGCAGTTGGTTGGGTGAATCGAAAAGGGTTCCCCCCTTTGGCGCGACTATCACGATATACGTCTTGGTGTTGCGAGAAATCGGTACGTATGGACAAGCCATTTGATATACCTGAGTGTACGTGAATTGCCTCACCATATACCTCGTGGGGATGGTACGTGTGAGAGCGAATTTGATATACTCGGAGTATGTGAACGAGTTCCCTGCGATATACCTCACATCATGACTTCGGTCAAGCGATACGATGCGGGGGAACCGTTCAATATATGTCGAAGATACTTGGCCAATGGAAGGTGAGAGTAATATCGCTTAGGCTAACTGCGCCTTGCCGCACCAGTGCCCATCACGAAGTGACCCTCCATTTACGGGACAAAATTTGGTCAATAATAATTCTCTTTGGTGATGTCGTGTGAATCATGCATGATCCTCTTATTACTATCTTTCTTGATCATGCCAAATAGGGACAAAGTACAAGTACCAATGGTACACCAAGTATGGATGGGTGATGCGTGCAACATGTGGATATATGTGATCCTAGGTGCACGTGGTGCGAAGTGTACATGGAGAATTTTCTACAAGTGCGTGAATAGAGGCATAATTAAGGGGGACACATGGAAATGGGGAACATGCAAAAATGGGTAAAAATATAAACAAACATAACACCCATGTATATAGAGTTTAGCACTCAAAATATAGTTCCCCAGCGGAGTAGCCACTGTGGCCATCCACGATCCTCGCGACGGGCAGGTAGAGTGAGGATCCTAGGTCCCGCGGGTCCCTCTAGAAAGCGCTTCGGTCGACGTTGTTAAAGAGGTGAAAATGTAGAGAGATGGAGTCGTCAGTCTATTTTACTCTAAACAGACAAAAGAAAGGGAGCCATCCCGAAGGATAGCATCCAAAGACATACTGATGCATACGAAACCAAAATGATTCGAAAATGGTCCGAAGGCTAAGTTACGAAATGGGAAGGTGTTAGGCACCCATTCCGCCCTTACGATCTCTCATGGGTTTTTGCTATTTTCCTTTATTTTCCCCATGATATGTGTGCATGTGTATATATATAGTGGAGATAGGAATCCTCGACTTATATCATGGAAGAGATAAAGCGAGTCAACCGTAGGAAGGTTCATAAAAATAATATTATAAAATAGGATTTACGCGATTATCCTTGCGTTGATCGTTATAATGGAACGGTAACGTATGTGGAATAATACGCCACTAAGAACAAATATATACATATAAGTATATGTAATCTAAGAGAGTTGAGTTTAGAGAAAATAGAAAACGAGAGAAAAGTGAGAATTGGACTCGAGTCTCGGGTTTTACCCCGACACGCCTATGTAGCCTATAGAGGCATCAAAGTTCACGTAGTTAGCATGCAAACAAGGGGGTGGGATTTATCCTATAAATCCAATCGGGTACTTCTCTTATTTGTGTGTGTGTGTGTAAAAAAGTGTTTTAGTTGTGAGAAAAGTGTAAGAAAATTATGAGAATTCTCGTTTGGAATTTATGAGCAAACCCTCTATTTCTTATTTTTTGGGTTTTTATTTGTATGAAAATAAGATTTGTGCAATAATACTAAATAAAAATTATATTAGGATATGTGAGATGAGAACATAAAAGTGCTAAGTAATAAAACAAGTTAATGCGAATTTATGAGAATTTAAGGAGAGAATTGAGAAAATTGGACCTTCTTGAATGTTGCTACCACAATGTGAACATGTGTAGACACGAGGAATGGTACCTATGGGTTGACCTTTTCTAACGTCCTTGGATTTTGTTGAATGTCTAAAACAAACAATGGTTTTGGCTTTGACACTCGAAGCATGAGAACAAGACTAACCATAACCATTACTACACAAACTACTCGAGTCTTTTAAATCATTTTTTAACTTCAAAATTTTAGACTCAAGCAAAGACTTACGCTCTTCCAATTTTAGGGATGCCGTTTTCAAATTTTTAACAATTCCTAAAAGGTTATCACACTCACCTTCAATAAAATCCAATGTTTCCCTTAAAGTCTTCTTATGTGCCACAAAATCATTAATCAAAACATTTTCATCATCTTTAGCACAAACACAAATCCTAGAATTTTTCAAGTCCTCCAATTATTTTTAAAAAAATAGGACTCTATCATCACTCTACTTTTTGGCCACTTATAAAGATTTAAAGTCATCATATAAATCACCAAACTCCTCACGAACAATATATCTATGATTTTGAACCGTTTGCAAAAGTTTCAAAACATTTTTAAAACGATTTTCAAGAAATTCAATTTTTTCGGCAAATGTCAAATTCAAATGAGAATCCATTGAGGAAAAAAACAAAAACACAAGAGCAATGAGAAAACAACGATCCAAAAAGTAGGTAAACAATCATAACGCACTATTCTTCGAAAAACTCTAAGGAACAACAATGATCCTCGCAAGAATCACATGAACGCAGTCCTCTGAATTAGCCTAAGCCTTCGTCTTCATCACTGAATCCCCGCAGGTATCACATGTCAGGAATGGAGTTCCTCTCCACCAAGGTGTATTCAAGAGATATAAAATGTCATAAGGTTCTAAACTAATTCACAAGAATAATAGTCGATGATGGTTTTTTGGAATTAAAACAGTGTTTAGGGACATAGAACTTTGAATAAATTTTTCTTCTGACATGCAGAAACGTGTTGCCAAAATCTTAATCAAACTGATCCACAAACAGGTTTTTATAGCAAACCTTAAGTCGGCGGGGCGTTCGAACGGTTCGCGCCAGTGACACCCATTATTTTTTATTTATTTATATTAAACTTTTATTTTCTGATTATTTTTTATTAAAATTAAAATTAAAATTATTTGTTGAATATGGATCCGGGAACGTGGGTCCGCCCCAGCGGCACTAACCAATCGCGATGTCAATTGCGTTGATGATGTGGGTCCACGCCGGCGGCACTAACCAATCGCGACACGTCATTTCAGTGAGTCTGCCCCGACAAATATTTTCTTATTTTTAAAGGTCCGAGCCAGCGTCACTCCCCCTCCAATATTATCTTATGCATGTCATTGACGTGTCGTGATTGGTTCGTTTTGAAGGGTCCTATGGTGTGGGTCCCGCCAAAGCTCAAAAATGAATCCATACAGATGCGACACGTCAGATTTGTGTGTCGTTGATTTTAATTTTTTTTAATAAAATCATTTTATAAACCGTTTACAAAAATAGTTAAAAACTATTTTTTTTATTAATAGAAAACTGATTTTTTGTATATAAAAAACTGTTTTTAAAAATAAAAGAATAAAAAGCTTAAAAAAGGGGGGGGGGGGGGGGGGAGGGGAAGGGAATCCGGTAAAATGCCGGTAAGCATATCAGTACTCTAAATTTGCTGGATGGTTGATTGATTTGAATTTTAGTTCTGGGGGTAGTGCCCCCTTCAGCAAAGATGGACATCATTGCTATGTAGCACCATTGCCCGATGGCGAGACTCTGGCGCGCAAATCGTACACCGATCAAACATGCCTTCCAACTAATAAGCCACCTACTTCATAATACTTATCTTATTTTGGGAATTCACCCAAATAAAGTAGTTATAATAAGTTTATTTGTATTTGTAATGAGTGTGGTCACTAGTTAAGATTCTAATGAATAAGTATTGTTAGTACATTTTAAATGAATTAATAATTTGTATTGAGCTTAATTTATTATTTTTGTAGATCATTTTATATATTCTTGAACACCTTCTAAAGAAGTATTAATAAATAATGTGTACATATGTAAGTGGAAATTCTAATATTAATGACACACAAGCCAAATGAAAATAAAGATGACAAATAATTATTATCGTTTAAAACTGGCTTAGGAAATTTATGCCTTAGCCAACAAATAATTTTTAGTACCCCGGATGAGAGTGAGGCTCCCTTGCCCATTTTTGTGTGTGTTTTTTTGGGTTGAATGTATGTGAGAGAGGAGAGTTTAAAGAGATAGATTAGAGAGAGACGTAAAGCGTAAGGGAGACGTAAGAGTGAGATGTGATTAGTTGTCATATCATTATTATTCATTTTAAATAGGATGAAGTGAAGGGAGAGGAGAGGTAAAACGTTGAGCGGTTCTACATGAACCGCATGTAGAACCGCATAGGGACCGCATTTTTGTCTTTTTTTTATTTACTATTCTTTTGTTTTTAACAGTTATATATATATATATAAATTATTTTTTTTTAAATTAAAAAAGGACTTTTATAAATAAAAATAAAAACAGTTTTTATATAAAAAAAAGGCAGTTTTCTTATTAATAAAATATTTCCGCGGACCCACAATAAAGAAATGATTTTGGTCCGGGAATGTGGGTCCGCGTCAGCTGCCCTAATTAATTGCGATATTTTTTTAAAGAAAATATTGCTTTTAATTAGTGCCACTGGCGCGCACCCACATTCAACAAATGATTTTGGTCCTGGAATGTGAGTCCACGCCTGTGACACTAATTAATCGCAATATTTTTTTTCTTATTCTTTTGTGTTTAACAATTGATATAAAAATAGTTTTTTATATAAAAAAAATAGTTTTTCATACCGAAAAACAGTTTTTTCATATAGAAAAACAGTTTTTTCTATTAACATAAAAAATTAATTTTTTTATTGAAAGTAAATTTTTAATAAAGTTAATATTTTTTTTATAAATAAAAAAAATTATGTTTTTGACCTAATATTGCGATTGATTAGTGCCACTGGCGCTGACCCATAAAATATCGCGATTGCTAAAAGGGAACTGGGGAAGGTGAAATGTGATTAGTTATCATATCATTATTCATTTTAAATAGGATCAAGTGAAGGGAGAGATGGGGTTTATTATATTGGTTACGTAGGGACCATGAAAAGGTATTAAAACGTTGACAAAATTTAATTTTAGAAAATTAACTCCTTTATCATATTTTTAATTGTTTTTTTTTTAAAATGGATCATTGTACAAAAAGTCTGTGTATATATTTTTCACTGAAATTTATTTCAAGTTTTCGATTAGTTTTGTTTCAAAAAATTTCTCAGTCACAAAGACTTTTTTTTCTCTTATTCTAAACCATAAGAAAAAACATAATCAAATTATAAATGAAAAAATAAGGCAAAATAAGTGCAAAATGTAAATAGCTCATACGGACTAAAAATTAATTATCTATTTCAATTTTCTCTATAATAAGTAATTCTCTTTCTTAATATATATTCTCGGATTGGGCTGAGACAGAGAAAGTCACCCCTCTATAACTTCAAGAATAAAAAATTAAGCATATCTAAAACAAATTGTTAATTGAAAATTTTGTCACTAAATTAGTCTATATCCACTACTATGAAATTAGCATGTTATGGGTGTATTACTTAGACCTGGCAAAATGAACCGAGACGAAGTTATAAGTTAATAAGCGGACCCTTAAAGATTTTGGATCATATAAGTGTCAAGTCGATAAAACACGATACTTAAAAGGGTCGGGTTAGTGTTGACCCCCTTCACCCGTTAATACCCGATAAGATTCGTTATGACCCATTATTGTTAGGACTTAATTTAGTAATGTTAATTAATTAATGGGTCAACTTGGGTTTAATAATAAGAGAATATGTCAACTTATATATAATTCAAAACAACTCGTTATCTTAATGGGTATAAACGAGTGAACACGACACATATAGTAAGATAACGAGTCGGGTTTGAATATGATTTTTTCACGGGATAAAAAAGTCACCCGTTTAGACACGAACTCGAGAAGACTCAAACACGATAAAAATCGACACGAGCAGGACTTGACACGATCCATTGAGCGGTCTAGTATTACTCACCAATTTTCGTTGTGTATGATATATATTGTAAAAATTATTAATATTTGTGTGTTTATGCGTGTGTAAAATTGAGAGTGGTTGTAGGTACATAGTTATCTGTTAAAAACACAAGTGCCATCACTTTTTGAAACATATCATAGCAACTCATTCATCAGAATCATATGTAGAATTCACTATCATACTCTCCCAGTAGTCAAAAAATTGGTTCTAAAATAGGAAGTTTATGATGTAGATTTATGCAGCTTTATCCTGTATGGTAAAATAATTAAAGCATATGTAGAATATACAAATTTAAATCAAATTTGCCAATTAGGTTTTAGCCCATTTTGTTCAGTTAGTGCGACTCCACAAAGATACCAGCCACGTAAAGTGAGTCTAAAATTTAGCAATTTTACCTTGGAAAATAGTTAAAATAATTATATTGACTATAAGGTAAACATCTAATCAAAACGTCTCTCCCGCGAACTGCAAACAACATACCTTAAAATCTGACCAAAATTTTGAATGGTAAAAAATTGAATTTTGTAATCGAACTTGATGGAAATGATATCTCCATAGTGTTGAAACGCATGATAGGAACAAATCTCCTAAGGGGATAGAGTTGTAATGTATCAACTAGAAAAATTACACACAAATGTAAAAGATACGAACAAAATTCATATGAATTTATAACCATTATAATAAAGCTACTACACGTGCAAAAGTGCTCGAAATAGGAAAAAATAAAAGTTTCAAGTAAATACGAGGTTCATTTTGTGTGGGCTTCTTTGTAGGATTTGAATTTCATCCTTCACTCTACACGCGCACACACACATACACACACATATATATAGCCGGGTTCGATAGTTTAAGGGGGTTTAGATATTTTACCTATGATATACACAGTATTCAATTTGGTTCCGGTTGCGTACGATTCAGTTAAGTGTTAAAACATGAACCATATCAAAAAGGTTGCTTTAGAACTAGAACAAAAGCAACAAGGTAAAAAGCAAACGAAGCAAGCCTAATGCACCCGATTTGGTTTGGTTTGGTTTGATTTAGCAGTTTAACCAGTTACGACGAACTCCCCTAATAAAGAGTGAGGGTTATTAAAAATAAATATGCAGAAAGGTGGCATGTGGCGGTTCGGATTTGAGCAGTTAAAAAACATGGTCTGTTTGGGTCAACCCTTCCCCCTTCTCCCATGAGTTGGTTCTCCACCACACTCCCCCTCATGACCAGTTTTTGACCCGCCAATAACTCCCCTCGAACAGGAAGAGTTGTCCATGAAACCCATTTTACCCCGGACAACAAATGATGAGACCTAGTCAGTATTATTGTTTTGGGTGGTTAGCAGGTGAAGTCCTCCTAGTTTACCCATATTGCCGACCCTAGGGGTGTGTACTACTGGAGTGGGTGGGAAAAAATTCATGGAAAAATTTCTTACCCCGACCAAAATAATATTAATAATAATAATAATATATTCCCATGAGCAATGTGCATTATCAGTTGAAATCTCGACAAATTGGGCAATAAAATGAACCAAAAGTTGACAATCAAACACACCCTTATAGAACAAGTAGACACATTGGACTATTTGTTCACTCTCATGTAGCTGTTATTTCAGCCCATTTAGTTAAGTGTATTGCTCAGACAATCCTAATCAAGCAACCTAAATCCTGCTTGTTTCATCTATTGAATGCAAGTAAGTTTTATTTAAAATAATTATGAAGAGAGATTTATACATCATGTGACAGGCCAATCCCGCTGGCGTGAACCCATTTTAATAAGAAATGTGGTTCCACGTCATCAGAATTGATCAATCACATCTCTAAGACATTGTTTCAGAGACATCAAACTTTTTTCCGTTAATATAGTTTGAGCTATAACCTAAACAAATATTGAAATTGGCCCAATACCATAATTATATGAGAAATGCTGAGGTCGCATACGAAATGTGAAATAGCCACACGAAAAAAAAAGTGCAATATGTATCTCAATTTATTTTAGTTTTTTCAGTTTTCTAGCCCCTACAAAATGGTATCAGATTTTCAGTCTCTCAACCTCTGTTTCTTTTTTTCTTTTTTCTTTTGGTTTCTGTTTTTTGGGTTATGGCTGCATTTTACTATTTTGTTTTGTATTAAAGTATAGGTCTTCAATGTTCTATTTATACCATTATAAATTTAATTTTTGGGATATTTTTGTGGAATGTAATGTATGTATTTGGGATTTTTTATCTTGAATTTATGTGTTAAAATTATTCTTGTGCTATAATGCTGACTGTGCTTAGGGCAGTAAAGTGTAAAAAGTAATGGGAAAAACTATGATGCCAGTACCATTATCATATATTATCCTTTTCCCGCGCACAACATAATACAACAACATATAATGGGACTGGAAGGTACATAGCCTAGCTGTTACTAACACAAATGCCATCACTTTTTGAAACATACTAAACCAGCTCATACAAATAAAATTCACTTTCATATTCCCCAATAATCCAAATAATATTGTAAAAAATGTACTTCTTACTTCTCAACTTTAAAGTTATGTATTTATTTTCTAAATCGTCTGAATTAAGAATCCTATTTCAAAAATAGTATGAAAAGGTAACAATAACTTATAATTTGACCCTTAAACTATTACATATTGTAGGATTGAGCTAAATACACATATAGGCTAAATTTCTTCGAACCCAGTTTTTGAGCGATTTTGGTCGAAATTTTGCCCAAGTGATAGCCGGCAAACTTTTAATCTCGGGTCCTATTCTATGGGAACAACAATGACATTTGCTCCATCATTTCCTTATTTTTTTTTTTTTAGGAAAAATTTCTTACTTCCCCCAAAGAATTGGATTCCATAATAAATCTGAAAATGTAAAGGGATTCTTTTCCACTTGTTTACACCATTCATAAGAACAAATTGTTTTTCAATTTATTTACCAGCTTTGTAATCATACACACCCTTAGAGTTTTAGTATAACTAAGATATTTTAGTAATTATCTTAAATTAAATATTTTAATTAGGTGTAAATCCCACAATTTAACATCCAAAAACAAAAATTTATTCAACCACTAAATTATAAAAACAAATCACCATAAGGGTCAAACTGTCTTGTCACATAAAGTTTGAAAACAGACCCAATTAAAGGACAGCTCACAAAAAAATGTCAAAGATAAACACCTTTACGACCAAGCAATGATAACATGCCAAAGGAAATTTATATTGAGCTTATAACCATTATAATAAAGTTGCTACCCATGCAAAAATACCCCAAAAATTCAAAATAGATAACAAGTATTCAAAATCCTTATTATACTAAAAACATATGAACTGGCAATAATAAGAACATTACCTAAAAACCAAATTCATCTTCTTTTGCCTCCTCTTCAAAAACCTCACAATTGAAAATCTTCTTTTATAACTAACACCCATGTCTTAAAAATCAAAATTAGGCCTCAGAGCTACTCGTTTTCCCAACTTCAACTCTTTCTTTCTCCTCCAACAAAGCCCCACCTTCCTCATCAACTTGTTGAGTCTTCTCTCGAGTTTCCTTTGCTTTTAGAGATTGCAATTTGGTATAATTATAATATGCAACGCCCAAAAACGCCAACCCGTATCCGATCAAGTTCACAATTGTAACGGTATCCTTGATCACGGACCATGAAAACGCGATCAACAACCAATCCTTGACCACGCCCGCCACGTTCATAGTTAAGGCGGACGTTTTCCCGACGAGCAAAAACACGGCGAGATTCAACGCAAAAGCGCATAATGAATTGGTCCCGAAAATCAAGTAATCAAAGTGAAAACTCGAGGTCTCTCTTAAGATTGGCATCTCAACAAACACCCATGGGATGAAAAGGAAGAACAAACAACATGGAGCTACATAGTACAGAGATGTGATGGGATTTAATGTGATACCCTTTGATGTTAACAAGATTTGAATTAAAACTAAACGTGTAGCCTCAAATGCAACAGCTCCCAGTTGAAGTAGCACACCAAATGTATCAAATTTTGCCTCTCCATAAGCTGCAATTGGAACACCAAATAAAATTAATATCATATCAGCCATGATTTGGGTAGTGAAATTTCCTTTCTTAAAGCAAATTCCAATTGAGTGAACAGATACTGGCATTAACTCTTTGAGCGTCTGACACGAAATTGACACGATTGAAATCGCATTCGTTCTCTAAATGAAATAGACTGAGATACAGAGGTGGCATTTGTAGACACAACCCTGACACGAAATTGTAGACACAACCCTAACACGATTTCTTGTATAAAAACAGTGAGAAGTAGAAATGATACATGACTTTTATACCAAATTAAACAAAATTTTATACAAAAACACCACTAATACAACCAATACCAAGTGTCATAACTTTGATACGAAAAATACAATAAGTACATTAGGACACTAAAAGACATGAAATCTTGTTTTTTAACTTAACACAAAAGGCCATGTGGATCATTGTTAGAGATATGGGATAAGGCCACTTGAAAAGCTGTTGCCATCAACAATTGAAAGAACACAAACTATGATAAAGACAAACACGAGCAGAATCATTTGGATACTAATATGACACAAAATCATGTTCTTTAGGCTAAAACCACATCATCATATAAATAAAATTAAAATTAAACACAATGTTATGTTAAAACAAGAATAATACGATGTATCTTGTTATTCGTATCGTGTTTTATTCGGTTGTTCCTTTTGTGTCTTGATATTTAAAGTGTCATGATAGTCCAAACACATAAAAAATATTGAACATGTTAGTTGTGTCGTAAAAAAATACGAGTTTATGTTTGTTCTAATATTTACCGTGTCGTGTCAATTCAAAAGCACAAATTTTATATTTTGCACCTTATTTTGAGTGACCCGACAAAATCTATACACGACAATAAACTCGCCAATTTTTTTTACCACAAAAGGCCATGTGGATCATTTTTACAGATATGGGATAAGGCCACTTGAAAAGCTTTTGCCATCAAGAATTGTAAGAACACAAATTCATGATAAAGACAAACACGAGTAGAACCATTTGGATATGACACAAAATCATGTTCTTTAGGCTAAAAACACGCCATCATAAAATTAAAATGAAACACCCAATTAAACACAATGTTATGTTAAAACAAGAGTAACACATTGTATCTTGTTATTATTCGTATCGTGTTTTATTTGCTTGTTCGTGTCGTGTCTTGATATTTACAGTGTCGTGACAGTCCAAACACATAAAAAATATTGAACATGTTAGTTGTGTCGTAAAAGAATACGATTTTATGTTTGTTCTAAAATTTACCTTTATATTTTGAACGACACCGACAAAATCTCAACACGACAATAAATTCGCAATTTATTTTAACACGCGATAACACGAAGACGAGCAAACTCATCGTATTATCGTATTAAAGGCATAGTCCCAAAATATTGTGAACCATTACCTGCAATAGCAACACCAAATGAGATTGAAACCATGTTAGCCATGATTTGACTTTTATAGCTCTCCTTCTTAAAACATATCCCAATTGAGTAAACAGCCACCGGCATCAACGCTTTGAGCATCTGAATAAACGACACTGACAAATAAATATACGCCGAGTTTGACAACCAAAGTGACAACGAATATAGCAACCCAATGGGCACAACTGATGACAAATAAAGAGATTTGGACATAGAAACCGGCTCAACAACCGAAAAAACTCTAACAGCCAAAAACGCCAACGTTGAACAAAAGGCCATGTGGATCATAGTTAGAGATATTGGGTAAGGCCAGTTGAAAAGCTTCTTATCAAGAATGTATTTGTTGTAAACAATGACTGTGAAGCTTAGGAAAATCCATATTGAAACGTAGGTATAGGAAAGGATGATTTTTTTTAGTACCCCGGATGAGAGTGAGGCTCCCTTGCCCATTTTTGTGTGTTTTTTTTTTGGTTGAATGTGTGTGGGAGAGGAGAGTTTAAATAGAGACGCAAGGGAGAGACGCAAGGGAGAAGGTGAAGGGAATGGGGGAAGGTGAAATGTGATTAGTTGTCGTATCATTATTCATTTTAAATAGGATTAAGTAAAGGAAGATTTGATTAGTTGTCATATCATTAGTTACCGGATGTATTACAGCAATATGACCGGATACATCCCTTTTTCTTTCTTTTTTTTTTCTTTTTTAATTTCTTATTCTTTTATTTTAACAATTGTTTATATAAAAAAACAATTTTTTTTATAAAAAATAGTTTTTCTATTAATATAAAAATAGTTTTTTATATTATTTAATTAGAATAGTTTTTTTTTGTTATTTTTAATTTAGTATTTTTTTATATTATTTTTAACTCATTTAGTCCTCCAAATACTCATTTACCCGATATTCTCTTAGTTTTAAAGGTTCGCGCCAGCGGCACCCCTTATTTTTTAATTTATTTTCTTTTTAATTTTACAACATTTAAAATAATTTTTGTATTTCTTAAAATTGTTTAAAGTTCCGTCCAAATTTTTTTTATCAGATGTCAACTCACTTAGTCCCTCAAACACCTATTTACTCAATATTCCCTTATTTTTAAAGGTCCGCGCCTACGGTACTTATTATTTTTTAACTTTTTTATTTTATTTTACAACATTTAAAATAATTTTTGTATTTCTTAAAACTGTTTAAAGGTCCGCCCTTCTTTTTTTTACTGAATGTCAACTCATTTAGTCACTCAAATACCCATTTACTTAATATTCTCTTATTTTTAAAGGTCCGCGCTAGCGGCACCCATTATTTTTTATTTCTTAAATTGTTTAAAAAAGTGAAAAAAAAGTTTTTATTTATTTATATTAAACAAACTTTTATTTTCTGATAATATTTTATTAAAATTAAAATTATTTGTTGAATATGGATCCGGGAACGTGGGTCCACGCCAGCGGCACTAACCAATCGCGATGTCAATTGCGTTGATGATGTGGGTCACGCCAGCGGCACTAATTAATCGCGACACGTCATTTCAGTGTGTCGCCCCCGACAAATATTTTCTTATTTTTAAAAGTCCGCGCCAGCGTCACTCCCCCTCCAATATTCGTTTATGGATCTCATTGACGTGTCGAGATTGGTTCGTTTTGAGGGGTCCTATGGTGTGGGTCCCGCTAGGGCTAAAAAATGAATCCATACAGATGCGACACGTCAGATTTGTGTATCGTTGATTTTAGTTTTTTTTAATAAAATCATTTTATAAACCGTTTACAAAAATAGTTAAAAACTATTTAAGAAAAAGTTTTTTTTTATTAATAGAAAGCTGATTTTTTATATATAAAAAACTGTTTTTAAAAATAAAAGAATAAAAAACTTTAAAAAAGAAAGGGAGGGGGGGGGGGGGGAGGGAATCCGGTAAAATGCCGATAATATATGCCGGTAAGCAAAGCAGTAGTCTAAATTTGCTGGATGGTTGATTGATTTGATTTTTAGTTCTGGGGGTAGTGCCCCCTTCAGCAGAGATGGCCATCATTGCTATGTAGCACCATTTCCCAATGGCGAGACTCTGGCGCGTCAAATCGTACACCGATCCAACATGCCTTCCAACTAATAAGCCACCTACTTCGTAATACTTATCTTATTTTGGGAATTCACTTTTGTATTTGTAATGAGTGTGATCTATGGTTTAGATTCTAATGAATAAGTATTGTTAGTACATTTTAAATGAATTAATAATTTGTATTGAGCTTAATTTATTATTTTTGTAGATCAATTTATATATTCTTGAACACCTTCTAAAGAAGAATTAATAAATAATGTGTACTTATGTAAGTGGAAATTGTAGTATTAATGACTCAAGCCAAATGAAAATAAAGATGACAAATAATTATTATCGTTTAAAATTGGCTTAGGAAATTTATGCCTTGGCCAACAAATAATTTTTAGTACCCCGGATGAGAGTGAGGCTCCCTTGCCCATTTTTGTGTGTGTTTTTTTTGGGTTGAATGTGTGTGGGAGAGGAGAGTTTAAAGAGATAGATTAGAGAGAGACGTAAGACGTAAGGGAGACGTAAGGATGAGATGTGATTAGTTGTCATATCATGATTATTCATTTTAAATAGGATTAAGTGAAGGGAGAGGAGAGATGGGGTTTATAATGGTTACGTAGGGAACACGAAAAGTATTAAAACGTTAAGCGGTTCTACATGAACCACATGTAGAACCGCATAGGGAGCGCATTTTTTTTTTTTTTTATTTACTATTCTTCTGTTTTTCACAGTTTTCTATATATATAAAAAAAATGTTTTTTTTAAATTAAAAATAAAAAGTCTTTTATAAAATAAAAAATAAAAAAATTTATATATAAAAAAAGCAGTTTTCTTATTAATAAAATATTGGTGCGGACCCACATTAAACAAATGATTTTGGTTCGGGAATGTGGGTCCTCGCCAGCGGCACTAATTAATCGCGATATTTTTTTTAAACAATATTGCGAATAATTAGTGCCGCTGGCGCGCACCCACATTCAACAAATGATTTTGGTCCGGGAATGTGAGTCCGTGTCAGCGACACTAATTAATCGCAATATTTTTTTCTTATTCTTTTGTGTTTATCAATTGATATAAAAATAGTGTTTTATATATAAAACAATAGTTTTTCAAATAGAAAAACTGTTTTTTCTATTAACATAAAAAATTAAATTTTTTATTGAAAGTAATTTTTTTATTAAAGTTAATATTTTTTTTTATAAATATAAAAATTATGTTTTTGACATAATATCGCGATTGATTAGTGCCGCTGCGCGGACCCATAAAATATCGCGATTGATAAAAGGGAACTGGGGAAGGTGAAATGTGATTAGTTATCATATCATTATTCAATTTAAATGGGATCAAGTGAAGGGAGAGATGGGGTTTATTAGATTGGTTACGTAGGGACCACGAAAAGGTATTAAAACGTTGACTAAATTTAATTTTAGAAAATTAATTCCTTTATCATATTTTAAATTGTTTTTTTTTTAAAATGGGTCATTGTACAAAAAGTCTGTATATATTTTTCACTGAAATTTATTTCAAGTTTTTTTTAGTTTTGTTTCAAAAAGTTTCTCAGTCACAAAGACTTTTTTGTTCTCTTATTCTAAACCATAAGAAAAAACTTAATCAAATTATAAATGAAAAAATAAGGCAAAATAAGTGCAAAATGTAAATAGCTCATACGGACTAAAAATTAATTATCTATTTCAATTTTCTCTCTAATAAATAGTTCTCTTTCTTAATATATATTCTCGGATTGGGCTGACTTCAAGAATAAAAAATTAAGCATATCTAAAAAAAATTGTTAATTGAAAATTTTGTCACTAAATTAGTCTATATCCACTACTATGAAATTAGCATGTTATGGGTGTATTACTTAGACCTGGCAAAATAAACCGACACGAAGTTATAAGTTAATAAGCGAACCCTTAATGATTTTGGATCATATAAGTATCAAGCCGATAAAACACGATACTTAAAGGGTCGGGTTAGTGTTGACCCCCTTCACCCGTTAATACCCGATAAGATTCGTTATGACCCATTATTGTTAGGACTTATAAATATTATATCTACCATAATGTTAATTTAATCATGATGAATTTTACTAAATTAGAGATTTAGTAATGTTAATTAATTAATGGGTCAACTTGGGTTTAATAATAAGATAATATGCAACTTATATATAATTCAAAACAACTCGTTATCTTAATGGGTATAAACGAGTGAACACGACACGATATAGTAAGATAACGAGTCGGGTTTGAATATGATTTTTTCAAGGGGTAAAAAAGTCTCCCGTTTAGACACGAACTCGAGAAGACTCAAACACGATAAAAATCGACACGAACACGACTTGACACGATCCATTGAGCGGTCTAGGATTACTCACCAATTTTCGTTGTGTATGATATATATTGTAAAAATTATTAATATTTGTGTGTTTATGTGTGTGTAAAATTGAGAGTGGTTGTAGGTTGTTATGTTGATATAAAACTATTCCATCCACTAGACATTAAGGTACGCGTACATAAATCGACACATTATCGATTGAGTTAGGGTTTTAATCATGTATTAAATTATAAAGATTATTAAAGAAAAATGTATATTTTGATACTCAATTAAAATGGGATAACATTTTCGAATATGTAGACTTTTTGAGTTTTTGCAACTTCGTATGTGCAAACATGAAATAAGATGGCGAATTTATTTTTTTTAAAGAATACACATGTCTCATTCGGGATTTAAATAACGATCTTGAACAATTCATTCGTTATTCATGTGTAACTTTAAAAAAAAATAGGAATGAGTCCCATGAATTTATTAGGAATAAAAACGAGCAATATGTATCTCAATTTATATTAGTTTTTAAGTTCTCTAGCCCTACAAATGGTATCGGTTTTTCAGTCTCTAGACCTCTGTTTCTTTTTTTCTTTTTTCTTTTTGTTTCTTTTTTTGGGTTATGGCTGCATTTTTCTATTCTGTTTTGTATTAAAGTATAGATCTTCACTGTTCTGTTTTGTGCCATTATCTTGAATTTATGTCTTAAATTTATTCTTGTGCTATAATGCTGATTGTGCTTAGGGCAGTTGTGAATTGAAGTGTAAAAAGTATTGGGACAGAACTACGCTGCTAGTACTAACACAAATTCCATCACTTTTTGAAACGTACTAAATCAACTCATACATATAAAATTCACTTTCATATTGCCCCAATGATCCAAATAATATTGTAAAAAATTTACTTCTTACTTCTCAAATTTAGTGTTACATATTTATTTTCTAAATCGCCCGAATTAAGAATCCTGTTTCAAAAATAGCATGAGAAGGTAACAATAACTTATAATATGACCGTTAAAATATTACATATTGTAGGATTGAGCTAAATATATATACACACACATATACGCTAAATTTCTTCGAACCCAATTTTTGAGCGACTTTGGTCGAAAATTGGCCCCAAGTAATAGCCGACAAACTTTTAATCTCGGGTCCTATTCTATGGGAACAACAATGACATTTGCTCCATCATTTCCCTTTTTTTTTTCATAGGAAAAATTTATTACTTCTCCCAAAGAATTGGATTCCATAATAAATCCGAAAATGTAAAGGGATTATTTTCCACTTGTTTACACCTTTCATAAGAACAAATTGTTTTTCAATTTATTTACCAGCTTACTAATTATCTTACATTAAATATTTTAATTAGGAATTCTAGCCTTAGTAAAATTGGGATTCTATATCTCTTATAAATATGTTGTAATCTGTATTGATTATGCACCACACTGAGAATGAAAAATTGAGTTTAAGAACAAGCAATGATAACATGTCAAAGGAAATTTATATTGAGCTTATAACCATTATAATTAAGTTGCTACCCATGCAAAAATACCCCAAAAATTTTAAATAGATAACAAGTACTCAAAATCCTTATTCTACTAAAACATATGAACTGGCAATAATAAGAACATAACCTAAAAACCAAATTCAACTTCTTTTGCCTCCTCTTCGAAAACCTCACAATTGAAAATCTTCTTTTATAACTAACACCAATGTCTTAAAAATCAAAATTAGGCCTCAGAGCTACTCGTTTTCCCAACTTCATCTCTTTCTTTCTCCTCCAACAAAACCCCGCCTTCCTCATCAACTTGTTGAGTCTTCTTTTGAGTTTCCTTTTCTTTTAGAGATTGCAATTTGGTATAATAATAATTCGCAACGCCCAAAAACGCCAACCCGTATCCGATCAAGTTCAGAATTGTCACGGTATCCTTGATCACGGACCATGAAAACGCGATCAACAACCAATCCTTGACCACGCCCGCCACGTTCATAGTTAAGGCAGATGTTTTCTCGACGAGCAAAAACACGGCGAGATTCAATGCAAAAACGCATAATGAATTGGTCCCGAAAATCAAGTAATCAAAGTGAAAGCTCGAGGTCTCTCTTAAGATTGGCAACTCAACAAACACCCATGGGATGAAAAGGAAGACCAAACAACATGGAGCTACATAGTATAGAGATGTGATGGGATTTAATGTGATACCCTTTGATGTTAACAAGATTTGAATTAAAACTAAACGTGTTGCCTCAAATGCAACAACTCCCAGTTGAAGTAGCACACCAGTTGTAGTGGCAGCAAGAATAATAACAGGAATCGCAGGAGCGTTCATCGATGGAACATGAGTAATGATATATCTACCGGATGTATTTATCGGAATTTTACCGGACACGTCCCTTTTTCTTTCTTTTTTTTTTCTTTTTTAGTTTCCTATTCTTTTATTTTAACAATTGTTAATATAAAAAAAAAAACAGTTTTTTTATAAAAAATAGTTTTTCTATTAATATAAAAAATCGTTTTTTATATTATTTTATTAGAATGGTTTTTTTTGTTATTTTTAATTAGTATTTTTTTATATTATTTTTTACTCATTTAGTCCTCCAAATACTCATTTACCCAATATTCTCTTAGTTTTAAAGGTCCGCGCCAGCGACACCCCTTACTTTTTAACTTAATTTTTTTTAATTTTACAACATTTGAAATAATTTTTGTATTTCTTAAAATTGTTTAAACGTCTGTCCAATTTTTTTTATCGGATGCCAACTCATTTACACCCTCAAATACCCATTTACTTAATATTCTTTTATTTTAAAAGGTTCGCGCCAGTGGCACCCATTATTTTTTATTTATTTATATTAAACTTTTATTTTCTGATTATTTTTTATTAAAATTAAAATTAAAATTAAAATTATTTGTTGAATATGGATCCGGGAACGTGGGTCCGCGCCAGCGGCACTAACCAATCGCGATGTCAATTGCGTTGACGATGTGGTCCACGCCGGCGGCACTAACCAATCGCGACACGTCATTTCAGTGTGTTGCCCCCGACAAATATTTTCTTACTTTTAAAGGTCCGCGCCAGCGTCACTCCCCCTCCAATATTCTCTTATGCATGTCATTGACGTGTCGTGATTGGTTCGTTTTGAGGGGTCCTATGGTGTGGGTCCCGCCAAGGCTCAAAAATGAATTCATACAGATGCGACACGTCAGATTTGTGTGTCGTTGATTTTAATTTTTTTTAATAAAATCATTTTAGAAACCGTTTACAAAAATAGTTAAAAACTATTTTTAAAAAAACTGTGTTTTTTACTAATAGAAAACTGATTTTTTGTATATAAAAAACTGTTTTTAAAAATAAAAGAATAAAAAGCTTAAAAAAGGGGGGGGGGGGGGGGGGGGGAAGGTAATCCGGTAAAATGCCGGTAATATATGCCGGTAGGCATATCAGTACTCTAAATTTTCTGGATGGTTGATTGATTTGATTTTTAGTTCTGGGGGTAGTGCCCCCTTCAGCAGAGATGGCCATCATTGCTATGTAGCACCATTGCCCGATGGCGAGACTCTGGCGCGTCAAATCGTACACCGATCCAACATGCCTTCCAACTACTAAGCCACCTACTTCGTAATACTTATCTTATTTTGGGAATTCACCAAAATAAAGTAGTTATAATAAGTTTATTTGTATTTGTAATCAGTGTGGTCTATGGTGAAGATTCTAATGAATAAGTATTGTTAGTACATTTTAAATGAATTAATAATTTGTATTGAGCTTAATTTATTATTTTTTGTAGATCATTTTATATATTCTTGAACTCCTTCTAAAGAAGTATTAATAAATAATGGGTACATATGTGAGTGGAAATTGTAATATTAATGACACACAAGCCAAATGAAAATAAAGATGACAAATAATTATTATCGTTTAAAACTGGCTTAGGAAATTTATGCCTTAGCCAACAAATAATTTTTAGTACCCCGGATGAGAGTGAGGCTCCCTTGCCCATTTTTGCGTGTGTTGTGGGAGAGGAGACTTTAAAGAGATAGATTAGAGAGAGACATAAGGCGTAAGGGAGACGTAAGGGTGAGATGTGATTAGTTGTCATATCATTATTATTCATTTTAAATAGGATAAAGTGAAGGGAGAGGAGAGATGGGCTTTATATTGGTTACGTAGGGACCACGAAAAGTATTAAAACGTTGAGCGGTTCTACATGAACCGCATGTAGAACCGCATAGGGACCGCATTTTTTTCTTTTTTTTTATATTTACTATTCTTTTGTTTTTTACAGTTTTCTATATATATAAAAAAATTATTTTTTTTAAAATTAAAAAAAGGACTTTTATAAAATAAAAATAAAAACAGTTTTTATATATAAAAAAAGCAGTTTCTTATTAACAAAATATTGGCGCGGACCCAATATAAAGAAATGATTTTGGTCCGGGAATGTGGGTCCGCGTTAGCGGCCCTAATTAATCACGATATTTTTTTAAAGAAAATATTGCCATTAATTAGTGCCGCTGGCGCGCAACCACATTCAACAAATGATTTTGGTCCGGGAATGTGACTCCGCGCCAGTGACACTAATTAATCGCAATATTTTTTTTCTTATTCTTTTGTGTTTAACAATTGATATAAAAATAGTTTTTTATATAAAAAAAATAGTTTTTCATACATAAAAACAGTTTTTTCATATAGAAAAACTGTTTTTTCGATTAACATAAAAAATTAATTTTTTTTATTGAAAGTAAATTTTTAATAAAGTTAATATTCTTTTTATAAATAAAAAAAATTATTTTTTTGACATAATATCGCGATTGATTAGTGCCACTGACGCTGACCCATAAAATATCGCGATTGCTAAAAGGGAACGGGGGAAGGTGAAATGTGATTAGTTATCATATCATTATTCATTTTAAATAGGATCAAGTGAAGGGAGAGATGGGGTTTATTATATTGGTTACGTAGGAACCACGAAAAGGTATTAAAACGTTGACTAAATTTAATTTTAGAAAATTAACTCCTTTATCATATTTTTAATTGTTTTTTTTTAAAAACAATGGGTCATTGTACAAAAAGTCTGTGTATATATTTTTCACTGAAATTTATTTGAAGTTTTCGATTAGTTTTGTTTCAAAAAATTTCTTAGTCACAAAGACTTTTTTTTCCTCTTATTCTAAACCATAAGAAAAAACTTAATCAAATTATAAATGAAAAAATAAGGCAAAATAAGTGCAAAATGTAAATAGCTCATACGGACTAAAAATTAATTATCTATTTCAATTTTCTCTCTAATAAGTAGTTCTCTTTCTTAATATATATTCTCGGATTCGGCTGAGGCAGAGAAAGTCACCCCTCTGTAACTTCAAGAATAAAAAATTAAGCATATCTAAAAAAAATTGCTAATTGAAAATTTTGTCACTGAATTTGTCTATATGTGTGACAACCCGCTATCCGAAATAAAGGGTGGCCAGCCCTATACCCCGATGAAACAGGAAACATGGATAGATATCATTCTCAGCATCACAGTAAACAAACAGAGTATACGGAATAACCACACCATATTCCAGAAAACGGGTTATCAAAAATTTTAGTTTTGAAATTTACAGAAAACATTTTCAACAACCCAAAATAGAAAAGAAGGTGGAAACTCATACAAGCATATATATATATACCAACAATGATAAGGAAAGGACCGAATGAAACATCGGTCATTAGAATTTATACAATACACAATAGGTCTCAGGTGTTACATAATACATCCATTATACAATTACAACGGTTTGGGCCACACGCCCGAATAAAGACTGATCATAACTAGAAAACAATAATGGAGGCGTCTACTCAAAATATCCCGTGATACCCGCAAAATGTCACGGCTCCTCAAAAGACATAGGGATGGGAAGGTCATTACGGGCGACCTTGCGGCGGAACACCTGGACGAATAAAGAATATACATACACAACAAGAAAACGAAGAACCGGTCAGAGGCCGGTTTGATATGATCACTAGATAAATGACATGTATGACAATAATGTACAAGTAAGCATGGATGATATTCAAGCATGGTAACATCATATAAAGAACTAAGACAGATAAATGATTATTAAAATGAAATCCAATTTTACAAGAATTAAAAGTACTTATAAGCCTTTTTCATCTTTCACCATTTTCAATTCCATCTTCTTTCCATTCCTTATCAGGAATACATTTATTACCATGTGCTCTTTATGGCACTTATCTCAATAGTATGCTCTTTGTGGCATATCCTTTGCTCTTTATGGCATTAATGTTCCATCGAGTCCCACTCGATAATAGAATAGTTATAAATATAAGTATAACGATTCTAAGACCGCCCGTCCGGGTTTCCCCACTGTGCGCGTCCCTAAATAACCATCATCTTCCAGGGCCTAACATAAGACAACCTGGGATCCTATCGCAAACGTCGGGAAGCGGCCATATGCCTGCGGGGTAATCAAGACCACACCCAGAATCTCCTACCCATCGCAGAAAAATATAAAACAAGCGCTCATATGGCCTAGGACTATATCCACCCTGCATTCACTAGCCAGAGGGCTTCACCTCACGCACGGACTTCCCTTAAGATGGTATTTAGAGAGGTGTGTAACATCCATTTCATTTATTTCCATTACATGTTTTTGTAAATTATCATTTACGTTATCCATGTTACATTTTACCAAATGCATTATGGTTATGGAATTCACATCGTCCTAATAACCTCGAGGAATGTTTAACTCCCAAGTTATTTCTCCCAAATGTCCCTCTTTGGACTTATAATAAACCATCAAGTAAGATCTAGTTCACATTTACTCCTAAAGTCTCCAAATTCGACCGTAATAATTTCCTAGGTTCTTATAACTACACGACAGAAGTAATGCCTAAACATTACTTTAAATTTCCCTTTGAATTGAACCCTAGATGAACCCCCTTCGAGTCTAGGGTGTCGACCCAACTCAACTAATACTCTAAAATCCTATGTTTACTTCATTTAAGAAGGCCCCTAAACATTACTCCTACAAAAAGGGTTTAAAATTGAAAAAATAAAAATTTTAAAAGTGCAGGGTTTCCGAATCGATTCGGCCTGGCCGAATCGATTCGGTCAGAAGACCTGAGATTCTGCATAGTTTCTAAATCGATTCGGATGAAAACCGAATCGATTCGGTAGGAAAGTTTGGGTTTCTGCATAACTGCCGAATCGATTCGGACCAATCCGAATCGATTCGGTTCACTAGACCTGGGCACTGGACCTAAGCGAATCGATTCGCCCATAGGGCCGAATCGATTCGGGCCTGCGATTTTGCCAAGTTTTGGCTATGGAGTCTTTGACTCCAAATATACTCCCAACTCATATCCCTTCCTTCCAAGCTCATTTATTGACTCCAACAACACATAAATGCTGCTAACTACCATCATAATCATCAACATTCATCCAAACTACTCCTCAATGAGTCAAAACCAACAAATATACACTAAAAACCCTAAACTAATTAAACTTAGATCAACACATCATTATCATAACAAATCATTTATCCTACAGCATAAATAGCAAGTAAGAAACTTGTCTTGATTTAGAAATTGCAGATTTTCTTGGTGTAGAAGCAAGAATCCCTCTCAAATCTTCAATCTCCTTTCTTTCTCTCTACTCTTTCTCTTTAGGTTTAGAAGTGAAATTAGGGCAATTAGAAGACTTAGTGAGTTTAAGTCGTGGTTAAAGACAAAAATCCCACTTAATTAACCAATAGTGCGATAAAATAATACGCAACTACATATTTAAGGCATAATCAGTCAAAAAGGCCCAAAACCTCAAAATACAATATGGTACATTATTTGACTATCTCGAACGTTCCGGATTCAACTACAGCCTCCAAATTATTATTTGGACATTTTATAATTCAATTTAAGTTCCGGTCTCATTACTAAGCCAAATATCATTTTAATTCATATGATATAATAAAACATAACATGGCAATATTCACCCAAAGTTACAATGTATGTGCAAACTCATAGTGAATATTAACTTTTCTTCATTAACTTAGTACTCAATTCATAATCCAACATTTTATATCTAATTACCATACCTAATAATTAATGTAAAATATGTTCTCATAAGCGAGGGTTATTACAATATCCACTACTATGAAATTAGCATGTTATGGGTGTATTACTTAGACCTGGCAAAATGAACCGACACGAAGTTATAAGTTAATGTGACACCCCGACTAATTAAATACCGGGTAGCTACTCCTTTATTAAATTGATACAAAATGCCAAGTTGTTTCAGTTAATAGCATCACAGTCGAAAACGTTTAATAATTACTAACCACCTAGTATTTGAAAAGTGAGATGTCCATTTTAATTTAAATCCGATTAACATGCAATAAATGAATTATGAATATTCTACATAACCAACCACAATAAAGTCACAATAGAATAGCCAACCAATATATAAGAGTCTGGAAGAAAACTCCTCCCAACAAAACCAAAGTCCGAATTAAATAAATATAAAGTGTGCAATCACTAAGATTAATTACATCCCAAAATCTGAAATAACTGAATAATTAAGATGTCTCTAAAAGGAATGGGCGACATGCCCAACAGATGATAAAAACTGGTAGAGTCAAGATCATAAATGGAGGCGTCTACTGTCAAAGTCCTGTAACTCCCACAACAGCTACAGCACGTCACCTGATTAGAACTCCTATGCATGGTGTCCTTGTGGCTGGGCACCTAAAAAGGTTTTTATAGGAAAATATATTTGAAAGCAAACGGGTAAGAGCCCGATTGTGGAAAATAGTTTGAAATACAGCAAGTGCTTTAATGACATTAAAACAATGAATGCAAAATACATGTTAGGACGTGCACTCACATGAAATACTCACCCCTCAACTATTTGTGCACTCCTAACGCACCCGTAACCATTCTAGTGAATCTCAAATCTAATTAGTCCCAAAATGAATTCTAACATTTCTATAAGGTTTGCGCTATAGTACCAACATCATTAATTAAATAGAGAACTTTACGTTAATTCTTGAATTCCCAATTATTATCAAAACAATTTACCAGAGATTATTCCTCTTTATCTTTATGGAACGTTACTATAATTATACTCACAATTTAAACATGAAAATCCCTGTTCAAATAACTGTATATTATTCACATCATATATATACAGTACTAGCACCCCGAGACTAAGTTGCGGTGCACACATACTCTGCTATCCAATCCCGATACATCGCGTACATAAGGACCACGCATTCCAAATCTCTCAGGAATCGTTCTCAATGAATAACAATCACAAACAATGGAGGCGAACATAGTTCACATCACATGGGCCACGCACATACCTACGCTCCCATGATCAGCAGACTTATTAACTTCTCAATAAGTCCTTCTCTGACCTATGTCCTCGAGTCACCAATCTAAATCCTCCCCGTAGGCAGACAAAGATTAGATGGCCCTAATCGAACGAAAACCTCCCATGATAGCAAGTATGGTAGGTATGTTATACACATAAAATCACATATACTAAGCATTCACACATCTTAGTTATCTCGTAATCTTAATATAGGTATACTTCTCGTTCTTATACCGTCACTTAAATGTTATACGATTTCAAGTCCCCGATTTGTATATTCAAGTTATCAACCCTTCTCACGTCGTAATTAGGTACACGTTTCCCATTTCACAAATGACATCCAACATTATTATGAGATTTTAAATCATAATCCTCAACGTACCCTAATTCTCACAATTATACTCCCATATCAATAAAGGAAGGTTAATACTCCAATTAAATAAGTCTACGGAACAATTGAAAATGAAAACAGACCAAAAAAATATTCTGTCAACTCGTTAGAAGTCTCGTTCGAACGAGGTTGTTCGAACGAAAGGCTTCGAACGAACTACTAACTCGTTAGAAGGCATACTGTCACCTCGTTAGAAGCTCGTTCGAACGACCTAGGCAGAGCTTCTAACGAGATGGCAGCTTCGGGACCAGAAATTTCTACTTCGTTTTTCTCAATTTTCCTCTTCTCAAAACTCATCCTAAAATCATCCCAACAGTGTTTTAAGGTTCTTAAACAACACTAAACCTTCTTAGGTCGTATATTAACATGTTTATGGGATCCAATCTTCCTAAACATCACATAATCATCATAAATCCCCAAATTTTACCCCCAAACCCTATGAATATGAACCCAGAATTTAATGTCTTCAATTTCCCTTTCATAAATCCATTTTTCCGTCATAAAAAGTTAAATTATGTATAGGACAATTACCCAATAACATTCTACATGCAATCCCTATATCATAACCGGAATTTCTATCTCCAATTTCATGGGTTTTCATCAAACACCCAATATAATGCAATTATTTTAAATTCTAAGCATGGAAGAAACATTCGCTTGAAATCAACGTAATTAAGCCACTTGCCTTAGATTGTTCTTCAGGATTTGATGTTGAAGGTGGTTCTCTCTCCCTTTTCTCTACAGATTTTTCCAAGGTTGAAGATGGTGGTTTTGGCTCTTATAACTCCTCTCCAACTTCTTTCAAAACTCCCGTAACTCTCTCCTTTGACAAATGCTGGTAATGGGTTAAGTGGGTTACTAAATAACCTATAATTAACTCCCAAAATTAGTTGGTTATAATTCCCAAAATTTCAAAATTACCAAAATGCCCTTTTAAGTTACCGGTTTAGCCTAAAGATGTCCCGGGACCCAAACTAAACCTCCGGCTAGTGTTTTCTGACTATTTCGACCCTTCCGGACACATTGGCACACTCAAAATGACCATTTAGTTGATAAAAATATAATTCTATTTTTAATTTAAATAGTTATATTCCTGACGCGACTGACACGCGCGTCCCAACAAAATTTTCCAAAATTGTCGAATTTCAGACTCGCGACAATTTCAATATTTCCAATATTCATATATTTCCATATATAAACATTATAATCAAATACCAACTCACATCTCGTTAGTATTATATCCGGACATATATACACATTATAATCGAATACCAACTCACATCTCGTTAGTATTATATCCGGATTAATTCTCAATTAATTCACATTTAATTTAATTACTCCCATAAATAAATATCAATAAAAGTACGGGGTATTACATAATTCCCCCCTAATAACAGAATTTTGTCCCGAAATTCGAAACTAGAAAGTACCTGGTAAAAATAACTCTAGGTTACGTTCGCGCATTTCATCCTCGCGCTCCCATGTGGACTCATCGGCATTATGATGCCGCCACTGAACACGTACTAATGGTACTATCTTCGACCTCAGTTTCCGCTCGCTTCGGTCTAAAATAGCAATCGGCCCCTCCTCGTAGGAACTATCGAGCTGGAAATCGATGTCCTCCAAAGCAATGTGAGTATGGGGCAATTCATCCCTAAGATATTTCCTTAGCGAGGAAATATGAAACACATCATGAATCCTATGCAAATGCTCCGGTAACCCAAGTCTGTACGCAACTGGCCCAATCCGCTCGATGATAGGAAATGACCCCACATATCTCGGTGCTAATTTTCCCTTCTTCCCAAAATGCATAATCCCCTTCATAGGAGATACTCTGAGTAAAACCTGGTCCCCCACTTTGAATTCTCTGAAGAACCTCTTTGCATCAGCATAGCTCTTCTGCCGATCTTGAGCTACCCGAATGCGACTCCGTATCAATTCGATCCTTGCCTAAGTATCCTGTATCACCTCCGGCCCAAGTAATTTGTTGTCCCCCACTTCTAACCAACATGCTGAGGAACGACAAGGTCTTCCATACAACGCCTCAAATGGAGCCATGCCAATGGTGAATTGGTAGGAGTTATTATAAGCAAACTCCACCAGTGGAAGGTACTGCTCCCATCCACCCCCAAAATCTATGATGCACATACGCAACATGTCCTTCAATATCTGATTTTTATGCTCGATCTGCCCATCAGTCTGCGGGTGATAAGCCGTACTCAACCGCAATTCAGTGCCCATAGCCTCCTGAAAACTCTCCCAAAATCGTGAAACAAATATCTTGTCTCGGTCAGACACAATATTTAGGGGCACACCGTGAAGTCTCACAATTTTCGCAATAAAAATATGAGCATACTGTCCCGTAGTGTAGTCTGTCCTTACGGGTAGAAAATTAGCAACTTTGGTCAGCCGATACACAATTACCCAAATGGAGTCGTGACCCTTCTGTGACGTAGGTAACCCCGTGATAAAGTCTATGGATATGCTCTCCCATATCCACATCGGAACCTCTAATGGTTGTAGAAGTCCTGCCGGTCTCTGATGATCCACTTTTACCAACTGACAAGTGGCGAATTTAGAAACAAACACGGTAATATCTCTCTTCATCCCACTCCACCAATACTGACATCTCATGTCTTGGTATATTTTATCCCCACCAAGGTGTACCGCGAACCGTGAACCATGCGACTCTGCCATTACCTCATGTCGCAATTCCTCCCCTTTCGGAACGACCAGTCTCCCATTGAAACGTAATCCCCCGTCTGAGCCAACGGTATAGGACTCGGCTCCCTCTGTTAGTAATCGAACTATCTGCTCCTGACATAATGAGTTATTTGCGTGGGCCTTTACCACTCTCGTAACAATCTGCGACGTAACTGTCATTACAGACATGAATGATCGGGACACTGCATCCTGGTGTCCCAACTCCTTCCACTTTGCCTTCCACACCTTGGCCACCTCATTTACTGGCCTACGGCTTAACGCGTCTGCTACCACGTTAGCCTTTCCCGGGTGATATTGGATATCAAACTGATAATCTTTCACAAACTCAAGCCACCGTCGTTGACGCATATTCAACTCCTTCTCCGTGAAGAGGTACTGTAGAGATTTGTGGTCCGTGAACAACCGAAACTTCTCCCCCAGGAGATAATGTCTCCAAATCCGAAGGGCAAATACAATTGCCGCTAACTCCAGGTCATGGGTGGGGTAATTCTTCTCGTGAGGCTTAAGCTTACGGGAAGCATAAGCAATGGCCTGATTCTCCTATTGCAGCACACCTCCGAGTCCTTGTAAGGACGCATCGGTGTAGACTAGATACTCAACTTCCCGTCTTGGAAATGCTAACACAGGTGCTGAGGTCAACTTGTCCTTCAACTCATCGAATGCCAACTGAAAGGCATCGCTCCAAATGAATGGCACACCTTTACGAGTCAGATGTGTCAAAGGGCCCGCTATCTTTGAGAAACCCCGAATAAAGCTCCAGTAGTATCCTGCTAGGCCCAAGAAACTACGGATCTCAGTCGGTGTCGTGGGTTGACCCCACTCCCTTACCGCGGATACCTTCCCCGGATCTACCGATATTCCCCGGTCTGAAATGATATGCCCCAAGAACTGAACTTCTTTCAACCAAAATCCACACTTCTCATATTTTGCATACAGCTCATTCTGACGTAGTGTCTGCAGAACCTGTCTCAGATGCTCAGCGTGCTCCTCTTCTGTCTGGGAGTAAACCAGAATGACATCAATAAAGATAATGACGAACTGGTCTAAGAACTCTCTGAACACCCTATTCATCAAGTCCATAAACACGGTCGGTGCATTGGTCAAGCCAAGGCATAACCCGAAACTCATAGGAATCATATCTCGTTAAGAAAGCAGTCTTCGAGACATCTTGCTCCCTGATACGCAACTGATGATAACCCGACCGTAAATCAATCTTTGAGAAGAATGAAGCTCCTCTCAGTTGGTCGAATAAGTCATCGATTCGGGGCAACGGATACTTATTCCGTATCGTGACCTTATTCAACTCTCGGTAATCCACACACAACCTCAACGATCCATCCCTCTTCTTTACGAACAACACAGGAGCACCCCACGGCGAAGTACTCCTCCGGATAAACCCCTGACCCAACAACTGCTCAATCTGATCCCGTAACTCTCTCATCTCTGCTGGAGCCATACGGTAAGGTGCGCGGGCAATAGGCCGAGTGCTCGGCGTCAAATCGATCACAAAATCTATCTCCCTACTCGGAGGTAGTCCAAGTATATCCTGAAATACGTCGGCAAACTCTCGAACAACTGGAATCGCATCAAGTGGTATCACCACTTCCTTAGAGGTCTCCTCCTCTATATAATACAAGTGAGTGGACGATCCTCCCTCAGGGCGAGGCATCGCCACTAAGAACATCTCCTGCCCGGGAATGGCAAAGATAATACTCCTACTAAAATAGTCAATCATGGCTCGGTACGCAACTAGCCAATCCATACCAATAATGGAATCATACTCAGTCATCTATAACACTAACATATCCGCGGGTAATGTAAACCTCCTGATCTCTATACCCACACCTCTACAAATAAGGGAAATCACGAAACCCCTACTCAACGGTGAATCTACACAAGTAACCGTGCTCTCGGCGGTGTCTAATAACTCCATAGTGCGTGCAAATCTCATGGCAATGAAACAATGTGTGGCCCCCGTGTCAAATAAAATACGCCCCATAGTCCCCTGAATAGAGAACATACCCTCAATGGCCAGTGGATCCTGTGGGGATGCGGCATGCTGGAGCTGATACACTTTCCCATACTGAAGTCGTCCCTGCTGGACTGGGACCGCTGGAATAGGTGGTAGTGCTGCCATCTGTGGTGGTGCTGGGAGGGCGGCGGGAAACATAGGCCTCTATGGCTCCTGTCGAGCGCCCGGCTGCTGCTGTTGCGGGACCCTGCCCCTATCAGGACAATCCTGACGTTTGTGGCCAGTCTTACCACAAACATAACACTTCCTCGGGAAGTTTCCCCCTCGCTGTCCCTGCTGTCCTCGGCCCTGGTGGCCGTTACCATTCCTCCCCTGGCCATGCTGGCCCTGCTGAAACTGTTGCTGCTGACCATTCTGACCCTGCTGGTCCTGATGGCCGTTCGGACCCTGATGGCCCTGCCTGAAACCTCCCTGTCCACTTCTAAAACCCCCATATCTGAATCTCTTAGAATCTCCCTGTTGGGAACCCTGGTCACCCTTCCTATGCTGTCCCTGAGCAGATTGTGCCCCGCTGGCACCATTTCCCCCGGTCCTGCCCTGTTGGCTGGACTCCCCTGATCTCTTGCTCTGAGACATGTGGAAGCGATGATCCTGGCAGTGAAGTAATGCAGCGTTAACCACATCAGAATAAGTGGCCAACGAGAGATTCCCTAACAAGTGTTGACGGATCCTCCAAGTCAATCCATCTGTGAACTTCTGAATCTTCTTCTCTTCAGTCGGTATCTCATCCGGAATAATGTTCAAGAGATTGGTAAATTCAGCCTCATACTCGTCTACGGTCCTTCCCTCTTGCTTGAGGTTCATCAATTTCCTCCTCATCTCCGTGTGAACAGCTGATGGAAAATATTTGCGGTCTAACCGCACCCAGAACTCCTGTATAGTGAGGGTGTCCCTCTCCTCTGCGGTGGTAATGGACTCCCACCACTGCAATGCAGATCCTACTAGCTTGAAAGTAGCCAGTATTTTCTTCTGAACATCTATGCACTCGTACATCCCTAAGTGCCTCTGAATATCCTTCCTTCACTGACTGGATACCACAACATCGGAGCTACCTGCAAACTCCGGTGGGTGTGCTTTCTGAAAAGCATCACGGACGCGTTCACAAGCAGACGGAAATGCATGAGCCTGAACTGGTGCAACTAGCGGCGCCTGGGGTGGTGTCTGCTGAACAACGGCTAGGGTGGCATTTACCGCTTGGGCTACAATAGCTGTAACCTCGGCGGCATTCATGTTACCCTGAATTGGTGCGGGCTGTGGCTCGGGCTGTGCATCCCTAGGAACTCGCTGCGCACGTCGTGGAGGCATCTGAAATGAGAGTAAAGTCTTATAAGTTCCCAGTTATTATCTCAAAATAGCTGAAGAACGATACATACACAAAAGAGTACAACAGTCCTAAAATATAGGGCTCTACATCAAAGAAAGCTCAGCGGAAACATAACAAGCTGTACAGATCCTAAGGACACTAGAACCTGATGCTCTGATACCACCTATGACACCCCGACTAATTAAATACCGGGTAGCTACTCCTTTATTAAATTAATACAAAATGCCAAGTTGGTTCAGTTAATAGCATCACTGTCGAAAACGTTTAATAATTACTAACCACCTAGTATTTGAAAAGTGAGATGTCCATTTTAATTTAAATCCGATTAACATGCAATAAATGAATTATGAAAATTTTACATAACCAATCACAATAAAGTCAGAATAGAATAGCCAACAAATAAATAAGAGTCTGGAGACTCCTCCCAACAAAACCAAAGTCCGAATTAAATAAATATAAAAACTGCAATCACTAAGATTAATTACATCCCAAAATCTAAAATAACTGAATAATTAAGATGTCTCTAAAAGGAATGGGCGACATGCCCAACAGATGATAAAAACTGGTAGAGTCAAGATCAGAAATGGAGGCGTCTACTGTCAAAGTCTTGTAGCTCCCACAACAGCTACAGCATGTCACCTGATTAGAACTCCTATGCATGGTGTCCTTGTGGCTGGGCACCTAAAAAGGTTTTTACAGGAAAATATATTTGAAAGCAAACGGGTCAGAACCCGATTGTGGAAATTAGTTTGAAATATAGCAAGTGCTTTAATGACATTAAAACAATGAATGCAAAATACATGTTAGGACGTGCACTCACATGAAATACTCACCCCTAAACTATTTGTGCACTCCTAACGCACCCGTAACCATTCTAGTGAATCTCAAATCTAATTAGTCCCAAAATGAATTCTAACATTTCTATAAGGTTTGCGCTATAAAACCAACATCATTAATTAAATAGAGAACTTTACATTGATTCTTGAATTCCCAATTATCATCAAAACAATTTACGAGAGATTATTCCTCTTTATCTTTACGGAACGTTACTATAATTATACTCACAATTTAAACATGAAAATCCCTTTTCAAATAACCGTATATTATTCACATCATATATATACAGTACTAGCACCCTGAGACTAAGTTGCGGTGCACACATACTCTGCTATCCAATCCCGGTACATCGCGTATATAAGGACCACGCATTTCGAATCTCTCAGGAATTGTTCTCAATGAATAACAATCACAAACAATGGAGGCGAACATAGTTCACATCACATGGGCCACGCACATACCTACGCTCCAATGATCAGCAGACTTATTAACTTCTCAATAAGTCCTTCTCTGACCTATGTCCTCGAGGTACCAATCTAAATCCCCCCTGTAGGCACACAAAGATTAGATGGCCCTAATCGAACGCAAACCTCCCATGATTGCAAGTATGGTAGGTATGTTATACACATAAAATCACATATACTAAGCATTCACACATCTTAGTTATCTCGTAATCTTAATATAGGTATACTTCTCGTTCTTATACCGTCACTTAAATGTTATACGATTTCAAGTCCCCGATTTGTATATTCAAGTTATCAATCCTTCTCACGTCGTAATTAGGTACACGTTTCCCATTTCACAAATGACATCCAACATTATTATGAGATTTTAAATCATAATCCTCAACGTACCCTAATTCTCACAATTATACTCCCATATCAATAAAGGAAGGTTAATACTCCAATTAAATAAGTGTACGGAACAATTGAAAATGAAAACAGACCAGAAAAACATTTTGTCAACTCGTTAGAAGTCTCGTTCGAACTAGAGTTCGTTCGAACGAAAGGCTTCGAACGAACTACCAACTCGTTAGAAGGCATACTGTCACCTCGTTAGAAGCTCGTTCGAACGAGGACGTTTGAACGACCTGGGCAGAGCTTCTAACGAGATGGCAATTTCGAGCCCAGAAATTTCTACTTCGTTTTTCTCAATTTTTCTCTTCTCTAAACTCATCCTAAAATCATCCCAACAGTGTTTTAAGGTTCTTAAACAACACTAAACCTTCTTAGGTCGTATCTTAACATGTTTATGGGGCCCAATCTTCCTAAACATCACATAATCATCATAAATCCCCAAACCCTATGAATATGAACCCAGAATTTAATGTCTTCAATTTCCCTTTCATAAATCCATTTTTCCATCATAAAAAGTTGAATTATGTATAGGACAATTACCCAATAACATTCTACATGCAATCCCTATATCATAACCTGAATTTATATCTCCAATTTCATGGGTTTTCATCAAACACCCAATATAATGCAATTATTTTAAATTCTAAGCATGGAAGAAACATTCCTTTGAAATTAACGTAATTAAACCACTTGCCTTAGATTGTTCTTCAGGATTTGATGTTGAAGGTGGTTCTCTCTCCCTTTTCTCTACAGATTTTCCCAAGGTTGAAGATGGTGGTTTTGGCTCTTTTAACTCCTCTCCAACTTCTTTCAAAACTCCCGTAACCCTCTCCTTTGACAAATGCTGGTAATGGGTTAAGTGGGTTACTAAATAACCTATAATTAACTCCTCAAATTCGTTGGTTATAATTCCCAAAATTTCAAAATTACCAAAATGCCCTTTTAAGTTACCGGTTTAGCCTAAAGATGCCCCGAGACCCAAACTAAACCCCCGGCTAGTATTTTCTGACTATTTCGACCCTTCCGGACACGTTGGCGCACTCAAAATGACCATTCAGTTGATAGAAATAAAATTCACTTTTTAATTTAAATAGTTACAATCCTGATGCGACTGGCACGCGCGTCCCAACAAAATTTCCCAAATTGTCGAATTTCAGACTCGCAACAATTTCAATATTTTCAATATTCATATATTGCCATATATACACATTATAATCAAATACCAAATCACACCTCGTTAGTATTATATTCGGACATATATACACATTATAATCGAATACCAACTCACATCTCGTTAGCATTATATCCGGATTAATTCTCAATTAATTCACATTTAATTTAATTAGTTCCATAAATAAATATCGATAAAAGTACGGGGTATTACAGTTGATAAGCGGACCCTTAATGATTTTGGATCATATAAGAGTGAAGCCGATAAAACACGATACTTAAAGGGTCGGGTTAGTTATGACCCCCTTCACCCGTTAATACCCGATAAAATTCGTTATGTCCCATTATTGTTAGGACTTATAAATATTATATATACCATAATGTTAATTTAATCATGATGAATTTTACTAAATTAGAGATTTAGTAATGTTAATTAATTAATGGGTCAACTTGGGTTTAATAATAAGATAATATGTCAACTTATATATAATTCAAAATAACTCGTTATCTTAATGGGTATAAACGAGTGAACACGACACGATATAGTAAGATAACGAGTCGGGTTTGAATATGATTTTTTCACGGGATAAAAAAGTCACCCGTTTAGACACGAACTCGAGAAGACTCAAACACGATAAAAATCGACACGAACAAGACTTGACACGATCCATTGAGCGGTCTAGTATTACTCACCAATTTTCGTTGTGTATGATATATATTGTAAAAAATATTAGCAGTTTGTGTGTTTATGTGTGTGTAAAATTCAGAGTGGTTGTAGGTTGTTATGTTGATATAAAACTATTCCATCCACTAGACATTGAGGTACGCGTACTTAAATCGACACATTATAGATTGAGTTAGGGTTTTAATCATGTATTAAAATATAAAGATTATTAAAGAAAAATGAACATTTTGAGTAATGAGAAATGGTTGGTTTTCCTTTAAAATAATTGGTACAAATGAGCAAATGTGGTCAAAACCCTAACAATTTGATATTCAATTAAAATGGGATAACATTTTCGAATATGTAGACTTTTTGAGTTTTTCCAACTTCGTATGTGCAAACATGAAATAAGATGGGGAATTTTTTTTTTAAAGAATACACATGTCTCATTCGGGATTTAAATAACGATCATGAACCATTCATTCGTTATTCATGTGTAACTTTAAAAAAAAAATTAGGAATGAGTCCCATGAATTTATTAGGAATAAAAACGAGCAATATGTATCTCAATTTATTTTTGTTTTTAAGTTCTCCAGCCCTACAAATGGTATCGATTTTTGAGTCTCTCGACCTCTATTTCTTTTTTTCTTTTTTCTTTTTGTTTCTGTTTTTTGGGTTATGGCTGCATTTTTCTATTCTGTTTTGTATTAAAGTATAGGTCTTCACTGTTCTGTTTTGTGCCATTATCTTGAATTTATGTGTTAAAATTATTCTTGTGCTATAATGCTGATTGTGCTTAGGGCAGTTGTGAAGTAAAGTGTAAAAAGTATTGGGACAAAACTACGCTGCTAGTACCATGAGGTAAATAGCCTAGCTGTTACTAACACAAATGCCATCACTTTTTGAAACGTACTATATCAACTCATACATATAAAATTCACTTTCATATTGCCCCAACGATCCAAATAATATTGTAAGAAATTTACTTCTTACTTCTCAAATTTAGTGTTATGTATTTATTTTCTAAATCGCCCGAATTGAGAATCCTGTTTCAAAAATAGCATGAAAAAATAACAATAACTTATAATATGACCCTTAAACTATTACATATTGTAGGATTGAGCTAAATATATATACACACACATATACGCTAAATTTCTTCGAACCCAATTTTTGAGCGACTTTGGTCGAAAATTTGCCCCAAGTAATAGCCGACAAACTTTTAATCTCGGGTCCTATTCTATGGGAATAACAATGACATTTGCTCCATCATTTCCTCTTTTTTTTCATAGGAAAAATTTATTACTTCTCCCAAAGAATTGGATTCCATAATAAATCCGAAAATGTAAAGGGATTATTTTCCACTTGTTTACTCCTTTCATAAGAACAAATTGTTTTTCAATTTATTTACCAGCTTAGTAATTATCTTAAATTAAATATTTTAATTAGGAATTCTAGCCTTTGTAAAATTGGGATTCTATATCTCTTATAAATATGTTGTAATCTGTATTGATTATGCACCATACTGAGCAATGAAAAATTGAGTTTAAGAACAAGCAATGATAACATGTCAAAGGAAATTTATATTGAGCTTATAACCATTATAATTAAGTTGCTACCCATGCAAAAATACCCCAAAAATTTTAAATAGATAACAAGTATTCAAAATCCTTATTCTACTAAAAACATATGAACTGGCAATAATAAGAACATTACCTAAAAACCAAATTCATCTTCTTTTGCCTCCTCTTCAAAAACCTCACAATTGAAAATCTTCTTTTATAACTAACACCAATGTCTTAAAAATCAAAATTAGGCCTCAGAGCTACTCGTTTTCCCAACTTCATCTCCTTCTTTCTCCTCCAACAAAGCCCCACCTTCCTCATCAACTTGTTGAGTCTTCTTTTGAGTTTCCTTTTCTTTTAGAGATTGCAATTTGGTATAATTATAATACGCAACGCCCAAAAACGCCAACCCGTATCCGATCAAGTTCACAATCGTCACGGTATCCTTGATCACGGACCATGAAAACGCGATCAACAACCAATCCTTGACCACGCCCGCCACGTTCATAGTTAAGGCGAATGTTTTCCCGACGAGCAAAAACACGGCGAGATTCAACGCAAAAGCGCAGTATGAATTGGTCCCGAAAATCATGTAATCAAAGTGAAAACTCGAGATCTCTCTTAAGATTGGCATCTCAACAAACACCCATGGGATGAAAAGGAAGACCAAACAACATGGAGCTACATAGTATAAAGATGTGATGGGATTTAATGTGATACCCTTTGATGTTAACAAGATTTGAATTAAAACTAAACGTGTAGCCTCAAATGCAACAGCTCCCAGTTGAAGTAGCACACCCAATGTATCAAATTTTGCCTCTCCATAAGCTGCAATTGGAACACCAAATGAAATTAATATCATATCAGCCATGATTTGGGTTGTGAAATTTCCTTTCTTAAAGAAAATTCCAATTCAGTGAACAGCAACTGGCATTAACTCTTTAAGCAATCCGACACTAAAAAACATGAAATCTTGTTTTTTAACTTAACAAAAAGGCCATGTGGATCATTGTTAGAGATATGGGATAAGGCCACTTGAAAAGCTTTTGCCATCAAGAATTGTAAGAACACAAATTAATGATAAAGACAAACACGAGTAGAACCATTTGGTATAATCATGTTCTTTAGGCTAAAAATACATCATCATAATCACCCAATTCTTGATATTTACAGTGTCATGACAGTCCAAACACATAAAAAATATTGAACATGTTAGTTGTGTCGGAAAAAAATACGATTTTATGTTTGTTCTAATATTTACCGTGTCGTGTCAATTCCGAATCACAAATTTTATATTTTGAACCTTATTTTGAGTGACACTGACAAGATCTATACACGACAATAAACTCGCGATTTTTTTAACACGCGATAGTACGAAGATGAACAAACGCATCGTATTATCGTGCCATGTCTAAAATTTCTAAGCGTAGTCCCAAAATATTGGGTAAGGCCAGTTGAAAAGCTTCTTATCAAGAATGTATTTGTTGTAAACAATGACGGTGAAGCTTAGGAAAATCCATATTGAAACGTAGGTATAGGAAAGGATGATTTTTTTTAGTACCCCGGATGAGAGTGAGGCTCCCTTGCCCATTTTTGTGTGTTTTTTTTTTGGTTGAATGTGTGTGGGAGAGGAGAGTTTAAATAGAGTAGTAAGGGAGAGAGACTAAGAGAAGGTGAAATTTGATTAGTTGTGATATCATTATTCATTTTAAATAGGATTAAGTGAAGGGAGATTTGATTATCATTATTCATTTTAAATAGGATTAAGTGAAGGGAGATTTGATTAGTTATCATATCATTATATTGGTTACGTAGGGACTAATAGGATTAAGCCTTGTCTACACTCTTAATTGCTGTCGAGGTATCCGCTGTTTTTGTAGTGGCAGCAGGAATAATAACAGGAATCGCAGGAGCATTTATCGTTGGAACATGAATAATGATATATGTACCGGATGTATTTACCGGAATATTACCGGATACATCCCTTTTTCTTTCTTATTTTTCTTTTTTAGTTTCTTATTCTTTTATTTTAACAATTGTTTATATAAAAAAAACTGTTTTTTTATAAAAAATTGTTTTTCTATTAATATAAAAAATAGATTTTTATATTATTTTTTTAGAATAGTTTGTTTTTTTTTAATTAGTATTTTTTTATATTATTTTTAACTCATTTATCCTCCAAATACTCAATTACCCAATATTCTCTTAGTTTTAATGGTCCGCGCCTGCCGCACTCCTTATTTTTTAACTTAATTTTTTTTTAATTTTATAACATTTAAAATAATTTTTGTATTTCTTAAAATTGTTTAAAGGTCCGTCCAATTTTCTGTGACACCCCGACTAATTAAACACCGGGTAGCTACTCCTTTATAAAATTAATTCAAAATGCCAAGTTGGCTCAGTTAATAGCATCACTGTCGAAAACATTTTAAAGATTACTAACCACCTAGTATTTAAAAAGTAAGTGCCAAATTTTATTAAATCTGATTAACATGCAACAAGAGTAATGAATAACTAAATAACACCATTCACCATACTGAAGTAAAATAAATAACCATCATAGAATGTAAATAAACTCTGGAGGAAAAACTCCTCAATACAAATCCCACAACTGATAAGTAAACTAGAAATAAATAATTAAAACTGAATACTGAGCAATACATGCTAGAGTCTGGAAACTGAAATGTAAAAATGTCTAATAGAATTGGGCAACATGCCCTACAACTGATAGATGCTGAGACTGGAATCCAAATGAGAGAGGCGTCTAAAAGCAAGTCCCTGTAGCTTCCACAAACAGCTACAGCTCGTCACCTGAATGAGAATCCTATGCTTGGTGTCCTTGTGGCTGGGCACCTAAAATGGTTTTACAAGAAAATATATTTGAAAGCAAATGGGTCAGAGCCCGAAAGTGGAAATCATTTTAAAAACCTGCAAGTGCTTTAAAAACATTTAAAACATTAAATGCAAAGTACATGTTAGGACGTGCACTCACATTAAATTCTCACCTCTCGACTAACTGTGCACTCCTAACGTAAGTACCCATCTATAACTACCCTTTCCACTAGCTAAGTGACAACGTAACTAGCTAGACTACCAAAGGTTCTACACATTTTACTCGGTTAATTTAACATAACAACGCTCGTAATTTAATAGAGGTTTAACGTAAACTCAGTTACTAACTTTACCATTGATATAACTATCAGCTAACTCATTATATAACTCGAAACAATACCGTAATATTTTTACAACATTAACATGAGGATTTCCATTAATTTAATGTATATTATTCACATCATAAATATACAATACAAGCACCCCGCAATCTAAGCTGTAGTGCACACATACTCTGCTATCCATCCCGGTACATCACGTACATAAGGATTACATATTCCGAATCTCTCAGGAATAGTTTACCGATAACAACATCACAAATAATGGAGGCGAACACAGTCACCATCACATGGGTCACGCACATACCTACGCTCCCATGGTCATGCAGACTTATTAATATCACAATAAGTCCTTCTATGATCTATGTTCATCAAGGTACCAGTCTAAATCCCCCCCGTAGGCACACAAGGATTAGAGGGTCCTAAGCGAACGCAAACCTCCCGTGATAGCAAGTATGGTAGGTATGTCATACACACAAAAACTATATCAATACTAAGTATACACGCATCTTAGTAATCACCGTAGTATAATTGTAATACTCTACATCATTATACCATTTCCAAATTTATATATTTCAAGTCTCCCGTTAATATAAGGTTAAATTGCCGACACGTCTCACGCCGTAATCCCTTATCCTTAAAATCTATCTTAAATAGACTATTAAGTTCCGATTATTCCCAAATATAACATCTTTATTCCTAAGGTCTTTACTTCTGCTCTAAACCTTAGTTCATCGAATTACACAATTTTGCACTATTAACCCAAACGTTACCTCTCTAACGAATTTCAATAACCTAGAATAATTCCCCGAATTGCATTCTAATTAAAGTCCACTATAATAATCACACCTACTGGTCTTCCTTAAGGTTGAGGGTATTCATAAGTTCTCCAAACATATTCTCCGAGGGTTTCCACCATTAAAATCAAATTAAGGAATATTTCACATTCTGGGAAGGTCGATCGATCGACCTATGAATGTCGCTCGATCGATATAGTCGATCGATCGACTGATGAATGTCGATCGATCGATCGAACAGGTATGGCTACGGACTGCTTCGTTTTGCAGATTTTAATCCATCCCAAAACTAATTTCTAACGTATGATTCTCAGATATAACGTCATAGTAATGCCATATAACAATCCTACAGTATTACTAACGTCCATAAATCAATAATTCAACATCTAAAGGCTACATATGGATCAATCTTCATAAAAACCTAGTTTTTCCAGATTTTCTCAAGAACATGAACCCTAACAGTTTAAATCATGAATTTAACCCAACAAAATCCGTTTTAGTTTCTGTTTCATCATGTATATCATCAATAAAACGTCTACCTAATCATACTACATGTAATTCTCTTCACAATTTTTAAGTTCTAAACCTCAAACAACATGGGTTTTCATTATCTTCCAAGAATAGTTGAAATTTATCAATTTCTAACATGGAAAGAACATTTGCTGAAGTTAAACATAATTAAACCACTTGCCTTGGTTTGATTTCGGATTTGGTGTTGATTTGGTGAAGAATCTCTGCAGAATTCCTCTATCTCTCTCTCCTTCTCCAAGCTTTCTTCTTCCAAAGATGGCTATGGTGGCTAGGGTTTTCTTAGGGAGAGTTGGAAGACTAAATGATAACCTACGTAGCTTATGGGGTTAATAAAGGTTGGTTGGTTCAATCCTTATCAGATTACAACTCTCCATTTTCGTCACTTTTAATTACCCAAAAATACCAAATTACTAAAATACCCTTTATGGTGCCGGGATGGCCTAAAAATACCCCGGAACCCAAACTATACCCCCGGCTAGTGTTTTCTGACTATCTCGACCCTTCCGGACGCGTTGGTGCACTCAAAACGACCATATGGATTATAGATTTTAAATTCACTTTTATTAATAAAATAATATACCGTGACGCGGCGGTCCCACGCGTCTCAACAAAATTTCTAAAATGCCGTATATAAATCCCACGACAAATTTTCAAATTCCAAGTTCATATATAATCATATATGCACATAATCAAATACCAATTCGCATCACATTAGTATTTTTAACCCGGATTAATTTCCAATTAATACGCTAATTAATTAATTAATCCCAAAAATAATTATAGCCAAAAGTACGGGGTATTACATACTTCCCCCCTAATAACTGAATTTCGTCCCGAAATTCGAAACTAGAAAGTACCTGCTAAAAATAGCTCTGGATAACGCTCGCGCATCTTATCCTCGCGCTCCCATGTGGACTCCTCGACCTTGTGATGTCGCCACTGAACACGCACTAACGGGACTATCTTTGACCGTAGTTTCCTCTCGCTTCGGTCCAAAATAGCAATCGGCCCTTCCTCATAAGAGCTATCCGGCTGGAGATCGATGTCTTCCACAGCAATGTGAGAATGGGCCAAATTGTCCCTAAGGTATTTCCTCAGCGAGGAAATATGGAACACGTCGTGAATCCGATGCAAGTGCTCCGGTAGTCCAAGTCTATACGCAACCGGTCCTATCCGCTCAATAATAGGAAACGGCCCCACATACCTCGGTGCCAACTTCCCCTTCTTCCCGAAACGCATAATTCCCTTCATAGGAGATACTCTGAGCAAAACCTGGTCCCCCACTTGGAACTCCCTGAAAAATCTCTTCGCATCAGCATAACTCTTCTGCCTGTCTTGAGCTACCCGAATGCGACTCCGAATCAACTCAATCCTTGCCGAAGTATCCTGAATCACTTCCGGCCCAAGTAGTTTGTTGTCCCCCACCTCCAACCAACATGCTGGGGAACGACAAGGCCTACCGTACAATGCCTCGAACGGAGCCATGCCAATCGTGAACTGATAGGAGTTGTTGTAAGCAAACTCCACCAGTGGAAGGTACTGCTCCCATCCACCCCCGAAGTCAATAATGCACATGCGTAGCATGTCCTCCAACATCTGGTTGGTGCGCTCTGTCTGCCCATCGGTCTGCGGGTGATAAGCCGTACTCAACCGCAATTCCGTGCCCATGGCCTCCTGGAAACTTTCCCAAAACCTCGAAACAAATATCTTGTCTCTGTCAGACACGATATTTAGGGGCACACCGTGAAGTCTCACAATCTCTGAAATGAAAAGCTGGGCATACTGTCCCGTAGTGTAGTCAGTCCTCACGGGTAAGAAGTGAGCGACCTTGGACAACCTGTCCACAATTACCCAAACGGAGTCGTGACCCCTCTGCGACGTAGGCAACCCCGTGACAAAATCCATGGATATGCTCTCCCACATCCACACCGGAACCTCCAACGGCTGTAGCAATCCTGCTGGTCTCTGATGGTCCACTTTTACAAGCTGACAAGTGGCGCATTTCGAGACAAACTCAGCGATATCTTTCTTCATACCGCTCCACCAATATTATCGTCTCATGTCTTGGTACATTTTGTCCCCTCCGGGATGTACCGCGAACCGTGAGCCGTGCGACTCAGCCATAACATCGTGCCGCAATTCTTCCCCTTCCGGAACTACTAATCTCCCATTGAAGCGCAATCCCCCGTCTGAGCTAATGGTATAGGACTCGGCTCCCTCTGCTAGCAATCGAACTATCTGCTCCTGACAGAACGAGTCATCTGCCTGTGCCCGTACTACCTTCGTGACAATCTGCGGTGTAACGGTCATCACAGACATGAAAGATCGGGCCACTGCATCCTGGTGTCCCAATTCCTTCCACTTAGCCTTCCATACCTCTGCCACTTCATCTGCCGGCCTGCGGCTCAACGCGTCTGTTACCACGTTAGCCTTACCCGGGTGGTACTGGATGTCGAACTGGTAGTCCTTCACAAACTCAAGCCACCTACGCTGCCGCATGTTCAATTCTTTCTGCGTGAACAGATACTGTAGGGACTTGTGGTCCGTGAACAGCTGAAACTTCTCCCCCAAAAGATAGTGCCTCCAAATCCGTAAGGCAAATACCACTGCCGCCAACTCCAAATCATGCGTGGGGTAATTCTTCTCATGAGGCTTAAGCTTACGGGAAGCATAAGCTATGGCCTGTCTCTCCTGCTGCAATACACCCCCAAGTCCTTGCAAGGGAGAGAGACGTAAGGGAATGTAAGATTTGATTAGTTGTCATATCATTATTCATTTTAAATAGGATTAAGTGAAGGAAGATTTGATTAGTTGTCATATCATTAGTTACCGGATGTATTACAGCAATATGACCGGATACATCCCTTTTTCTTTCTTTTTTTTTTCTTTTTTAATTTCTTATTCTTTTATTTTAACAATTGTTTATATAAAAAAACAATTTTTTTTATAAAAAATAGTTTTTCTATTAATATAAAAATAGTTTTTTATATTATTTAATTAGAATAGTTTTTTTTTGTTATTTTTAATTTAGTATTTTTTTATAGTATTTTTAACTCATTTAGTCCTCCAAATACTCATTTACCCGATATTCTCTTAGTTTTAAAGGTTCGCGCCAGCGGCACCCCTTATTTTTTAATTTATTTTCTTTTTAATTTTACAACATTTAAAATAATTTTTGTATTTCTTAAAATTGTTTAAAGTTCCGTCCAAATTTTTTTTATCAGATGTCAACTCACTTAGTCCCTCAAACACCTATTTACTCAATATTCCCTTATTTTTAAAGGTCCGCGCCTACGGCACTTATTATTTTTTAACTTTTTTATTTTATTTTACAACATTTAAAATAATTTTTGTATTTCTTAAAACTGTTTAAAGGTCCGCCCTTCTTTTTTTTACTGAATGTCAACTCATTTAGTCACTCAAATACCCATTTACTTAATATTCTCTTATTTTTAAAGGTCCGCGCTAGAGGCACCCATTATTTTTTTATTTCTTAAATTGTTTAAAAAAGTGAAAAAAAAGTTTTTATTTATTTATATTAAACTAACTTTTATTTTCTGATAATATTTTATTAAAATTAAAATTATTTGTTGAATATGGATCCGGGAACGTGGGTCCACGCCAGCGGCACTAACCAATCGCGATGTCAATTGCGTTGATGATGTGGGTCACGCCAGCGGCACTAATTAATCGCGACACGTCATTTCAGTGTGTCGCCCCCGACAAATATTTTCTTATTTTTAAAAGTCCGCACCAGCGTCACTCCCCCTCCAATATTCGTTTATGGATCTCATTGACGTGCCGAGATTGGTTCGTTTTGAGGGGTCCTATGGTGTGGGTCCCGCTAGGGCTAAAAAATGAATCCATACAGATGCGACACGTCAGATTTGTGTATCGTTGATTTTAGTTTTTTTTAATAAAATCATTTTATAAACCGTTTACAAAAATAGTTAAAAACTATTTAAGAAAAAGTTTTTTTTTATTAATAGAAAGCTGATTTTTTATATATAAAAAACTGTTTTTAAAAATAAAAGAATAAAAAACTTTAAAAAAAAAGGGAGGGGGGGGGGGGGAGGGAATCCGGTAAAATGCCGATAATATATGCCGGTAAGCAAAGCAGTAGTCTAAATTTGCTGGATGGTTGATTGATTTGATTTTTAGTTCTGGGGGTAGTGCCCCCTTCAGCAGAGATGGCCATCATTGCTATGTAGCACCATTTCCCGATGGCGAGACTCTGGCGCGTCAAATCGTACACCGATCCAACATGCCTTCCAACTAATAAGCCACCTACTTCGTAATACTTATCTTATTTTGGGAATTCACTTTTGTATTTGTAATGAGTGTGGTCTATGGTTTAGATTCTAATGAATAAGTATTGTTAGTACATTTTAAATGAATTAATAATTTGTATTGAGCTTAATTTATTATTTTTGTAGATCAATTTATATATTCTTGAACACCTTCTAAAGAAGAATTAATAAATAATGTGTACATATGTAAGTGGAAATTGTAGTATTAATGACTCAAGCCAAATGAAAATAAAGATGACAAATAATTATTATCGTTTAAAATTGGCTTAGGAAATTTATGCCTTGGCCAACAAATAATTTTTAGTACCCCGGATGAGAGTGAGGCTCCCTTGCCCATTTTTGTGTGTGTTTTTTTGGGTTGAATGTGTGTGGGAGAGGAGAGTTTAAAGAGATAGATTAGAGAGAGACGTAAGACGTAAGGGAGACGTAAGGATGAGATGTGATTAGTTGTCATATCATGATTATTCATTTTAAATAGGATTAAGTGAAGGGAGAGGAGAGATGGGGTTTATAATGGTTACGTAGGGAACACGAAAAGTATTAAAACGTTAAGCGGTTCTACATGAACCACATGTAGAACCGCATAGGGAGCGCATTTTTTTTTTTTTTTATTTAATATTCTTCTGTTTTTAACAGTTTTCTATATATATAAAAAAAATGTTTTTTTTAAATTAAAAATAAAAAGTCTTTTATAAAATTAAAAAAAAAACATTTTTTATATATAAAAAAAGCAGTTTTCTTATTAATAAAATATTGGTGCGGACCCACATTAAACAAATGATTTTGGTTCGGGAATGTGGGTCCGCGCCAGCGGCACTAATTAATCGCGATATTTTTTTTTTAAAAATATTGCGAATAATTAGTGCCGCTGGCGCGCACCCACATTCAACAAATGATTTTGGTCCGGGAATGTGAGTCCGTGTCAGCGACACTAATTGATCGCAATATTTTTTTCTTATTCTTTTGTGTTTATCAATTGATATAAAAATAGTGTTTTATATATAAAACAATAGTTTTTCAAATAGAAAAACTGTTTTTTCTATTAACATAAAAAATTAAATTTTTTATTGAAAGTAATTTTTTTATTAAAGTTAATATTTTTTTGATAAATATAAAAATTATGTTTTTGGCATAATATCGCGATTGATTAGTGCCGCTGCGCGGACCCATAAAATATCGCGATTGATAAAAGGGAACTGGGGAAGGTGAAATGTGATTAGTTATCATATCATTATTCAATTTAAATGGGATCAAGTGAAGGGAGAGATGGGGTTTATTATATTGGTTACGTAGGGACCACGAAAAGGTATTAAAACGTTGACTAAATTTAATTTTAGAAAATTAGTTCCTTTATCATATTTTAAATTGTTTTTTTTTTTTAAATGGGTCATTGTACAAAAAGTCTGTATATATTTTTCACTGAAATTTATTTCAAGTTTTTTTTAGTTTTGTTTCAAAAAGTTTCTCAGTCACAAAGACTTTTTTGTTCTCTTATTCTAAACCATAAGAAAAAACTTAATCAAATTATAAATGAAAAAATAAGGCAAAATAAGTGCAAAATGTAAATAGCTCATACGGACTAAAAATTAATTATCTATTTCAATTTTCTCTCTAATAAATAGTTCTCTTTCTTAATATATATTCTCGGATTGGGCTGACTTCAAGAATAAAAAATTAAGCATATCTAAAAAAAATTGTTAATTGAAAATTTTGTCACTAAATTAGTCTATATCCACTACTATGAAATTAGCATGTTATGGGTGTATTACTTAGACCTGGCAAAATGAACCGACACGAAGTTATAAGTTAATAAGCGGACCCTTAATGATTTTGGATCATATAAGTGTCAAGCCGATAAAACACGATACTTAAAGGGTCGGGTTAGTGTTGACCCCCTTCACCCGTTAATACCCGATAAGATTCGTTATGACCCATTATTGTTAGGACTTATAAATATTATATCTACCATAATGTTAATTTAATCATGATGAATTTTACAAAATTAGAGATTTAGTAATGTTAATTAATTAATGGGTCAACTTGGGTTTAATAATAAGATAATATGTCAACTTATATATAATTCAAAACAACTCGTTATCTTAATGGGTATAAACGAGTGAACACGACACGATATAGTAAGATAACGAGTCGGGTTTGAATATGATTTTTTCAAGGGGTAAAAAAGTCTCCCGTTTAGACACGGACTCGAGAAGACTCAAACACGATAAAAATCGACACGAACACGACTTGACACGATCCATTGAGCGGTCTAGGATTACTCACCAATTTTCGTTGTGTATGATATATATTGTAAAAATTATTAATATTTGTGTGTTTATGTGTGTGTAAAATTGAGAGTGGTTGTAGGTTGTTATGTTGATATAAAACTATTCCCTCCACTAGACATTAGGGTACGCGTACTTAAATCGACACATTATCGATTGAGTTAGGGTTTTAATCATGTATTAAATTATAAAGATTATTAAAGAAAAATGTATATTTTGATATTCAATTAAAATGGGATAACATTTTCGAATATGTAGACTTTTTGAGTTTTTGCAACTTCGTATGTGCAAACATGAAATAAGATGGCGAATTTATTTTTTTTAAAGAATACACATGTCTCTTTCGGGATTTAAATAACGATCTTGAACCATTCATTCGTTATTCATGTGTAACTTTAAAAAAAAAAGGAATGAGTCCCATGAATTTATTAGGAATAAAAACGAGCAATATGTATCTCAATTTATTTTAGTTTTTAAGTTCTCCAGCCCTACAAATGGTATCGGTTTTTCAGTCTCTCGTCCTCTGTTTCTTTTTTTCTTTTTTCTTTTTGTTTCTTTTTTTGGGTTATGGCTGCATTTTTCTATTTTGTTTTGTATTAAAGTATAGGTCTTCAATGTTCTGTTTTGTGCCATTATCTTGAATTGGGCAATAGAACTATCCTAAAAAATATGATCTCCATCCTCCTCACAAGCCACTATACAATATCTACATTTCGACACAAGTGGTATATAAAGTTTTTTTTTGTTCTCATCTATGGTAATTCCTTTATGAAGGAGACGCCACATGAATATTGAATTTTTTTAAGAAATCCTCTTATCCCATATTAGAGAAAAGGAATGTTGGATATAACATTTATCTATCACGAAGTGTCAAGCTGATTCTAATGAAAAAACTCCATTTTTATTTAAAGACCATTTTCTCGATATTAAAGTCGAAATTTCCCCAAAAGTCCTCCCAAATACTTTGCATTCTTTTCCATACATATGATGACACCGATATAGTGCCTCTTAAATTTTGAGCCTCCAACTTTTTATATTTAGCATACATGTGTAACTCGTTATTTAGATACTGAGAATGTAGAAGATTACTTGCTGTTTATTTTATACATACTCGTGGTAAGGAGACCAGTTTAACTTTTATTTATTTGGTATGGTTTTACCATATACTTATTTTAATGGTTAAATTATTATTAAGTATGTGATAAAAACTACATTCTTTTTTATCAATATTGTAGTAATAAAAACACAATTGTTTTTATGTTGTTTTTTCATTGTATGGTGCGCATGAGTATCTCATTTCTCTCTAAAATCCTACACGCCACCTTCCCCCCTCTCTTCCTCCTCCATGAGGGAAAGGAGGAGGATTACCTCATTTCTCTTTTTTCTCTCCAATAAATGTTCTCTCTTTAGTGAGAGTTTTATGTCTCTCTTTTTTGAGAGATATGTTCCTCCTTTAGGTATGTTTGTGTGTGAAATATTATCTTCCATTGTGTACTTTCTATCTTACTGGAGGATTCGTGTTGTGTCTCCTTGTCTCTGTCCGAGTTGTCATCGAAGTTGCCATTTCTAGTGTCTCCCCCAATCGGTTTGGGCTGAGATCCAGTGCCATTTTCAGATCTAAGAGTGGTAGTCTTCTCTATCATTATTGGTGTTCCTCCTATCATGGGGACGAGCTTAAGTGGAACTTATCTAGGATGAACCCCACTTTTCTAAAGGTTATTATACCGATTGATCGTTTTCTTCCAAATGTATGGCGTATATATTTAATACCCCATTTTATGGGTAATCGGAGAATCCAATTTACTAGATTGTTGTCCATTGTAGCATTTTTTAGTGTTAAGAAGACTTTGATTATTTTTAGGTGTTTCTTTTTTGGTGCCTCTTTTTTTAGGACTGTTAAGGTGAAAATAATCGCAAAAGGTGATTTCAACACCAAGTTGTAAATATGCGGAAGGACTTTTAAACAAATTTTATCTTTTTATCCTTCGCATGCATCTATGGTGATAAAACATATAAATCAAACCACGCAAATACGACAAGGCCATGTTTCAGAAGAAGAAAAAACATTCAGGTAAGAACTTTTATTCACTTTGAAATTTACAAGAGAGTTGCACTACACCAAAACAGCAGATTTGAAAGTGTTTAAAACACTTACAAATAGGCGAGTTGCAAAAAAATTGTAAGTGTTCATAACCGTTGCAAATGTCATTTGCAAGTGTTCATTAGGAACACATATCCGTGTCAAACAACCGTTACAAAAAAATTGTAAGTGTTCTAAACACTTACATATTAAAATTTTGCAAGTGTTTAAAACACTTACAAATTTTATGTTTGCAAGTGTTCAGAACACTTGCAAAATTCAGCAACCTTTTTTAATTTACAACGGTTATAAACACTTGCAAAAGAGAATACATATATTTTGTTTGTGACGGTTCAGAACGCTTACAAATATTAATATGTAAGGAAATAATATTCATTTTGTAAGTGTTATGAACACTTACATAAATTAAAATATTAAAAAAAATAAAAAATTTCCACCACATACCACCAACCTCACATATAACAAACAATAAAAATAGCTAAAAACATAACAATTATATCCAAACACTTTCATACAATATTTCATGATATGTTCGACATAAACAAACACTCATCAAGAAAGCAAGCAAGAGCACCAAAGGTATATATTGAGTATTCTCCTTAACAAACTTCATACATCTAGTTATTGTATCCAAATACACATGTACCACAACCCTATTAGTACGGTAAGGAAATCGTGTCGATAAGAGCATTGTCACTAGTTCCCTCAAGAGGCCACTGTTAGTACTCACCGCCTCGTCGCTAAATGACTCTCCAAGTGCATAAAATACGAAATCAGAGCTTCTACCACTTCAGCATTCCTATCGACAAAAGATGAAACGACACTACCAATGAGAGTCTGTTAAAAACCCAAGTAACATCACGAAAGTCAAATTTAGCAATAGTTTTATGTGATTGTGGACATAAACAAATAAGTGACTCTTAAAAAAAACTCCAAAAATTCAAATAGAGTAATGTATCCCCATTACTACCTCCAATAATTTTTCCAGTCATTTGAATTGGAATATATTCATGTTCATAACATATTCAACTATACAAAACCAACCATCAACATTAGTTTCCCGACGGTATTGAATGTGCAAAGATTTAAAAATTCCATGATGTTGTCTGCATATTCTTATACTTCAAGAGTCAAAACGGAACAAATATACCAACAATCTTCCTAAAAATAACGTAATTTTGAAAGAAAAACCATCACCACTTGTCTGGAAAAAGGTTAAGACTCTGTTGAAGACGAACCCGATTCATCGGATCCAAACAAATCAGATCGAATCATCAATGGTCGAGGTGCTGTTGCCTACGATGATTTTGAACTGAAGGGCTGGTCGGGTCCGTGGTCATTTTGGACTGAAGGGCTACCTCCGAAGATTTTGGATGGGGTCAGAGTCAGATCTGGACCAAAAGGTTGGTTAGAGTTGGTGTTATATGTACTACATCCCTATGCTGCGCGCCTGGAAAATAGAGAGAGAAAAAAATTAATTGAGACGACAACAAATCGGTAAAGTGAGATGATATGATAAATAGATAGATCGTACATGGGAGCTAGGAGAAGAACTATAAAATTTTGTATATCTACATAAAGAAGATGCAAAAGTAGAATATCATGTCAAAATAAATAGAGAGATCTTCCCAAAAGGAAATTACCACTTCCTAATTCAATCTAAGCTTTTATAGTGTTGTCATCTTCTGCATATAAAGTTGAAATTTCCATTCAGTCCTTCAGTTCATGTATGTGTGTGTGTGTGTGTGTGTGTGTGTGTGTGTGTGTGTATGTGTGTGTTATACCTGATGTCTTCAGGCAAGAGAACAGTATCACCTTCCTTAACAGCAGTAGGGATGGTGTTTCCAGATTTATCACGGATACCTGGTCCCACCGCCACCACTTTCCCGGGGTTGAGCTTAGCTTGAAAATGAAACATATGTTGATAATCACCACCAAGGAACAAATGTAAGCCTTCAAATCAGAAAATTACACTTGCAACACATTTGAAGAAATGTTACTAACCTTCACTTTTGAAGAAATGTTACTAAGCAAAAAAATAAGCACAACATTTGAAACATAGTTGATACATAAGAAAGTGTCAGAAGTGTAGCATCTTCAACAACTTCATAGTAACCCATATTAGAATCTTAAAGCCACACAAAGTATGTCTGCAATACTAATATATCAGGTATTAATTTAAGAATACCTTCATTGCATCATTGTGTACTAATATATCAGGTACTACTATATCAGGTACTAATATATCAGGTATTAATTCTAATAAGGAAAATAAATCAGTGAATGAACAACTCAATTTATAGAATAGATTCAAGCTTATCGTGAATACCAAAGTACATAACTAACAACCAAATTTTAAGCACATACACACACACAATGAAATAATTTCACATTTTAAGCACATGCCACCATTAACAACCCTCTACAATGCCAATCCTATCTGTGGCATTTAATAAAATAGTATAGACAAAGAATGTTTGATAAACATACATGGGTAGGGAGAAAGTTAACATACATGATTGGAAAGGATGTCCACTTGTGTCTGGTTGAATGAAATAGATGGTTCTCCACGTTGCTTTTGTAAGGATTGTATTTCTTGTTCTTTGTGTTTGTGATGAAATATGGGGAAATGTAGCCCCTGTCCAGCTTCATTCCCTCCACAGCTTCCAATTCATTGTACAATATCTTCCCATCCTACACGAGTTTATATAGAATCAGAACCACACATCTAACACTTCAATCAATAACGCATACCAAAAAATAAATAGTTCCTTTCATGAAATAACATCTTATATAAAATTTTGAAATTAAGTACTTTAACTAAATTTCCATTTATTTAAGCTTCAATTACAACATTTGGAGAGTGCCCCACCTCACCAAATGAATAACATTGTCCCTTGATGGTATGGTACAGACGAGGGCCCTGCTGCCCCTGCCCCTGCCCCTATGTCATGTCCTGGTGGCTCTGACCTTGGAACTATTGGCCCTACCCCCTCTGGCCCTTCTGGTTGTACTGTCCCTGGCCCGAGTGGCCTTGTCCCGAGCTTAATACCGATAAAAAATAAGATAATATCCATACAATGACCAAAAACTATCCAAATATCTAAATATAGCCAGTCAAGTTACTCACATGATAAAACTAGAATTACAGTTACAAATTTACATTCAATCAAGCATGTTAGGAATTATGTTTTATGCGATAGTTAATTAATGTCTTCAATAGATTTAAGAAACTTGAACAATTTCTATGATATGCAAATAGTTATATCCCTTCAAATTTGAGTACAAGTTATGTATAGCATGTACTAATCTGAATTGGCTAATGAACCTCAGAAACAACCCCACCATTCCTTGAGACATTTAGAGCTTCATGGCATTAACCACTTCATCAAGCAACAACTGTGCTGACTTGAGATATTTAGAGCTAGAAATCGTGCAAATAAGGCCCGATGGCTCATAGACTGATTGCACTTCTTTGGGGCTTATTGAGCATTGACGGTTAATTGTATTCCTCACATTCTCACCCAAATTAATAGACAAGTATTCATCATTTCTTAATCTTTTACTTCGAGAATCCGTATCCCCTGGAAATTTAATGGTCTTGTATTGTATATTAATCTTCAATTTAACGCATATTATGAATGAAATTACATTGATAAACTGTAAATTATGAATCTAAGAAATTACAATATCAAAATAAGTCCGAACTCATCAGATACTTCAAGAGCTTAAAGAATGGCAAGATTTCATGAGAATTGGCAATCTTAGGTCCAAAAGGAAAGGAATTTTATGGAAAACATCCCATGTGTATAATTTTATCCGATTGCCTCGTTGACGATTTTCGTCAAGTTGTATTTTTTCTGTTAGCTACATGGGCTGTTTCGACCAATTAGTATTACATTTAGAGCGTGTTTTGGAACTCCAACTCCCTGCCTTGATTGGAATTTTAATCAGTTCTTACAGTTCAAAGGTATGGTTTTGGAGTTCCCAAACAAACCCTTATTTCTTTTGAAAAATAGATTAGCTTGAAGAGAGATGTATCAGCTATTTTGAGGCATGTATTGTTATTTTGAAGAAGCTGAATAGATTAAACATATTTTTCTTTCTATGGGAAGTTGGTAAGAATTTGATTCATTAGCAATCTTTTTCATAATATTTTTTTATCTTCTTCTTGATGCAGTTAAACAGTAATAGAATAGTTCAGAGGCTATGAACTATACCTGAAATCTCATGAAAGAATTTGCTGTATGTTCTAATTCGCTGATGCGATGTATGTGTGATTTTCATTTCACCAGGTGACACTGTGGGGACTGCAATAAGAAAAACGAAAAATGAACTAAAAATTATTAGATATTAGAATGGCTAAAATGAGACTATAACAAGAAACAAGGGAAGATATTTCACATATTGAGTGAAGGATTCCCCACTATCCCCCCATCTCTTCTCCAAGAAATATCATCCCCCTCTTTATATACAAAACCACATTTCCTCAAACTTAACACTCTTAACTCTCACTTTGACATTTCCCCCAAAATTTTCTCAAAAGCAATTTCACCAGGTTTTCCCTTTTTTTTTTTCAATTCATGAACTATAACTTGTCCTCAAACTGTAAAAACATACAAATTCTCTAAACATTTCTCTCTCCACTACAACCCACATCCCTAAACCTAATCAAAGAGAACAAAAATGAGGCGTACTCGGATACCCATAAATGATAGAAAGAAGGAAAAAAAAAAAACAGGCAAAGGTAATCATATTGTTTACCTAGGCCGTGGTTGTGCGGGAAATGATCGGGCTTCCCTTGCCAATGGTTGATGTGGTGGTGGATTTCCTAATAACATAGTTTGAGATAGGTTAACCATATCAACCATGGATGGGGTCTGGTAAGCCTGCACAAGGCTTGTACTATTTCAGCATTAAAGTAGTTAGCCTTGAATTATTTAGAGCTTAGTCATCACCAACTCTTAGAACAAATTGAAGAGATCTTAACCAATTCAGAGGTGACCCTAGCCGAGGTTGCAGGGGAGTTGATGAAGAACATTGATATTGAATTTCCCTTCAAGGCCTTCTTCAATTTCTTCGTAATACAATAGCTGCATGGGATAAAGTGAAAATAAATCAGAATGGGGAATCTAAAAACTAAGAGAAAGAAGCAGAAGAGATAACGCAGTTTGGACCAGGGGTTGAGTTTAATGTTTAGTTTCAAGTGAAAACTAGCGAACACTGACATATGGATCAATTCTAAAGGTTGTATGAACTAGCAAACAGAAACATAAAGGCTGAATGAACAATAATTGAATAGTAAAATGCCAATCTGACAAAGCTTCAGTAGGTTCTAAGGACATGACCAATAAAAGCCCTGCCTTGATTTCTAAAAAACGCCAACTGTAATTATCTTGAAAGAGTCTCCAAGAAAAAGTGGATACTCTAGGAGGAACAAAAGGATCCCACAGATCCCCAAAGAGACTAGATGAATTGATATTATCTTGCAGAAGATAATAAGATCCCATATTAGAGTATAGACAAACAAGTCTATCTTTAGATGGAAATAAAGGAACATAGGGGTCACAACAGGTCTAATCAATTCAGTTGTGCCAAGAAAAGATAGAAGCTTACCTTGACACCCCTCAAGTCTAGATTTGATCATGTATTCAAGGAGATGAAGATGTATAGATCTTAGCGTGCCCCTAAAAATAGGGACCTCAACATACATTAAGGAGAAGAATCCTCTTTGATGCTCAACATTGAAAAATACAATCTTTCCTTTAAATAAAACCTTTGAGAGTGAAAACATTGCTCTTATATAAAATAAATCAAGAGGAAAAAGGTAATAGTTAAAATAAGGTTTGGTTGTTCAGACGAACGAAAGTTCTGCAGGCCACCCACAATTTCTAGAACTAGAACCTCGAAGCTATAGACATTGGATTTAATTGAAAATCGACCTTCCATTGCATACTCAGGAGACATATATGGGATTCTTGGAGCCACCTGTCCCACCCACCATCTGCTGGATCGTTAGTCCTGTGTAATATTATAATACATCAATATCCTCACACGTTATATCACACACATAAAAAATACCATCAATAAACACATTATATCAACAATTTTTACACATGAAACAGAGCATCAGGATTTGATTCAATGCTCGACACAAGCATTAATAATACACACAGATATCCTCTTGCTCACAACAGCTTCATCAGAGGCATCCTCTTGCTCATTGACATCAATTGAAACCAAGAGAACACTGGCAATGATGTTTCAGCAGCATGAGTTAGATAAGGAGTACACATTTAACAGTGTTAATGCACTTAGCATCGAGAAGGAATTGTATTTAAAATAATAGGTAAGATGAGAAGTATGTGGAGGATCAAAGAGGGAACCAAGGGTGAGTTCAATGTAGGACCATTAGGAAGCAATGTCGATTTACAAAAACTGAGACCATGCCTAATAATCAATATAGAGACACATACAATAAACCATAGTTCAACATATGTAAACGAAAGCTCAGTAGATTGACTACAAAATGCAAATTAATAACATTACATACAAGAAGTCAAAACAAGACAAACAAACTCACAAGCCGCGTGAATCGATCCAGCGGTCCGGACATCGTTCCTATCACCAAAATGGAGATAAGAAACTCTAAAAGTATGATGATCAACCAAACACAACTGCACAGTCAAATACCTACGTTATAATCAGAAACCATTAATTAAGGTGAAATTAAACTCAAAATGCAGCATAATCTCGAGTTATGCAGGAAATTGTACTACCTCAAAACACGACAAATCACAAGGTTGACTTGACGACAAAACAAGTTTGCCTAAATTAAAACTGATCAAAACAAAACAGATAGTCCATTCTTAATATTTTTACTATTTACATGCAACATTCTTTCATACAACAAAATAATTGCGCTAAAATTATTTGTATATACATTTCACCTTATTTAATACACACACACAAACACATAATAGATAAAATGTATTTTTATTGAATAATTTAATCTTACAATAATAATTTCTTCAGTGTGTATTGGTTTGTAAAACCCTAAAAAAATGACTAGATACAACTAAAAACGAAGAGAAAAAATAGAATCAAAACAAAAGCAAGAGAAGAAAACATGACTATGTAATATGTAGATGTAGATGTCACCTTCATTGTATCTCATGATCTTCTAAACCATCTTCTTGTTCACACGATTGAGTTATTCTAAATTCCTTACTAATACTAAGCATCCTCCTAAATGAATTCAACCTCGAACTCAACTTACACTCAGTCTAACATTTAAATATATATATATATATATATATACACACACACACATATATATAGTCCAGCTCTAATGTGGACCGGACATGTGTCACCTGGCGGTGAGCCCAGAAGAGAGAGAAAGGGTGCCTATAATTTAGGCAATAATTTCTAGGCACACCGTTAGGTGACACATGTCCGGTCCGCATTCTTAAAATGCGAACTAGTCCGCACAAGAGCGTTATATATATATATATAAAGGCTCACCTACATCATGCGCTATACATCACATCGTACATCACACCTAATTCGAGGCCCTAGAAAACTTTTTTTTCAAATTTTATATTTTTCCCTTGAAATTAACCTTCCAATCAACCCATATGCAAAAAATTAGGTTACAATACATTTTGTAGCTATTTTTAAAAAATACACAACAAACTGCTGACACGGACCCTTATAAATAAGGTATTTTTAGTAGTTTTTGTGGATTTTTTAAAAATAACTACAAAATATATTTTGACGTAATATTTTGCATATGGGGTGATTGGAAGGTTAATTTCAAGGGAAAAATATAAAATTTGAAAAAAAAAGTTTTTTTAGGTCTAGAATTAGGCGTGATGTATAGAGCATGATGTACTATAGCCTGGCTCATATATATATATATATAGAGAGAGAGAGGGGGTGTGTGTTATACCTATTTGCAATTGAGCCTTATTTGTGGTTTCTCTATAGATTGAAAAAAAATTATAACCAAAGATTGAGCCCTAGGTTTGCGATTAAATAAGAAGCGTAAAATGAAAAAACACATAAACATCTAGACATAACAGTATCGGAAGATTGAGTAACATTTAAAAGGAAATGGTTGTTCGATTGAACAAGATTGAGTCCTAGGTTTGCGATTGAATAAGAAGCGTCATACCTATTTGCAATTAGAAAATCAAACCATCTAGACATCACGCAAGACAGTTATAGCATACCATACCATAGAATCCCTAAATCCATACCATAGAGTAACATAGAAAAATATCAGAAATAGAGAAACAATATTGGAGAAGATATAAATCCATACCATAGAATCCCTAAAATTAAAGGTCTTGCGATTTTGGTTTGCAACGATGATTTGGTGCGTTTTTGGTTTGATTTCAGAAACCGAGGGTGAAAAAATTTTGGGGACAAGGAAAGAAATTTTTTTAGGAGGGAAATAACGAGGGTGGTAAATTCTCTCTTTACACTTTTGGGGAGACAATATAACGTTTTAGGTTTTGGCACTAATGAAATCACAAATTTTGCAAGGGTCTTGAACACTTACAATGTTACTAAGTGTCCAAAACCGTTGTAATTTTTGTAAGTGTTATAAACACTTACAAATTAAATAATCTATTAGTTGTAAAATAACCATTATGGTGTAGTGTTGACTTACAGAATACTTGATCCTCCACAATCATAACGCGTTATTCTTCAAAAATCTTTAAGAAAAAACTATCATCCTCGCAAGAATCACATGATCGCAATCCTCCGAATTAGCCTCAGCCTTCGTCTTCAGCAGTGAATCCCCGCAGGTATCACAAGTCAATAATGGAGTGCCACTCCATCAAGATGTATGCAAGAGATAAAAAAAATTCCAGGGTTCTAAACGAATTCACAAGAATAATCAAGGATGATTTTTGTGAATTAAAACAGTGCTTAGGAACACAAAACTTTGAAGAAATTTTGTTTCTTATATGCCGAAACGTGTTAGCAAAATTCTTAAATAAACTATCCACGAAACAGGTATTTATAACAAACCTTAAGTCGACGAGTCGTTTGAACAACTTCTTCATGTCGTTTGAATGACAATAGCATATCGTTTAAATGAATGTATAATGTCGTTTGAACGACATCAAATGTCCTTTGAACGACTGAAACGTCAAAAAAATGTTTTTTTTTCTTAAACTTTGCCTACAGGTATTCTAAAAATATATTTTCGCAAAGTAAAATAATCAGTTTCGTCTTTTGCAAAAAATTAAACACCCCAAACATCATTTTATGAATTAATTCAAACTCTAAATTGTTTTATGCCTTTTGGGATGTCGGGAAGTCTTCAAATTTGGAGATTCTTTGGTTCGTCTTCTCGGTGCGTGACGATTTGGAACAGGATACGCCAAACTAACCTAAATCTATGCTATGAACAATGTTCGTAAAATTATTCTTAAAATATTCCCTTTTGGCTATTCCGGCACAAAATAAACCAATTGACGGAACACCAAATTAAAATCAAAATCTCCTATTACAAAGTTACTAACACCCTTCCCAACCTTAGAATGGAACAACATAAGTCTCTTTATCTTCAAACTTCAACTTTTTTCCTTTATCCAAACTTTGTCTTCATCCGTGTGTCTTGAATTCCGAAAATTTTTACCTACACACGAGACAACAAACATATACCTTCGTAAATCATCGAGTTTGAAACAAAGTGAAGCATAAATAAATTCTCCTCCATAATTCAAACTCATCAAAACTCCATTTTAATTTGCACTCCCCCTTTGTTTTTATCGAAATATACAAATATACAAAGAAGTGGAAATAATAAACATTAAGTGCAAAGCATCACGAAGAAGCAAAGATATCATCACCAACGATGTAAATCAAGCATATGTAATGATCATCTCAAAGGAACACAAACACCAATTATTTTTGAAATTTTTAATTTTTCCAAAAAAAATACAAATACAACAAACATACCATATATAATATATGAAAAAAAAATCAAAGAAAATTAGGCACACATATATAGGTATAAACAACCACTAAACATGACACAAAACACATAAACTTTACAGACCAGCATAATATCTATGTGTCGAAACGTTTGGAATGGAAGAAATGGGCGTGAACTAGTAACAAAAAAATTATAACTCAAACACTCAAATTAAGTTTTAGCCACAAGTGACAAATAAAGTTAAACTTAATGAGAAAAGCAAGCACAATGCACACAAGTCTAGACTATTAATGATTTTACAAATTAATAGCGTCATGACAAAATAAGCTTAACTATAATACATTGTCACTATGCAAACCCGTTGATCTTTCCATCCAAACTCCCTCAAAATAATTCTTTTATTTTATTTTGAATGAATATATCAAACTAATCAAATGTGTCCCATATTTGGCATATTATTCTTTTTATTGCCTTTATTTTTTTCTTAGGCTCTTTTCAAACGGTGGCTTTCACGACGTGATTATTATTCACTCGCAACCCTTTTCCGTATTCACTCATCATTTTTTCAAATTTTAAAAAAATCCTCACGGGCAACGGTTCTTATATGCACAAATCGTCCATTGTTAAATAAACATGTATATAACAAGATTGATAGGAGAACATATCACCAAGCTCAAATGTACATTATGAATTCAATTTTGAAACAACTCCATAAACATGGTTAAGATCAATTCAAGTATCTAAAGTCATAACCAAATGTCCTAGCCACATGGAACTTGCATAGTGAATTGGATTCAAACACACTAATATACCCCACCAAATGTGCATAACTAAAACACACAAAGAATCGAAAATCTTTTTGAATTTTTTAATATATTTTTCAAAAACAAAATATTTTTGTATTTTTCAAAAAAATATATAAAAACAAAAATCTTTTTTCATTTTCAAATATGACTTAATGAAGAAAAATATAATACAAAAAGTACACATGTTATAACACGAGCAATAATATATCATGAAGCACAACTAGCGTATGACTAAATAAACCATGCAAGCAATCATTTATATTATATGGCAAGATAAGAATCATGTGCAAGCATGTGAGAATCAACTAGTATACCATCTAGCGCCTCTAAGAGTGATTTCGTAACCCAAATAGATGTGGAACATCGAATAGGAGTTTTGGGAACCCACAGGACACTAGAGTTCAACTTCCTAGGATTTCTTCCAAGATCAAAACAAAAACTCTTAAAGTGACATTCACTACACCAAATCTATCAACTTGTCCGGTCATTGACCTTGACAAGTTGGACTAGTCAAGGTCAATGACCATGACAAGTCTGGGGGTGACAACTTTTGTTGTCACGGACTTGACGGTCATTGACCGTGACAAGTTCATTAGACTTGTCACGGTCATGTCACGGTCTATGACCTTGTGAAAAGCCCCGGATTTTAAATTCACACGATTAAAATATAATTTCCTTTAAATATTAAAACACGATAGATGCGGAAGCGTTGACAATCAAGTGATGGTTCAACTTTTTCAAAAACAAACAACAAGTTTAATTTCTCAAAACAAATTAAAACATAATTCAAGTCCTAGAATTTGCCTAAGGCATAATCACCAAATTATATTCAAAGTTAGGCGAAACCAATTTTAGTACGTGACTTGAATAATCCAATTTTACCCAATATTTAATTTAAGTCCCAAATTAAATGAGTGTGATAAATAAACCAAATTTTGTCTTGAATTAAACGTAAAGCATGCGTTCTAAATTTTGTGCAAGATAAAAGAAGAAAAGTCACACTACACCGCGATATACGAGGAAAAACCCACTAACGGGAAAAAACCTCGGGACGGCCCTAGCCTCAAATCCACTAAAAATGGTATTACAAAATACAAGACAAGAGACTTACTTCCTAAACTCGAACCCTCTCAAGCCGTGACGCTTCTTCTTGTATCAACCTCCAATTAGCGGATAACCAACGGAGCTCCACCGTGGTCTCGGAATACACCGATAGGACTTTAAACGGTCACCGTCACCCGAACATGGAGCCTTTCTCCAAACGGGTAGAATATCACCAAAATTCTTCTTTGTGATGGGGTGTAGAAGCAAACCTGAAACGTCTCTTGAATTCGGTAGAGAAAACCGGTGCCAAAAACTCCAAGTAAAGATAAGTATATATGGAACTTGGATAAACAACTATTGGGTGTAAACTAGAGTGTGTATGAATTTTTCTTTAGAAATTGACACTCAAAACATGAACATTTTCCCTAAAAAGATTAGCTCTCAAACTCTCTCTAAGAGATGGATATGAAATGGAAAAGTTGTCTTGGAAAATGTGTTTCCCGCACATAATAAAGTATGAAAAATTTGGTTAAAAACCAAGTGGGGAAAGTGGGAGAAAACTGCCAAAAAACTGCTCAAAACTGTTCCCGCCTGGCATTCTCGTTCGAACGACTTTGACTGTCGTTCGAACGAGGCTTCTAACGAGCGACCAGCCTGGGCTCGTTAGAACCTCGTTAGATATCTCGTTGGAACGAGAAAGTCGTTCGAACGACTTATCTAACGACTGACCAGTTTGGTTAGAAAGGCAGTCTCGTTCGAACGAAGTTTGGTTCGAACGAAAAATCTCTTTCGAACGAAACTTCGAACGAGTTTCAAAAATTTTATTAAATTCTATTTTGGACCAGAAACATTTATATATATATTAATATAAAGTCCTTTTGAAATAATTTCTGAAATAAACAAGGTTTTATAAAACCTAATCACCCAAGTAAGCAAAGTTCCAAGTTCCTATATAAATATAATTACATTCATACCTTGGGAGCATGGAACCTTAGTTGATAACGTAGAAACGGGGCACACAAACCAGCATTTTGATGAAGCTTTACATTCTTTGCCGCTACGTCTTCAACAAACACTTCATAGGTCTTGAATATTACAATAAAATAAAATCCTATGAATAAAATGTTTTTGTCCGGAATTGAGCCAAAACTATATATGGACTCAATTGGAAATTTGTGTCCTTACAAATCTCCCCCTTTGGCTATTCCGGGACAAAAACCAAACAAAAATCCTAAAGGGCCGTCAAGCTCTACTAGACTCAAAACATGACCCGCCCAATCTTGACTCAACCCAAGGATTTAAACGCTTTGCCATAGAAAGATGTCGCTTTACAATAATTCCTGCACACTTAAGCAAACTCATCAAATGCATAGGGAATATCAAAATATTAAATGCTAATTAATTACTCCCCCTAAATTAATTCTCCCTTTTAAACACATGATTTACTTAGAAAGACGTCTCCCCCTAAGAGAAATCTCCCCCAAACTAAGATACGATAATAATAGGATTAGATACCATTTCTCCCCCTATCATCATTCTCCCCCTTTTTGTTCGGGAATAGACAAAGGATTAAAGAACTAATATATAGCATGTTGAAGCTTAAAGTGTTAAGACATGAAAGCATATGGGAAATAAGAGCGAGGCAAAGACAGATAATATCATATATATAGATACTAAGAAATATACCAATGGAGCATTTGCATATATATATAGATATAAACACACACATGACACAAAATACAATAAGTTTGCACACTCGTATGGCAAAAATGTGTCATATGGAAACGGAAGTGTAGGGGTGTGAACTAGCAACAATTAAATTTAGACCCAAACACTTAAGAAACGTTCACGGAGTTCTCATTTGATTGCAAACTTCATCATAGTTAAATATAACCTCATGTGACAATATAAAGATTGAACTCAATGAACAAACATACACAATGCATACAAGCCTAGCATGATGATGATTCTACAAACCAAATAGAGTCATGACATTAAAGACAACTAGGATAAACGGACATTGTGCAAACCGTTGATATACCATCCAATTCTCCCTCAAGAAGCATATATATTCTTTTGCTTGTGAATGAATATATCAAACAAACATAGGCCTTGGCAATTTATTTTCTTTTTAATGCCAAATATTCTGTTTTTAGGCCTTTGGATCACGTATTTCTTTTAGATCCAATCAACGGTGGCTTACTATCGCAAAGGATTTAATTCATCCTTTCGGAGCCCTTCCCCGTGCATATATGAATTTATCATGTTTTCATTTTTCGCACAAATCTCACATGCAACGGATTTTGACATGCACTAGTCCTCCTAGGTCATAGATATGTAGATGACTAGATTGATAGGAGAACACCTCAAAAAGCTCAAATATAACATGTGACATTAAGATTTCAAAAGAGCTCGTGCATGTGTGAAAAGAGGCATATAGAAATAGAATCCATTTAAAACAATACAAAATCCAACTACTCCATATAAAACATGGTAAAGAACATTTAAAGGATTGAAGATCTAAACCAAAAGTTCTAGTCACGTGGAAGCGTAAAGGGAGGATTCAAGCACAAATATATGCCACATAAAGTGTGTCAAACCAAAATACACACAAACTAAAATCTTTTTGAGTTTTTAATATTTTTAACCAAAATAAATATATATACTCAAAAGACTAAAACAAAAATCATTTGTATTTTTCATTAAGCTTAAATGAAATTAATAAAACACAAATGATAAACAAAAATCTTTTTATATTTTTCAGTTAAATCAAACACAAAATATAATACAAAAAGATAAACAAGTCATAATTTCTAGTATATGATATGAAATGAGGCAATGACTAGAAAATGACTAAACAAGCATACATTTAGCATATGAATATGACATGAAGTACAAACGCTAAAGTATGCAAAATACTAACACATTCATCCTATAGATTTAGCAAGGGAGGAAGCATGTGAAAGTAAATGAGAATCAAAATCCCTATTTTGTAAGGCAACCAAGTCGGATTTCCTAACCCAAATTAATGAAGAGTTACTATCTTGGGGTGTAGGAACGTTAGCTATTGTGGTTACTTTACTATGGGATTTTCTAGGAATTCGTTTAAGATCTAAACAAAATTTCTTAAGATGACCTTTTCGACCACAATGAGTACAAGTAAGAACATGTCGAAAAGATTTATCTAAGGAGTGATCATTAAATGCATTCCTAGAAGATTCTCCTAAAACATTGGTTTTGACTTTAGGGTTAAAATCATTACAAGAATTGAAGCCTAAACCAAAAGTGTCATTTTTAATTTGGACCGTTCCTAACATTTTATCAAGTTTTTTCGAACGACATTCCAAATCAAATTTGACACTACTAGAATCTTTTAATTTATTTTCCAATCCTAAAATGTTAGATTCTAGTAAAAAATTTCGCTCTTCAAAAGCAAGAAGCTCCTTTTTCAAGGATTCCATTAAACCCCTAAGGCTATCTCTCTCGCCTTCTACATAGATAAGCTTCTCTTGAAGAGTCCTCTCACGTGTCCTAAGGTCTTCTATTAAAGCACTTTCATCAATGACCTTGACACTCTCTCTCAAACTAGCTTCTAACTTCAAATTGGCTCTTTTCAATTTAATAGATTCTTTATATAATTCATGAAAAGCATTTTGAAGTTCACTCTCATCAACCACTTCTTCATTTTCACTCTCTCTTTCTTCTTCACTCTCACTATCATTAAAAATAAGAGAATCATGTACAATGACCTTGGAAGTGGCATGTGCTATAATTTCATCATTCGATGAGTTCTCATTATCACTCACATGTCTAGCCATAAAAGCCACAAAATTTTTCTTAGTGGGGGAATCGGGCTTCTCTTCCTTATCACTATCACTAAGGGTCGCATTATATGAAACGGGTCGTTTACCCTCTTTCCTTAGTTTAGTGGGGCACTCAAAAGCCCTATGGCCATAACCTTCACAACCAAAACATTTATTAGACTCGTCCCTATCAATATTTTCATTACTAGGTTTAGGGATCTTTTCGGCTTTAGAAAACTTCTCGCTTTTATCATGTTTAGGAGTGTCAAATTTCTTAAAATCATTTTTATATTTATCTTTGTTAAATTTAAGAAATTTTCTAAATTTACGAGCAAACAAAGCCATATCTTCCAAGTCACTATCACTCTCGCTCTCTACTACTTGTTTATCCTATTTTCGGGCTTTTAAAGCAATGCCCTTTTCGATTTTCTTTTCATTTTTAGAGGGAAACATATCTAGTTCATAGGTTTGTAAATCACCTACAAGCTCTTCTAATTTCGTAGAGGCTAAAGTGGGTAAAGAATTTAAAACGGTCACCTTTGGAATAAATCTATCGGGTAGGGACCTTAAAATTTTCTTTACAACACGGTCGTCAGGTATTTTCTCTCCCAAGTTAAAGGATGAATTAACAATATCAGAAAGTCTAGCATAAAATTTATCAAAAGTTTCTTTTTCATCCATTTTGATAGTTTCAAATTGAGTGGTGAGGTTTTGGAGTTTTGAAGCTTTAACGACACTAGTTCCTTCATGAGTTAATTGTAGAATATCCCAAGCTTCTTTAGCGGTCTCACAAGTCATAATGCGTCGGAATTCATCCGGTGTGACAGCGCTAAATAAAGCATTTAAACCACGGGAATTAAAATTTGCTAGCTTAAACTCATTTTCGGTCCATCTATCGACGGGTTTGGGAACACGTTCATTTTCAATAAGATGAGTTGGTGGGGAGTACCCGTTAACAACAGACATCCAAACTCTCTCGTCGATAGATTTTAGTGCCGATCTCATTCGCGCTTTCCAATACGCGTAGTTTGAACCATCAAATATAGGAAATTTTGAAAATGGGGAAAAATCCATTTTAGCCAAAAATTAAAGGATCTTAACGAAATAATTTATCGTTTTTGGCTCTGATACCAATTTGAAAAGCCCCGGATTTTAAATTCACACGATTAAAATATAATTTCCTTTAAATATTAAAACACGATAGATGCGGAAGCGTTGACAATCAAGTGATGGTTCAACTTTTTCAAAAACAAACAACAAGTTTAATTTCTCAAAACAAATTAAAACATAATTCAAGTCCTAGAATTTGCTTAAGGCATAATCACCAAATTATATTCAAAGTTAGGCGAAACCAATTTTAGTACGTGACTTGAATAATCCAATTTTACCCAATATTTAATTTAAGTCCCAAATTAAATGAGTGTGATAAATAAACCAAATTTTATCTTGAATTAAACCTAAAGCATGCGTTCTAAATTTTGTGCAAGATAAAATAAGCAAAGTCACACTACACCGCGATATACGAGGAAAAACCCACTAACGGGAAAAAACCTCGGGACGGCCCTAGCCTCAAATCCACTAAAAATGGTATTACAAAATACAAGACAAGAGACTTACTTCCTAAACTCGAACCCTCTCAAGCCGTGACGCTTCTTCTTGTATCAACCTCCAATTAGCGGATAACCAAAGGAGCTCCACCGTGGTCTCGGAATACACCGATAGGACTTTAAACGGTCACCGTCACCCGAACATGGAGCCTTTCTCCAAACGGGTAGAATATCACCAAAATTCTTCTTTGTGATGGGGTGTAGAAGCAAACCCGAAACGTCTCTTGAATTCGGTAGAGAAAACCGGTGCCAAAAACTCCAAGTAAAGATAAGTATATATGGAACTTGGATAAACAACTATTGGGTGTAAACTAGAGTGTGTATGAATTTTTCTTTAGAAATTGACACTCAAAACATGAACATTTTCCCTAAAAAGATTAGCTCTCAAACTCTCTCTAAGAGATGGATATGAAATGGAAAAGTTGTCTTGGAAAATGTGTTTCCCGCACATAATAAAGTATGAAAAAGTTGGTTAAAAACCAAGTGGGGAAAGTGGGAGAAAACTGCCAAAAAACTGCTCAAAACTGTTCCCGCCTGGCATTCTCGTTCGAACGACTTTGACTGTCGTTCGAACGAGGCTTCTAACGAGCGACCAGCCTGGGCTCGTTAGAACCTCGTTAGATATCTCGTTGGAACGAGAAAGTCGTTCGAACGACTTATCTAACGACCGACCAGTTTGGTTAGAAGGGCAGTCTCGTTCGAACGAAGTTTGGTTCGAACGAAAAATCTCGTTCGAACGAAACTTCGAACGAGTTTCAGAAATTTTGTTAAATTCTATTTTGGCCCAGAAACATTTATATATATATTAATATAAAGTCCTTTTGAAATAATTTCTAAAATAAACAAGGTTTTATAAAACCTAATCACCCAAGTAAGAAAAGTTCCAAGTTCCTATATAAATATAATTACATTCATACCTTGGGAGCATGGAACCTTAGTTGATAACGTAGAAACGGGGCACACAAACCGGCATTTTGATGAAGCTTTACATTCTTTGCTGCTACGTCTTCAACAAACACTTCATAGGTCTTGAATATTACAATAAAATAAAATCCTATGAATAAAATATTTTTGTCCGGAATTGAGCCAAAACTATATATGGACTCAATTGGAAATTTGTGTCCTTACACCTTGACAAGTTTTGTCACGGTTTAGGATCGTGAAAAATCCATGCCAATAATTAAAGAATTATCACGGTCATTGACCGTGACAATTTTGGGCAGATTTGAAAAAAATCTACTGGGCAGTATGGCCACTTCCACTGCCCAGCAGTATATGTGTACTCGTTATAGCAACGTTGTACCTGTTCAAACATCATATATCCAAATAAAATAAAGATAATGAAAATATACATTCAAAACAATATGCATCACGATATAATCCAAATATAATTCAAATGTAACAACTTAAAATAATTCAATTCAAATAATGTCACTACATGTATGGGGTAACGTTAACTCTACGGAGGTGACTAGGCCACACGATATACGAATTGACACCCAGTAATATACATCATGCTGCATTCTTTGCGCAACCACAATGGGGAGTTCTCTTTCCCGGGTATCACATGCGTGACGAGCACCTTGGACTCGATGTCTTGAAGCGAACGTCCATGAACTAGTGCACCCTGGACGGTATTCTGGTCCCTCAACCCTCGCCCAATCCGCTGGCCATTAAATATGTCAAGTATAAACACACTCGTCCAACTAAGTGTCGACCTCGGTCGGTTGAAGGGAGCCAAATAGGGGAGTGGATCATCAAAGTCCGCACGTGACGGCGATGAAGCAGCGAGGTCCACCTCCTCGTCCTCCTGCACCTCGTCCTCCTACACCTCCTCCTCTACCAATTTCTCCTTCCCTTTTTCGTTACATTTTTTGCCTAACGAACACTTCACAAATGAGAACATATATTGGACTGTCGCCTCCAAATGGGACAGCTTCGCATCATGCGAGTCCACCGTTCGAGCTAACCCGGTGTTGCTTGTCTCTAATCCGATTATCCTATATTTGGCCACCCGCGAGCTCACCACCTTGTCCTCCCCTTGTGATCAGCGCCAAGCACTTGGCTGAATGCGTTTGTGGACTAATTTTGCCCTATCAGCATCAGACTGCAACTCATGTACTTCCTTAAGCTTTGCCTGAAATGACAAAAAGCACATGATTACTTAAATAAGTAAATAAAAACATTACAACGTAAATAAGAAAAAGTAAACTGTCGGATTACTTACAATCATGGACGCAACCCTCGGGGACACCTCCTTATCCTTCCCCATCTTCGTCCGAATAGCCACATAAGTATCGAGCCTATGTGGCATACCCCCAGGACCACTTCCCGTCCCTTGAAATAAAATAATGCAAAATTAGTATCGGCCTCGCAAAGTAAAATAATGAAGAATAACATATTTCTATAATTATAGGAAAATTAAATCTTACCATCATCTATGCTCCACCTCGGTGTAAGATGTCCATCCGGAGTAGTGCACATCCGTCTTTTTTGCCCGATTTTCCCTCCCCTATTGTCGAGATGCCAATTATCTCCCCCCCGATCCCATTATCAATGAAATTTTGTCATTGTGCCAATGAGATCGGATCCTTCGACAGGACGGATTCACGCATTCGGATAACGGACTCTCGGGTCTTCCCATACCGAGTTCGCATATTTTTCTTTCACGTCTTGTGTTGCTTCCTCAACTTCTCCAAGACGGAATCGCGTAGTTTTGGGTCCAAACTGAATTGTTCCTGTCCAACAAATACAATGTTAGTTGCGATCAAATATAAATTGAAATTGAAATTGAAATTGAAATTGAAATTGAAATTGAAATTGAAATTGAAATTGAAATTGAAATTGAAATTGAAATTGAAATTGAAATTGAAATATTCATATAAATATAAATATAAATACATTACCTATAGTGCCACCCAAATAGCTAACTTGAGCTCATTTGGAACCTCCCTCCAACTAGTGTACCCCGAGCCGATGATAGCCTTTACCAGCTCGAGGGATCTCGCTAATAGCCCCGTCTTATTCTCGACGGCCATCCCCAATTTGCCCCATTTGGTGAGCCTAGGGGCCGAAGAGCCCTCCTTGCCTCCGCTACCACCAAGCCCAGACGACATCATCATAATCAACATCATCATCCTCGCCTTAATACCTGAAGGAGACATTTTCTATAAAAAAAAACAATGTTGTTATTAGTACAAATCCAAATGAATTTGAAGAAGACATGCAAATATATACAATTACTACAAATCCAAATCTAAAACATCCCCCCCCCCCCCCAACACACACACGAACACTACACACATATTGCCTCCCTCCCCCCGCCCCCAACACACACACGAACACTATACACACATACATATACAAAGGAAAGGGACAAAGATAAAAATAGTGAAAATGATGAAGTGCAAATCGGTTAAAAGCATTAAAAATTGATTCATGAAGTACAAATTGGAATATTTATTACAAATTGAAAAATTATTTCAAATTCGGGTTATCATAAAAAAAAATGGTTTGATATTCGGTAGGAGCAACCAAGTCATCCACACTACAATTTAGACGCTTTGGTGCATGTAAGACAAAATTGACCACAACTCGCTGTTGATATACTCCGAGTAAAACACTTGGTTAACTTTTTGAAATGTATAAACAACCGGCTCATTGCTCACGTGGTCTTTGCTCTTCAACTTAAACAAGTCAATACCATGATCAAATTGGTTCCAGGATTAACTTTACATGCATTTTTACCCTCAACTCTTACCCAGTCACAATAAAATACAAAAGTGAGAAGGTAATACTAATTTGCATAATAGCCCTCCATAAATCCTTGTGCTTGGAGAAACAGTGTTTAAACAGTAAAGGGACTAATTGCATGATCACATGCCAATCGTGGGACTTACACTTATGTAAATCATGCGTAGCATAATTCACAATCCTTTGCAAGTTGGACGAAAAATTAGATGGACCCTTCAAATTATATATTGTGTCTAAAAGCACCTTCCTTTCCCCACTCGTCAAAGTAAACGCACCAGGGGGAATTATTGTCCTTCCCATACTATCTTCTTTCGAACATAGTTATGGCATAAGTTTACACAATTTAAGGTCTTTTCGTGCATTTCTCCATCCTTCGGATGACTCCCCCCAAGACAAGTGCCCACAATATGTTTAGCGACGTTCTTCTCTGCATGCATCACATCCAATACATGGCGCACGGGGTTATTCTTCCAATAAGGCAAGTCAAATAAAATTGACCTCCTAGACCATGCCTTTCTTGTCTCAGTTTCATTCCCAGTTGGGGTCTTCTTATGCTTGACATTCTTAAATTTAGGATTCTTACCTTGCATATTAGGGCCAAATTCAGAAGATTTACTTTAATTTCTGGACCTGAAAGTTGTCTCGGTGGTAGCTTATGTTCAACCCCGCCCGATAAAAAATTGGAACCTTTCTCAAATCTGAAACTATGAGTCGGGGGTAAAAACCTCCTATGGCAATGTTATACATTTTTTGAGCTAACAGAGAGACAAAGAGATTCAGTCTCCTCTCCACAAATAGGATAACCCAAATAACCATGCATTACACAATCGGATAATGTCCCATAAGCTAGAAAATCATGAATTGCCCACATCAACATAGCTTTCAGCGTAAGCTCTTCTTTTCTAAAAGAGTCAAATGATTGCACACCCTCTTCCCACAACTTATTTAATTCTTCTACCAAAGGATCCATGCAGACGTCGATGTCATAACTTGGTGACTTTATCCCAGGTGTCAACAAAGACAACATTTAAAATTCAGGTCTCATACACTGTGAATGAGGGAGGTTGAGTGGGGCTAGGATCATTGGCCATACACTCTAATTGGTGATTAGATATCCAAATGGATTGAAACCATCTATTGATATAGCCAAACGAATGTTGCATTATTCTCGATCAAAATCTGGATACTCATAATTCATCCTCCTCCAACCTGTAGAATCAATAGGATGACACATGAGATTACCCCTACTTCTGCCCTAGCATGGCAAGTCATTGCCTCCGCTATCCATGGTACAATGAAAAATCTCTTTAATCTAGGACCAATGGGAAAATATTTCAAAACTTTTTAAGGCACTTTTGAGCTTGTGCATTCCTTTCTAGTAAATTGGACATATCTAGGTTCATCATAGATCGGACAATGATCGCGATTTTTATACTCCTTTTGGTATAGTATGCAATCATACACACAAGCATGAATTGATTTATACTTCTTTCCCAAACTTTCAAATTGTTCTTCATAACCGGATAGGTAGTTGGAAGCGTATTCTCCATGGGTAGTAAGCCCTTCACCCAATTCAGAATACATGTCACGCTATTGCCAGACAAATCGTACTGCGTCTTCAAACTGTGCGAACCAACCATGCATATAAAGTAGTTTGATCTTTCTCACAACCAGAGTATAACGGTTGGGTCGCCTTAAATTTTAAACTTTGGTAGTCATCGTCAAGGTTTATCGTGATATTTCCACAAGCACCTGAACATTGTACATCGTCACTAACCTCAGTCTCCTCCACTTCATAAACTCCATACGCATCATCAACTAAATCCTCTAACATATTATGATCTACGTCGTCCCCTTCTACACCTATCCTACTTGTTGAAGGTTGTTGTGAAGTTTGTTCGGGGACAAAAGAAACTTTCAATTCACCGTGAAAACTCCAAACTCGATAAATATCTTGCATATCCCATCTTAACAAATTTAGTTCAACCGTTTTCCACTCAAACACCTTACCATTCTTACACCTACCAGACGAACACGGAAACTCTTTATCATTATGACATCTCTTTACGTATTTCACAAATTCATTAGCACCTCTGCGAAACACATCCCCCATTTTATTTATCTCACCCATCCACTCTTTGTATTTCGGATATCCCATCATAGCTACCACAACTAATCACATATTAAAGGTAAGAAACATTTATAGTATGTTTCATTTAATTATGTCTTATTTATATTCAATTTTTAAATTTCAAATTCAAATTCAATTTATAATAGAAATTCCTATTTCCTCCATCTCCTCTAAAGGGTGAGTGGTCCTATCGCATTCAAGACCGCATATTTATGTAATATACTTAACAGCTCATGCACATTGTTATGATTTGAGAAAAATTCGGCAGCATATCCCCATAGTTCTCCAAGTACACGTTGTAGATTGGCAAGTGTGAGTGTTATTTCAATTGATCAATTGAAATAACAGTCACACTTGTCAATCTAGTATGTACCCATAGAATATTAGGATACGACTGCAGAACTTCCTCCAAAAGTAACAAATTTAAGCCGCTAAGAATATTCTTATACAGAAATTATGCAGTCCCAAACTGTCCAAACGGGACAATTCGAGAGATCTCATTACAGGGGTAATGACTCTCGAACGGGTCTAAGGGCTATTGAAGGCGTACGCATAAGAACTAGAAGGCTAGTATCTATACACACTATATGTAATTTCCAGTATGTTTCATTTAATTATCATACTATATATATATATATATATTGTTCGTTCTACAAAGTAAGTTTCAAAACAAAATTGAAAAATCCCACCCCCATATTGACAATAATCCAGTGGTCATGCCACTTTTAAAATTAACCAACCCAACATCGATCCACTATAATCCAATCGTAATGGCAACAAAAAATGTGTATCCTGTACTCCTTCTAATTCATCTATTCAATTAATTCTTTTCATCAATTAAACTAACAATTAAATTATACAATTATTAATTTACTAATTTATAATAAGGGGCACTCTTACTAAAAATTTAATCAATAAATTCTTTTACAAGGGCATTACAATATAAGGGGAAATATCTAATAAACCAATAAAAATATAATTAAAAAAACACACACAAGCATATATACACACCCCCTGCTCCCCATGCCCACCCCCTCCCCATGCCCCCCCACCACACACGCAGACACACACACACACATATATATACACACACATATGCACATTTACACACACACGCATACACACACACACAAATATATACACACGCACACATGCAGATATATAACCCCCCTTCCCTCCCCCTCCCTCCCCCCCCCCCCCCAAGCATATATACACCACATACACACACTCACACACACACATACGCATATTTACACACACATATATACACACACGCACATATACGTATACATACACATATACATATACATATACATATACAAAAATGGAGGACAAGTAGAGAGAAAACATACCAAAATCGTAGAGAGAGAGAGAGAGAGTGAAGTCGCTAGAGAGAGAGAGAGAAATGGAGGGAATTAGAATCGGTGGAAAAAAGAAGAGGGAGGGTTTTTTTACTAATAAAATTGTCAAGGACGTGTCTGTGGTCATCCCCGATCCTCGCGGCGGGCAGGTAGAGTGAGGATCCTAGGTCCCGCGCGTCCCTCTCGAGAGCTCTTCGGTCGGCGTCGTTGATGAGGTGAAAAATGTAGAGAGATAGAGTCGCCAGTCTATTTTACTCAAAGCAGGCAAAAGAAAGGGAACCATCCCGAAGGACAACATCCAAAGACATACTGATGCATACGAAACCAAAATGATTCGAAAAGGGTTCGGAGGCTAAGTTACGAAATAGGAAGGTGTTAGGCACCTATTCCACCCTTACGGTCTCTCATGGGTTTTTGCTATTTTCCCCATGATATGTGTGCATGTGTATATATATAGTGGAGATAGAAATCCTCGACTTGTATCATGGAAGAGATAAAGCGAGTCAACCGTAGGAAGGTTCATAAAAATAATATTAGAAAATAGGATTTACGCGATTATCCTTGCGTTGATCGTTATAATGGAACAGTAACGTATGTGGAATAATACGCCACTAAGAACAAATATATGCATATAAGTATATGTAATCTAAGAGAGTAGAGTTTAGAGAAAATAGAAAATGAGAGAAAAAGTGAGAATAGGACTCGAGTCTCGAGTTTTACCTCGAGATGCCTACGTAGCCTATAGAGGCATCAAAGTCCATGTAGTTCGCATGCAAACGATCCAACTGGGCACTTCTATTATTTGAGTGTATGTGTGTGTGTAAAAAAGTGTTTTAGTTGTGAGAAAAGTGTAAGAAAAGTGTGAGAATTCCCGCTTGGAATTTATGAGCAAACCCTCTTTTTCTTATTTTTTGCGTTTTTATTTGTAAGAAAATCAGAGATGTGCAATAATACTAAATAAAAAGTATATTAGGATATGTGAGATGAGAACATAAAAGTGCTAAGTAATAAAACAAGTTAATGCGAATTTATGAGAATTTAAGGAGAGAATTGAGAAAATTGGACCTTCTTGAAGATCTTGAGCTTGATCGTGAATGTTGGAGAGAAGCCCCTGCACTTGGATGATGATGGAGGGTAGTGAATTCACCCATTTTGATGAAAAGGATGATGAAAAGTGAAGGTTGGAAAGGGATTTGGATGTGGAAATCACGCTGACTTCGAGAGAGGTATTCTAGATTTGCTGAGAGTGATGTCTATCAGATCTGGGCTCCCCTTTTGCAATGAGGCCATGCCCTCCTTTTTATAGGCCCAGGGAATTACCGATTGTCATATCCCTAGTACTGCCTATCGACAGGTGTGTTTAGACACACTGCCGATAGGCAGGGTCTGGGACCTGCCGTTTGGCAGTGTCTTTCAGGCCTTTTCGAAAAATCAGTCGCAGAGTGCAAACCGTTTATCAAAATCGCGTATGGGGAAAATCATTGGAAAGGTAATTCATAGACCTTCAAAATTCCTTTGGACTGTTCCCGGGTTTAGGAGTTGACTTTGGGTCAAATGTGGCTCAAAAGCGCTCGTCAGTCCTTTCGATGGGAAAACTTTGGATGTAAATGGATCGTTCGTCCGCATGATAAGTCAGAATCGCACACGGAATGGACTGTTGGAAAGGTTGGGAGATTTACTTTGACATTCCAAAGAGTTTGACCCGGTTTGGGGAGTTGAGTTTGGTCAACCGGGGACTGGAAGCATTCGGTGACCTCCTGAAGTAAAACGGATCATTTGTCCGTACCGTAAGTCAGAATCGCACACGCAGGACCGTTGGAAATGGGATTCAGTGCCCTTTGAAGATTCATTCAGTCTTGATCGAGCTGAAGGGTTGACTTAGGTCAAACGGAGCCCGGGAGCGCCCAGTGGCTTCCTAATCTAGTTTCGGGGAAAATGGGTCGTTCGTTCGTATGGTAAGTCAGAATTGCGCACAGGATGGACCGTTGAAAAGGGGATTTAGTGACCTTTAAAGATTCATTCAGCCTTGGTTGAGCCGAGGAGTTTGATATTTTGGTCAAACAGAGCTTGGGAGCGCCCGGAGACCTTTAGATCGGTACTCAGAGTATGACCTAGGTTTATGGTGTTGAAGGGAGGTGGTTGGGGCTTAAGGGGAGTTTAAGGGGTAACAGAATGGGGTGTTTATAGAGCCCCTCGATGGGTGAGTTTGGAACAAATGATAACTATCGAATAGACACCGCATAATGCCTTTTGAAAGAGGATGACCAATTCAGAGGGTTGAGGCCGATTCTGAGGACCTAAGGAATAAGGATAACCAATTCGGAGGGTCAAGGTTAATTCTGAAGACCTAAGGAGCATGATGGGGATGTCCAATTCTGTAGGTCAAGGTCGATTAAGGAAAAAGGATGACCAATTATGTGGGTCGAAGCCAATTTTGCGGGCTTAAGTAGGGATGACCAATTCTGCTGGTCGAAGCCAATTCTGCGGGCTTAAGGAAATAAGGATGATCAATTCTGCGGGTCAAAGCTAATTCTGCGGGCTTAAGTAGGGATGACCAATTCTATGGGTCGAAGCCAATTCTGTGGGCTTAAGTTGAGGTGACCAATTCTGCAGACTTCGACCGTGAAATGCAACCCGTTATCTGACACTAACTCGTGAGGGACCCCATATCGATAGATAATGCTTTCTTGATGAATATAGCCACTTTTTTTGCATTCAGCACTGCGTATGACTCAGCTTTGACCCATTTAGTGAAGTAATCAATAGTGGCTAGGATGAACTCATGCCCGTTATAGGCCTTCAGTGTAACCCTCCCTATGATGTCGATTCCCCAGGTGGAGAACGGTCAGGGAGAGGTTATGTTGTGTAATTCTCATGGAGGCAAGTGCTGAAGATTATAGAACTATTGGCATTTGAGGCATCTTTGAACATAGGCGGTTCAATCCTGGGTTATGGTGGTCCAGTAGTAGCCTTGTTGGATGATTTTTTTGGCAAGCATATGATCATTCATGTGGGGTCTGCATTCCTCGCTGTGGATTTTCTGCATTATCTTTTTAATGTCAGCCTCTGCGATATAGTGCAGATGAGTTGCGTCGAAGTTCCTTTTGAGTAGTGCTTTGTGACAGATGATGTACTGGGCGGCCAGTCTTCGAAGGGTTGCTTGGTCTTTCTTGTTGGAACCCTCGAGATAGCTACTATGCTTGAGGAGGTGCTAAATATCATAGTACCAGCAATTGGCTAGTTCAGGATCTTTTGTGGTGATGAGCTCAATGTGGTAGAAGTGGGTTGGTTTCCTCTTGTGCTTAAATCTGGAAGGGGGTCATTATTATTCCTTCGGGCATGTCGACTATGGAGGCCAAGGTAGCAAGGGCATCGTCTAGGTTATTCTTTGCTCATGGTAGGTAGTGGAAGGTAAAATTTTGGAATTGGGAGGCTAGTTTTTCTAAGTGGGTATGGAAGGTTTGGAGCTTCTAGTCCTTGACTCTCCACTTTTTGTGCACTTAACCGATGATGAGGGAGGAATCCCCGTAGACATCCATACATTGAATGCCTTTCTTAAGAGCAACCTTGAGGCCTACCGTGCATGCCTCGTATTCAGTCATGTTGTTGGTGAAAGGGAAATCTAATTCGATGGCGATGGGAGTGTGGGAGTCATCTGGGGAAATTAAAAGTATCCCAATGACATATCCCTTTTTGTTAGCAGCACCGTCAAAGAGCATTTTCCATCGAAGGTCATCTCGAGCAGCGTAGAGGACATTTTCATTTGGGAATTCGGAGACCCAGACATCAGTTTCTTCTGTAGGGTAGTCAGCGAGGTAACCCGAGATGCCTCTTACTTTCATATCTTTCTATATGATGTATATAATATCAAACTCGGCTAAGAGCATCAGCCATCGAGCCATTCGGTTGGATAAGGCGGGTTTCTAAGCAGGTACTTGATGGGGTCCATTCGGGATACAAGTTTGATGGGAAAGGTGAGCATGTAGTGTCACAACTTTTGGGTGACCCAGACAAGCGCGACACATGCCTTTTCTAAAGCAGTGTAGTTGACTTCATATCCTGCCAATTTGGTACTGGCATAATAGATGGTTCTTTCTTTGAGGTAATCTTCAAGGTATTGGACTAGCTCTTTCCTTAAGGGTGTCGGGCTCTTGAAGAATGGGAACCTGATTTCGTTGCATCTCCCGGACCTCAGTCTGAAGGTTGTCAATGTTGGACACAAGCTGAGTTAGGACTGTCATTAGATCCGGCTACACAACGGGTACTTGATCTGTGTTCTCCATGGAAAGCGAATGGATTACAGACTCGAAAGATGTAATAGGGGAACGGACGGAACTCCGGGGTGATTTAACTGAAGATCAAAGCTAATAAGGAGATAGGCCAAGGGCGTGCGATCGACCTGAGAAGGCGTAAAATGGGATTTATTTTGAGAATAAAGGGATGAAAAATATTTTTGACATATTTTTTCTTTTGATATTGGAAGACAAAATATTTTTGGGCTTTTAAAGAGAGGAGAAATGTTTTTGGATTTTTGATAGAGAAAAGGGAAATGTTTTTTTGTGGATTTTTTTAGACGATCTCAGCATGATTATTATGATTATTATGTTCTCACTGGTATTAAATTCTCCTAAATGAAAAATGAAATGCCGGATGAGACCTGAGCCTGGAAAAGTTGGGTTTGTAACATATGCACGGTTATGGCTGGACTTGTTGATATACCCATATATAACCTCGGCTAGGCCGAAGGCGCGCCCAAGATGGTCTCATGACCCATCAAGGGCCCGACCCCTCATCATGGTCCAGACGACCCTTTAAGGGGTCGACCCCTCATTATGGCCCAGACGACCCTTCATCAGGCCCAGACGACCCTTCAAGGGGCCGACCCCTCATCAGGACCAGACGACCCTTCAAGGGGCCGACCCCTCATCATGGCTCCAGACGACCCTTCAAGGGGCCGACCCCTCATCATGGTCCAGAAGACCCTTCAAGGGGTCGACCCTTCATCAGGCCCAGACGACCCTTCAAGGGGCCGACCCCTCATTATGATCCAGATGACCCTTCAACGCGTCGACCCTTCATCAGGCCCAAACGACCCTTTAAGGGGTCGACCCCTCATCATGGTCCAGACGACCCTTCAAGGGGCCAACCCTTCATCAGGCTCAGACGACCCTTCGAGGGTATGACAGTACGAGGCCTAAATTAGGCCAAACACTACCAGAAGGAACTTTGCCCTCGGCCTCGTATCATAGGCCGAGGGTGATATCATCAGAGTGCGTGGTTTGGGAGACGCGTGGAACAGTGCGCGTGAGGCTCACATGTCACGTTGAAGACCGTTATAACCATATCACCCCCTCACGTGAGGGAATATTATGTCATCATTTGGCATCTACAGGTGTCAACAGGAGATTGGTTAGATCCTCATTCACATGCACCATGCATACTTGGGGGGTACATTACACCCCCCAAGACCTATATATACTTGTCACCTACAACCCTATAAAGGGATTGATAATTGTAAACCTAGTAAAAACTCTGCTTGTACACACAGTAGAGAGAGAAAGGGAGCTTATGTGCATTGTATCCAAGGCTATTAGTGTCCATACTTAGTGGATCACATACTCACAGTGGATGTAGGCCTAATTAGCTGAACCACTATACATCATTGTCTTATTCCTCTTATACTCATCTCCTTCTACACACTTATATATATACATCTCTATGGCTGCCATGATAACTACTGTTTGAGCTCATCATCACTTATCTGGTGGTGCTGAATCTAAGCATCATCAGTTTGGCACCGTCTTTGGGAACGAGAAGACATCTCTTCCTTTGTACAGCTTGACCTCACTGGGCACTCTGGTGACGAACCAGCTCTCCCCCTGAGAGGAGATGTTTCACCATTGAAAGATACCCATTAATGTTCTCAGTCTGAGATGCCACCACCACCACCACTCCCTCCACCGGATAGTGGAGTAGGACCCAGTTCCAGTCAGCCACCACCTCAGTCTGAGATGGCTGATGTGGAGGCAGCCTTGGAGTCCCTGGCAGCAAGCCAGCGGATCATGCAGGAGCAGTTCACAGCTCTAAGCCAGAACATACTAAGACCACTAGGGGTCTCACCTGAGATGATTACTCCGGTAGCATCTCCAGGATAGCATGAAGCCAGGGGACCACCCCAGGCACCACGCAAAGACCTTCCATCCCCTCAGCGGCGTAGGGATTTTACTGACCCCCGGCGTCTATGCCTGGGGAGGCAAGGAAACCCTTGCCCTGAGGACATGTATGATGATCTGGAGGGGGAGGAGGCCCCCATAGAATGCTAGGAGCCATATGAGGTCTCCAACAATACTGTACGACCTCTCCAGGGGAGTAAGGAGAAGTGCGGGAGGCAAAATCCTGGCGATCGCCCAAGAGACTCTGCTTTTGATCGCTTGAGAAAGGGGTCGGCCTTTGAGAGGCTGGGCCCAGTAAATGACCTGCGGGAAAAATTGTCCAGATCAAGGAGCATTGCGAGGTCTAGAAGGGAGGCAGTAGATGGTCGACCCCATGGGAGCCGACCCCTGGGGCGAGACAATGGTCAGGGGGAAGTAAATAGCCGACACAGGCCTACCGCCGCAGAACCCTCCGTCCACCTCAAAGAGGCAACGGGGGATAACATCGGCCAAGCCGACCCTACGAGGCCCTGGAATGACTCGATCCAGAGACTAGAGGATAAGATCGGTGATATACTGAAGAGCCGGGACCCTCTTCAGAGAGGATACTCCATAGGCTCTCCCTTTGTGGAAAAGATAGTCAACTTTCCTATGCCATCAAATTTTAAGCCACTTGTGGTCACCCCAAGGTATGACGAGAGTACTAACCCTGTCCATCATATTGAGATGTATCAATCAGCGGCAGACATATACTCTATCTCAAAAGAGATGAGATGTCGTGCTTTTTCGGGGGCTGCACATGTCCGGTATATGTCTCTTCCAAAAAAAAATTTAAAAACTTTAAGCAGCTGGCAGACTGGTTCATCCACAACTTTTTCTTTGGGGTGAGGCCATAGAAGAAGACCACACACCTGCTCTATGTTAAGCAGGGGAAGAATGAGAGTCTAAGAGACTACATAGCCAGATTCAACAAAGAAAAGTTAGAGGTTTAAGACTATGAGGAGAGCATAGCCATGACCTCCCTCATTGGAGGATTCCAAAAGGGGAAGCTGTTATGGAAGCTTGCTGAAGACCCTCCGAGGAAGATGGTTGAATTGCTGTCAACAGCAGGAAAGGTGATGAACGCCGAAGAGGCGATGTCCGCAAAATACGAAGACAAAAAAGGAGGCGCTAGTGGGGGTAAGTACCCTAAGAAGAACAAAGAGGGGAAGAAGAGGTCTACGGACGACAAGTTCGCTGGTTACACCCCTCTAACGGTCATCTGCGAGCATATTCTCAATGAGATAAAGAGTGACCGGTCCCTGAAGTGGCCTGAGAAGTTGAGGGCATCCCCCAACAAGAGGAATAAAAACCTATGGTGTGAATTTCACCAAGACCATGGCCACGTGATAGACAAATGCTTTGCTTTGAAAGATGAGATTAAGAAGATGCTGGAAGAAGGGAAGATCAGGAAGTACGTTGACAAAGGTGCCTTCAAGAGGGGCCGAGGGGACGATCACAGAAAAAAGCGAGGCGATGCATGTAGAGAAAGTCCTCAAAAAAGAGGGGATGACCCTTCTGACGATGAGGACGACCCTGACCTCCCACCGAGAGACGACCAAAGACATGTCAAGAGGCTTAATATGATCTCGCTCGGAGTGGGAATGATCTATGGGAGTCTAGCAGGAGGAGGGTCAGAGGTCGCTGACAGGAAGGCCCATGTGGCTGAGGCCAAGGAAGTGATGAAGACATTACACTCAACCTCTGTGGAGGCGAAGTAAGAAAAAAGAAAAAAAGGTTGACATGGATACTCTGATAGTGGGGTTCTCAAGAATGGACTTCAAAGGCCTCTTCGCTCCACATGATGACCCTCTCGTCATCACTACCAGGGTGCACGGATGCGAGGTGCCGAGGATCCTGGTAGATGGGGGCTCATCTGCAGACGTGATGTTTTGGCCATGCTTCAAAGCTTTAGGCCTCACTCGTGATAGACTCGTCCCATACCATCACCCAATGATTGGGTTGAGTGGAGAAAAGGTTCATCCCCTTGGAGTGTATAAGGCTGATGTCAGGATGGGGGACGAATGGCCGAGATGGCTCACTAAGAAGGTCAGCTTCTTCGTGATGGACGAACATGTCTTTTCGGCCTACAATATTATACTAGGGCGGGTAACCCTCAAGGGGTTTAAAGCTGTGTCATCTACGGTCCATTAGATGATTAAATTTCCAACCCCTTACGGGGTGGGGGAAGTTCAGGGAGACCAGATGACAGCGCGAGAATGTTATTTAAACTCCACCGAAGAAAGAGAGGCACACAAGAAGGCTACGACCACTTATAATTTTGATACCATAGACCCTAGAGACAAGACGAAGATGAAGAAGAGAGAGGCTACGGAAGAGGTAGAATCCATCATCCTCAATGAGGATTACCCGGAAAAACCATCTAAGTCGGCAAGTCTCTAAAGCCAAATATCAAGGAAGACCTCATTAAACTGTTGAGGAGAAGACAGAGCGTCTTTGCGTGGAGTCATGCAGATATGCCAGGGATCGACCCTGAAATCATGTGCCACAAGCTCAACGTGGTAGAGGGTGCAAAGCCAGTAAAGCAGAAGAGGAGAATTTACTCTAGAGAAAAATATGAGGTCATAAGGGATGAGGTTAAAAAATTAGAAGATGCGGAGTTTATCAGAGAGGTCATCTACCCTGAATGACTGTCCAACACAGTCATTGTACCAAAGGCCAATGGGAAGTGGAGAATGTGTGTGGAATTCACCGACCTCAACAAGCACTGTCCCAAAGACAGCTTCCCTCTCCCCCGCATTGACCAGATGGTAGACGCTACCGCAGGCCATGAGCTCATGAGCTTCATGTATGCCAATTCAGGGTACAACCAGATCTTCATGGACCCTGAAGACTCGGAGAAAACAACCTTCATTACCGACAAGGGGACATACTGTTATAGGGTCATGCCCTTTGGTCTGAAGAATGCAGGGGCAACGTATCAGCGCCTTGTAAATAAAATGTTTGAAGACCAAGTTGGGAAATCTATGGAAGTTCATGTGGCTGACCTGGAGAGGACCTTTAATACGATGGACAAATACCAGATGAAGCTCAACCCGGCTAAGTGTGTCTTCAGGGTCGGAGCAGGGAAATTCTTGGGGTTCATTATCAACCAAAGAGGCATCAAGGCCACCCTGAGAATATAAAGGCCCTCCTGGAAATGAAGACCCCCAAGACCATCAAAGACGTTCAGAGGCTCACAGGGCGAGTGGCTACTTTGAATATGTCCATATCCAGAGCCACAGACAAGTGTTTGCCATTCTTCAAGATCCTCAGGAAGGCCTTCGAATGGAGTGAAGAGTGTGATGAGGCTTTCAGGGAGCTAAAGTCATACCTAGGGTCTCCCTTGATGTTGTCACGACCAGTGTAGGGTGAACGACTCTATATGTATCTAGATGTCTCTGAGTCAGCCATTAGCGCAACAATCGTCAAAGAGGAAGACGGGGTACAGAGGCCAGTGTATTTCAACAGTAAGGCACTTCAGGGGGCAGAGCAAAGATACCCGAGGATGGAGAAGTTAGCCTATGCCTTGATCCATGCATCGGGGAAGATGAAGCCATACTTCCAGTCCCACACAATGGTCATCCTCACTAACTCTCCTCTTAGGCAGGTCCTACACAAGCCAAAAAAATCAGGCAGGTTAATGGCCTGGGCCATAGAGCTGGGGGAGTTTGACATTGTATATCAGCCTAGGACGGCCATTAAGGGGAAAGCACTAGCAGATTTCATGGTTGAGTTCACTTGGGGAGATGATGAGGCCGAGGATGAAAGCTTCGAGAAGATAGATACTCAACGAGACAGGCTCACCGACACACCTGCAAATAAGGCTGAGACAAGCATCGCTAGAAGGAAAGTGGTTGAAAACTAAGAGGGAATATACCTCTTTAAAGAGGGATCACTCACCGAAGGAAATTTCTCAGAGGAAAAGACTATGTGGAGCCTCTTCGTTGACGGATCCTCCTGCAACAGCGGAAGTGGAGCTGGACTGATAGTATCAGCACCCGATGGCACAGACATTGAGTACGCCCTGAGGTTCAACTTCAAAGCCTCCAACAACGAATCCAAATATGAGGCCCTGATAGTAGGACTCTCCTTGGCCAAGTCTTTTAGTGTCGGCCAGATTTTGGTCCATAGTGATTCAAGGCTGGTAGTAAATCAGATACTAGGAGCCTACGAGGCCAAAGATGAGAGGATGGACAAGTACCTTGAGAAAGTAATGTCATTACTGAAGAGATTTAGAGAAGTGAAATTGAAGAGGATACCTAGGCACGACAATGGCCGAGCCGATGCACTTGCCAGGCTGGCCTCAGCAACTAGGACAGACATCAGGAGGACAGTCCTAGTGGAAATTTTGCTTCGACCAACTATTGAAGATGCTGAGAGAACACTTGGCACTTGCATGAATATTGCTAAGGAAGCCTCATGGATGGACCCTCTGATCAGATACATTAAAGAGGGGGAGATGCCAGAAGCAAGGCAAGAAAGGAAGAAGTTGAGATACAGAGCTGCAAAATTCACTGTCATTGGGGACACCTTGTACAAAAAGGGATTTTTGCTCCCCTTACTTAGGTGTGTACATCCATCTGAAGTCCCACGCATTTTGCAAGACGTGCATGAGGGGTCATGTTCAAGCCACATTGGGGGCAGGTCCTTAGCAAAGAGGGTGATCACCCAAGGGTACTGGTGGCCGACCTTGGGGAAAGATGCCACGACATATGTAAAAAAGTGTGACAAATGCCAAAGATTTGCCACCATCCCTCACCAACCCCATCAGCCTCTTACTTCCATTACATCCCCGTGGCCATTTGCAGTGTGGGGGATTGACCTAGTAGGACCCTTGCCTAGGGCCATCAATAACTATCGGTTCCTCATCGTGGCCATTGACTATTTTTCAAAATGGGTGGAGGCAGAGCCAATGGTCATAATTACTGAACAGAAAACCTTCCAGTTCATCTAGAAAAATATTATATGCAGATATGGTCTCCCCAACACCCTCATCTCAGATAACGGGACTCAATTTAAGAACACATCTCTAGAGAAGTACTGTAAAAAGGTGAGTATCAAACAATTCTTCTCTACCCCAGGCTGACCTCAGGCTAATGGGCAAACAGAAGTTACAAACAGGACGATCCTAGACGGGATCAAGAAGAGACTTGAGGAGGCAAAAGAAAGATGGGTTGAGGAGTTATATGTTGAACTGTGGGCCTACAGGACGACGGCAAAGACCTCTATCGGGGAAACCCCGTTCATGCTGGCTTATGGCTCAGAAGCCTTCATCCCCACTGAGATTGGGTTTCCTAATCATAAGGTCCAAATGTATGACCCCCAGAGAAATACGGAAGAGAGGAGACTTGACTTATACCTGATTGAGGAAAGGAGGGAAGACGCCGAGATAAGGCAGGCCGCCTACCAGCAGAGGACTGCAAGGTTTTACAATCAGAAGGTGAAACAGAGACCAATTACAGTGGGGGACTTGGTCCTCAAAAAGACTTGGCAGAAGCCCAACAAGCTCCATCATAATTGGCAAGGCCCCTATAGGGTCATCGACGAAGTTGTCCCAGGGACCTATAGACTAGAAAATCTAGAAGGGGAACCCTTTTCCAACCCCTGGAATGCAGATCATTTGAAAAAATACTATCAGTAGTGTTGTAATATCCTGACGGATCATAATTGTAATGGGTGTTGCTCCAGCAGAACACTTGGAAAATTAATGAGAAATATCAGTGTTTCCTCTCATCTTATGTTTGTCAGTTCTAGCACGCATGGGATCATCTTTGAGAAACAACCCTCGGTTATAATGAGGGTCAATGGTGGGGACGACCCCACCATTGCCCTCAAGAAATACGAGGGAGGATTTAAAAACCATTAGTTTGGTAATTACAACCATCGGCTATAATGAGGGTCAATGGTGGGGACGACCCCACCATTGCCCTCAAGAAAGACGAGGGAGGACTTAAAAATCATTAGTTTGGTAAAAACAACCCTCGGCTATAATGAGGGTCAATGGTGGGGACGACCCCACCATTGCCCTCAAGAAATACGAGGGAGGATTTAAAATCCATTAGTTTGGTAATTACAACCCTCGGCTATAATGAGGGTCAATGGTGGGGACGACCCCTCCATTGCCCTCAAGAAAGACGAGGGAGGAATTAAAAACCATTAGTTTGGTAATTACAACCCTCGACTATAATGAGGGTCAATGGTGGGGACGACCCCACCATTGCTCTCAAGAAAGACGAGGGAGGACTTAAAAACCATTAGTTTGGTAATTACAACCCTCATCTATAATGAGGGTCAATGGTGGGGACGACCCCACCATTGCCCTCAAGAAAGACAAGGGAGGACTTAAAAACCATTAGTTTGGTAATTACAACCCTCGGCTATAATGAGGGTCAATGGCGGGGACGACCCCACCATTGCCTTCAAGAAAGACGAGGAATGATTTAAAAACCATAAGTTTGGTAATTACAACCCTCGGCTATAATGAGGGTCAATGGTGGGGATGACCCCACCATTGCCCTCAAGAAAGACGAGGGAGGACTTTATTAACCTCATCAATTAAAATTGGTGGAAATCACCCTCGGCTATAATGAGGGTGAACGTTGGGGACAACCCTTCCTTCACCCTCAAGAAAGACGAGGGAGGGGTTAGTGATACTGTTAATATAAAAAATTCACAATACAAATCACACAAGAGACGAGTATGGAAAACAACAAGAGAGATGATAATATAAATAAAGTATTACAAATTGATGTTTGTTCTACAAAAATAAGATACAAAAAGGGTGTATTGGCTACAAACAGCCACCCTATTGAGCAGCATCGGAGGGCAGGGCCTCAACATCGATAAGAGAAGTTTCTTCGATGACCAAAACAGGCTGATCTTCAGATGTGCCAGTACCCTCAACGGGCACTTGAGATTCCACCTGGGCCAAGGCCTCAGCAATCAAAGGGTCGTCCAGTTGGACTGCTTCGATGGAGGGGCAGACAGAAGATACTGCATCGGCAAACTTAAGGACGACCCACCGACAGGCCGTCCTAATTCTCCTATCTAAGTATTCAAGGCCGAAGCCCTGAAACTCATCCGAGAGTTTGTAGGCCTCCATAGCATCAGCCTCGTCTTTCTTGACAGTCGCCTCAAGATCGGCCTTGTGCTGAACCCCCAAGTTGGTCAAGGCCTCGTCCCTCTCCTTTATAAGTAAGTCCTTGGCCGCCATGTCTGCATCATGTTGCCTCGTCAGCTCGTCCAGGAACCTCGCATGCTCAGTCCTGACACTCTCTAACTCAGCCCTTGCAGTCTCAAGATCTAACTTTAGATCGGCCTAGTGCTGAATAGCCCTCTCAGCTTCATGGAATTTCGCTTGGTTCTCAGCCATCCACTTAGTGGCCGAGGTGAAAGCACAGACAGACTGCATAAGAAAAAGAAACTCATTAAGAGGCCGAGAAAATAGTTTATGAAAGAATGCAGTTAAGGGAATGAAGTGAGAACAAATATCTAAGCTAGGGTGTGCAGAACATAGTCATACACCTTCGTCGGGGGGCATATTGGACAAAAATTCGTAGTCAGTAGCCGAGGGGGCAGAAAACATGGACGCCTTGGCTACCCTCAGGTTAGCGATCAGAGAAGATCGATCGGCCTTCAGAAATGCCAAGTTCTAGGACCAGAAGGACCCCATGCTGGAAGAAGAGGCGGTCCCCTCAGACGCCTCGATCCTTACCCTCATCCGTGAATCCGGCCGAGGGTCGACAGGGACTTTAGTCTCTTTTCTCTTTTGTCTCTCGGAGGTCGGCTCAGCAAGTTTCAGCCCCACGGTCTGCATCTTCCTCGGAGTTTACTGAGGCTCCTTGCCCTTCTTCTTGCCAAAGCTTGATAGCAAACTGGGGGGACAGTCATTTCCCAAAGTTGATCAGATATACCAGAAGGACGACCTGAAAGGAGGACGACACGTCAGAAAAATGCAGAGGCAAAGATGAAACACTTGAAAAAAGTAAAGAATGGGTAAAAAATAATATAACTCACATAGCTCTGTCAGGGGACCGACCCTCAGGCCAACTTCCTTGAGGAACATAGGGGTCATCAGATCTTCAAACTTTGCAATATCACCCCCTTTCCCTCGTTCCCTCAGATATTCAACTATAACTTTCTCATCCAGACTCAGTCCGGGATCTGACATGGCCTTCATCGAGGGATTAGACCATCTTCTAGGAACCCTCGGACCATCGTCCAAATGTTGCGCCTCGGTGGAAAATTCCCACTCTCTAGAAATAAAGAAAAATCTCTTCTTCCAGTCGTGATTGGAGGTTTGTGCCACGTGGAGAAGTTTTTTATCAGACCTCCTCACCCCCAGGTGATAGTACCTAGGCTGTTTGGATGAGGAAGTGATATTATAGCAAGCCAAGAACACGTCGGAGGAAGGCTCGTCAGTAAAGGCATTTTTCCATAGGGAGATGTAGCCGAGGATTGTCCTCCAGGAATTGGGAGGAAGCTGAGAGGGGGAACGCCGAGGGATGACAAGATATCTACGACGGCAGGATGTAGAGGGAGTCTGACACCGACCTTATACATTTGTTCGTATACCGCAATCTCTCCCTCTTCACCCTCAAAGACCCTCTCAGACTTAGAGGGAACCCTCATGGATATATTGGGGGGACACCATATGCATGCCTCCACAGTAGGAGGTCACGATCCCTAACCGAGGAAATATAGGACGAGGCATGAGATGTGTCAACTGGGTCAATATCTGAGTCCTCATAATTCTCAATCCCCTCTCCTTCGGCCTCATCACCTGTCAGAGGCCCTTGAGGAAAAGCCATCTGGAAAGCCTGTGGGGATAGATTTGTCACAGGGACAGCCTCGAAAGTAACCATACCCTCGGCCTGTCGGCCTGGGCTTAGATCAGACGTCTCTCCTCTTCCAGAAGGTCCAGCGCCAGCTGGTGACGATGCTCTCTCATCCATCTCTCCTGAATAGCTCTCGGTAGGACGATAGGACGACCCACAAGACTCAGATGGTCTAATTGCGGCTAAAGGAATGGGGAAGATGGGTCGTACCCAATTAGGGTCGGCCCCTCGTCTTCTCTCCTCCTCTTCCTCTATTCGTCTGATCTTAACAAATAATTTCTCTCTCAGGGAAGGGAATTCTTCAGCTAAACTATAAAGCCTCCTAAGCATTAAGGGGAAGACCCTACACTTAGAAGGATTTGGCTTTGCTAACTACAAACAATCTCACAGTTGACCAGGTTGGACTTTTAGATCAAAACCAAAGAAATCAAAGGTTTTGATCAAGAACACTCAAGAACCAGTTGCCGGAGAAGATGCCAGAAAAATTATGAAACAACCTAAGGGAAATCCAACCCTCCTACCCTAAAGTAAGAAAGCAAACAAAAATGAAGATAAAGAGGGCACTAGGGAAAATGAGTTACCTCTGAAGAAATAGCAGAACTGCCAAACTCGAAACGTCGAAGTTACAAAATGGCTAGAAAGATGGAGGCTAGAGAGAGAGAGTTCAGGCGCAAAGAAGAAGAAGAAAGAGAAACTTCAAAAAATTATTTAAGTACCTTGCCAATGAGTGGGCCCACTCACCAATGCAGAGCACAACCCACGAGGAGGGCATCATTAGGGCACAAAGTCCCAAGCAGTATGCAGTCGCCACGCCTGGAAAACTGGAATGACAATGAATAAAAACTTGACAGGTGGAATACCATCTTCACAGGTGTCATGCATCTAACTGGCCATACACTCGTCTCAAAAGCAACACTAACCCTCAGCCATCTTAACATCATCTATGGCTAAGGGATGGGGGTGATTGATATACCCATATATACCCTCGGTTAGGCCTAGGGCGCCCTCCACCAAGGCGCGCCCAAGATGGTCTCGTGACCCATCAAGGGGCCGACCCCTCATCATAGTCTAGATGACCCTTTAAGGGGCCAACCCCTCATCATGGCCCAGACGACCCTTCATCAGCCCAGACGACCCTTCAAGGGGCCGATCCCTCGTCATGGTCCAGACGACCCTTCATCAGGCCCAAACGACCCTTCAAGGGGCCGACCCCTCATTATGGCTCCAGACGACCCTTCAAGGGGTTGACCCCTCATCATGGTCCAGACGACCCTTCAAGGGGTTGACCCTTCATCAGGCCCAGACGACCCTTTAAGGGGCTGACCCCTCATTATGGTCCAGATGACCCTTCAAGGCGCCGACCCTTTTACAGGCCCAAATAACCCTTCAAGGGTCCGACCCCTCATCATGGTCCAGACGACCTTTCAAGGGGATGACCCTTCATCAGGCTCAGACGACCTTCCGAGGGTACGACAGTACGAGGCCTAAATTAGGCCAGACACTACCAGAAGGAACTTTTCCCTCAGCCTCGTATCATAGGCCGAGGGTGACATCATCACAGCACGTGGTTTGGGAGACGCGTGGAACAGTGCGCGTAAGGCTCACATGGCACGTGAAAGACGATTATAACAATATCACCCCCTCACGTGAGGGAATATTATGTCATCATTTGGCATCTACAGGTGTCAACAGTAGATTGGTTAGATCCTCATTCACATGCACCATGCATACTTGGGGGGTACACTACACCCCCCAAGACCTATATTTACTTGTCACCTATAACCCTACAAAGGGATCGATAATTGTAACCCTAATAAAAACTCTGCTTGTACACACAGTAGAGAGAGAAAGGGAGCTTATGTGCATTGTATCCAAGGCCATTAGTGCCCATACTTAGTGGATCACACACTCAGTGGATGTAGGCCTAATTGGCTGAACCACTATACATCATTGTCTTATTCCTCTTACACTCATCTCCTTCTACACACTTATACATATACATCTCTATGGCTGCCATGGTAACTACTGTTTGATCTCATCATCACTTATCTGGTGGTTCTGAATCTAAGCATCATCACTTGTTACCAGGCTCACGGGCAGGGTCCCATTTTAAAAATGAGCAAAAATTTGGGCGGCGGGCAGACCCAGAATTTCAGCAGAGTTTCGGGTTGAAACTGGCAATCTAATATGTGTGTCCTAGGCTTGACACCTATATGCGGGTATGCAGTTGGTTGGGTGAATCGGAAAGGGTTCCCCCCTTTGGTGTGACTTCCACGATATACGTCTTGCTCTTACGGGAAATCGGTACGTATGGACAAGCCATTTGATATACCTGAGTGTACGTGAATTGCCTCACCATATACCTCGTGGGGACGGTACGTGTGAGAGTGAATTCGATATACTCGAAGTATGTGAACGAGTTCCCTGCGATATACCTCACATCATGACATCGGTCAAGCGATACGATGCGAGGGAACCTTTCAATATATGTCGAAGATACTTAGCCAATGGAAGGTGAGAATAATATCGCTTAGGCTAACTACGCCTTACCGCACCAGTGCCCATCACGAAGTGACCCTCCATTTACGGGACAAAATTTGGTCAATAACAATGCTCTTTGGTGATGTCGTGTGAATCATGCATGATCCTCTTATTACTATCTTTCTTGATCATGCCAAACAGGGAGCAAAGTACAAGTACCAATGGTACACCAAGTATGGATGGGTGATGCGTGCAACATGTGGATATATGTGATCCTAGGTGCACGTGGTTCGAAGTGTACATGGAGAATTTTCTACAAGTGTGTGAATAGAAGCATAAGTAAGGGGGACACATGGAAATGGGGAACATGCAAAAATGGGTAAAAATATAAACAAACATAACACCCATGTATATAGAGTTTAGCACTCAAAATATAGTTCCCCAGTGGAGTCGCCACTGTGGCCAACCCCTATCCTCGCGGCGGGCAGGTAGAGTGAGGATCCTAGGTCCCGCGTGTCCCTCTAGAAAGCCCTTCGGCCGACGTCATTGAAGAGGTGAAAATGTAGAGAGATGGAGTCGCCAGTCTATTTTACTCTAAACAGATAAAAGAAAGGAAGCCATCTCGAAGGACAGCATCCAAAGACATACTGATGCATACGAAACCAAAATGATTCGAAAAGGGTCCGAAGGCTAAGTTACCAAATGGGAAGGTGTTAGGCACCCATTCCGCCCTTACGGTCTCTCATGGGTTTGTGCTATTTTCCTTTATTTTCCCCGTGATATGTGTGCATGTGTATATATATAGTGGAGATAAGAATCCTCGACTTGTATCATGGAAGAGATAAAGCGAGTCATCCGTAGGAAGGTTCATAAAAATAATATTAAAAAATAGGATTTACGCGATTATCCTTGCGTTGATCGTTATAATGGAACGATAATGTATGTGGAATAATACGCCACTCAGAACAAATATATGCATACAAATATATGTAATCTAAGAGAGTTGAGTTTAGAAAAAATAGAAAACGAGAGAAAAGTGAGAATTGGACTCGAGTCTCGGGTTTTACCCCTAGACGCCTACGTAGCCTATAGAGGCCTCAAAGTCCATGTAGTTTGCATGCAAACGAGGGGGTGGGATTTATCCTATAAATCCAATCGGGTACTTCTCTTATTTGTGTGTGTGTGTGTGTAAAAAAGTGTTTTAGTTGTGAGAAAAGTGTAAGAAAATTGTGAGAATTCCCGTTTGGAATTTATGAGCAAACCCTCTTTTTCTTATTTTTTGGGTTTTTATTTGTATGAAAATAAGAGATGTGCAATAATACTAAATAAAAATTATATTAGGATATGTGAGATGAGAACATAAAAGTGCTAAGTAATAAAACAAGTTAATGCGAATTTATGAGAATTTAAGGAGAGAATTGATAAAATTGGACCTTCTTGAATGTTGCTACCACAATGTGAACATGTGTAGACACGAGGAATGGTACCTATGGGTTGACCTTTTCCAACGTCCTTGGATTTTTTTGAATGTCTAAAACAAACAATGGTTTTGGCTTTGACACTCGAAGCATGAGAACAAGACTAGCCATAACCATTACTACACAAACTGCTCGAGTCTTTTAAATCATTTTTTAACTTCAAAATTTTAGACTCAAGCAAATACTTACGCTCTTCCAATTTTAGGGATGCCGTTTTCAAATTTTTAACAATTCCTAAAAGTTTATCACACTCACCTTCAATAAAATCCAACGTTTCCCTTAAAGTCTTCTTATGTGCCATAAAATCATTAATCAAAACATTTTTATCATCTTTAGCACAAACACAAACCCTAGAATTTTTCAAGTCCTTCAATTATTTTTAAAAAAATAGGACTCTATCATCACTCTACTTTTTGGCCACTTATAAAGATTTAAAGTCATCATATAAATCACCAAACTTCTCACGAACAATATATCTTTGATTTTGAACCGTTTGCAAAAGTTCCAAAACATTTTTAAAACGATTTTCAAGAAATTCAATTTTTTCGGCAAATGTCAAATTCAAATGAGAATCCATTGAGTAAAAAAAACAAAAACACAAGAGCAATGAGAAAACAACGATCCAAAAAGCAGGTAAACAATCATAACGCACTATTCTTCGAAAACCTCTAAGGAACAACAATGATCCTCGCAAGAATCACATGAACGCAGTCCTCTGAATTAGCCTAAGCCTTCATCTTCATCAGTGAATCCCCACAGGTATCACATGTCAGGAATGGAGTGCCTCTCCACCAAGGTGTATGCAATAGATATAAAATGTTATAGGGTTCTAAACTAATTCACAAGAATAATAGTCGAGGATGGTTTTTTAGAATTAAAACGGTGTTTAGGGACACAAAACTTTGAAGAAATTTTTCTTCTGATATGCAGAAACGTGTTGCCAAAATCTTAATCAAACTGATCCACAAACAGGTTTTTATAACAAACCTTAAGTCGGCGGGTCGTTCGAACGACTTATGTATGTCGTTTGAACAACTAAAACGTCAAAAAAACATTTTTCTTGAACTCCGCCCACAGGTATTCAAAAAATATATTTTCGCAAAGTAATGCAGTCTTGTTCGTCTTTTAATAAAATTTAAACATCCCAAACATCATTTCATGAATTAATTCAAATTCTAAATTATTTTATACCTTTTGGGATGTTGGGAAGTCTTCAAACTTGGAGATGCTTAAGTTCGGTTCATCTTCTTGGTGTGTGACAATTTGTAATGGGATACGACAAATGTAATACCCCGAGATTTTTGGGACAATAAATTAATTATTTTGGGGAGAAATAAATATTATTTTAATTGGAGAATTATTAAATTGGCATTTGAGGTCAAAATTTGAAGATGATAGAAAGTATCTTGAATGGTGATTCTGAGTATACGGTTGATTCCGAAAGGGTCGTGATAGTCAAAATGACTGTACTTGGGTCTTATCTGGGTTTCAAAATATTTTTAGGCTCGTTTGACTCGAATTGGAGTAACCGAGTCATTTAAAGAGTGTATTATCATTTAAAGTTGGGTATCTTGGATTTAAGGCTTAAAAGCCTACGTGAGAAGCCATTCTCATTAAAGAGAAAGAGCAAGCCCTATAGAGAGAGAGAAGAGGAAAGAAAGAAAAGAAAGAGATGAAAAGCTTGGAGGTTTCGACCAATCCGTGATTTCGAGGAAGATTCAACCTCTACAACTTCGAGGCAAGTGATTAAACTTGCTAAATAATTCTTGTGCATCTTTTATTTCATGATTTGTGGATTAAAATTATGGATTTTGGGTTTAAAATGTTAAAACCTAGATTTTGGGTAAATCTGGCATTTGAGGTGTATAAATGGATTTGAGGGTGTATAAATGGTAGGGTTGAGTTATATATGAGTTTTAATGTTGTATATATGTTTGGGTTGAAGAGAAATGATTGGAATATGATAAATGAATTTTGGGAATTTTTGGCTTTTGAAGAAAATTACCATTTTTGTAGCTTCTGAACAGGCCGAATCGATTCGGCGCCCATTTCAAATCGATTCAGAATTTTCCAGCTTCCAAGGTATGAGTGACCCAATCGATCCGGACCCAAAGCCGAATCGATTCAGCCTAAGATAGTTTCCCATGTCTTTTGGACCGAATCGATTCACTTTGGAAGGCGAATCGATTCGTTGGGATGAATCGATTCAGATTGGGCCCGAATCGATTTGAAAACACGGCAATTTTGGGAGAGGTTTTTCTGGAGTGAGTTTTGTCCCGTTTCGTTTGGTCTTATCGATTGGCAACCTCTATATAATTTATGAGAAGTATGTTTTGGAGACTTTTAGGGAGTTTCCCTTATGATAAATTGTTAGGGTCATATTGATTCCGACTGAATATCGATTTGAGATTATTGTACCGACTAGTGGGGAAGCCCACTATCATTGAGATTTATATTTGCAGATGATTATGAGTTTATAAGAGAGAGGTAGGATGCACTTAGCGATGTTTAATTTTGAATTGAATCACAAATGGGATAACGTTAAGGGTTCATATGATCAATTGAACCATAATATGGATTGGGAATAACGAATGTTGATCGATGTGCATACGGATATAGAGAATATCCTCAACGTTAATTGATTTGGAAGATTATTCTTACAAATATAAGTGATGGATGAGTAAATTTCAATTCAGGGATGCTATCGTGTATATAAAGTGGGAAAGTGTGAGAGTTAGAAATTGTTTGTATATCGAGAGTAAAATATACTTGTATAAATGAAATTATTTCATTTATGCATACTAGCGTAATAAGAGTATGTATACTTATATGGAGTGACATAAATACCTTGTGTGATGGTATGCATTTATATGATGTGATAGTATATGCATATCTAGTGTGTATGATATATATATTTATGGGAAGCATAGCCCCTTTATGCTATCATGGGAAGTTGCGCGATGTGGGTGAGGCCCCTGACTTGAGGAGCAGGGAGCATATAGTCCCCAGGTTATAACATCCATTATTATGGTGTGATTTTTATTAGGGGTGAGACGTGATGGGTATGTTTTGTCTCACTTTCGAGGAGGAATTATGATCGCTTCCCATACGTTGTGATTTTGTTTTTACCAAGGCAGTGTGAGATTCCGACCGTTGGTACCCAGGATGATATGTGAGGTATTCCCTAGTAGATGATAGCATTGAGAAACTTCATCCTCGAGTTATAGCTCATTGGGATGGTTATTATACTTGTGTGTATAGAATATTACATGTATATGATTATGAGATATCACATATCTGTATCTAGTGTAAAGAGATATAAGAATAATGACTGAATCTCATTCTAGGAGATTTTACCCTCACTTAAATTATGATGAGTATATTAAAGTGAATATGATTCGTATATATCTATATGAGTATATATATTATGTTGGGTACCTAGGGCATAATGGACCCCAACGACCAACTTTGTCAATGAGTAGTGTATCGGGGGGTTCCTTGTTTGGATTTCGCTTACGAGACGTCCCACGCACGAAACGCAGTGCAATGTTTGGAGTGGAGAGAAGTTTAGTCCTTAGTAATCAGATTTATATATTAGTATATCTCGACGATCGACAGTGTCAAGGAGTAGTGTATCGGGGGGTTCCTTATTTGGATTTCGCTTGCAAGACGTCCCACGCACGAAACGTAGTGCACTGTTGAGAGTTGGGAATAGTTTAATTATATATATTAAATAAGTAATTGGGGTTATATGCGTCATCCATTGAGGGAATAATGAATCTCGATAATCAATACTCTCAAGGAGTAGTGTATAGGGGGTTCCTTATTTGGATTTCGCTTGCGAGACGTCCCGCGCACGAAACGCAGTGCAGTATTAAGAATTGGGAGAAGTTTAGTCCTTAGCATTTAGATGCTAATAACTCATTTATTTCAATAGCTAGAATCTCAGAAATTCTTGTAAGAGATTACGTATATGTATAATTATATGTTAAGTAAGCGACTCACATTTGGGGATTATGGTAGAATTGGAAGTTAATGGTTAGGTTTTACATGGAAGTTTATATGAGTATAAATTTTGGGTGTAGGTTAGGTTTTACATGGAAGTTTATATGAGTATAAATTTTGGGTGTAGGGTAGATTATTGCCCCTAGATAGTGTTGGGCAGAGAATTGAGGATCATGTGCATACGTTTAGGTGCGCGCTTTAGTTGATAGGTGAGTTTGATTTTTTTTGAGAGTGTGACTCCACTTTATTCATGTCATAATGCATTTATAATTATTATGCATTTTAATGCACTTGCTAAAATGTTTTCACACCTCGGGCTCTAACCCATTTATATTTTCTCTTTACTATATATATTATATTATTTTAGGTGTTCCTCCGCAAGGACACCATTGATGTTTTCTACCCAGTGTATTCGTGGAGCTGTGGCAGTATCGGACTGTTGCGGGAATTTGATATATTTGTTTCCTATCTTTTGTATTTCTAGATTAGGATTCAGTTTGTATATATTGGGTTTACACCCAAGTGTTGTAGATGTAGCATTTGGTTTATATTTATTTTTTCTAGACTGTTGTATTGTCTGTCACCCGACAGCATGTTCAGGAATTTCCTTTCTGTATATTTTGTTGTACTCTTGTACTTATCTTTTTATCTTAGCATGTGTGTGTTCATTACCATGTTCAGTAGTTATTATGTTGTTGGTTGGTTATTGCTTTGTATGTTTTAGAATTTTTTTTTGGCACCCTCTTTTTATAGTAGTGGGTAGTTAGCTGTTTTTATTTTAGTTTCATCAGTAGATGCTGAGAATGATCCACTTGAGATTCCTGATTATTTTAGTATAGGGCTAGCCACCCATTGTCATTTTAAGCGGGGTGTCACAGGTGGTATCAGAGAATCAGGTTCTAGTGTCTTGAGGATCTGTGTGGGTTTTCTGCGATCTTCCGTAAGCATTCTTGATTTAGAACCCTATTATTAAGACTGTTGTGTTCACACGTCTATATTTTCTTCTGTGATGTGAAATCACTTTAATGGCGTTCTGATACATTTGTTCTTGTTTTGGATGCCACCGAAGAAAGGCCATCCGAGTAAGGAAAATAAAGGAGCTGCGAATATGGAACCCCAAATGCCTCAAGGGACTATGACCAAAGCGGAAGCTGCCAATAGTGTGGCACAAGCAGTAACTGCTGCCATTTTCACGATGGCACGTCAACCTGTAGTTCAAGCAGCCTAAGCCCACTCAAGTTTGTCTATGTGGGAGAGAGTATGGGAAGATTTTAGGAAGGGGCATCCTCCAGAGTTTTCAGGGGGAGCTGATGCAATGGTTGCAAGTCATTGGAAGAATGGTATACAGAGGCACCTTCGCATGGTTAAATGTAGCGAGGTGCAGAAGCAATTTCTCGCCACCTTTAAGTTAACGAGAGAAGCTATCCATTGGTGGGAGTCGATCACCACATCGTAACAAATCGATTCATTGACCATAGAAAATTTTTGGGAACTCTTTAATCGAAAGTATTTTCCTTTCGCAATCTAAAGGGAAATGAGGAGGAAATTGTTGGATGTGTTTCAAGGTGATCGAACGGTGGTCGAGTACGAAGAAGAATTTACTCGATTGGCAAATTTAGTGTCCGATGAGGTAAATACAGAAGAGACATGAATATCGAAGTTCATGGGAGGTTTAGATTGGTGAATTCGACAACATTTGTTAGGGAACCTAGCGTTAGTGACTTTTGCCGAGATAGTGAATGTGGCATTGTTACAATATCATGAATATTGTTTTAGTTCGCAAGGAGGTAAGAACTTTAGAGACTCGGGTTCATTAAGTAGGTCTGGTGAAGAGAATGTCAATAATGCCAGAGGGTATAAGCAGGATTATCGAGGGTCGCAATAGCATTTTATTCCTCAGGATGAGCAGAGAGGATTTACGGGTAGATGCTTATTTTGTAAAGATGTAGGACATATGAAGAGAGATTGTCCTGAAAGAGGTAGAGGACCACGTTTTGAGGAAGTTTTGAATGTGAAACCCCTACAGCAGGTTTGAAACCATTTTAAGCCGGGGGACTTTGAGTGGGAACCCATCAATGAGAAGATGCAGTCGGACTAGAGAGGTATGATGTAAATTATTTTTCCTTTGTGATTAGGATTATGCTTCATGAGGCTTTGGGAGTATCGTATGTAATATTGAAATGAGTGGTTAGTGCTATAACCCTATTATGTATGGAATGACCTGGAAGGGAGTATTGAGCAAGTAAGGCTCTTATATGATTATATTTAAGGAGAATAGATTCTTTTGTGTTATGCTAGTAGGAGCTATGATTTTGGTTTGAACGTAGGAATTGTTGAAACATGTTGAGTATTAATGATAAAACTATTGTTTTATAGTTGTGCTAGACTTACATATTTGTTATATTCCAGCTATGGAAGATCCTAGTGTATGGCAATATTCTATTATGATATACGAGATTATTGTTAATGAAAAGATTCAGAATTTAGTGGATTATTGTTGAGAGAGGGATTTAGCTCATAGTTATGCTAGTTTTGAAAACTATATGTTCGTAATAGTATGAAAATTATTAGCACCTTGTGTCTTAGGCATAAGGTATTCAATTTGAATGTCGTAAGACGTAAACTGTTTTCAAAATAAAATTTTATATAGGCCTTCGGGCAATATCAAAAATTATTTACACAAAAATATTTTTAAACTCTAGTCCCGGTCTGACTAACTCTCAATCCCCGACAGAGCTACATAGTAGTGTATTGGGAGGGTTTGGATTTCACTTGCGAGATCTCCCCCGCATGAAAGTAGCGAATGTCAGGAATTGAGAGGAGTTAAATCTTTGGACGTTTCAAAAAATTTCTTCTATAATTAGTATGTTAGTATGATTTAATTTATTTAGAGTTATTGTACAATTTTGAAGGCTAAGTGATGCCTAGTTATGTTTATACGAGTAAAGCTCGAATATAGGGTGTATGGGCACCCTAGTTGGCAGATTTAGTTTTATAAAATTAAAATGATTCGTCGTGAGAAGAGGGAGGAATAGGTATAGTGATCATGAGGGTAGATATCTTAGGATTTAGCTGAGATTTGGAGTACCAATATTAGTTTAATTTCGAGGGTAAAATTCTTATAAGTGGGGAAGTCTGTCATACCTCGAGATTTTTGGGACAATAAATTAATTATTTTTGGGAGAAATAAATATTATTTTAATTGGAGAATTATTAAATTGGCATTTGAGGTCAAAATTTGAAGATGTTAGAAAGTATTTGAAATGGCGATTCTGAGTGTTCGGTTGATTCCGGAAGGGTCGAGATAGTCGAAATGACTGTACTTGGGTCTTATCTAGGTTTCAGAATATTTTTAGGCTCATTTGACTCGAATAGGAGTAACCGAGTCATTTAAAGAGTGTATTATCATTTAAAGTTGGGTATATTGGATTTAAGGCTTAAAAGCCTACGTGAGAAGCCATTCCCATTCAAGAAAAGAGAAAGCCCTAGAGAGATAGAGAAGAGGAAAGAAAGAAAAGAAAGAGAAGAAAAGTTTGGAGGTTCGGGCCAATTCATGATTTTGAGGAAGATTCAACCTCTACAACTTCGAGGCAAGTGATTAAACTTGCTAATAATTCTTGTGCATCTTTTATTTCATGAATTGTGGATAAAAATTATGGATTTTGGGTTTAAAATGTCAAAACCTAGATTTTGGGTAAATCTTGCATTTGAGGTGTATATATGGATTTGAGGGTGTATAAATGGTAACGTTGAGTTATATATGAGTTTTGATGTTGTATATATGTGTGGGTTGAAGAGAAATGGTTGGAAGATGATAAATGAATTTTGGGAATTTTTGGCTTTTGAAGAAAATTGCCATTTTCGTAGATTTTGAACAGGCCGAATCGATTCGGCCCCCATTCTGAATCAATTCGGAATGTTCCAGCTTTCAAGGTTTGAGTGATCTAATCGATTCAGACCCAAAGTCGAATCGATTCGGATTGGGCTCGAATCGATTCGAAAACAAGGCAGTTCTAGGAGAGGTTTTTCTAGAGTGAGTTTCGTCCCGTTTCGTTTGGGCTTATCGATTGGGAACCTCTATATAACTTATGAGAAGTATGTTTTGGAGACTTTTAGGGAGTTTCCCTTATGATAAATTATTGGGGTAATATTGACTTATTCCGAGAGAATATCGATATAAGATTATCATACCGACTAGTGGGGAAGCCCACTATCATTGAGATTTCTACTTGGAGATAATTATGGGTTTATAAGAGAGAGGTAGGATGCACTTAGTGATGTTGAATTTTGAATTGAATCACAAATGGGATAACATTAAGGGTTCATATGATCGATTGAACCATAATATGGATTGGGAATAACGAATGTTGATCGATGTGCATACAGATATAGAGAATATCATCAACGTTAATTGATTTGGAAGATTATTCTTACAAATATAAGTGATGGATGAGTAAATTTTAAGTGAGGAATGGTATCGTGTATATAAAGTGGGAAAGTGTGAGAGTTAGAAACGGTTTGTATATCGAGAGTAAAATATACTTGTATAAATGAAATTATTTCATTTTATGCGTACGAGCGTAATAAGAGTATGTATACTTATATGGCATGACATAAATACCTTGTGTGATGGTATGCATTTATATGATGTGATAGTATATGCATATCTAGTGTGTATGATATATATATATTTATGTGAAGCATACCCCCTCTATGCTATCATGGGAAGTTGCGCAATATGGGTGAGGCCCCTGACTTGAGGAGCAGGGAGCGTATAGTCCCCAGGTCATAGCGTCCATTATTATGGTGTGATTTTTATTAGGGGTGAGACGTGGTGGGTATGTTTCGTCTCACTTTCGGGGAGGAACTATGACAACTTTCCATATGTTGTGATTTTGTTTTTACCAAGGCAGTGTGAGATTCCGACCGTTGGTACCCAGGATGATATGTGAGCGATTCCCTAGTAGATGATAGCATTGAGAAACTTCATCCTTGAGTTATAGTTCGTTGGGATGGTTATTATACTTGTGTGTATAGTATATTACATGTATATGATTATGAGATATCATATATCTGTATCTAGTGTAAAGAGATATAAGAATAATGACTGAATCTCATTCCGGGAGATTTTATCCGGACTTAAATTATGATGAGTATATTAAAGTGAATATGATTCGTATATATCTATATGATTATATATATTACGTTGGGTACCGAGGGCATAATGGACCCCAACGACCAACATTGTCAAGGAGTAGTGTATCAGGCGGGTTCCTTATTTGGATTTCGCTTGCGAGACGTCCCACGCACGAAACGCAGTGCAATGTTGGGAGTGGGGAGAAGTTTAGTCCTTGTTACTCAGATTTATATATTAGTATATCTCGACGATCGACAGTGTCAAGGAGTAGTGTATCGGGGGGTTCTTTGTTTGGAT